>CM050166.1:132072974-132817974 GCA_027410445.1 Discoglossus pictus
GGTAAATAAGGCATCAGTCCATATAAAACAAGACACTGCAGTATTCATTTATGCTAAAGTAGTAGCTTTTGAGTTTAAGTCATACCACCGTCTGCATTAGTAAATATAAGACTAATAGGCCATAAGTTCATTTTGACGTTTAACCATTTTACTAACACGGCTAATGATTACTCATTGTGGCTGTGCTATGTCAGTGAAAGGGTTAAAGTAAAACTAACCTGAAGATACTTATTGCAAATACATCAATAGATAATATTTTTGTTGTTCTGCCCTTCAGTCGTGTCCGACTCTCAATAACCATATAGACGCAGCACGCCAGGCACATATGCCAAAGATCTTGCCAAAGATACTGGAGTAGGTTGCCAGTGCCTTCTCTAGTGGACCACAATTTGTCTGACCTCTCTGCTATGACCTTCGTACTGATGTGTGTTCAATCGTGTCTGACTCTTCGTGACCATTTGGACTGCAATATGCCAGGCACATCTTGCATCTGGGTGTGTTAATCCATAAGGTTTTCATGGCAAAGATACTGGAGTGGGTTGCCAAATACGTCTCCAGTGCACTGTGATTAGTCTGGCCTCTCTGCTATGACCTGCCCATCTTGGGTGACCCTACATGGTATAGCTCACAGCTTCATTGAGGTACACAAGCCCCTTCACCATGACAAGGCAATAATCCAGAAGGTGTAATAATATTTACCAGCTTTTAATACTATCTTGCTGTTATAAGTATTTGAATGCAGCTCCCAATATATATATTATAAATGATTGCTGTGGTGAACTACCTTCTCATAAAGTCCACAACACAGGCTGAGATCCTGCTCCATGCTGATGATAGCCAGTAAGCTTGAAACAGCTGTACATGGATAGGATTCTCAGCTTGTGTTTAATCCAACCTTGGCTTTGCATTAAAGCTGTGTAATACAGCATGCATTAGCCTAAAGGAAGCCATGTTTGATAATGGCTAAGGATTAAAGAGCGAGGCATTTGTGGGCACGTTTGCATGTACCGGCTCAGCTTCCCAGAATGCAGTGTAATAACTGTTTTACTCAGAATTCTGAGCTGGAAACAGATTTTTAAACTTGTTTTAGACATTCAAATGTGAAAACAGATGTACTATTTAATTACTATATATATATATATATATATTCTAATGGTTGGATGTTCTGTGATATTTCCATCAATGCCATTTAGAGTTTACTGCTATTTATTTAATCTGCCTTGACACAAGACATTTTTAGAGTAACGTGGTATCAAATTGGCACATTGTGCATGTATGATACAAAAGTTCTTTCCCCAGTTTCAACAAGCACTGGGGCCCACAAAGCACTGGGGGCCACAACTCGTAGGGGGAACTCATACTTAATTAGAGGAGGGGGCAGATAGTTATTTTATAAAAAGGTTATCTAACCACCTACATATATTTCTGGCTTTATTGACCGCTACAGACACCTATCTTATCGTATAGAGACGTTGCAAGTGGGGGGCCCAAAATACCGGTTCACTAGATCCGCCACTGGTCCTTCCAATTGCGTTGTAAAAGCTTAGTAGAGCAAATAATTTACATTTAAACTATAATCAAGTTTATATGAGAACGCAATACAGATTTTTCTCAGCATTTCCATATAAACATCGATTTTTCGGCAGATAAGAACCAATATGACCAGCTCATCTGTAACTAGCTAAGTAACTGAGTTATCTGAACACAGATTTGTAAGTGGGTTTGTTAGCCAGTGAGCTGCTAGCACAAAGATCAAACACAATAATTTATGTTTAATACATAAAAGAGAAGTCTGTGCCATCACTGGAGCCTCTTTTTATTAGGCACCGTCCAACACAGATCTGTACAGTTATGTGAAGTATGAAAGAAAAACGACATTACGCACTGTTATGAAAAGACCATTTGTCTCTGCTCAGAAACATGGAAAAAGAAGGCAAATATCAAACCGATGATCTATATTGCACCAAAATAGTTTTTGACATCCATGTCTATATATAAAGGAGTTTGATTAATATTGTAGATTTCTCAGTTTTATTTTAGAAAATGGCTTTTGTAATTAATCTAAACAGACACATAGGAGCTATACACTGTGCCACAATAAGGAGTCTACAAAGTAATCATCATGTTTTATACAACATTTTACATAGCGTATAAATCTTTTACAGGGACTGCAAGGCCAACATTCATACTTTCTTATTAAAGCCAGTGTTGGCAGAAGGCCACTTCCCTTTCTTGTTTATCCTGGACAGGTTAGACTAACGCCATGTCTCCCTCCTCCTAGTGTACCTTTCACCTCTAATGACACAAAGTTCTATCTGCTCCTCTTGATTTTTCGGCTCTTGTAGCGATGCACCATGTAACTCCCATGGAATCAACAAAAACATCTAATAAAATAGGTGAGTGTGTGTACTATGAGCAAAAAAAACATATTTAAAAGTTTAAACTTTGTATAATGGTTCACAACAAAAACTCCAGAACCAAATATTTCCTAGAAACACTGCCGGTTATCAATTACAGTCAGAATCCCATGCAGGCATCTTAGCCATTCATGGGTCACATCCCAGGATGCCTTTCTTCTATAATTGTCCATGAGTAGAGGAAACACATGGTCCTGATTGTCTTACTTGGCGTTTTTAAGATACATTTATCTTAGAAGTATTGTGTTTGTGTTTTCCTTATTTCATTGAGAAAAGGCATTATTATAGAGTCATTTTAAGCAGTAATCTGTCTAGTTACTGTCTGGTATCTAGATGCAGTCATTCTGCTAAACTGCAGCCACATTACATTCGAAGCTCAGCTCTTATGTGCAACGTGAGACCCACAACGGCTGCAAGCTTGAAAAGTTGCAGATTTACGGGCTATTAAATTAGAACAGATTGCGAGTTAGAGGCATGAGAGGGAAACTCGTAAACCATTTGCCGCTCGTTAGATTTGCGGCCATGAACGTGATCAATTAGTCTAACTCATAGTTACGGGTTTAGATTGAGCCAATAGCAACAGAGATTGTGAGAATGATGTCACTGAAAAATGGAGGTGGGATTTTCAAAGTCTTACGGGGTTCAATTACATGTTACGATCGGACCCACATTCCAGATGTAATGCAATATTCATAAAGCCGTAAATATGATATTCTATTACATGCGAGTTCCATTATATGTATTAACACATTGATTGCCGGGATTGATATAACACAAAAATGATACATGAAATAAAGTATTTTTCGGGGGGCATGAGCTTAAGAATGTTGTGCTATTAATTCTAAGACCTAACATCACTTTCTCTGTTATTATATTTACAGTAATATGTGTATATTTGAATTTACAGTGCTACGGATTGGACTTTACCCCCTTTGTGGGTCCTCTCTAATTCATTGGCTTCTTGGCTCCATTTGTGAGTTACGAGTTTGAACGCCAGTGATCTTGATGCAATTTAATAGCTAAATTGGAAACGTAGTGGTTATGGGCTTCAGAGAACATAGGATTTGCGTCCGTGAAGTTCCATGGGGAAGTTTAATGGGGCTGTTGGTTAGACTGCAAACAATAACTGCATACCCTCATGTTGCGAACAATAAGGACAGACCCTCATGTTCGGTTATTAGGAATTACTGACAATAATCAACCATAAGAATTACTATACATGCTTGATTCTTTGGAAAGGCTGAGCGGCAGGTAAGAATTGTAAACTGTAATCTAAGTTTATTGTGAGAAAATGCAGAAAAAAATAATATAATTAAATAATTATATTATTATATACAGCTAAGGTTCCAAATATGGCATATATATATATATATATATATATATATATATATATATATATATATATATATATATATATATATATATATATATATTATTATTATTATTATCATCATTTATTTGTAATTTAAAAAAAAAAATATATATATATATATGCCATATTTGGCACCTTAGCTGTGTCACTTTAATGCATTTTATTCCTCTGACTATAAAGTTGAATAATATAGTACAGAAAATGAATTACATATTGGATTAATGTATGTATTTTATCTCAGAGCCATGAGTAGAAAAACATATTGTACATATAAATAATTAGTTTCTTTGGGTTATATATATATCAGACAGGAATAGGGCATGTAAACATAGTTGAGTTACTTATTTACCAAGAAATGTTATGGGACATATCTATCAAATCAGCTAAAAGCCTACAGTCCGAGTACTAACGAGACCCTGAGAATGAATTAAGCCGAACCTTTAGGTAGATGGAATGGGCAGACTAGATGTTTTGGTTCTTATCTAGTATCAAGTGTGTGTTTCTGTAGGTAGCATGTTTTGCCCTGGAAGTAGTGGCTCCTGTGCTTGGATATGTTTAGACATGTTCACATCAAACACATTATTACTCCAATCTTCGTTTGAAGTCAATGGTATGCTCTTAAAAACTTTTTATTGCAGAGAATTTATTGACTCATTATTATGTTTAATTACAGACTTCAAGAGACCACACCGCTGGAAATGGTTTGCAACTGCTCTGTGTGCTACAATGCAATTAGAAACACAAATTATCATTGAAAACAGGGTCACTGGTCATATTTCAAAAATAAATAAAAGTTCATACATGTTTAAATAGGAATAGCAGTAGGATCATCACAAAATGCACAATAGAAGGCTTCCTAAAACTTACATTTAAGTCTTTAATTAAACAATATTTGCATAGTCTGTAGTCAATTACAGATGATTGTATGTGAAGTTTAGAACAATACCTATGATTTATAACATTTAGCAGCATTCCCTTAAGATGCATATTTATTTCTTAAATTGGATACTTAACAATGAAACATTTTACCTTCTAATATTTTTCCATTCTCCTGTAATGTGTATAAAGCAAATCATGTTAGAGATGCACAGATCTGTCACTGCCAGCCCAACAATGACAATGTTCTATGGAAAAGTGAATAAAAATCTCCATAGAAAACAGGCCCCTATTAAGGCTCTGGTAAACTTTGCAAATCTGACTCTAACTACTGAAAAAATTGTTTCACATGGGTACAAGGTTTAGTAGAAAAAATACATTATTTACCTTCTCTTTCCTCCTCAGTGGTTATTCTTTGCTATTTGTGGGTGTATACATATATCTGGCCTGAAGAAGGGCTTGTATTGACCCAAAACATTGACAGCTTTGTATGTCTATGTGCAACTAAGAAAATATGTAAGATTGAAAAGAGTGCCATAGCTGTCTATTACTTTATATTGTGGGTTTGGAGAGGCCTGTTGGGGGAAACCTGTCTGTTCCTGTGGCGCCTTCTGCCTTGAATGCATTTCAATTATATATATATATATATATATATATATATATATATATATATATATTGTTGAATAATCAGAGTATTGCAGTGAATAGTGATACCTTTTTTATTGGATAAACATATTCATAATAGAGCGACGAGCTTTCGAGAGATAATGCCTCTCTTGAAGAGAGGCATTATCTCTCGAAAGCTCGTCGCTTTATTATGAATACATTTGTCCAATAAAAAAGGTATCACTATTCACTGCAATACTCTGATTATTCAACTGGATTACTGGACATTCACGGCTACCTCACTCTTCTTATATATATATATATATATATATATATATATATATATATATATATATACATACTTGTGGTCCCTGAGTTACAGATGACCTGACTTACAGATGACCCATAATTAAGAATGCGTTCCCAAGAGTTTGCTTATATGTTCTGTTTGTTTGAATTAAAACAGAGAGCACAATAAACGTATATGTACATATAAATCTGGTCTGGGGACCACCTGTATATGTGTATATATATATATATATATATATATATATATATATATATATATATATACACACACATATATATTTACACAAAACATTTAAATATTCAATATAGATGTGTATACATCTACAAAAACTTTAGATAAATAATCATATAACATTTTCTGAAAATAAATATGAAGAGATTAAAAGATAAGAAACAGCTGAATAGTTATTAAGACTGAGTAAATAATTTGTAATCAAGCATGGTCTCTATGCAAAATGCATTTATACATCAAAATATATAGTCTTTAGTTCACATATTTGAGTTGGTCTGAAAGATATTAATGTGCCAGGTCTTGGCTGAGAGCTGTACTTTAATATATATTTTGAGCTGTAAATATGATTTACCACCCTGTATCCAGATCACTACAGGAATTTGGACCAAGGCCATTTGCTTGGAGGCAAATCCTGTGGCTATGGCAGCCTTCCATCAACTGGCAGGCACGGCCTTTCATTATCACTCAACTGTACCCACAGGTGAAACCAGTAACAAGTGGTGGGGAAGTAAATGCTATGGAGGTTAGCACCAATTTCTACACATATTTGTTGGGATAAATAAAAAAAGTTACATACATTTCTGTCTTATTTTCCATTATTCCTTTTAGCTATAATGAAGTTGTGTTTTTCTAATCATAGTCTCTAACCCACCCACAAAGTAAACTATTAAATGTTTACCTCACGTAATCAGGAACAAATCATATATAGGGAGCCTGCTCAGCCTAAAGCACTCATTAAAGGCACTGTGTGGCATTCTATAAAAATACATATATACATAATAGTGTATTGTGCAGTTGTATAGTGTGCATTGATACAAAACAACTACACAATTATTTAAATAATAAATTAGCCTGCTTGAGACAGAAATATTCTCTCTGCATAGAGTTTCAAGACACGGATGTTTCAGAAGTGATCTTAGAGCTATGCCTGGTTGAATTGCAGCAATCTACACACGCGATAAATTCTGAAATGTGCCAGCTACAACTAATACGATTGCATAGAGTCTCACCTAATATTTATATAGGTCTCTCCCTCGTGCAGTGTGTGGCAATGACCCATAATGAGCCTAGTTGATTTTGTCTACAATCGGTATATCTTGTGAGATTCCTCAGAATGTATCAATTTATTTATGGACTTGTATTATTAAGTGTATTTGGACCCAAGTAACACTCACTTTACTGAAACAGCCAGAGACTACAATAGATGATATGGTGGACTAGAGAGGTTCTTCTGGTCCGCCATGTTTGTTGGTAAATACTGGTGTATAATATGGTGTCACATTTCTAAAGATGGTGGTGACTGGTGAATACTATTTTTGTCAGCAAGATCTCAGAGGACTAGTAATTAGACAAAACAAAAGGAATGACAACAGAGGAGGGGGCAGTAACCGTGTGCTGAGTGATCATGTGGTCTTTGATACATCTCCTGTATAATGTTTAAGTGATATTATCCTCCCTAAAAAATGTAATTATTAGGGTTGGTACAGCTTTAGACTACATAATTTGTTGAGAGATTTAGGCATGTTATATGAAAGAGAAATGTAAATAGATATGGTACAGCACTATTAAGTAACCATTTTAGTTCAACCGTTATTACATTAATATTAGTTTACCACTGCAACACATATAATTATATTCATTATATATCTTTTAGTGTATTTTTTTATCACTGCTTAGTGTATGTAAAAATATAAAACCTTGGGAGGGGGTCTCCCACAGAAACGGTCTAATTGATATATCTAATCACAAATAATGTTAAAAATAATGTTATAATATTGTGAGTGTAATAAAAATAAAAAAAATTGATAAAATTTTTTTTTACATAATGATTGTTTTCAAATAATGAGATTTTATACATCTGTCTTTTTGTTTCATTGATTATGAGGTGTTTTTCTATGCATATAAAACATTTTTAAAGATAATCCTCATTTTTGAAGACTCCTTTTGGACAGAATGTTTAATTGTGTCTGCCTTAAATATTTCCTACTAGCTTGGAGCCTGAGTAAATAAATATGGTCATTTTTTATCAGGGAAAAGGGAGGAAGTTTTGTAATATAATTAGAACTTTTATAATTTGACACCTACCCCTTCCCCACATCGAGACAGAAGCAAACACTGGCAATAATAACTTCACAACGTCTTCGAACAGTAATTTAGACAGCCTTTTCAATCATGCAACCTTCACCAAAGTACTATGGATACATCTGGTAACTAGCAAAGCCATTATTTTTTCCTATTAAAAAATTAACAGCATGTCCCCTGCCTAATTATGCTATTACTTAGACTTGCATTTGTCACATACATATATTTTCATCTTACAGTGATCTTTTCATTTGCAAGCCATTAAATATGACCAAAAAAGTAGAGAAATAACATCTGTAAAGTTGCTCAAAGTTTACAGTTGCCAGATGTTTGTATTTTATGTTTTTCTTGTTGGATATCATCATTTACCAAATAATGACAGTAAGGTCATCCTGTGCTCCATATCCATACTGCAGTAGGTCTATTGGAATACAGATAAACCGCTCTCCTGGAAACCAAATACAATGTTCACAGCACTATGCAGCCATATAAGAGTGCAATACAGGACTTAGCAAAGAAATCTCTCAAGTAATAACTTCATTCTGCATTGTAAATATAAGTAAAACAGCTGCTTATGTATAACAATCTATAGTATATATATATATATATATATATATATATATATATATATATATATACAGGGGGACAATGCTGATCAAATTATGTAATTACAAACTAACTTAATTAAGGCATATGGGCCTGCTTTGAACATGCACCCATATGCAAAACAAACAAAAAAAATACATAGTGGGATACATTGGGAAATTACGTCCATCCTGTGTGTGTGTGTTTATATATATATATATATATATATATATATATATATAGAGAGAGAGAGATAGAGAGAGAGAGAGCGAGAGAGAGAGAGGTAAGTCAAGGCAAGGGACATAAATAAAGTGAGAGAGACATTCAGAACAAGATAAGAGAGACACTAGGTGAAAGCTAAAGGAAGGAAGTGGGACATACATATAGTCAAGGACCTCCTTCTGCAAAGTAATATAATGCATGCACTACATACTTATTACTATAGTTTTGTTAATGTTCCTCACCTTGGCATTTTGTAGTGCTGGTTGGTAACTGGACGGCCGATAATACATCCTCTGGGAGATGTCTGTGTGAATGTCTCCAAGGAATAGCTCCTCTACTAAGTGGTCCAGGTTGTGATGCATGTATTGCTTCTCTAAGCGCATCAGCTGGAGTTCATGCATGGCAAAGTTCAGAGGTTTTATACATTTAAAACCATTTACTTCTCTCCACAAATCATAAGTCACGTCAACTTCCCATGACCTATTTGCTGACTCAATGTCAGAACAAGACTGATTCACCAACCTGGAGATTTTTTCTGCCACTTCCTCAGTATGTGGGATGATTTGCACACTATGCAGCTGGTAATCTGCCTCAGTCCCACCGCGGATAATCCAGGAAGCTTGACGAAGACGGATTTTGCCTCGAATAACCAAAGTATAAGTGGGATTTGTACAGTGGTTACCTCCATAATAGAACTGGTAGGCTTTGAAGGTGTTATTGCTGTAAAATCTGTAGGATCTTGTGAGAAACTCTGGGCCAGATCGAACTTCACAACTACAAAATAAACAAAAACATACAATATTAATAGCTTTAAAAAATCACATCCAACTATTTTTTATAAAATTTAAACAGAAATATCACATATTCAACTAATTGGCTGCTATTAGACAGAAGTACACTGGCTTCATGAGCTGCAGAAGGAACAAATCAGTTAGGAACTATTTGTAAGATTTTAGGCAGCAAGATATTTTAAGCACTTCTTAATAAATTACACAAAAGTAAAGAGATAGATTGCTATATTGTATTCAAGTCATAGTTTACATTACATTACGTGGCAAAGCATAATGGTTAAAAAAGAGGTTAAAATGTGGTACAGGGATGTATAATTTATGTAAAAGCCACCTAGGCTTAGGGAAAGGGGGACACATTGAAAGAGCAGTAGTCAGTCAGGAATGATCTATATGCTTTATAAACATAACAAAGGAGCAAAAGAAGTGTCAAAAGATGCAGAGGCAAAAGAGGATGTGCAAGAAAGAACAAAGAAAGAGGATGAAATAATTATCTAGAATGGGGAGGGTATGGTCCTGGGGCACTGTGTGTCTGACATGGCAATCTGTCAATCAAGAAAAACTGGGGGAATACTGGGACACAAATACATCTTATTGTATGTCCAATTTATTGGCCACAATTTTAATTTGTGAAATGATATGTTATCGTGGTTCTTTCAAACATGATGCACAATATACATGAGTTCACCCTTTAAGATAATAAGAAAAAAATATGGAATCTTGAAGAAAGAAAAGTATTTTTCACAGTATGGCAGTCAGGTTAAGGAATTCAAGATTAAATAGATAACTTTAAATACAGGTTGTATGTATTTTTTTTATAAAAAGAGCATCCAATGTTATGTCAGTTAGCTAGAATAGGTAAGATACTAATCCAGGGAAAAATCTCATTGCCAGTTTTTAGGACCAGGAAGTTAATTGTTCCCTAATGAGTTAATTAGCAGTGTTTCATTGGGATTTTTGTTTGCCTTCCTCTGGATCTGTTCATAATTTATATAAAACAAGGACCAGCAGAGATCTAAAAAGGTTGAATTTGGTGGGCTAAAAGTATTTTTCAAACTTGTATGTTATATATAATAGTTCAAATAATTATAAGTATTCACTAGGTTTTATTAATCAAACTAGCAACTTGCCCGTCAAAAATGGCGGCAATAAAATGTGAATCCTGGCAATGCTGTTTGCCTCACAATGGGAGCCTCTCCCCCTCTACTTTACTGGCCTTGCAATGAAAGCCTTTGGCGCTTATCACGGGCCTCGCAATGAGCTCCTCCTCCCCTGTGTCTCTTCACCCTCCTCTCACTACCTTTTTTCTCTCCACCCTCCTCTCATTCCCCTGTGTCTCTTCCCCCTCCCATTCCTTTTTGTCTCTCTGCCCCTTTCACTCCCCTGTTTCTCTCCCCCCCTCCTCTCACTCCCCTGTGTCCCCCCTTCTCTTTATCTCTCCCCCCTCTCACTCCCGTGTCTCTCCCCCCTCCTCTCACTCCCCTGTGTCTCCCCCTCCCCTGTGTCTCTCCCCCTCTTATTCCCCTGTGTCTCTCCCCTCTCCTCTCCCTGCCCTGTGTCTCTCCCCTCTCTCCTCTGTGTCTTCCCCCTCCTTCCCTGTGTGTCTCCCCTCCTCCTCCTCTCTCTCTCCGGCACGCAATGCGCCTGCGCGGGCAACCTCAAAATGCGCATGTGCAGCCCGTAGCGCAATGCGCATGCATGGCTTACACTGCGCAATGCGCGGTCCATTGCGCAATTAGCATGCGCGCCCAATTTGCAGCAATTGTAGTTGTCGAATTGCGATTTGTCGCAAGCGTGACGACGAATCGCAGTTTGACAACTATTATATGTGCTGATACTACGTATCTCAAACTAAGACTTCACCCTGTGGTACTCTGGAGTGAATGCTTCAAAGTGTTGAAAATATTTATCAAATGAGCTCCTTGGAAGAATATAGAAAAAATATTTTATTTAACTATAGTGATACATAAGATCGTTTAATGTAGAGATCCCTATGCAACACAACATACATGTGTTTAAATTGTAACAAACGTGGTATGTCACTTGATATAATGTGGTTTTAAAATGAAAGTGCAGATACATTAATGACCACAAATCATGGAAGAGTGGTTGCACAGAATATTGCCAAACCCTCAAAATACCTTCTCTGACAACAAAATTAAAACATGTGAATTACAACCACCCAAGGAATGAATGTACCTGATTCTACACATAAATGCAACAAGAAAAGCAAAGGTTGGCCAAATTGTTTGACAGCCAGACAGTAAGGAAATTCTCCATAGACAGGTTTCCCTCTCATGTCCCAAGCCAGACCACAAGGAAACAGGAGACTGCCTGTTGTGGCTGCAGGCTCCACCAGTTCAAAAGTGGACAAAAAGATATTCAAACCATCTCAAACTCTGAGGTGGTGTCATGTTTGCTCAGTGGTTGAATTTAAGACATTACGGGTAACATTCTGACAGCAGTGGTGAATGTCTCATCAATAACTATACCCTAATGACAGCGGCCCCTTGAACAACATGTTTGTTTTTTTGCTGCTCAATATATATATATATATATATATATATATATATATATATATAGCAAAAGAGATATACTCCTATATATATATATATATATATATATATATATATATATATATATATAGATAGATAGATAGATAGATAGATAGAGATATATATTTCCTTTCTTTAAATCTTGGAAAAAAACAAACTTAAATGGTACGCAAGAACGATGAACATGGTCATATTAAAATATAAGAGCTACAGTTGGATGGTATGATATTGCATTCCAATGATACTAGGAAAGGAGCAAAAGGAAATTAGTGTTTACTCCTACTCCTTTCCTAACTTGCTAAATTATACAAACGGGAAGTCTTGGAAAGTCAACGTAAATTCAAGACACTCTTTTATTACAATAATTTTGAATGCAAAACTCATTAACCAAAGAGCTAATTCATTTTATGGTCATTTGAAAAGATTTCCTCTCACCTTGTTCAATGGAGATCAGTTTCTATGCCACTTAAATATAAATTTTGTTAACTCTGAATTAATTATTTTTCATACAAAAAACAACATGCAAATGTATGATATAAATGTGTTCCTTGGAACATGGACAAAAACAACAGGATTAAGAGAGGCTTTGGGAGATCAGAATGTATCATTCTGAGCTATTCAAGGATAGATGGAAAAGTAATCCACATCAACAAGATTTTCAGCAGACAAGAATGAATGTGTAAACATTACTTCACATTGTGAGAGATTGATCACTAGGTAGCTTCTTGCAGAAAATCTGTACAACACCTAAAATAGTTTATATACTGGCCTATGGATGTAGTACATTTGAAAGAGGTATGATCTGTGACTCCACTCAACAATAATTTAAAGTAATTTTAAAGGAAACAAGCACAAATTATTCAACTCTGCTAAAACTATATCAAATTAAGGAAAAACATTCAGTATAAGGTTGATCAGAAAGGTTGGATGCTTAAGAAGAAAGATTAACCAAATTAATCTTATTTTCTCTAGAAAAGGGGTGTCTAAGAGGAGATATGATTACATTATATAAATACATCCAGGGTCAGTATAAAGATTTGTCAGGGGAGCTTTTTGTGTCAAGAGGTTTTCAACTGACAAGAGGACATCCCTTGAGGTTAGAAGTAAAAAGATTCCACCTCGAAGAAAGAAAAGGGTTCTTCACAGTACGGGTGGTTAATCTGTGGAATTCTCTACCAGAGGAGGTGGTGACAGCGGATTCGATAGATAACTTTAAAAGGGGACTAGTTTTTTTTCTAATTAAAAAGGGAATTCAGGGTTATCCTGGATAATTAGAGAGGGAGTATTGATCCAGGGATTAATCCGATCGCCAGTATCTGGGGACAGGAAGGAATAAAAAATGTTTTGCTTTAAGACGATTAGCTAAATTCCACTTGTTTTTTTTTTTCTGTTTGCCTTCCTCTGGATCAATAAATTAACTAATTAATTATCAACTAATCCTCATATTGCAGATCAGAGGAGATCTTAAAAGGTTGAACTTGGTGGACTGAAAGTGTTTTTTCAACCTCAATTACTATGTAACTATGTAACAAACTATAATCATGGAGATCAGTAGGCACATTAGCCTTAGTGGAATACGTACTATAAGCAGGATGGACTAATGTCTTTAGGATGTGTATGTAAGTCGGATCCCCAATAAATAATTATAATAACAATACCAGAATGGCTCAAATGTGTTAATAATATTACAGTGTAATACTGTAGTAGTAATAATAAAAATAATACCTCTGTACTGTAAGAATGTTACAGAAACTGGTCTGCTCTTTGCTGTTTTTTAAAAAAAACAGACCATAAAAACAAACTCATACATAAAGCCTCCGGAGCCCGTTCTTAAGTAGGGTCATCTGTAACCTGGGGACCTTTTGTATAAAAAATATATGTAGAGCAAGGACTTTATTTATTGTGCTTTTTTTCCTTTCCAAAACATTTTGATTATTATCAAGTGTAGTTCTTTAAAGAAAAAAAGATGAAAAGTGTTGACACTGCCTGTTGTCCTTCTGGTGATTATAACAAAGAAACATTACTATTTTATTGGAATTGATAACATTACTGAAATACATGATGCGTATATAACGTCACTCCAATCAGTAGCATGAATGTATAATTACTTTGGGTTTTTGTGCCTGGCAACCTTTTTGTTGCGATTTTATTGGCCAGTGAGCGCATTACTTTCTGTTTTGCAGTATAGTGATGTTTTCAAGCAGTAACTGGTAAAGTGTCCAAGTGTTTACTCTGGCAATGATTTACATGATTCAAAACCATTACCTTGTAGAGACCCAATGTCCCTCAATATTTGGCGGCATCTGCACAGTGACACGAGCTCCATTGTGAAGGTGTTTAAGCATGTGGTGACACTGTGACTCCTTGTAGGTCCTCCATGCACTCTTTTCCAGAGACCTGGGGTGTGACCTGCTCTCTGGTAATACTAGAGTGGATCCTTCAGCCGAACCTAAAAGCAAAAAGCACAATGTATAAGCCATTAAATTACTAAAATATACATAAAGGGCAACAGCAGTTTTAAAGTAATTAACGTTTATGAATTATGTAACAAAGTAAGCATAAACAAATTTAGATGAAGCATATTGCTATACTGCTTTAGCCCAAGGCTTCCATTTTGGATGTCTTCAACACATCCTGATGGCTTGGGGAGGGAGGAAGGGGTTTTATAATCTTAGACGATGCTAATCAGCCTTTAGAATTTGCCATCTTCCCCCTACGCTGCTTAGAAGTAGTCAGTCTTGCTTAAACCTGTTTTTCTTGTTCTGTACCGACCCCTTATGCAAGGGACAGGAAAGATTACTGTCATGACTCTATACTAGACAATTAAGATTTTCTATAAAGTGTTCTGTGCCATTGGCTTGAACAGCTTCTAATGTTGAAAATGTGCTTCCTACTTAACAAATATGTCCCTCTTAGCCTCCCAAATAGATCACTTTCTATGGCTTCTCCTGTTGTTTAGGCTAAAATAAAGATGGAAGCTCTGTAGTATATATGCCTGTATGTAGGTAAACGTAAAACTTAGTTTACACATAGTATAGAACAGCCAAAGCATTGCCTAATAGTTTTTTAAGAATATGTGTGCCCCTTTTTGGCCCTCTGAATTATATTTAAGTATAGTGCAGAATTGCTTTAGAGTTGTTAAAAGTAAAAAGTGCTAGGTAGTGAAGTGACATATTATGAGATTTTTCATGCATTTTATGCAGAAGATGTATGATTCACACATATTGTTCCAATTACTGCTTTAATATACATGTACACTGTATAATTCATAGATGGTATGGATTAAAGATAATCATGCATTCTATCAGATCGCATTAGTCTTAATCAATACAACCATGCTTACAAATATGTACACTTGAATTAATTTAATTTCCTTCTGCAAAATAGAGATGATCCGAAAATATATATCAATTTGCCATGCTTATTAAGTGAGCTTGTGACATCATGTGACTTCAAGGAGTAAAAGAGTATGCAAAGTGTTAGATGTGCTTATATTGATCTGATTTTTCTATTTAATATAATTTTTTTGCATGTGTGAAATGTCTTTTAAACGACAGCTGTAGTGGAAATATTACTATATAGTCTTGTGAATACTTATCAATTGATTGCACTTAGTATCAGCCACAGCTGATGCATTAACTGACTGACTGCACTGTTATAAGCATTTGCTGGGAAGCTAAAGATTGTCTTGAGCCGTGATGAACAGTTTTTGATGTGGGCATTTAAACCTTTATGATTACAGAAAAAAATGTTATAAGAAAACACAAACTCAGAAGAAGCAAGCTCCAACCTTAACACATTAATACTTGGCTTAAATGGACTATGAGGAAAGATGGATTCCTTTCTGGATTCCTCAAATGCATGCTTTCTGCTCTAAGTACACCCAAAGCTTTGAATACAAGGTCATAACCTCTTGGAGTGTTAATATCTTTCTTTATACCATTGCCTATAAATATCTGAAAATACATCTGAAATTTCTACATAGAACCATGTCCTGCAAAGTCTCCACCAATGTTTCCTGACCATTAGTGACCGTTGTTTTAGAGGCTGCGCTGCGTTATAGCAGACTTTGCTCATATATGGTGGCATTGCTCCAAGGACTCCATTTTCTGATATACAATAAAAAAAACTCATAAACTATCCACCATGACTTCTATGTCATGCTTGTGTCCAACTCCATCTTCCAGAAAAAATATTTATATTTTATGATTGCAAATCTAATTATGAAAAACAGAGAAAAGCTAAATCTACCGAGAAGTCCTGATGATGACTTGACTGCAATTGAGATATATACGGCTCTCAAAGCTACAGAAACCCTTTTCTTGCATTAAACAATCCCACCAGGCTGAAATATCATTTCTCCTTCCACTAAAAACCACTAAATCAATCCTGATAACTTCCTCTACCAACAAAAAAAAAATACACAATACTAGTATTTGAAATAATTTACCAAAAACACTTCCAATGAAAAAAAAAAAAAAAAAATATATATATATATATATATATATATATATATATATATATATATATATATATATATATATATGTTTTCACTGTTTGCCCAATAATATGTGAATCAAGATGTTTTTAAAATGACTTGTAATTAACTCAAATAAAGGAGGTGTCTGCTCAATGATGTTCATTTGAAGAGAAGAGAAGAGATACACAGAAGAGATACAATTGGTGTGGCATTACTGAATACAGTACTAATTTATGCATACAATATATTAAAGTATTGGAATCCATCATAATTGTTTGTGAAACATTCTAAGTCAGACATTTTCTCAAAGATTAGTACATTTATGTATGCAATGGAAATAATAAAATTAATTAATTTCCTGTGTTTCCAAAAATCTGTATATTAGGAAGTTAAAAGTGATAAAATAGAGTTATAAATATAGGTAGTTATTTAGTACCACTGCCTGGCCAAAATAATGTGGTTTACTTTGAATGCAGGCCTAAACCCACAAGCCAATATCTCCTTGACTACATAAGAGAGACTCCCAAACATGTCCCTCAGTATGTGTCAATGTGCATCTTGGAAAATAAGCAGCACTCTTGTTCATGAAGTTTAATAAAAAGGGTCCATTGTGGTTGCAATGACAAACATCAAAGGGGCAGTGATTAAATTAGTTTTATGGGCTTTTCTCACGATAACTTTCAACTATGAATTAAATGCATTATTTATCATGTTTCTACACATTAAAATACTTAAACATTGTATAATTCATACATTTTTGTGCAACAATGAATTAAACCCCACAGTGAATAGTGTTCACTTTATATTTCAGAAAAATATATAAATGCCACCATGTGATGTGTTCACAATATTTAGTCTATGCAACCACCAATCGTGGATTTTAAGTAATTACTGTATTATAACTATATATATATATATATATATATATATATATATATATATATATACTTTTACACAATTAATTTAAAATACAAAGTTAGGTCCTTTGTGCAAAAAAAAAGCAGCAAAGAAAGGCTTTAGCTAGAAATCAGAATTTTAAAACACAGTTCACCTCAATAATGGAGCTGATGCACTCCTCTCCCACCCCTGCCTTGTCCAGAGCGCAATTACAATCACAATCATCATAGGATGCATTAAGTATGCAGGCTAGATTACCTGGGGCATGCTCACTTTGGTTGATGGTAAGGAGATTGCACCCCTGGCCCCCTTATCCGACAGAGGATGCTCCAGGTCACCTGGGCGCTATCTATGATGACTGTTTTTGTCTGGAGTGGAGATAAATTCCACTTACATAGCAGCACACAGAAATCAATGGAAATATATTATTTATTGATGTTCTGGCTGTCTTAGTCATAAATGTACACATATATGTACACCGCTAATCTGTATGATTTGTAAACTAGGTTTTAGAGACACATATTTAAAATCTACACATTGCTCGACTCAGATTCTGTGGAAATGACACTCAATGCTTCTGTCATTTTCCTAGACTTTGAGAAAAAAGAATGGGCGAAACCTAAGAAGGTTGGATAAAAAAAGGTTACAATGTAGAGAAAATAATAACACTGACAATAATTAAGCACCTTTACAAGTGGTTGTTCTTGACGTTAGCTGTTATCAGCTTGCACAGACAGTCTGACAAATTATTTAGCAGAATGTTAATATTTATCTAATATGATATCAAAATAACATAAAAAATGACTGTTAGAGTAAATAATTAAAAGAAAAGTAACACTTAAAGTGGTAAAAACACTTTAAAACCATATTTTTTGGTCCTGCCTGAATTTTTGGCAAAGCTACTGTATTTAGTCCAAAACCCTCTTTTAGCACCACCTGCTCCCCATTCATAGTATTGTTCTTTGTAATGAAAACCCTGAATATTATTTTATTCTAATAAAATAACATTTGTTATTGTTGTTCTGTTCTTCAGTCATGTCCGACTCTCAATGTCCCATATGGACCATAGCACCCAGGCACATCTGTCTGTGTTTATGGTTGTGCTTATCCATGTGATTTTCTTGGCAAAGATACTGGAGTGGGTTGACAGTTTCTTCTCCAGTGAACCCCGATTTGTCTGACCTCTCTACTATAACCTCCCAATTTTGGGTGGCCCTACATGGTATAGCTCACAGTTTCATTGAGGTACACAAGCCCCTTCACCACGAAAAGGTAACAATCCAGAAGGGGAAAATAACATTAGGAAACTAATAAGTAGACTAACCTCAAATATTCTACTATAGTTTAAGCATAAATATTTAGACCTTGATGAGGTTAGAAGCATGTCAGTACACATCAAATATAATGTGTCATTTACATTGAAAGGTTAATAAGAGCTGAATTCATCATTTTTAGCTTCTTCTGAGACCTTCACTCAAGTCTATTCTTGTCCAACAGATATGGATTAACTTACAATTGGCTAACATCATTCTAAGCCTATACATTACTGTAAAATACTCTTTTGATGTGGCAAAGAGACACATAACTTATACTGGTGAGTTTCATAAACTGAATATATGCATAATTGACATGACAAAAACATGTTCCAAATTATACTTGTTTTTCATATGCCAGTAATAATGTAATATCTCTGTTTTTCTCCCTTTGAGATGATCTCACCTGAACCTTGGTTGAAGACGTCTTTCTGCAATTATTATAATTGCTGTTTTTATGTCAGCTCAAAACCCCCTTTTGTACTATGCATTCCCTCAGGTGCTCTAACGTTTGCAAAGTCTGTGAAGTAGTTCTCTGAAGGCTGCAGTGTCTCTTTCCATTGGGAAAAATTTCACCACAGACTTAGTGGAGTGGGCAGACCATTTGAACCTTAGTTAATCTGGCCCATTGTCTTATTTAACTCTTCATATTCAGGATGCAAATAATATAATGAAAGCAATATTAAGGTATTCAATGTTACAATATATTTCATTGTGAAAAAAAATATATAATTGTAGTTGTAAGACTGGTGGGATCAGTAGTTGGCTAGTACTAAGTCCTTATGTGAAACCTACCTCTTAGTTACTTAGTTTACTATGGTAAAGGGCTACTGGACCCTAGAAGCATCCATGATACATTGGTGGAAGTTGTGTGTGTGCGAGGGGCTTGTACATTTATGAAGAGCTCTATTACATCTCAGCATTATAGATTTAGGTTCTTGTGCTTTTATGCAGCTAGAACTAAAAACAGGAAACTATTTGCCCAATGGTAAATTTATACACATTTAAAATCACTCTTAATATTGCTACATATTCAGCAAATATTACTTATTGGCACTAATGAATTCTTAAGTCAAAAGAATCCATATAAACATTTATACAAAAAAAAAAAACACGCAAAGCCAAATTTATGCGTTCAAGGCATTTGCAAGTAGCTAATAGAATATGGTCCTAAGTTAGTAAAAATGTATATATATATATATATATATATATATATATATATATATACTTGGGCAGATAAAATATGAAATACTTGGGGCAAAAAGTTATTTGTAAGCTGAATTCAGATTATTTCTCATAAGTGTCCCTTAAAGAGGAGATCTGGTCACCCTAACGGCCAGAGTGTTTTTAGGATTCAGACCAGAAGCCCATCAGCATAGGTACATATATACTTGTGGAAAATATTTAAGAGGCAAAAATAATAATTTTTGGTGCCTAGTCTCCCAGGAATTTTTCACTCTTGTAAATATATTATAATATAAATATAATATAATTTGTATTTGTTTACAAAAATCACTAATAGATGTTGAGATCATATATAAATCTAGTGATAACTTTACATTAACAAGCCAAATTTTCAGACTATACATCTGTTCCTGATCTATAGATAAATGAGCCACGGGTGGACCGGTCCCACTTGACATGAAGACTTGAATGACCTGTTCTTTATGACATGGCGGGTATTAATCCCTCACTGCTTAATGTGCTGCACCTAATTCATTGCATAATATAATATTATCTGCAACTTACTAATGCAAGTAATAAAGAAGGAAAGCATTGCTGAAATGCACCTTACTTACATTTTACTGACATTCATTTCAGATTAGCAAAAGCAAAAAGTTACCTATTTTAAGGGCTTGCTGCTTTGAAGCATGACGCTGCTTACTAGTTTATTAAATGAACTCACTCCGCTTGAAGATGACAGCCGCTGAGAGATGAAAGGCACATGCACATTTGTCTCTCAAATTTTGCCCAAAGTAGATCTGCACTGATAGAGAGAACAAAGCAATGTTTTGTCTGGAAAAAACACATGCAATTTCAGCAATTCTGATGGAAGAGAGAGATCTTCACCAGCGCTGTTATTTACTAATTGTCTTATTTGGCAGCAACTAAGTGAAGGTACATTCCTATTCAGAACTTAGAACCTCATTCAATTCTGGGCCATAATTCGATCGCAGACAGCTAGTTTTACGCAATTGAGTTGCGTGCCCTAGTAGTCGGAAGTAGCATTTGCGGGCTTGAACAGCAAGCCCATAACTCCCGATGCAGTAACAGCCAATGGAAACAGAGATCGTCATTGACCAACCTCCAAGCCGTAAGTCGTAAGTGAAGGCCGTAGGACTTTGACATCCAACTTCCATTTTTCAAAGTTTTACGGGCTTGGAGGTTGAAGCTCGTAGGACTTCACATTGATTGCCGTGATCGATAATCAATGAGAATTGAACATGAATAAAAGTATTGGAGAATGCTGTGTATTAATTCTAAGATTACTTTCACTCTTTATAAAAGTACAGTATTGCTTTTTTATTTGCTTTTAAAGTGCTCCAATTTGGAAGTAAGCCCTTTGTGGGACGTCTTTGGTACAAGTAACCTGTGATTCGAGTTTGGCAATTTGCGGGCTGGACGGAGCGGTTAGCGAGGGGGAATAGGAGCAATTGAATAATGATTGGCAATTTTAGCCTTGCGGCCGTGAAAGATCAAAGGCTTTGAGGGAAGTAACTTGCGATTTGACAAGTAGCAATGGGTCGACAGGGATTGCGGGTCAGAGCAAGTAACTCAATCGGAGGTGCAAGTCTTTGCCAACTGAATAGCAAAGTAACCTGCCATCTCCATCATCGAGCCTGGATCCCAAAAAGAAAAGTAGCAATTGAATGAGGCTCATAGTGTATGAGCTACCACAACATTGTACTGGTGGCTTCAGGTAAATATGACTGCATCAAGAGGGTCTTCTCATCCAAGGTCACTGAATCATATATAATATAACTCATTATTCTGTATAAAACTGAGTTTTCTTTAATATGACACTAGAAAGTCCTTTTTTTTAGATAATGTTTAAAAACAACAGGATTGTTACATATAATGAAATAAACTGCTTACAAAAGCTTGATGACTCTCTTTACAGATGTTTTACACTATGACACTGTTCTCTTGTTTTCTCCTCTCACAGGTGGGATGCTCTCCCACGAAGGAGAAAACACATCTTGAGATGTCTTTTGTGATTGCCTTGGTTGGCTGAGAAGCCAATCCCAAAATAAGGGGTAAAAGTAAGGAGAAGAAAACAGGGAATTCATAGCAAAGCGTAAAAATGTATAATAAGTTATGAAGCTTTTGCAATCTCTTTTTCAATTATGTGCACTATTTTTGTATGTGATCTTTAGATGACTGTACATACTGTAAAAGTCTTCTTAGCGTCCCTTCACTTGTGTCTGCATTTTTCTGGTCATCTACTGTATTTCAACAAACAATATTGACAACTCTACACTTTGGTTCTTGTTGTTAATTGGTTCCAGAAGGCACGATGAGTGGCGAAAACGATGAGAACCAAATGATAAGACGTTCCCGTAAGGAGTAATGTAAATTGACTCATACAGTTCTTAGCAAGCGTGACAAGTGCAGAGCAAGCACTGAGTGCAAAAGCAATTATTGCTCATAAGAAGGAAGACAAGTACCAAGGTACCACTGTATAATATTTGTGATTCCTTCTATTAAAAAAACTTTGCAGTAGGAGAGCATGCCCCTCTTCAAGAATTCACAGTCCATCATATCTCTTTAAACTAGCTAATAAAACCTATTTTTACTTCTAAATACTTCTCATTATCTGTTCTTATATTACTAAATAATGTATTTTCTACAGATTTTATCAGTGTTTTCTTTGGGTAAAATAAAAAGGTTTAAGCACTGTGAAGCGCTTTTAAGGACTCAGAGGCCCCATTTGAGACCCTTCAAGTGAAATATATTGCCCACACTGTTCTAGACCAGTGGTTCCCAAACCTCTCCTCAGGGCTCCCCAGACAGGTTGGGATTTCAATTTAACAGTGTGAGCACAGGTGAGGAATATAGAGGTTCCATTGCCTGTTGTATACTAATTGCCTCACCTGTGTTTGCACACTTAAATTGATATCCCGACTTGTCTGGGGAGCCCTGAGCAGAGGTTTGGGAACCACTGATCTAGACAGTAATCAGCATTATTTGCTTCATATTATTCTACTGATGTATTCTATTGAGGTTTCTCTTCAATATGGTAAACTAGAATATTATTGATTATCTTGCAGAATAATGGGGCAAAGTGAGTAAATCTGATTTATTTAAGCAAATGTTCCTAGCACATTGCTGGAAGTTTCCATATTGTGTTCCAAGAGTATATACAACATTTTAAATATGTCAACTGATCTATATATGATACAAAAGTAAAATGATGTAGCGGTAAGGTACAAATTCCACTCAAGTGAAATATGTGATCAATAGTTCCATGAACACTATTTCAAGCCTTTCTAGTACATAGGGATCTAAATAGTAACTGCACTTGGCACCTATCCTACAGCTACATCCAGACACCTTGAAGAGTGTGTTGATTCATTATTTTGTCTTGCAGTGACCCACATGTGATCCAGCACTTCAAGGATAAGTGCCATGCAAAAATGCTTTCAGTTACAAAGCACTGCTTTAGTAAGAAGTGTTATGTGGGTCTGCGTCCAGACACCTGTGATTTCATGTACAGAGTCAAGAAACTGATGAGGGTCAATAGAGATCTTAAGTGTGATAAGGATGCCATTGGATTGTTTTGAAGTGTTTTGTTGTTAGGAAGGTTGGTGGAGTATCTTATACAAAATACTGTAAATGTTTTGTGTCTTCGGGATAGAACAATATAAATGTGAAAACTCTCAGAACGTTAAAAGTACATACAATTGCATTAAAAATCAATGGAAATTGTAACATGCAAGCCCAGATTTTGGATCAAAATATAGATAGATAGATATGGTTCTGATAATGTTAAATCACCATGGTATATGTATATGCATATAGAGACCTACTTAGTGATAGGCAATTTATAACAAAATGGTATTTGCAATTCCTATATACTTTGGACATACAAGTACCTGTCATTTATTACGAACCGGATATATATCAAGGTCAATTCCATCAGGACTTATATCATTAATATAAAAGGTGTTCTAACCCTTCCTTTTTTTCTTTTATATAAAGAGATATAGCTCACAAGCTACTCCCAAATCGAGCATTCTCACTCAGCTCAACCTTGGGCATCAGTTTTATAGTTCTGTGAATGACAGTTCTGGCACATTGCCAAATGTATTTTGGTTATTTATATTATAAAATGCCAGTGTAAGTACTTTTCCTGTCAACTCTATTTTTTAGTCCCTGCTTTAACTAATATTAAATTGGCAGGTGCAAACAGAAATAAAGCAAAGCCAGAAAATATCATTTAAAAACACAATTTATATCATTAATAACTGTTGCTACATCACCTATCTCATTGTCCTGAGCAATACTGAAAAGGATCAAAGGTTTCGATTGTGATAACATTAATTAGGCAGATTTGCTAACCTGGAACATGCTCACTTTGGAGATACAGGAGGTTATAAGATCATAGCTTGAGCCTCATCCTACAGAGCATACTTTTGCTTACTAAGGCCCTCATTCAATTGCGATTTGGCCAATTGAATAGGGCCCTAAATAAGCACATAGCATATTTTTATTAAATAAGTTTTTAGTTAGTGAAAACCTTGCTTTTGGATAGATGTTTGCTAACTAAAAACTTCTTTAAAAAATATATGTTATGTGCTTATTTAGAGCCCTATTCAATTGGCCAAATTGCAATTGAATGAGGGCCTAACAGCCTTATTAAATTGCGATTCGGCCAATTGAAAAGGGCTTTATATATAGAGCCTTTTTCAATTGACCATTTGCCTAATACATTTTATTGTGGTTGAAATGTTTGTTCTTCTTTTTCAGCAGTGCTCAGGACAAACTGTGTTTTTAAATATATTTTCTGGTTACAGCGTTGCTGCTCTTTGCACGTGTATTTTTTAATGTTAGTTAATGGTGAACTAAAAAGTAGATTTACCATGGCCAATTAATTTATATTCTCCAGTGTACCAAATACAATCATTACTCTCATTCATTGGGGGTGGATGTAGTTATGATTGTGTGTGTGAATCCATACCATAGCACAATGGTTCTCACCCGCTTTTGGTTTGGATAGTAATCTTCTAGTCCTCATAGGGGCAGGATATATACTTCATATGACTTAATGAAACATCATCCTGCTTTGCACTGATTTGAATAAAGTACAGTTTTACTGCAGATATGTTTACTTATGGTGGGGGTATGTAAATAGTGTTAGGCTCTCTTCATCTCTGAGGTTCAGCAGAGAATGTCTCAGGGACAGACTTATGGGCCTCATTCAATTGCGATTTGGCCAATTGAATAGGGCTCTAAATAAGCACATAACATATTTTTTTTAAATACGTTTTTAGTTAGTGAAGACATTGCTTTTGGATAGAAGTTTATTAACTAAAACTTATTTTAAAAAAATATGTTATGTGCTTATTTAGAGCCTTATTCAATTGGCCAAATTGCAATTGAATGAGGGCCTATGTGTCCTAAGAGCGACTGTTGAGAACCAATACCCTAGAACCTCCTTGCTTTATTCAATTAATTAGTGGAGTGGTAGCATCCCCATCAAGGAGCCAACTCCCATACATTTGATCCATATAAGTATTGCACTATAATGCAAATTACAGAACTAATGCATATTTCAGGGAGATACTCGCAGCTGGTCTCAGGAGCTAAACAAATGTAAAAGCTGATAAAAAAAGCGGCATTAACAAGTTATTTACCCCTGATGAGATACTGCTTTTGGTTGGAAACGCGTATGGAGTGTCTTATGCTGTACTTGTGCCCTCTACCACCTAATGAGACCTAAAAAAAGGTATGCTCTCTGCATTTCCTGTTAGTTTCAATTAAGTTTAAAGGTATCTGTTTACAAGTGGATTTACCTTAAAGAGTAAAGGCTGAGAAACTGCAGAGTGCACTAATTGTGCCCAGGTGAGAGGGGTGTGGCTTGACTGTTAAACTTGTATAAAAGGTTTGTGAGCTGGTTTGGGGTCTGTTTACAAGTGGATTTACCTTAAAAAGTAAAGGCTGAGAAACTGCAGAGTGCACTAATTGTGCCCAGGTGAGAGGGGTGTGGCTTGACTGTTAAACTTGTATAAAAGGTTTGTGAGCTGGTTTGGGGTCTGTTTACAAGTGGATTTACCTTAAAAAGTAAAGGCTAATAAACTGCAGAGTGCACTAATTGTGCCCAGGTGAGAGGGGTGTGGCTTGACTGTTAAACTTGTATAAAAGGTTTGTGAGCTGGTTTGGGGTCTGTTTACAAGTGGATTTACCTTAAAAAGTAAAGGCTAATAAACTGCAGAGTGCACTAATTGTGCCCAGGTGAGAGGGGTGTGGCTTGACTGTTAAACTTGTATAAAAGGTTTGTGAGCTGGTTTGGGGCCTGTTTACAAGTGGATTTACCTTAAAAAGTAAAGGCTAATAAACTGCAGAGTGCACTAATTGTGCCCAGGTGAGAGGGGTGTGGCTTGACTGTTAAACTTGTATAAAAGGTTTGTGAGCTGGTTTGGGGCCTGTTTACAAGTGGATTTACCTTACAAGTAAAGGCTGATAAATTGCAGAGTGCACTAATTGTGCCCAGGCGAGAAGGCAGAAGTTAATAGAAACCGGAGAAGGGGAACTTGTGAGCTTGCGAACATTTTCAGTATCAAGTGCAATTCTAGTAAAAGCCTAGGAGTTTAAATAAAAGGAGCGCCTTCAAAGAAAAGGGAGGGCAGATTTATAGTGCAAAGGAGGAAAACTTTATATAAATATATTATATTATATTCTTTATTTTTCCCACTGAAATTTCGTAGACAATAATAATAATTATGAGTCAGTCCAGTGGCAACCTTATTCAGTGTACATCCTGTCAAATGTATGCACTACTGGAACATATGATCCAGGGTCCATACCTCTGTGACAGGTGTGAGCATGTTGCCTCTTTGGAAGCTCAAATTGAAGATCTGGAGAGGAGAATTGCAGCACTTAGTGATATTGCTCCACTGGAAAGGGAATTGGTGCTCACGGAGCACAGTTTAGCTGGGCCTAGTATGGAGGGAGGAGCTGGGGCTAGGGAGGATGGCCAGGGAGGTAGCTGGGTTACAGTTACAAGGGGAAGCAGGGGGAACAGGAGGAGGCAGGCCAGTTCTGAGTTGTCAAACACCAACAGATTTGCCAGATTGAGTGAAACTGTTGGCGATGTCCATTCAGGAATGGCAATGCCAGATAGAGCTGTTCCCTCTAACAGCCGGGCGAACAGCTCTACTGGAGAAGAGGGAGGGCAGAATAGGCAGTGCAACAGACAGGTTTTGGTGGTAGGGGACTCTATTATTAGGAAGGTAGACAGGGTAATTTGTCACCCAGATCCCAGCAATCGAACAGTTTGCTGTCTCCCGGGTGCTCGGGTTCGGCATGTTGTGGATCGGGTGGATAAATTATTGGGAGGGGCTGGTAATGAACCGGCGGTCTTGGTACACATTGGTACCAATGACAAAGTTAGTGGAAGATGGAGCGTCCTAAAGAATGATTTTAGAGAATTAGGGAATAAGCTTAAAGCAAGGACCTCCAAGGTAGTATTTTCTGAGATACTACCAGTGCCACGTGCTAGCCCAGGGAGGCAGAAGGAGCTTAGGGAGGTTAATGCGTGGCTAAAAAAGTGGTGCAGTGCAGAGGGTTTTGGGTTTTTAGAGCACTGGGCTGACTTCTCACTTGGGTACAATCTCTATAGCAGGGATGGATTGCACCTTAATGATGAGGGCGCTTTTGTGCTAGGGAATAGGATGGTAGAACGGCTGGGGGAGTTTTTAAACTTGTAGGTGGGGGGGAGGGACTATATAGAAGTATTGGGGTAAATAGGGTAGAGAGGGAAAGGGATGAATTATTTACCCATGGGGGAGGAGAAGGGGGGAGGGTTACAATAGAAAGTAGGGAGATATTAATAGGGGCCTCAAATACAGTGGCAGGCACTTCACATCAGCAGAGCCATAGCAACATAAAGTGTATGATTGCAAACGCAAGAAGTTTGCCTGGGAAAATGGATGAGCTAGAAATATTAGCAGTACAAGAAAAATGGGGCTTAATAGGCATTACGGAAACATGGTGGGATGAATCTCATGACTGGACTGTTAATCTGGATGGTTTAACCTATTTAGGAAAGATAGGGGCAATGGTAAAAGAGGAGGAGGGATCTGTCTTTATGTTAAGCCTGAATTTAAGCCTATAGTTAGAGAAGATATTTATGCTGGCACTAACGGCATCATTGAATCCTTGTGGGTTGAGCTAAATAGTGGAGGAGCTAATTCTAAATGCATATTGGTGGGAGTATGCTATAAACCCCCAAATATAGCTGAAAGTGAGGAAATACAATTATTGTTACAGATTGGAAATGCAGCTAAGCATGGGCAAGTTCTAATAATGGGAGACTTTAATTACCCTGATATAAACTGGATAAACGAGACCAGCAGCTCAGCTAAGGGGAGCAGGTTCTTGAGTACACTCAGGGATCATTATCTAGCCCAGGTAATACAAGAACCTACTAGAAATGGGGCCATCTTGGATTTAGTCATCACAAGTAATATTGATATAATATCAAATGTAAAAATAGGGGAACCCTTGGGGAACAGTGATCACAACACAGTCTCATTTGAGATTGAATACAAAAAACAGAGTTGTAAGGGGCCAACAAAAACTCTAAATTTTAAAAGGGCTAACTTTAATGGGCTACGGGCAGCAATACAACATATAGACTGGGACAAAGAACTTACAGGGAAGAATACTGAAAATAAATGGACAACATTCAAATCCTTACTAAATAAACATACTCATCAGCATGTACCATGTGGAAATAAAATAAATAGGAGTAAATCACATCCCATGTGGCTTAACAATGACTTAAAGATCATGATGAGGAAAAAGAAGTATGCATTTAAATTATACAAGAAGGAGGGAACAGAGGCATCTTTATGTGACTATAAGGAAATCAACAAGGCTTGCAAAAGGGCTATTAGACTGGCTAAAATAGAAAATGAGAAGTCAGTTGCAATGGAAAGTAAGACTAACCCTAAAATATTTTATAAATATATTAATGGGAAGAAGGCCAGGAAGGAATCGATAGGACCATTACAATGTGACACAGGCCATCTGATAATTAGTGACCAGGAAAAGGCAGATGAGCTAAATAGGTTCTTTTCTTCGGTTTACACAAGGGAGGTACCAGTGGTTGGGACACTGCAACATAATGGGGCTACACTACCTTCACTAAATAATTGGTTAACGCAGGAAGAAATACAAAAGAGGTTGGAGAAAATAAATGTTAATAAAGCCCCAGGTCCTGATGGAATACATCCAAGGGTACTGAGGGAGCTGGGTTCTGTAACAGCCAAACCATTATATCTAATCTTTAAAGACTCGCTCACTACAGGGTCTCTACCAGATGACTGGAGAAAAGCAGAGGTGATACCTATATTTAAGAAGGGATCTAGAGCAAATCCGGGGAATTATAGACCAGTGAGCCTCACTTCTGTAGTTGGGAAGCTTTTAGAAGGGTTAATAAGGGACAGAATACAAGAATATGTCTATTTGAACAGGATCATAGGTAGCAGTCAACATGGATTTATGAAGGAAAGGTCGTGTCAGACCAATCTAATTAGTTTTTATGAGGAGGTTAGTAGGAACTTGGATCAGGGCAACTCAGTGGATGTAGTCTTTTTAGATTTTTCAAAGGCATTTGATACAGTGCCACATGGAAGACTAGTGAGCAAACTAAGGGATACAGGAATTGCAGTAAATATCTGCTCATGGATCGAGAGCTGGCTAAAAGACAGGAAGCAAAGGGTTGTTGTAAATGGAACATACTCCGATTGGTCTAATGTGATAAGTGGGGTTCCTCAGGGCTCAGTATTGGGTCCTCTCCTTTTTAACATATTTATTAATGACATTGAAGTAGGACTCGAATGTAGTGTCTCCATTTTTGCTGATGACACTAAGTTGTGCAAGGTAATAAAATCAGATAATGATGTACTTTCCCTACAAAAGGATTTGCATAAATTAGAGAAATGGGCGGCTAAATGGCAGATGAGATTTAATACAAATAAATGTAAGGTTATGCATTTGGGAAGGAAAAATAGCCAAGCAATCTATAATCTTAATGGAGCAAATCTAGGGGTATCAGATATTGAAAGGGATTTGGGAGTACTAGTGGACAACCACCTAGGTAACAGCGCTCAAAGCCAAGCAGCGGCTGCAAAGGCAAATAAAATATTAGCATGTATTAGGAAGGGTATAGAAGCCAGGGAAGAAGATATAATTCTGCCACTATACAAATCTCTAGTACGCCCTCATTTGGAATATGGAGTACAATTTTGGGCACCACCTCACAAAAAAGACATCTTAGAGCTGGAAAAAGTACAGAGAAGGGCTACAAAACTAATAAGGGGAATGGAGGGGCTAAGTTATGAAGAAAGACTAGCAAAATTAAACTTATTTTCGCTAGAAAAAAGGCGTCTAAGAGGAGATATGATTACGTTATTTAAATACATCCAGGGTCCATATAAGGCTTTGTCAAGTGAGCTTTTTGTAGCAAGAGATTTTCAACTGACAAGAGGACATCCGTTGAGGTTAGAGGAAAAAAGATTTCACCTTAAACAAAGAAAAGGGTTCTTCACAGTTAGGGTGGTTAAACTGTGGAATTCTCTACCAAAGGAGGTGGTGACAGCGAATTCGATAGACAACTTCAAAAAGGGGTTAGATATATTTCTGAATAAAGAGGGCATTCAAGGCTATCCTAGATAACTAGCGAAGGAATATTGATCCAGGGAGAAATTTGATCGCCAGTTTCTGGGGTCAGGAAGGAATTTTGCTTTTTTTCCCCCTTATGAGACAATTGGCAAAGTTTCAATGGGGTTTTTTTTATGTTGCCTTCCTCTGGATCAATTAACAATAATTAACAATTAACAATAATAATAAATAGTCCAAATTAAAAAGATCAATAGAGATCTAAAAAGGTTGAACTTGATGGACTAACTCTTTATTCATTCTCCAATACTATACTATTAATAATTATTTAATCAATAATTTAATTAATAACTAATCCGCATATTGCAGATCAGAGGAGATCTTAACAGGTTGAACTTGATGGACTGAAAGTCTTTTTTCAACCTTAATTACTATGTAACTATGTAACTATGTAATCTATGTTCCCTGTTCTGGCCTTTTTCTAATCTAACACACGTTGCTTATATCAGAAACACACATTACATTGAAATATTCTATACACACAGATTTATTTTATTTAAAAATAAAATTGTTTTCCGCACTTCCTTACTTCCTTGTGGTGAAGACTACATATCCCATGATGCCTTCCTGCACAAACTGCTATCACAGATTAAAACATTGTAATAGCTGCCTGTGATTGGCCAAAAATAATTGTATTTGATGTTAGCTCTGAAAACCAACTGCTTGCAAACGCAAAGAGATTTAGCAAACTTTAGGGAAGTATAATAATGTTTATTTTAATTTTTGCCCATGCAAAAATGTTTTCATATACTACTAATTCCCTTTTATCAGATACATTCAAAAAACCTTAAACTTACATATGCTTTTAAGCAGATGTATTAAAAAAATGTCATGCAAAAAACAACTTTTAAACTGTGTTCCATGTCTGTTTAAAGCATGCTCGTTTAAATGCATGAAAATATATTGTTCTATTAACCGTTAACTGGAAGGATATTGCACCTACTACATATGTACATCACAATGTAAGTCATTTAGCTGTGCTGCATTTCCCTATGGCCATTTAGCGGCATGGCATGGTTAGTGTAAATCATTTTCACGGGTGACCTTTGAGATAGTATTTCTTTTATGTGATGAAAACAGGTGATAATGGACATGTTCCAGCAGAAATCCTGACATGTTACAGGTTTTATTGTGGCCAATGTTACATTATCACGTGAAGCAGGGACTGTGTTCTTCTAAAAAGGGCTTTATTTGCACATTAAGCCAGTTTCTTATTTTAAAGAAGTTAGCATTTTATAAAGGGAAATTCCTCAAGCTGTAAAAGCTGTTTTCACTTTTATCTATGCTGGAAATCAAGTTATCATACTATTTGTTTTAAATTCCATGCTAAGGTGCTGTGACTATGTAGAATAACATTTAACAAGTTGGAATGGTGTTTTTTTGCTGAAGGTATACTGAAATAGAGCAGATGTTTTTGCCTTCTTTTAGTGGGTAAATAAATCATATTAAAGGGACACAGTACTATACTGTTATATTCTCAAAAGACAACTATAGGAATCATATGATCATATATTTACAGGGACGCTGCACTGACATATCTTTTAAGAACAGAGAAGGGATTTTTTTAATGAAAATGATCGATCTTATCTTTAGAAAAGTTGCATTAAAGGCACACAGACAATTTGCAGACAAAATCTGTTTGTTTCTGACATGTCTAACAATATGATCATAAAATTGCAGCGCTGTGATATATGACTAAACTTTTGTTTGTAGCAATAATACTTGAGCCTTGGGAAGTGATCGTAAAATCAGTTAGCTATGTTTAATAACAAATATAGTAATATAACAGTTCTGCAATTGTGTGATCACTTCCCACGATCTCAGCAACTCTTCTGTATCCATTTAATAAAAATCTGCTTAACTTCAGATTGCTCATGCCTAAACTACAAAGTTAATAAACTGTTTTGTTTTTTTAAAGAGTCACTGCAGTATCAGCTTTTCTGCATTAATGTAATAGATGATAACACTGTCAACCTAAATCTAGCTGGTTTCATCCTAAAGAGGATTAAAAAACAGTCTCTACATTGTACTAGCCTTTTTTTGTCCAAAGTAAATATTCAGCACTGATTTTGCAGCTTATTTATGCTCAACCTCAGATTGCTCAACCTCAGATTGCTTGATGAGGGGTAGGGGGTTTAAATATATGATAACCTAGGGTGGCTTTACTTTAGCCACCACAGACATTTTGATGTCCGTTTTCTATTAACTGGAATCAGCCATCACAGCAGCAGAGAAACACTTTGCAGGCTCTAGTATTCTTAGAGAACCTGGCCCAATATTATCTAATTTAAACAGGGTGCCCTGGAGACAGAATAGGCAAAAGGGCATTTGACCGGGCAAAGTGCAGGGTTGTGATTGGCTAATTGCTAAAAGGGCTGGGGAATAGGAGGTGTTAAATAGGTGGGTTTATGACACAGCCATTTTGAAAAGCAGAGGAAGCATCCCTCCCTTTTGTTAATGTTTGGTTGCTTTTGGCGGGGGTGCTGTATCACCTTAGGTTCGAGCTCAGTAGATTGAAGGTATACGGTTTAGTTGGCCCCAGAGGATCCATTGGGCATGGGGTTCCATTGGACCTCTGGGGAGGGGGCAGAGCTCGTTCCTAGGTGGGGTTACAGATACCTCTAATTGTATGTTCAAGTTAATAAAGCTGTGCCCTGTTTAATACCCAAATCATGGTTTGTGTCATTATTTCATTAAGGTTATGATATTAGTTATGTGGGTAAACGGACTAAGTCACTTTGCTTAGGTCAAGAGCACTTTTAATTGTCACTTGTGTTTGTGGCGAGAAGAATTATCAATTTATACAAACTTGTTTATTTATCAAAATATATAAATAACCCCAATATTGAACATACTCTCTATTAAATGTATAAGGGGTTAAATGTAGGTCCCATGAATATAGCTGCACAATCGATTCCATTTGAGTCTTACAACCAAGATACCCATGCCACAAACTGGGTTAATGTTATTTATTGCATTTATTGCGTCAAAAATAATATTACAAGATGAATTTAAAAGTTACAGTTAGGTATACTATATGGCTATTCTTAATTGCATCGGAATCTGCCTTTGTGTATTGCAGAACTGTCTTTAAAATATTTGTTTTTCAGCTTCCTTTTTTCTACATAACATTAGTAGTGACCATCAATTAGGATCTATATAGTGTAGGGTTCATAAAGTAAAATGGAGATATTCCAGTTTATTAAAAATAAACCCAATATTACTTAGCTTACGTCCCAGATAATTCAGCATACAGTTGGTCCCCAGTTTAGGGACTCCCTGACTTACGACATTACGTAGTTACGCACGTGCTGGCTTATTTTCGCTAGTTCATTTTCTGCATGTGTGGATGCAGAGGAGGTGATGCCTAAATGTCCTGGAGGTGCAGAATCAAGGTGTCATGCACAACTCATTTTTACAGCAGTTTAATATATTAAGCTACTTATACTATTATACTAATACTGAATATTCTTCATGGTATTGTTGCTGTTAATGTTATTTAGCATGGATCTGACTTACATACAAACAAGTCTCAGGAACGGATCTCGTAAACTGGGGACCTGTACATTGGGGAATATAAATCGGGGACCACCTGTACACTGGGGGACGTAAATCTGTGACCACATGTGCGCTCCATAACTTAATTTTTCCATATCCACCAGAGATAACTCATTACTTAGCAGCTTAATATAACATTTAGGACCTTTCCCGTTCTTTGCCCTTCACAGATTTCCTGCTATCTGCCCACCACATTGTTGTTAGGGTTGTGGATGGCAGATAACAGGAAAGATCCAAAATGTATTAATTGTTCAAAAATGAAAAATTGCCTGCTAGGAATTTAAATACCTCATATATTCACAGGGAGAGCAAAATGCCCCCAACAACCACCTAACATGTTTATCCATCAGGGTGCTAATATCTCAATAAATAAAGAAAATACATATATGAACCTACATTGTACCACACAGATGGCTGATACATAAGTGATTGATATAAGGTTGGAAAACAAAGGCCCATTTAGCGTGTTAGAGATAAATATGATGGTACAAAATAACAGGCATGTATAGACCTGCTGTCATGCTGGTACATGGTATAATGTGGTTTAGCACTGCTTAGCATCATCAAGTCATTTCCGTGAGTCTTCTGCAATATACATATCACATTTTTTAGCTCAACGCTGAATTGTTTCCTCATTTCATCTTTTTGGCAGCTGTTGTTTTGATCTCTCTACGGGCTCCGAATTGTCTCAAGGTTATGCAGAGGATTAAAAGTGCTCTGTAATTCTAAGCAGATGGGTCTGGGAGAACAGCCCTGTAATTACTCACTATACCCTCTAACTACAGACTCTTCATTCTGACTGCGAGGCTGGAGGATCACAGGGCTTAACAGCACCTTGGCTTTCTGGCAGGTCTTGTTAAACGAGGCTAATTACACTAGATGAAGATTTCATTTGTAAGAAATGTATGGCAGGGACTGGCCTAGTGATGGCAGAGAGGTCCATAGACCTGAAAGCAGGTCATATCAATACTGTAAAAGGGACATGGACGATTCCTTGATTTTAATATTAAACTAATATACCAAAGTTTTTTTTTTTACAAACATGTAAACATTATTATAAATGCTTAAAAGCTATATTTTTGCTCACTGAAACCTTCCAAAACAGCCACTACAAAGCTCCACCCCTTGTAGCTCATGCATACAATGTGAATATAGTACTAGCCAATTAAATATTGTGTGTCACAGCAGCATGTTACTAATATACTGCGGAGACACAGCCTATAATTGTACACCTAGTACTATATATAAACACTGTGTACATGAGCTACAGAGGGAAGACCTTTGCAGAGACTGTTTGGAAGGTTTCAGTGAATAAAAACAGAGTTTTAAAGCATTTGTTGATAAAATGATACTTAAATATGCAAATAAGCACTTAGGTAGTTTATTTTAATGTTAAAACAGGGAACCCAATGGTCCCTTTATTCATTCTGTTAAGTTAGACTTTCTATTAACAGTCAAAAAACGACTTTGTACTGTTGTGTGTTCAATTGTGTCCGACTCTCCGTGACCCTTTGGACCAGAGAATGCCAGGCGCATTTTGTGTCTGGGTGTGCTAATCCATAGGGTTCAAGGAGTGAGGTTGCCAGTTCCTTCGCCAGTGGACAGTGATTTGTCTGACCTCTCTGCTATGACCTGCCCATCTTGGATGACCCTACATGGTATATCTCACAGCTTCACTAAGATATAGAAGCCCTTTCACCACAAAAGTGACACAGAAGGGGTTCGTACTGATAAGTTACTATAAATGGCTACTTTGTGCATGTTTTATATGTTACAAAAACTTTTTTTTGCATGTGTTATTTTTTAAGAAATGTAAAACTAAAGCAACACTGAAATAAATAAACAGTTATGCGTTTGATCCACCTTTGAATGAAACTTGAGAAGAAGTGTAAACAAGGGCTTGTGACAAGTCTGTTATCTGTACTTTCTTATCTGTTTCTTATTGTATTTTATTTGTTATATTATTTTTAGTTCCTGGCTTCTATTAAAATAAGATTCATGTGAATTATAACAAATGTACTTCAATAATAACCATATTTATAAAATGTTTTGCTTATCTCGCTGTGGCTAGTTTATAAAGTGATTTATTATCATGGGAGTAGGCATTTTACAAGGCTACAGGTCACAGTGCTGGATACAGTATTGTGATAGGTGGAGACCAGGGGAATGTTTTAGTGAATACTGTGATGGTGATCATGGCCTCGGTTTTACAGATAAAGTGCAATGATGACAATCACTTGTGATGTGATTAGAGGTTACTAGGAAACTGGGCTTACTGAATGCTTTGAAAGGAAGAGAAATGTTTATGACGCTTCACAGCCCATTGCAATACATCATTTAGTTCATTTCTCCCTATATATAGTAACTGAGAGAGTGTTTCATGGGTGTTATATAGATATAGTTATATAGATGCAAACATTTATTAAATGGAACAATTTTATCAATATGTATTTTCTCGATACAGGTACACCAGCGATTATACGGCATCTGATAACCAGGCACCTCGTTAAATCCGGACATATTTTAATTAGCACAAGTTGTTCATTTTCATTGCATTCTTTAAAAAAAGCCAGCTTTGTGGATGAAGCTCTCATTAAACATGCTGAAAACACTGGTTCAAAGGAACACTTTATAATTGAGTTGACTTAATTCTCTGAATTATCATTCCCTTACCTAAAGATATAGGACTGAAAGTATTCATGTAAAAAATGTAAATCATCGCTGGTCTGGCAAAATCACTAACCCGGAAACATGTCGGAACGGACAAGGCCGGATAATCGATGTTGGAACTGTATATTATTTTTAGCTGCTTGAATTTAAAATGTGTTTTTACGATTAAAATGCAATTGTGATGAGTTCAACAAAACTATTGTTTAACTGATCACAGTTGCATGCTTCTCATGTAACCATTCCATTTTATTTGAAGTTATGGGGGATATTCACTAAGCATTGCAGGGGTATGATATACTTCCTAGTACTTAAATAGACTCTATTTCCTATGGCGCAAATTGCCATTGTTACATCGTTTTTGGTACACAGATTTTGTTTGACCATTTTTTAACTCAACACATGTTTTTACCCAATTTCTTCAAGGACCGGTTTTGCCATAATAACATTATTATCATTATTATGAACTTTTATTTGTAACTTGCCAACATATTCCGTATTGCTGTACAGGGGATAAGAACAAGGAAGAATACAATGTTGTAAAACTGTAGAGGATGGAGGGCCCTGTTTTGAGCTTTGAGTCCTGTACAAAGAGCGTTTTTCCAAAGCACCCTACAAGGCTGGGGACTTGCTACTTACAATCTAAAGGGAATGGAAGAGACAGAAACCTGGGGAAGAAAAGATAAGGAATAGCAAGGAAGGTCAGGAAGGAAGTGTATGATTGCTTAGGTTTTTCATTTAGTGGGAGAGAGAAGAAGTCTGATAGAAAGTCATATGAGGTGAATGGCGCATCAAGCATCAAGTTATATCCTTAGACATGTCAGTAGGTTTTTACACCTAGGCCTAAAACAAAGCCTGGACTAGAGTGAAGTATTTAAAGAAAAATGTAACAAAGCTGTTTTTTTCAGGCCTGATTTAAACATTACAAAAAATGTTTTTTGCATAACAAAATATTAAACCAAAACCAGTTTAAACTTCATTGAAACTATCAGGAAATGCAGAGAGCATACTTTAGTCTGCAGATCTCATTGGCTGGCAGAGGGCAAGCCCCCAAGAGCAGTTAAACTTCTGAATAAGTGTTTGTGCACGGAGACCTTTATTTGAAATAAGAAACCACACTGTGACACCTTATCAAATACCCTATTTCTGTTGCAACAAAATAATTTCTGTTGCAACAAAATAAATAATTCCATGCCCCTTTAATGACAGCTCAAATACATGCTCTAAGAGTTCATGGAAAGGCCTGTTGGACAGTTACTCGTACAAGTTCCAGTTTAGCTCGTTTTTGTTTTATGTTCTTCACATTTTTCTCACACTTGAAAGAAATATAAATATTCACCTGAAATACCATCACAAAGGAAAACACAGCAAACTGTATGTTTAATAATCTAGCAGGGCCCGCATGAATCAAGTAAAGAAAGCATTAAATGCTTTCTAGTTTTCTTAACAGAATTAACATATTTGTTAATATCATATGTCTTAAGTTTTTAAAAAGTGTTCATTAACATTTTTGTTAATATAATGTGACACACAGCATTTTTGCAGGGAATTATGTATACTTTGTATGGTTGTTAAAATGACAAGGCAAATTATAATGCATGAGATATAGCAGGCAGTGTATATATTTTTAGCGAACATGAAAAACTGCTTCTATGTTGTATTATCCATTTTTTTCATGTTTGATCAATATATCCACAAGGAAGGAAGTGTATGTTTGCTTAGGTAGTAGGAAGGTATGCAATGTTAGAAAGGTTTTTCACCAGTCACATTTCAGCTATGCCCAATACTAAAAGTTCCAATAAGTGTTTTTACCCTAAAAATTGCAGTAAGATTGCACTGGTTTGTCTTACAAGCCACGTTAAGCCTGACTGATGAATCAAAAACACTGATGCACTGGGCAGAATACTATCCCATTCATCAAAAACAAGCATTTTGCATATTTGTCATTAAATACAATTTCATTCATCTAACATGTATAGCACATTTTTTCCTTTTTCTTTTACTTTCTTAAGTATAATCTTTGAAACATTTCTGAGGATATGAGAGACATTCATATGTCTATAACTTCAGAGAATTAGCCCTGGGGTGGATGTCTGACTCTAAAAGGAAGTAAAAAAACAATTGTGTGCTTATAACTGAAAAAAAAAAAAAAAAACAACGCAAACCAATTTAAAGGCAGACAATCCGCTTTTTCTCAGTTATTTGATATCTAAGACAGAGACTAAAGAAAAAATTGTGTATACAGGTAGTCCCAGGGTTATGGATGAGAGACTCTCCTGAGATGGGCTTTAGGTTGAATCCCTGAATAATAATAATAATAATAATAATAATAATAACAATACTATAATGGTTCATATGTGGTAATAATAATACGGTGTAATACTAAGTTAATAATAATAATAATACCCCTATAATACTATAATAATAAGTTACAAAAACTATTGGGCTCTTTTTTTTAATTCAAACAAACAAAACATAAAAGCATATGCAGACAAAAAGCCTTAGAAGCCCCTTCTTAAGTATGGGTCGTCTGTTACTCAGGTAGTCTGTAACCTCGGACCACCTGTATAAAGTTAACAGCACAAACCCTAGTGTAATTTTCTCTACAATAAATGATAAAATTCAGAGGAGAACCGTACACAAGCTCATGTATAGATGTGCTAAAGCTCATTCACAATTTTTTCACCAGTGTGGTATCCTAAACTGGTAACCATCATCAATGACTTGAATGGAAAGTTAATGAGTTGAGTTGTTTACTTACCCCAGGAACATGATAAAGGATATATTTAAAAAAAATAATAAAATGTGCTTCTATTTTGCACTACTTTGTATATATAAGGTGCGCATTTGTAGTAAAATAAGGTTTAGAATTTCATTCAGTCTTAAAGATAAGTACATCTCTATACAGCGGTTCTTAGCATCATGTCTCATTAGTATATTCCTAAACTTTAAGATATCTAGAGTGTTTTGAACAGGCCAAAAGCACTAGTGGCATGCCGGGTTATCCTTTGGTTTTACACTGATTTGAGTGTTGGCATTAACTGCGTCAGTTGCTGAATAATATGCTTATGGCTGTGACAAATGGCAATGATATATTTAAAGAGACTGACTGAATTGGAGGTTTCTGATGTAGGGACATATCTTTGGAAACAATCCTGCCAAGGAGTGAAGGATACTAATGCCAGGAATTAAGTACATATACTATCGGCTGAGATTAATGTGAATTTCTCCTCATTTTTTACTCCCTCTGAGGACCGACTAAGAAGGTCTTAGGGATTACATTTTGGAACCTATATCATAATGTAATAATTAATGTAAAACACACTACAAGTTGACAGGATATAGTGTAGAACCAGAAGTGTGTATATAATACTTAAATATACTATGAACAAAAATACAATCAGGTTGTCATAGATGATGCCTTTTTTTAGGGAATAGAGCTATTGAGACCTCAAGCATTTCCTCTGGAAGAGGACTCTGACACATATGGAGTCTTGGAAGCTTCGTAACTCATCTATGAATTTTTCACTTAGTCTACTTAAATGAATCTCTGACTACATCTCACATGTGTTTCTCCCACACCATTGTGTCAGTCAGAACTTCTATATTACTTTTTTGTACACAAATAATAATGAATAATAAACCTCTTTCATGACATTCTCTTAATGAGATTCAGTTGTGCGGTACCACACTCTAAATCTCTTAAAATCCTTAGTTTGTGACTTGGCGGATATGTCCTCTAAGAGATTTCATAAGATCATGTACAGATTCCACTTCAACCATTACCAAAGCATCAAACCCAACTGTATATCCACTTATCATTGCCTTCTAGAGTGCATGGGAATGAGGCCAAATTTAAGACAACCTTTGCTAATGGACAGCCTTGGAAAATCTCATGCATCTACATCTGATCTTTTTCAGCTAACTTTCCGGACAGTTTCTCAAAATAACTTGTCCAGAAAAAAAGTTGTGTGAGAACAGAATAAACTAAACGAGCAATTCAAAAGACTTCAGAAAACTTCTGCAAATGATTTGGAACAAGTATCTGGCAAACAGACTCAGGGTATAACAAGTCTGGATTGATTGGATATTAAAAAAGCAGAGAATCAACAGCCTGGATTAATACACAAGTGAAGTCAAACAGCATGCTCTTGGCAAGGTACTATTCTCATGGCTCTGAGTTATATCATATTGTGCCATGAAACACTGCAAAAGATGTGTTGACCGAACTCAATGTACAAAGAAATGATGGCAAACAATCTGACAGAGGAACCTTTAAAAGAACCACTGTGATGAATGCTTGAGTTGATTTCCATGCACTATGTCTTTCAGCCTTCAGATTCCAACTGAACCAATGCCATGACACATTACAGAGGGTAATTTCTGATATTGTATTTGAGTAAATGTAAATATTGCTACAGTATGCAACAAAACACAGTAGCATGACTACTATTACTAACAAACTCACTATGCTGTGAAAAGATATGCATCATGGCCACAATTCACTATGTTTCTGATAAATAAACAGTTTTGTTCAGGCTACAATAAATAGAAGTTCTTTGGGACCTTATCTCTGTTGCAACAAATTGTCTGTTGGTTTATATTATTTGTATTTTTGCGAAGTGTTCTATGTTTTAATATCTTTTTTTACCCATACTACTTTGCCTTTCTATATGGCGCTACAGAAATTGCTGGAGCTTTATAGAGTCATAATAATTATAATTACAGTATTATAGTTTATTTGTAACGTGCCATTCTGTGGTGCTATATACAGTACTAATAATAATGACAAATGTTACCATATACCAGGCATCACAGCCTTGGCAAACCATTGCATTTTGGCTATAGCCATTTTGGAGCTGCACACTGCACTACAGCAGCACTTTAAATAGCTGAAAAGTCCTTTATTTAAGTTTTAAAAGAAGTCTGAAAATATTTAGGATGATGTGGAAAATTAATTCTGTGCTATTAGAAAGCTGATTTGAGATTAGTGAACTGTGCAAATATCTAGCCCTACTAATGATTAGATTATTATTACACTTTATGTATAACATGTTTTGCACAGTACGCTATAGAGGTACAATAAAGAGAATACAGTAGAATCCTGGTTATCCGGCACCCAACTAACCGGGACTCTCGAGCAACCGGCACCGGCATTAATTCCCCATTTTAAAGAAACTCTCACTAAACCAGCACTATCCGGAGTTCGAGACTGAAAAATAAATAATAACTTTTTTTCTTATTGTTTTCTCTGGGCCTAATTGGCCCAGTTTAGGTGTAATGCCTTTTTAAATGCATTTTGAGGGGTTTTAAGGGGTTTAAGGGTCGTTTCAACCACTTTTTTCAAGGACTGTACACTTATCCAGCAATAGGAAGTCCCCATAGGTACTGGATAACGGGGGTTTTACTGTATAGCAATCCAAACTACATTATTATTAGTTACATAGTTACATAGTAATTCAGGTTGCAAAAATACTTTTAGCCCATCAAGTTCAACCTTTTAAGATCTCCTCTGATCTGCAATATGTGAATTAGTTGTTAATTAGTATTGCATGATTTGTAGGCATAGTATTATTATTATACATTACCAAAAATATGGTAGAACATTAAAGTGTGGAATCAGATTCACTTACTAAATGAACATATACATATTAAAACTGGTAGTATCATCTTCCATCTTTACAACACAGATGCCTTACATATGAGACAACATAAAACAAAAGGTACATATGAACACCTCCCCCTGCCCAAAGGCTTTGTAGGATTTAATCTGAGGATGTATCAATATGACAAACTATCTCAGTGAAATGTAAGAAGATGCTGCACCATTGCCTAGAGCTTCAGCTTTTCAGAGTATATAGGAAGTGCTTATACCTGAATTAGTCATGCAAAATATATTCAACTGACCAAGAAGACAGACTTCCCAGACACGTATTGTAAATCTATAAGTTATAATGGACTGACTTTTGTGTTGGCACAGTCATTTATTGCAATATTTAGAACATTAAAGAGCCACTGTAGTTTGGTATAAAGTTTAAATGCTTGTAACAATGTAACAAACTAGTATGTAACTTCACCAGCTGGGGGGGACAAGAATATAAAAGAGTCTTACAGCTCTTTACAATATAAGTTCCTCTTATTCGTCCCATGTTTCTTATATTGTTAGAAACAAAAAATGCCTGTCATCATGACATCAAATTTGAAAACAATAGTTAAAAATCAAATGTTTTTATGTATTTGAAAATGTGTCACAGCATTGTACATATTATCAAGTCACATACTTCAAAACAGAATACTATAAAATGGACACTTTAGTGGTCTTTTAAAGGTGATCTGATATTGAGGCTGGGAAATATCTTAGTGTATATCTGTAACAAATTGTCAGATTTTACATGTTTTGTTCGAATAATGTATTGTTTTATGTATAATAAATCTGTTGTGGACCAAATATAGTCACCATTAGGAAATACTAAACTGGCACAAACATTTACTGCTAGAGTGTATTGTACATACTGATGGGCACGACAGATTGGTCCAAGAGCTCCACAAACACACCAAAATTATAAAATAGATACTGTAGTAATTTTATTCAGTATTCAAAATGGCATGCAATGATGTAGAGTGAGGCATCCACTGGAATGTAGTCATCACATCATGTTCAATGCCAGGATGATAGATCTGACATGAGCCTCCACTATATAGTATATAACTCCTCTATCCCATCCATCAGTATATAACTACACCATAGCACCATCAGTATATAACTCCACTATCCCATCCATCAGTATATAACTCCACTATCCCATCTATCAGTATATAATTACACCATCCCACCATTAGTATATAACTCCACTATCCCATCTATCAGTATATAACTACACCATAGCACAATCAGTATATAACTCCACTATCCCATCTATCAGTATATAACTACACCATAGCACCATCAGTATATAACTCCACTATCCCATCTATCAGTATATAACTACACTATCCCATCTATCAGTATATAACTACACCATCCCACCATTAGTATCTAACTCCACTATCCCATCTATCAGTATATAACTACACTATCCCATCTATCAGTATATAACTCCACTATCCCATCCATCAGTATATAACTCCACTATCCCATCTATCAGCATATAACTACACCATCCCACCATTAGTATATAACTCCACTATCCCATCTATCAGTATATAACTACACCATAGCACCATCAGTATATAACTCCACTATCCCATCTATCAGTATATAACTCAACTATCCCATCTATCAGTATATAACTACACCATAGCACCATCAGTATATAACTCCACTATCCCATCTATCAGGATATAAATACACCATAGCACCATCAGTATATAACTCCACTATCCCATCCATCAGTATATAACTACACTATCCCATCTATCAGCATATAACTCCACTATCCCATCTTTCAGTATATAACTACACCATCCCACCCTCAGTATATAACTACAGCATCACACCATCAGTATATGACTACACTATCCCATCATCAGTATATAAGTACACCATCCCACCATCAGTATAGAACTACAGCATCACACATCAGTATATAAGTACACTATAACATCATCAGTATATAAGTACACCATCCCATCCATCAGTATATAACTACACCATCCCACCATTAGTATATAACTACACCATCAGTACATAACTACAGCATCACACCATCAGTATATAACTACACCATACTATCATCAGTATATAAGGACACCATCCCATCCATCAGTATATAACTACACCATCCAATCCATCAGTATATAAGTACACCATCCCATCCATCAGTATATAAGTATACCATCCCATCATCAGTATATAACTACACTATCAGTATATAACTACACCATCACACCATCAGTATATAAGTATACCATCCCATCATCAGTATATAACTACAGCATCAGTATATAACTACAACATCAGTATATAACTACACTATCCCATCCATCAGTATATAAGTATACCATCCCATCATCAGTATATAACTACACCATCAGTATATAACTACACCAACACACCATCAGTATATAAGTATACCATCCCATCATCAGTATATAACTAGACCATCCCACCATTGGTATATAAGTATACCATCCCATCATCAGTATATAACTAGACCATCCCATCATCAGTATATAACTCCACTATCCCATCCATCAGTATATAACTACACCATCCAATCCATCAGTATATAAGTACACCATCCCATCCATCAGTATATAAGTATACCATCCCATCATCAGTATATAACTACACTATCAGTATATAACTACACCATCACACCATCAGTATATAAGTATACCATCCCATCATCAGTATATAACTACAGCATCAGTATATAACTACAACATCAGTATATAACTACACTATCCCATCCATCAGTATATAAGTATACCATCCCATCATCAGTATATAACTACACCAACACACCATCAGTATATAAGTATACCATCCCATCATCAGTATATAACTAGACCATCCCACCATTGGTATATAAGTATACCATCCCATCATCAGTATATAACTAGACCATCCCATCATCAGTATATAACTCCACTATCCCATCCATCAGTATATAAGTATACCATCCCATCATCAGTATATAACTACACCATCAGTATATAACTACACCATAACACCATCAGTATATAGCACCACTATCCCATCCATCAGTATATAAGTACAAGATCAGTATACCCCACCAGATGCCATTATGTCTGTACTAAAGCACAGTATCCCCAATGATCCTTGGAGGACACTTACCCTGCACACAGACCCCAGACAGCAGCAGGCAGCTCAGCAGGCTCAGGCACGTGTACATCCCCATAACTCCACACATCCAGGACAACAATTGTTATCACAATCCCAACTGTGGTCCTTTGGAGAATAAATCCACTGTGAGGTCCCGTCCTTGTGTACAGCCAGGGGAAGGGGGACTTAGCAGCCTGCAAGATACTTGTTGGTCACACAAGATCGCAGTGTGGAATATAATGGGAGCCAGGCAAGTCTTATCTGAATCCAACATAAACTGGCACCCACTGGTGTCAGGAGAGGGCTGCGTGTAGTATCTGATCTCCAGTTACTGTATATATACAGAAGGTATACAGTGTATATAGAAGAGCAGCCTGTCTGGGTGTCTCTCTCTGCAGTCCTTCTTTTCCCTTGCCTGGGATGTCTCTCTCTACTCCCTTGCAGTCATTGAGCTGTCTTCCTTGGTGTGTGTAGTCTCTCTCCTCCCTAGCAGTGGCTGCATGCACTCTCCGGACACCCTCTCTGCTCCCAGTGACTGCCCTCCCTGCCTATTCTCTACACAGTATAAGTGCAGGGGGCGTGCAGGGGGAGGGCTGTCACAGCCAGACACTAGCTCATCCTCCTAAACACGGAGCTCGGGTCAGATCACAGTGACAATCACTACTATAAAATGTCAGGAAGCAGTGTGAGCATGTGCAAGCCCTGGTACAGTACATTAGAGTATAATGTGATGATCCAGAGCACATGCAGCTAGCCTCTATATCTCCAGTCCCTCATACAGTCCATGTCTCATGGGGGCTACCCCAGGCCACTCAGATTTATGGTCCTCCTCATCCAACTTGCAGCACCTCTTTGCCCCTTTCTATATGTCAAATCATTACTTTATATATATATATATATATATATATATATATATATATATATATATATATATATATGTATATACATATATTTATAATCAGAGTATTGCAGTATATAGTGATACCTTTTTTATTGGACAAACATATTCATAGGTTTCATGACGAGCTTTCGAGAGCGTTCCTCGAAAGCTCGTCATGAAACCTATGAATATGTTTGTCCAATAAAAAAGGTATCACTATATACTGCAATACTCTGATTATTCATCTGGATTACTGGACATTCACGGCTACCTCACTCTTCATATATATATATATATATATATATATATATATATATATATATATATATATATATATATATATATATACTGTATATATATATATAGTGGCGTAGCTTGAGCTTTTGCCGCTCAGGGATATCCCTGAGTTTTTGCCCCCCCCCCCCCACCTCCAGTGCATATATATATATATATATATATATATATATATATATATTATATATATAGATATATATCGCCTTCTCACTCATACTCCCTTTTCTCTATATCTCCCCTTTCTCTCTTCCTCCCCCTCTTTATCTCCCTCTCCCTTTCTCTCCATGTCTCTCTCCCTATTCCCCTCCCTTCTTTCTCTTTCTCTCCCCCTTTCTTTCTCTCCTCTACCTTCTCTCTCTCAGACCCCTCTTTCTCCCCCTCTCACTCTATCCCTCTCTTTCTCTCTCTTTTTCTTCTCCCCTCACTTTCTCTCTCTCTCCCACCCCCTCTCTCTCCCCTCACTCTCTCTCTGCTTTCTCTTTCTCTCCCTTTCCCCTATTCTCTATCTCACTTCCCTCTCTCTTCTCCTTTCTTTCTCTTCTCATCCCTCTCTCTTCCCCCTCTCATTCTATCCCTCTCTCTTTCTTTCGCTCCCCCTCCTTCTCTCCCTCTATCTTTATCTCACTCTCCCCTCATGCCTCTCTCTCCATATGTGTCCCTCTTTCCCCTTGCCTCTCTACCCCATTCCTCTCACTCTCTCCGCATGCATCCCTCTCACCCATGTCTCCTACTCTCCCTCCATGTCTCCCCTTGCCTCTCACTCCCTCCATGTGTCTCCCTCTTTCCCCCATGCCTCCCCTTCCCCATGTCTCCCTTTCCCCCCCATGCCTTCCTCTCCTCCATGTTTCCCCCTCTCCCTTCATGTCTCTACCATGTGTCTCCCCCTTTCCTTTCTCCCTCTCTACATGTCTTACCCTCTCCCCCTATGTCTCCCCTCTTCCTTCATGTCTCCCCCTTACCTCTCTCTCACACCATGTGTTGCTCTCTTTCACCTTGCCCTTCTCCCCCCATGTTTCTTCCTCTCCCTCCATGTCTCCCCTTCACTTTCTCCCTCCATATGTCTCCCCTTTTCCCCTCTCCCCATGCCTCTCTCTCCCTCTGTGTCTCCTTCTCTCCCCCATGCCCCCCTCTCCCCAATGTCTCTCCCATGTTTCCCCTCTCCCCCATGTCTCCTTCTCTCCCCCATACATCTCCCTCCCTCCATTTCTCCTTCTCTCCCCCATGTCCCCCTATCTCCCTCAGTCTTCCCCCATGTTTCCCCCTCTCCCTCCATGTCTCCCCTTTTCTTTCTCCCTCCATGTGTCTCCCTTTGTCCTCTTTGCCTCTCTTCCCCATGCCTCTCCCTCCCTCCAAGTCTCCTTCTCTCCCCCATGCCACTCCCTCCTTCCATGTCTCCTTCTCTCCCCCATGTCCTCCCCTCTCCCCCATGGTTCCCTCTTCCCCCATGTTTCCCACTCTCCCTCCATGTCTCTCCCTTCCCTTTCTGCCTCCATGTGTCTCCCTTTTCCCGTTTGCCTTTTCTTCCCCATGCCTCTCCCTCCATGACTCCTTCTCTCCCCCATGCCTCTCCCTCCCTCCATGTCTCCTCTCTCCCCATGCCTCTCCCTCCCTCTATGTCTTCTTCTCTCCCCCATACCTCTCTCTTGCCCTCCATGCCTCTCCCCTCTCTCTTATCTTCTGCTCCTGCACGTGCAGGAGACAGGGGAATGAGAATGTGCTGTGGAAGGCGGGAGGGGGAGTTTTGCCAACCCCAAAGAGGTGATACCTGGGGTGCTCCACCCCCCGCGCACCCCCCTTCCTACGCTACTATATATATATATATATATATATATATATATATATATATATATAAAATCTGCGTTCTGATTTTCACCTGTGGTGTGGTGGAGGCGCTTGTGTACTTTAATGAAGCTGTGACCTATACCATGTAGGGTAGATCATAGCAGAGAGGTCAGATAAATTAGAGACCACTGGATATGGGACTAGCAACCCACTCCAGTATCTTTGCTAAGATAACCTTATGGACAAGCACAACCAGAAACATAATTATATGGCACTGGAAGAATATGTCACTGGCACTGGAAAAGTCTCCCGATCAGAAGGTGCCTACCACATTACTGAGGAAGAGGAGAGATCAAGTACCAGTAGCACCATATCTAATGAAGTGGTTGGGCCAAAGACGAAAGGACACTCAGCTGTGGATGTATCTGGAGGGGAAAGGAATGTCCGCAACCAAGGAAAACTAGATGTGGCCAAGAATGAAATGACAGGGTTAAACATTGATATTCTGGGAATTAGTGAATTTAAATGGTCTGGAAAGAGACATTTCACCATCAGGTCTTTTACAGTGGTCAAGAATCCCACAGAAGAAATGGAGTAGTCCTCATAGTCGATCAATGAGTGGCTAAAGCAGTGCTTGGTTACAATCTAGTAAATGACTTCAATTTGAATTCAAGGCAAGCCATTTAACATCACAGTGATCCAAGTCTATGCTCCACCATGGGTGCTGAAGAGTTGTCCAGTTCTTCGAAGATATTCAAATGTCATAAATATAACACCAAGAAGAGATGTTATTATCAGCATAGGAGATTGGAATGGTAAAGTAGGGAACCAAAAGACACCTGGAATAACTGGCAAGTTTGGCCTTGGAGTACAAAATTAAGTAAAATTAAGCAGGTCAGATATTACTAGAATTATGTCAAGATAATTATCTGGTCATAGCAAACACCCTCTTCCAACAGTCTCTGAGACGACTCTACACATGGACATCACCAAATGGACAACATAGAAATCAGATTGACTATATACTTTGCAGCCAGAGATGGAGGAGCTCTATACAGTCAGCAAAAACAAGACCTGGAGTTGACTGTGGTTGAAATAAAGAGCTTTTTATTGCAAAGTTCAGAATTTAGCTGAAGAAAAGAGGGGAAAATCATCAGACCAAGTAGATACAAAATAAAAAATATCCCCAGTGAACATACAGTGGAGGTAATGAATAGATTTAACTTTGGACTGAAGATTGCAACATTATCCAGAAAACAGTAACAAAGAATATCTACAAATGAAAGAAAACTTTCTGATGAGGCTTTAAAATTTGGAAAAATCAACAGTGCCTAACAGACTGTAAAAGGTCAGTCTATATCCCAATCCCAAAAAGAGGCAGTGCCAATAAATGCTCCAATTATTGAACAATTGCATGCATTTCACATGCCAGCAAGGTAATGCTTAATATCCTACAGGGTCAACTCCAACAATATATGGACCAGGAACTACCAGATGTGCAAGCCAGGTTCCGCAGAGGAAGAGGCACAAGAGATCAAATGTTCTTAAAGAGATGGGAGTACCAGATCATCTCATCCTCCTCCTAAAGAATCTGTATGTGGACCAAGAAGCCACGATCAGAACCCGAACATGGGACAACAGAATGGGTCAAGGTCGGGAAAGAAGAGTGACGACATTTTATATTGTCACCTTGTTTATTGGATGTGTATGAGGAGTACATCTTTTGTAAGGCTGGACTGGATGAATCAAAGCCGGAATCAATATTGCTTAAAGAAATATCAACTCACATATGTGGATGATACTACTCTGATGGCTGAAAGTGACAAGGAACTAAAGGCCCTATTGATGAGGGTGCAAAAGCTGACCTGCTACTCAATGTAAAAAGATGAAGATCATGGCAAATGGAATATCAGTTCCTGGCAAATAGATAAGGAAGAAGTGGAGGCAATGACAGATTTTATTTTTCTGGGATAGAAGATCTATTTAGATGGGCTAGGAAGAGTGAGGCTGAGTATACTAACAGTATATATATATATATATATATATATATATATATATATATATATATATTTGCATTAAAGCTGTGTAATACAGCATGTATAAGCTTAAAGGAAGCCATGTTTGATAATGGTTATGGATTGAAGAGCGAGGCATTTGTGGGCACATTTGCATGTCCCAGCTCTGCTTCCCAGAATGCAGTGTAATAACCGTTTTTCTCAGAATCCTGAGCTAGAGGCGGGTTTTTAAACTTGTTTTAGACATTTAAATGTGAAAATATGAATACAGATGTACTATTTATTTACTATATATATATATATATATATATATATATATATATATATATACATGCTCAGCCTCACTCTCCATAGCCCTATAAGCATAGCCATTTTTTTACCCATCAGCTACCTTCCCCTAAAACAAGGCACCAACTATATATATATATATATATAAAGAGATAGAGGGGGGGGATGAAAATCGATGGTGGCTGCTATATTTATATCCTAGGGGAAATTTGTAATTGTAGTCTTATCAACCTTTGTGAAGATAGTGGATTGAGGGGATTATATTTACTGTACAACTGTATATACCCTTAATGATTACAAATATTACAAATGAAGGTGTAGATAATATCTAGATAATATCTACTTTAACCAATTTAATCCTGGAAAGACCAGACACTAACTACAAAGCTAGCTGTTCCAGCACCAAATTGGTTAACTGTGTTTTTTGCCTTGATTGTGTATGTGAGCCCCTCATAGCATCCCATGTGCAGACCTTATGTGGTTACTATGGGTGGTTCTCTAATCCTGAAATCTGTTCAGCATTAATCCTACCCAATGACCTTTAAGACCACCTTGCCTTTACTACACATGTTCTTTTCTAACTCTTGCTCAGAACCCAGTAATACTGAACAATGAACAGTAATCAGTTACTTCTGCAACTGCATCTTAAAGCAAGACCATGAAAAATGAGCTTAGCATTTCTTTCTCTGCAGCTTGGAAGGGAATAGTGTGGTTTACTTGTGTGGTTTACTCAAGAGGCTTTGAAGTGGGAGACTACAGTTCCAGGCCAGTGACAGTTTATTGTGACCTTGGGATGTATGCTTTATTTACTTTGAGTACTAGTAAACTGTTTGGGCAAAGCTCCATTTAATATCACTGAAAATATACAAATACTATGATAATTACATTTCACGGAGTGTGGAGATCACTAAACATACAATAGCTATTGAATGATGTACCCAGACATTTAAAAATATTTTACTAGAACAGAGTACTGCAACATATGGTTTTACAGCCAAATGTGGATCAACATAAGGCATTTAGTCATCACAACATGCAAGGGATCAAGATCAACATATAGCATTTTAGACTTCCCAGCATGCAAGAGGTACTGTCCAGGAATACATAGAAACATGCAACTTAGAAACATACAGCCTTATTAAATTGCGATTCGGCCAATTGAATAGGGCTCTATATAAGCACAGAGCATGTTTTTTTACAGAAGTTTTTAGTTAGTGAAGACCTTGCTTTTGTATTGAAATTTACTAACTAAAAACTTCTGTAAAAAAATATGCTCAGTGCTTATATAGAGCCCTATTCAATTGGTTGAAACACAATTTGATGTCAGATAAGAGTCATGTCACCCTGTCTACCTAAAACAGTTGTTTATTAATCTTCTGGAATGCCTTATGCTTATCACAGACTGTTTATCTACTACTCTTTTTGTATTACCCCCAAATGAACACCCCCAACGTCTATTCATAACCTATTTTTCTTGCATTCAACTTTTTCTGTAAGATACTTCCCTCCTGAACTTTATTAAACCCTTTAAAATATTTTATATACATATTAAAATTATGAAGTCTTTCCTAATAGGTTTTTTGTCTTTTAAACCATGCATCATTTTAGTTGCTCTCCTTAGTATTGTTTCCAATGTATTCATATCTTTTTATGTACATTGTCTTCCGAAATTTGCAAAGTATTCTAAGTAAGGTGTTACTTTATGTTTACGGTGGATCCCTCAGCTGCCCAAACCTCTTCAAGTACAGCCACTACTGGCTTTTCATGCGGCTTTGCTGCATAGTTTGCATACTTTTAAATCATACAATATAATATGCAATATAATAAGTCCCTTTCTTTTTCTGTTTTCACCATCAAAATACCTTTCAGTATATATTGTACTTTTCAGATTTTGTGCCCAAAGTGCATAATTTTGGAGCTGCCGATATTGTTTGAACATTTAAGTCTGAGAGCACAAATTGTAACATAATAATAAGTTACATATATATATATATATATATATATATATATATATATATATATATATATATATGTATGTATTTACATTGTATGAGTTAGGTGATCACTTTTGTATATTGTTGAGTTCTTGGATCTGGTGGGATTGGATGTTTATGCCATCTTATTTATAATAATATATAATAATATAATATAATATAATAATCTTTTTGATTTACCGAAAACAAAATAGGTGTGTGTTCCAAATAAGTTTTGTTAAAAATGTTGCTCATGTGTATACGTTACTCCATTTATCAGAAGCCCACAGTGTACCTACTGTATCTGGCTTGTAATTCAACATCTACCGTAACTGTTATGGTAAAATAGAATTGCTATTCAATAGAGATGGGAGGTAAACGCACGGCAAGGGGTGCAAACTGAGGTGTGAGGGACGTGACAAGGACACAAGTGAACAGAGAAGTGAGGGGTGCCAGAAGAATATATGCCTATGGGCATCTGAGATAAAAAAAATGTAGTGCTGGCTCTGTGTTAACCTCTTGATTTAAAATTATGCTATTCCATTTTTTTTTTAAATAAAGGGTTGCAAGCCCATAAATTAAATGGAAAAAAATGAATCACTTGATTTGAGGTTCACCAGATGCAGCCCAGTATGTGAAGGTGGTTCTCACCCAGTTTTACTTCTGTTCTATATTAGTGTTGTGTAGCTTGTGGTCCTCCACTATAATTTCTCCAAACCAAACACTGCACTGTATGTTTCTGGATGAGAGGTTAGCAAACAAATAATACAAAACTGAATAAAAAGTATTTTAAAGTTTTTTGGGGGGAGAGGGGAAGATATGGCTTTACTTGTTTACTATCATTACTCTATACACTATCATTACTTTCATACACTATCACTTCTAAGCCAAGGGTTAGTGGTTGTGTGTTTTACTTTCTTTGTAAGAGATTAATTGAACACACAATTCTTGTTGTCTGCCGTAATCAGTTCCTATTAATCCTTTTAAATCAAAAACATCTTGTGATAAGCTCACAGTGCCAAAAATATAGTCATCTTATTTAACACGCACACATCTCTAATCCTTATCTTAACTCCAAAACTTATCCAGACGATACTTTAACAATAACAACAAGGCTGAATACAAATCTTGTTTCTGTAAAGGGAAATCTCCCCTCAAATGGTATTAAATATTATTACTTTCCTTCACCAGGGTTTAATAAAGTAACAGTAATTCAGTACATAGTTTATGAAATAATATTTTTTTCGAGAAAGTAGAACAGGACTTGGGCCTCTTCACGCAACTGGGTTATCAGGCCATCCAGAAAAGGAGAGAACATGACTCAAGTAAGCTGGCAGGTAATTAGTCAGCTAAGTATCGAGCCAACTACCAGCTAATTGGGCAGATAAATGATCAATCACAGTCTGATTTCATCGGATGAAAGATGTGATCTGATGTCTGGATCCAACTGACACAAGGAGGGAAGAAAGCCAGAATATATAAACTAACAGCCTTATTGAATTGTGATTCGGTAAAGTTAAAAAAGCTCTATATAAGCACACAGCATATTTTATTTACAGAAGTTTTTAGTTAGTGAAGACCTTGTTTTTGGATAGAAGTTCACTAACTAAAAACTTCTGTAAAAAAAATATGCTGTGTGCTTAATTAGAGCCCTTTTAAATTTACCAAATCGCAATTTAATAAGGCTGTAAGCCCTGTTTTATAATAGCCCCTCCCAATGATCCAACCCTAATATTAATAACCCTATAAATATTGGGAATAATATTAACTATGGCCTCCTAGTTCCAAGCCTGGTAAAGCCCCCAAGTTTCCTTAACTCTGAGAGGTCGTGGGCTTCCTGGACATATATAAGTGGATTTGAACCTATCCGTTTTTTTAAGCACGCTCCCGCGGTATAGCAAAATAACTATTCTCTCCTCCAGAGTGGTGCAACTCGACAGGGCGAGCTCGTGCCCGCGGCGACGCTTGAACAGCGGCGCACATACAACAGGATAGGACCGTGGATTGGACTGAACATTCACTGTACGAGTACTGTACTGCAGACGGGACTACTCACTGCACAGTGACTGGACTGAGCATGTACAATGGCATAAAGTTTACTTTATAGGTCTTCCTGCAAACGTAATATTCCTATACCCTCTGTGTAAATCTTATCTAATGATAATCTTCCTGGTCTAGAGTGACATTCAGGAATATGTCCAGGAGTAAATTGTACCTGGGAACAAAGGTCTAAGCTGGAGACTGCTGCTTATGAATGTGGACATCTGGTCACTCTGCTATAGTCAGAAATAAATCACTTCTCATTAATGAAGAACATGACAGCTGATTACACTATTTTGTAATGTAATTACACCACCAAGGCTATGTGTTGAACTTGTGATATTTACATTTGTCAGAAGTGATTTTGCATGCCTTAGTATGTAATAACAAACATGACATTGTTCTGATGAGATCTGCTATATTTTAGCAGTGTTTATATAAAATGTAAATTTATAGTAGGAAAAAATATGTTTTTACACATCAGATTGCTCTTTGTGTTTTGTATAAGATAAAGAACAGAGAATGACTGGAGAAATGGTATAATGATCACAAAAGCATCTGTGCACAAATGACCTATCATCACTAAGGCTGCATCACATGGAAATGCAAATGTGGCAGACTTCATTGTGGAAATAAGAAAAAGAGATCAAGGATGTGTATCGCCGGGGCCCCAAAGGGACATTAACCTCTGACCCTCATCAATCTCCCACTCACATGTATAAAGAGCCCAAGGAAATATTTATTAGCTTAATCTCAACACACTGCCTGGTGTGGCTCATTAATTGAGAGTACCATAATGAAAGTTAACTCTTCACTGACAGCAGGCATTATAAATCAGTAACATTAAACTTATTGTATTCTTATCTCTGAGCTGCAGACCCCTTGATCCCACATGGATTATCACACATTCAATTTCTTCCCTAAATATTTAAGAGAAAAAAACCCAGTTTCTTTAAATCCTACACCCTGTGGAGTTAAATTAGTACACCCACTTTGGTAGGGATTTAATGGCATAAGCAGCGTTACAATGTTGTATTAAATGTGATTTACATATGTAAAGGAACTGTTCTTATATATCAGCCTTATTAAATTGCGATTCGGCCAATTGAATAGGGCTCTATATAAGCACAGAGCATATTTTTTTACAGAAGTTTTTAGTTAGTGAAGACCTTGCTTTTGGATATAAGTTCGCTTACTAAAAACTTCTGTAAAAAAAATATGCTGTGTGCTTAAATAGAGCCCTTTTAAGTTTACTGAATCGCAATTTAATAAGGCTGATAATCATAATATAACATCACATTTAAGTGCTGTTCTTGTATTATGTCTTTATTTGCCTCCTTCCCTTAAGTGGCCACTGCAGGCAAAACTAGACTGGCCAGAAAACAGCTTTGTAAGCAACACAGAATTGATTTGGTTTAAATACTGATCAAGTACTAAATAAATATGTGGAACCCTTTTGTTGTTGTTTAAAGGGTCACTATACTCATAAACATTTTAGCGTGCAAACATATTTTAAACTTGTATTTTTATATGAGAATTTTTTTATATATAGACCAGTGGCTCCCAACCGTCTCCTTAAGACCCACCAGACAGGCCATGATTTAGGTCCACTGTGTGAATACACAGGTGAAACAATATGAGGCTCCATAGCCTTGCTGAATAGTAGTTGTTCACACAGTGTTTGACCTAAATCATGGCCTGTCTGGTGGGTCCCGAGGACGACGTTGGCAACCAGTGATCTACCCTAAATCATGGCCTGTGATCTATAGTGTATTCTTCTCCTATGTCCTGTCAAGTTATAAGAAACAGAGACAGTGACCCTTATGGATATCTGAATTGCAACACTTAGTTTAAATGTAGGTCAGACAGGAAAGTTTAATTGACAGGGTCTCCACAAGACCTTGTTTACACTACTCACTGGTAAGATAAAGGAGGATCAAACAAAAGTTTATTTTTTTGCCCTTTGTGTTATAGCGTTCATTTTCTTCAATTAACATAATATTTTTTCAATAGAAAATAAACTTTTGCAATGTTTAAAATATACTTTTCTAAATACAATGCAGAACGTTTTTAACTATAGTGGCCCTTTAAGAGAGGAATGATGTCTTACTTTGCCTGTTAGTCTATACCTATTCTAACATTACATTTATACATGGAATGTTATTTGATGCTTTGTTGCCTTTTAGTACTTGCAAGATAATATTAATACATTTAAAGTGCTAATGATAATAACAGCAGATTAATAAACCTCAGCATCTGAATCCATAGTAATCTAGCGTTGAAGTGATTTCCATGTGTGTATAATCTTTCTTGACAGTTGCAGTCAAACTTCAACAACTGTAGTAATAACAGTTCCTTTTCTGTGTTAAAGTAATCAGGTTTGGTCAATGTCTTCAAACTTAAGTTTTTGTTAAGCTTTTGAAAATAAATAGGGAAGGAATTTCATTCTGATTAAACTGCATCGGTGTTTATTTATTTGCCATATATTTGGCACTTCAAACATGGCTGTCAGATGTCAACAGATACGATTTGTTGTCATGAGTGTGATGGGAAAGGGAAACATTGCATCAATGATTAATGAAGTGGAGCTTGAACTTGGGCTGGATGTAAAGTTTCGAAGTATGAGCAGCTTGGGATGTGCGGACTTCACAGGAAATGAGCTTGTGTCTTATTGTGCTTGTTCTGAAAGGAGTGCAGTGGTCATGCAATAGTGTTGCTTTTGTTTAACAACTAGGTAGCAATAAAATAAGTACCGTATATGCTCGAGTATAAGTCGACCTGAGTATAAGCCGAGGCACCTAATTTTACCACAAAAAACTGTGAAAACTTATTGACTCGAGTATAAGCTGAAGGTGGAAACTAGGGTCCTTCCCCCCATCATCCTCCTCCTTCCCCCTTATCCTCCTCTTTCCCCCTTATCATCCTCCTCCTCCCCCCATCATCCTTCTCCTCCCCCCTTATCATCACCCTTCTCCTCCTTCCCCCCATCATCCTCTTCTATCCTCTATAATCTCCTCCTCACTGCACCCTCTCCAATCCCTATCTCCACTCTCCTTACTTGCTACTATGCTCCGATAAGTTGATGCTGATCCTGATGCTGCAGCACGTCTTCCATACCGGCATATGCTAATCACGCGCATGTGATATCTGGCTAGCTTTGAACCAGTAATTTTGCAATTGCAAGATATTAGGTATGAAATAGTTAGGTCTACATGACCCATGATCTAGCTGTTTCTATAAGAGACAGTACACATATTTTTCTACATAATAAATCGGCCATCCCAAGGCCATAATTTGCCCTTTGCGCAAACATTTATTTGTGTTATAGCTTATTGGATATTATATGTAAATAAAATGTAATTGGCTGTCATTATGGATTTTTTTTCATTTGTTATGTAAACAGATATAAAAGTGTGTGTCTGCTGATTTTTCAGTTGCAATTCAGTAACTGAGTGAATTGGTGACAGCCATGTTGGTTTGTTACGAATTCACATTTCCTTTTCTAATAAACTCATCCTGAGACATACCAAAAAGACTGTTTTCCTTGGTGTCAGGCCTGCGAGAGGGGAAGTGAGGTAATTATGAGTATGATTTTCTCCAACAATAGGCACATCAATGCCTATTTGTAGTGATATTTCTTGTCTTTAAGTGTAACTAACACTTTTTGATATACGTAAGTATCACATAAACCTATAATTTGGAAAATAGCAATGGGATAGGAGAATTAATAATTCGGTTTAGGGTGTGGGTGGTCTCAAGTAAATGGGGTTTGGGGGACGATAAGTATGAATGGGCCTAGGGAAGCTCAAACCCTAAATATACCCATGAAGCTTACCTCCACCTCTAGTAGGGAGTGGGAGAGGATATTTGTAGGAGGCTGTCCTGATAGGAGCTTTTATCTGCCGCCTTCACTGCAGTCGCTACTTCAGAAAAACTCACAGGTCTAGTAGAAATTTTAGGATAGCTTCCTGGCCTCATTTATTCCCACCCCTAGATCACCTGATAGCGAGTAGAGAGAAACAGTTGTATTTGAGAATACAGTAATACAACTGAAATTTCAGTTTATAAGCTACACTGATTGTTTTCTTTAAATACTTATTTTGTACCATTTAGTTATTAAATTGTCACATTAGAACCTTCTGTATGACCACAACAATGTCCCTTTAAGGAGAAAGTTTTTTTTAATGAAAGTGCTGAAACAGAACATTTCAAACGTGTGTGTAAAACATATACAATGTGCATACTTTACCATATACTGCTCAATATATGAGGAGACCACAAATGTCCTTTAAATGACCACTGTAATTCTGAGAAAGCTTTACTTTGTGAAGTATGTAATAAACTAACAACGTGAAAGGTATGAGCGTAACAAACATTTTCAGTCTAGGGACTTCCATGTTGGACATTTTGACTTTCAGACTTTGTCATTTTTTTATATATTCAGCTAGTGGAGGGCGGGGCTTGTAGCCTAATTGGTGAGTATTCGACATATATTCCTCTCATATGAACAAATTAGCTTTTTCCTGCTCTATACTTGCACGTTTATTCATCAAACATGAAAGATTACTATTATGTCAGCCCTAAGACACTATTAGAATGTTAAAAGTAAATATTTTTTAATTTTGTTAGTTTATTACATAGTTCATATTTTTTTTTTCTTATATTATTTTTTTGGTATTGAAGATGTATGATTGGCATGCTGGATCTTTTCAATTGACAGACTCACTATTTTGACATGTCAATAGCACAAACAATAATGAATACAATGATAAATGACAAAATAGGCAAATCCATACATACAGTTTAAATACTTTTTTTTAAGTATGTTCTTTTATATAAGAGAACCTTAAAGGTCCATTTACTTCACTGTAAGAGTGTTTCATGGTGTGAAAGAGCACAAGATTGCATGTTAACATTATGACTTGTTTTAATTACACGAATGACAGCTAAAAAATCTAAAGTATATCCTACCCACTGGCTGTTACAGGAGTAATAACAGACTGCTGAGTGTGCGCACAGTGTGAAGCTCTAAAAGGCTATGATTCATAGGACAGTTTTCTCCTAGACTGACCAGTTAACCCATAGCTTTCCTGTTTAGGTGAGTCCAGTATTTCATGCCTGAACAGATAGATGTGGTAAGGATTATATTTTTGTTTGCTAGGATCACAGCATGGAGCTGCACCCACCGAGCTTGGATAACAGAGCTCTGTCCTATATGTTGTGAATTTGCTCTGATGTGGAATATAAAGCCCAGATACCATAAGAGACTATTAGTACCAACTTATTAACCCTATCAGTGCCAGGGGTTTAGCCCAGTTTCCTAACTTAGGAGGCAAAGCCCATTTTCAACATATTGCTTTGCATCTATTTAGACTTTATTCCTGTCAACATATTTGTATGTACATGTGCAAAACTCTGAGGAGACCAGCAAAGAGCAAGCTATGATGAGAGAATGGACTTGATTTTTAGTATTGTTATTATTATTACTAATATTATTCATCAGGGATCCGAGTTACATACAAATCCAACTTAAAAAGGTTCTCAGGAACATATCTCGCCCTTAACCCGGGCACCACCTGCATTTTTTTACTTTCTGCAAAACATGATCTTTATTTATTATCAAGTTATTTAAAGGGTATATTGCAAATACAGGATTTCATTTGCCCTTTAAAAAAATTAAATGCACTGGTAGGGATTAGAAAAATACTTGCAGGCTATTTCATAGAAATTCAGCTTTTTTTTTGGGAATAGCCTCAGGGCTGTCTGATTTGCAGCGAAATGTGAACTCTGAGAGTGGCTCTCTTCTCTCTAATCACAGGTAACAATTATTTCCTTTCTTGTGCCAATCTTCTTCTCCCCTTAAGATCATTAAAACCTCAAGATCTGAGCTGCAGTTCCTCCTTGTCATCTAACTGACATCAAATACTTCAAACACTTTGTTACATCAAACAAATTTGCTACAGATGTTATCATGTTACTGGAGTGAATAATGAATAACTCAGTGCATGGAGTTCCCACATTGAAAACAGGTGAGTTGATATGTAGATCACTGTACATGGTACTCTGGCTATTAGGATTACTTTAGATGTTCTGGTTAACAATCAGCAGCAGTGGTCTGGAGTTTTGCACACTTTAAAAGGCTGTTTGAGCTTTAATTAGTAAGGAGAAGCAGATTGTTGTGGGGGTCTGTGAAGTAGGAAAGGGATTTAAAGATGTAACATCTATCATGTGCTAAGGGAATAGCTATTAATGTCGGGTCATATTTCAGTTGCTGCATGATGTCACTAAAGAGAGAGAAATAAATGCAATGGGCTTGATACACTAAGCTGCTGAAAAAGGCTTGTGATTCTCATTAATCCCTGTTACATCTGCAAGCTTTTACCATATTCGTTACATATAAAGCACCAGTAACTGGTAAGCATTCTTCCTTCTCAGAGCTGACCACCAAACCAATCTACTATTTTGCTATGAGGGTGATTTTGATATGCCTATTCCCATTTACTGTACTTTTACATTAGCAAAGTATTATTTAATTATATTTGCTGTGTGTGCAATGGTATGTGTTATAATATGACTTACCTCTTAGATACTATTATATCTCAAATGAAAATGGGTCCTAGTCTATTTCGGGGCCGCATTGCGTCAGAATACTGGGGTGTGTAGCTGCGCCACAGCACCACCTGATAGTGTAAAAAATGTACTGCAGGCAAATAATTATTCCATCCTCACATCTGGCTCATAAGGCGCGCCAACAGAAGAGGCCTTGAGCTATGAGAGGCCCACCCGAGGCCCTGGGGGGGCTAAGTGCCTGCGCCGAACATAGCAATGGCCTCGCTGTTGACTCAACGCCTTCGAGTTGCACCATGTCAAAGGATGGAATAGTTATTTGCCTGCAGTACATTTTTTGCACCGGGTGGTGCTGTGGCGCAGCCGCACACCCCAGTGTTCTCACAGGATGCTGCCCCGAAAAAGACTAGAACCTGAAAATTATATAAATAGCAAATATAATGCTGTAATATGCAGTTTTGGATGTTTACTATATTGTGCTGCCAATATACAGGTATACAGTTATCAATGAAATATATTGTTCACTACTCATGAACATTTACCGTACATTAAACTTCAAAATTTACCATTAAATAGTTTTAAATAATTAAATATACATACTACTTCTGTTTATATCCCCCAAAAATATTTCTGGATTTCATTTAAAAAACTGGTTAGCTTAAACTAACGGCAATAAATAGCAAAACATTCCAAATAGCAGTAACCTGTGATATTGTAATTACAGAGTATGACACCTGGTTACCAAGAAAGTGGTAAAAACATAAGCCCTTTTGGGACAGAATGTTCAGTTTAGTCTGTGTGTAGGAAAACAGGTGGAAGAGATATAATTACAGATAACACCAGCCTGTCTCCTTTAATTTGCCAACAATGAGCTTCCATGCTGCATATCTTTGTAATTTAAAAGTTAAGATACAATTATTTAACAACTCACACCAGTGTCTCTCCCTAGGTCAAGTCTTACATATGATGCCCAGTGTGACTAATATTTTTCTATATGTGTTACAATCCGCTGCTGCTGGGCTTTGCTTTTTTCACCCACCTCTATGTGGCTCCGTCTCCGTCAGTCGGTCAGTCTGCTGGCATCACACAGGGATACTGAGAGAAGCCCTTTGTGGGGGTCACTTACTTGTTGATGTGGAGATAGAATTTTCTGATGTCATAACTATTGTGAGATCATTATCATTCTATTCACTGTAAGCCAACAGCAGCAGAGGGTAGGAGCCATGATGGGGTCTGGGAAAGAGTTGAGCTGCCATGACCCCACTGACCACCAATCCTTTAAACACATAAATATGAGTCCAAAGGACTGGTAAACAGGGGGCCAGGCTGTCTATAGATGAGTTGGAGATGACCAGTATTGAGCTGTATTTAAAATATGCACTTTTTACAAATCAGGTGGTTGATAAAATATTATTAGAAATAAACACAGAATTTAATTTAATATCTGTTATATACAGTGTGGTCACATATGCTTATCTCTAAATGGTCCTTGAATACAAAGCCATATTTAACATCTTCTGCTGAAATATGGCAATCCTTAGAGCGAGTTGTTTCAATGTAATGTATGTAATTCTCAAGAATCTAGAAGGCCCCTCTCACTGTCGAGAAAGCAGCAAAACAATCCAGGCAAGGGCCCCTTCCTTTTGACAAGGCAGATAAACAACCCAAATCAATTACTGCCCTATTAGGTGTGTTGTTTATACGTAATAAATGTCATGTTGCTAGTACAGTGCCATGGAACAGCGTGTGCATATACAGTGATATTCGTGTCTGTGTTTTTTTAGATGTTGTATTTATTTTGGGCCTCAGACCTTTATTCCAGCACTGCCCATCTTGTGCATTCATCCCTTCAACAATTGTAAAACAACATCTAATTTGGATGTAAGACAGACCATAGCATTTATTACGATAAATTTAATGATTAATATACTTGAGGGAGGAAACCAGCCAGCGACAGTAACCCGACACCCGGAGCCCGCTCTCAGGGCCCACTGATAAGGAAAATCCATTCCACCGAAAGTTAGCGACGGACCCTTTTTACCACTGTCCGGCAAACTCTCCTGTCCACAGCACTGCCGCAAGATAACTCATGTTGTTGTGCTCCCCCAACGCCATGGCCGACTGCCCCCCCCTTAAACGCCAGCATCTTAAGCTCCAGTTCAACCTTTGTGTTACGAACCCAATCCGGAAGGAACATTCCATCAGCATCTTTTCCCTCAAGCTCCTATTGTCGTATTGACCTTGCTTTCTGCTGAAACTAGCTATTAATTGATTGACCTTCTGCCTGGGCCTTACCCAAGCTGTCTAGGTTCCTGGCTTCCCTCCATACTGTCTGTGTTATCATCATTTCTGACCAAACCACGACCATAACTGTTAACATCCCCACCCCTCTGTTATGTCCTTTCACATTTCCTGATTAATATGCTTTTTAGATCATTGCCCCCAGCATGGATCTACAGCATGCCGGGATGCCCAAAGAGGTGGGCATATCTGACTAAAATCCCACTCACCTGAGGCCAGTTCATGCCCCTGACCCCAAACCACAACACTTGTAGCTGCTCTCACCCAGCTGTACCCTTCTGACTAACAGATGTATGGAAAAGCAAGGTATCATAATCTGTATAACAAACTTCCTTAAGTATTGCAGGTATTCTTAGCTTGAATTAAAAAAGCTAAGGCTGCTACCTGACATCCCACTGATGCCACTGAATAGACCTGCTCTTTACACTGTAACAAGAACTAAAGTAATACCCTCATTCTTTTATCTTCTGAATTAGTGCAATATTTCTCTGCTCCAAGTTGCCAAAGATGTTGTGGAAACTTCTGTCCATCTGCTCTTGTTTCCGGGGCCAGCCGCCTTAAGTGCTGCCACTAAAAACATCAGCTATGCCATTCTTAAAGCCAGACATATATTTTGCTTTACACACGTATTCAATTGCAGAGAGTGTAACACCAGTGGCCACAACAATCGAACTACCGGGATTGAGGATGTCGATGTATTTTTAATGGCAGGTACCACTGCCATGTTATCCATAACAATAAAAGCTATCCCCCCACAGAAATAATGAAATCACTATGGGAAATAGCTCCAAAACCCACAGATTTCTCGTCCAACCAGTTCCAGTTATATGGTCGCCTAATATCAACTGTTGCCAAAGCCAACTCTACCTTTGCCTACCCCATACCTTCCTGGCTGTGTGGCATAGCCATCTCACCTGACTCATTATTAGTGTGCCTCCCCATTATGGGCATCTGCCTTCTGTCCACCTGTCCTTCCTGGTAGGCTGGGTATGATCTTTCCAACCTTCTATTTCCGTGATCGCGATTCAGATCTCTTTATAAGTTGAAATAAACACAGCTGCAATGAGTGATCTGGACCTATACTTTGAAGAGGCAAGAAGAGACATTACTAGTCCATCTCTGTCTGCGCACCAGTGTTTTTGCTCTCCTACTGAACAGTCCTTCTTTCTGTGAGAAATCGCTATCTACCGTAGCATTCTGAGAACCATGAAGACCTCCCCAACCTTCATCCTCTTCCAAGGCTGTATGGTATTGGTCTGCATTATCTCACTTTTCTGACCCCCCCATATAATTTTAGCCATAGTCATTACTCCCTCTCCAGCTCTGGCTTCTCTTTTTTTCCCCATTTCCTTGAAATAAAGGTCCTTCTAATGACTGTATTGTGGGAATATGGGCCGTCTGAGTTTTACCTTTTTTATGACTTGCCACAAAGGAGAGAGGATGGTAGCTTGTTGTTGTCTTCCTAGCCCTCACTGGACGACATTTTTGTGGCATGATATCATCTGTCTTCCGTCTGACCTTCACCTATCAACAGGCTATCCTCTTGCCTCATCTCCTGTGTTATCTCCATCCACCTTTGTCTAAAATCGGATTGCTTCCCATTCTTAGTTGCCCCTTTTTAGCGCTGTCCCTTTAAGATACCGTCATCAGCAGTAAATTTTGACTTAGCCCCAACCTGATTATTATTTTTGGCAACCGCTTGAGAGATTAAAAAGGAGGGATCAGTTCTCCTTTTTATTTTCACCTATCAACGCCTTTGTTATGCCTCCTGTCTGTGCTTGTTTACTGTCTGATCCACCACTTGACTCTTTCATATTTTTGAATTTCCCTCCCTGCAGGCTGCTAGTGCTCTCAATGTGCTGCAGAGCAGCCTTGCAGGGAGAACTACAGTTCCTATGATCCTCGGGCTCCCAGCTCACAACATCGTAGAGACTGGCCCAGAGGGAAGTGTGAACAGGGCAGAGGAAAGAGGGAGACAGAAGAGAGTGAAAGTAGGGGGAGTTGGATTGGGGTTATGCAGGTGGGTGTTTGGGAAATAAACTGAAAGGAATAAAACAGAATATCTTTTATTAATTTGTTGCACCTGTAGTGGCTTAGAATCTGGGCCCACTGGCCCCAATCTGAAAGGACAACGATGCTCACATTGAAGTTATTACTTTCAAGCAATAAGGTGGTAGCCATGCACTGATGGTCCTCATCATACTTACACCAGGCCATGATGAAAACTTCTACCACCAAATGAGCTCTTTCATTTATTTAGATAGGTTTCTTTAGATATATATAAACACAAACTTATGTTTCTCTATATGTGTGTGTAGTAATATCTGGGATGGGATAATAGCAAGGGGAATTGAGGGGTAGTAACTAGGGCATGGTGGTGAACAAACTTGAATGTGCCCATGTTAGTATAAAATGTAAATATGCACCTGGCCCCTGGTTTATAGTTAATTTTTTCCATTACTTCCATTACTATTATATGTAAGTGTAATCACAATACAATCACTCTCCCTCCCCTCAAGCTCCAGACCAATGATCAGTGCTCTAAAGGCCCAATATAGAAGCCCCCAGACCCAAGCAAAGTATGCTAAAATTAAAATTTTCTTTGAAAATAGTTTATAGTCATGGCTTACATGTTGGTTGTTTGGTACATGCTTCTCCAATATTAATAATTACAAAATTAACAGATTCACGGATGATGATTTTATCTGCTGAATGCATCTCTCTATAGTTTTAAGGTGGAAGATGTTATCCGTGCATAAATTATTCATATATTGTTACTATTACACTATAATATAATTTGAGCAATTTAACAAAAATTAACAAATATTTTAAAAGTTAAAGACTGGGTTTATAAATCTTTAGCTATAGAAAACATGCTTCCTGGTCTATACACACTATATATATCTATGTGGTGTGTGTAGATGAAAACAATGTTTGAATCAAGGAATGTGTTATCTGACGGAAATTTCTAGCATACATATTGAAGCTACACTAATGTATCCCCCTACTTGTTAGAAGTATTCTCAGCCAACTCCAAGCATGATTTTTTACGGTGAATGCCATGTGTGAACTGCTGTCTGACAAAAGAGGGGATCTTAGTAGCACCAGAAAGAAGTTCCCAAAGTTTCCAGGCATTTCATTTTAAAAGCAAATCTTATTAATGGCTTTGCCTCACAACAAAGCATGTCTCTACCAAACCACTCAACTCACAACTCGCTAAACCTAACCAACCGGTCAGAGTTTCTAAAACAAAGTGTACCTGCTCAACAAACTGAAATATTGAATACTAAGATGAACAAGCTCAGCTAATGTAAACAGAACTCTAGCTTTAACTTCCCCCATCTCTTACCCCACTTATAATTAATAAACGTAAGTTTGGGGTCCAGTGAAGATGAATGTGCAATTGTGTAATTATTTTCTTGTCTTAATGTAGATTTTTTAAACATAATTTTAACTCAACTTTCACTTTTATTTTGTTTGTGGACTTCCATGTTAAGGGATTAATGTTAGGGGCAGTGCAGATCCATTTGGACCCCCATTGGTAATAGAGCCTAGTGATATTGGGGTCCTTATGAAGCCCCATGCCATGGATGATAGAGCCTAGGGATCATGCGGCCATTATGGACCCTCATGGGTGATAGTGATTATTGTATAGAGCCCATTGGGGGCTGGTTGAGGGATCAAGGGGCATTATATGGAGCTACATGGAGAAGAACTTAGAGGGGATTTATGGCTAGGGTAAAAAATAAGGGATTTATGACCCCATGCTAAGGCTTTTTCAGGTTACCCATTATTATGTTTTGGTCCTAGCAAGTTCTGTTGGGTCTAATGTGATGGCCCTACTCAATATTAGTACTTGCTGGTAATGGGAACTGTTGGTGGGTAGTCCTCTCTATGCATTCACTTGCTTTGCTGAGTGTACTGTGATCAGTCTAATATTTTTAACATGTGATTTTTTTTTTACACATTAAACATTAGAGAGGATAATGTGATGAAAGCCCAAGACTCTTGTAACATATACAGTTATAGTAAATGGCATAGTTCAGTGCATACTGGATTTATGAAATAGCTCTCCTGTCATAGGTTATATACAATAATATTGTATCAAATATTTTACTTTTGTTATAATATCTTGCTATAATTACCGTATATTTTTCTGTATGCATCATTGTATTTATATATATTTTTTTACATTTGATAAATAATATTAATATGTAGCAGATTGCTATGCAGAGGCAAAATCTTTAGCAATCTTATTATCTTTTTAATGTGTTCCTGTTGTTTCTAGATGTGGAAAAGCAAACATCTGTACTACATAAAATAGAATTCACCAAGCCTTAAAATATATTTATCAGTCCAAGTCCTTCACATAACCCAAACATATGCACTGTGTTTTAAAAAATAACCTTTATTTTGCCTTTCTCATATTGATCTCATATTTTATTATAAAGTCCTCCAGTCATTATTTATTTTTTATTTTATCACTAACATATTTGATATACGGTATATCTGCACTGCTCACTGCAACTTCCATATACATCTCTTTCCTTCACTGGAGAAAGTACATAATTTCACATTTTCAAATATGTTGGATATGACTTGAACTCACTCCTTGAGGGTGGCATTCAAAACACTGGGTTCTTTGGTTCTTGATGGGGTCATTCAACACACTGGCTTTTTTGGTTCTTGATGGAGCCATTCAACACATTGGGTTATTTTGTTCTTGATGTAGCCATTCAACACACTGGGTTATTTGGTTCTTGATGGGGGCATTTAACATACTGGGTTCTTTGGTTCTTGATGGGGGCATTCAACACATTGGCTTTTTTAGTTCTTGATGAAGCCATTCAACACACTGGGTTCTTTGGTTCTCGATGGGGGCTTTTAACATACTGGGTTCTTTGGTTCTTGATGGGGGCATTCCACACATTGGCTTTTTTGGTTCTTGATGGAGCGATTCAACACACTGGGTTCTTTGGTTCATTGTGATGTAAAGGAGGCCAGAATGGTTAATTTATATGTAGAACTGAATACACAAAGTTGACTTCTCAATGGAAAACATATTCTATGGCCTGGCAAAGCTTAGTGATTCCAAACCAAATTGTAAAACTAGATGAATTTCCACCCTAGCTAAAGGGGGTCCATCTGTCTGGTAGATGACTTCAGGCCTATTTACAAATGATTATGTGATGTGAATCTTTCAAAATGCAATGTCCTTAAAGATTACAGTTTCACAATAGGTGTCTTATGTGGTGGGAATTTCTTCCTATCATTGTAAATTGACATTTTAGTTTGTGTCTGGTCACAGAGTTGTTCACTGTTTAGGAAATCCACATTCTTTTCATAACAAGCTGGTGTGGTGTTCACTGTTGAATGTCATTTTTGTAGATCAATCATTATCTTTAAGTCTTTTATATACACTGCAAGTGCTTTTGTCTAAACTGATTAGTTATTTAAGTAGCAGGCACTCCTTTAGACATTAATAGTAGCAAAAAGCAAACACTGCATACCATCTAGTCTATTAATCATGCTCTTAAGTTAACAAGAGACCAATGTATACTATATCAAATGAAAATGAGGTTCACTGTGCAAATTTACTTAACAACTTTTTATACTCATGGAATACTATTACCAGGTAGTTTTGAAGGAATCCAATGTCATTCTATTTAAATGAATACTACTGTATGCAGAAATATCCTTTATTTGCCTTCTAAACATCTGCAGACTCATATTTACTTAACCATGTCTATAGTTGAAGGTTGGGTTTAAAGGGAGACTGCAATTATCTAAATATCTAAAAGAATAAAGATGTGTTATTGGAACATTTTCACTAGATGTAGAATTGATAACAGGTGAACTATTTTTTAAAATGCCAAGTATTTTTAGCTTTTTTATTAGGACCTCTGTATCTCAAGAAAAATAAATAATTTGTTTTTATACGTACCGAGCTAACAACATCAGCAGCTTACACAGCCATGGGCATAAAAGCATTTTTTGGGAAAATACAATTTTTGAAGACTATACAGGAATACATTTTGTGTTTTTTACATCACTTCCTCAGAGCTGGATCATGGGAGTGTGTTTTTTTTTTAAATACTATCAGGAATGGGTTGAGTGTGATGGGAGGGAAGGGAAAGGGATAGGTCTAGAATCTTTGTTAGTTAACTGGATAAGACTTAAATTAACACCACACCCCTTTCCCCTAACAAACCCAGAAGCAGACAAATTGCAATGTATTCAGAAATGTAAACTCCCCTTTGTCATACAGGCATCAAATGTATTTGTTTCTAATTAAAATAGTCTTATTGCTTGTTCCTGTTTATTTATGCTCTTAGTCAGACTAAGGGTTTTCAAGCATATTCTTTTTTTGTACACGGCACCACCATTAAGATGTTCTCTGTCTTGATTTCAAATTCCAAGACTTCATACTATTGATGATCTGATCATCTCTTTCATAAAAGTGCATGACAAAATACATTGTCATATTAGATATATCAAAATTAGTTTAAGTATTCATGGATCCCATTTCCTTCACAGAACAAATATGCAAACAGAAAGGGAATATTTTTTGCATGTTTAGTCCTTTATTATGATAAATTAGTAGTAGTATAAGATTATGGGCTAGAGATGAAGGAGAATGGAAGCCTATTTTAATGGAGTGTTTCTCAATTCACTAAACTATGCTGTTAGAGAGCTTGTATTCATTCCCTTAACAGCATAATACCTATTCATGTCAACTATATTTTTTTATATAAATCATTACAAATAATTAAATGTTCACCAGGAGGGAACCACTGTATGTGCTAATAAATGGGTCCCACTGCTTAGTTCCTCTCATCTGCAGGTTTCTGTGTATCAGTTCTAGGGATTCCCCTGGAAGGAGGCTTGCTTCAGGATCTGCGGAGAGCCCTTAATGCAGTTCTGGAATGAAGATGCAGGATTCTTGGTAGCTGGACTGGAGCAAAGTGATTAAAAAGCTCTTTCCCATCCCCAGCAATACAGCTGATATGCCTATACACAAAAAATGTAATGTCCTTTAATGGAAAACACATGGGAGAACAAAAAAGTTCCAGTAATTCATTTAGACAGGGTGCAGAGTAACAACAAGTAACATAATTAAGCTAGGATAGCCAGCTACCTAACCACTCAGCAGGAGGTCTGTAATGCTGAACACTCCCATTGTGTCAGCTTCATAATCGGCCTCCCAGACATGTATTTGCAAACAATAATTGTATCACAGTATATGAATTACAAATCTACACATACAAAATGCATCAGGTATGTCCAAAATGGATACAATCAACACAACATGCGGTTAGCCATACAATGTCCAAAACATACAGACATGATGGTTATTCACTGGGGATGAGGGTCTCCACACCCTAGACAGTACAGACACGGGAAGCCATGGTTATCTCAGGAGTATCCCTGGTTAGAAATAACATAGCACAGCGATGTCATGTCCATCTTGTGATGGCCCAAGGAATGGATTCCATGGCGGATGTCACATAGACAGGTATAACACCTCTTGCCTGATAACATGTCTTGCCTGCTCATTACAAACTTGTCAGCTTTACCTTTGTAGCTGATACCAAAGTTTGCTAACAACAAAATACATTTGCAATTAGATATCACCTATCTAAGAAGTTGCGGAATTAACACAGAAAGTTGTAATCAATGTATGGTCTTTGTCGAAAAATCTAGTTATTTTAAAAAGCACACACAATAAAATTTTAAGACATAGATATTAAAAGCTTTATATTTAAACAGCCTTACAGTTAACCAGAATGTATTACTCTACTCAAAGTGATTTCTAGCACATTCTCAGGTTCTAAGCAATATAAAGGGATCATTATTTAAAAGTATAATTAAATATAGAGATTTTTTTTGTTTGGAAAGACAAGTTCAGTTTCAATGTAGTGATGGGAAATAAACTTATATTTTAACATTCACCATGGTATATATATTTTACTAATAAAAAAAAATATAGAACTATTCACTCTAATATTGATTTTCCTTTTTTACAGCCAGTTAGGACCTGTACAGAGTCAGTTGAGGCAATTAGGATTACAAAGGGCCACTGTTGTTTGGTAAAACAAACATACTTGTCAAGCATATAATAAACTAACAGCATTAGCAGGTGTGTGCAACAGGATCATAAAGTCATTTTAAAGAAAATTTTATATTCAGATGACTCTGATTTTGTCATGGAGATTGCATTTGGACTGCTAATATGTCTATGGCTTCAGGGGAGTGTTATCCTATGAGGCCTATGACATCGAGTTCTATAGTCAATGGTCATATTAGAAGAGAATGTTATCAAAGAAGTGAGCACAGATCTTATCTGAATCCACAGTCCCTGTTGTTTGTCCTAGGTTTGTAATCATTCTAGCATCAAAGCATAATTGAATGCAATAATAAAAAAAAAAAAAAAAAATTATATATGACATCACGTTCTTCAAAGTAGCATACAATACTGTAAGTATGGCATTTCAGTAGAGGGTGGAATAATGATTGTAAATACAAGAATATGCAATAGACTATTACACTTCAGACTATTACACTTCAGATTAACTTGTTGGTCATGTTTATGAAATGCTCCTTTAAATGCATGATAGAAATTGTAAGCCTTCCATTTCCCATTACAAAGTGGTTAAGTTGTTTTAATTCCTTTGACTTCTAACATTTATCCTTTTTTAATGGGGCAAAATATATAACAAACTATGTATCTCCTATTAAACCAGATATTTGATACTTGACCAGTTGACTTTCATATATTATTTGGCAGCATTAGAGTATTTGTAACAGTTACATAGCCTTGAGTTTGGATACATGTTACACAATAACAAGATTACTTAGAACAAACTGAATGGGTTTTTAGTGTAAACATCATATCCTGCAAAATATGTTTTCTTAGGCAATTACCTGGGACGTATTAAACAGAGAGCTATTGATATAAATATTGTGGAAACCTATAAACTGGGAGTTTCCTAAGAGAGGAATAGCAGTAAATTGCTCTGTTCTCTTTTATGATTTTTTATGTCATTGTTCCTTTGGTAGAATATATCATGTGCACATATAGACATCTTTCTAAAATGTGCATTTATAGCCACAGTATACAGTATAGACAATGTATAAATTGTCTGCTTATTTATTGAAGGAACCACAGCAGTATGTTTAAACTTATATATCTTCAGATTAAAAGGAAAGTTCTACCTGAATATAAATTGGCGCACTTAAATATGTGTGTAAAAGTCATAGAACTCACTGTACGTGCTAAAAGAAGGCTATGGGCCAGATATACTAAGTGTGAAATGTTTGAGAACTCCTTGAGTACCTCTCTGTTCCAGCGTTATCCTAGGTAGCATACAAAATATGATCTGACATCTCCAAGAGTTCAAAAAACAAGTATATGGTCTTATGAAGAGCTAAAAATGTATTGAAAGTAAATTTAACTGCCATGTTTGGAAATCTATGTGTAGTTTATTAGTTCTGCCAACAGATTACATGGTTCAGAATTATAAGTTCTCTGTGGCACAAATAGAATGGGAAAGAACTCTAATGGCTGCTTCCTGGTTTCTCATACTGGAGTAACTTATAAATCGATATTTAAATACACCCGTTCATATAAATGCATCTCATGTTTAGATGGAACAGTATAAAGTAGAGCTGTCACTTGTTTCTTTCTCAAAGTTACATATTTGTGTCTGGTCTACCTAAAGTAACATGTCCTGGCTTACATTGACCTGCTTCTTGTATTACAATACTGCTAAATTAAGGTGACCTGGAGAATATGTTGAAAAATGGAGCCATATCAAGAATTATTACTGGATAAGGTAGTAGGGATTATTTCCCTAATAGCATATTAAATAGAAATTAGATCATACAGTATTTTGCCAAGCAAATAATTGCTACTATAAATTGTTAAAAGTCATTTGATGCACTGAACATTCGCTAATCCATATTGGATACTTGTCCTATATGTGCATAACCCAAATTCAATAAATAATCACTTTGGGTGGTGCTTCAGTCTGTCACCATGCTGCAAATCATCCATATATTGTGTAAGTAGCTGGAGCGAAAACAAGAATCTGGAGTAATTTTAATCTATTTTTTACAATATGGCTTAAGCAACAAAATTTTCATCATGCAATTAAAAGAACATGCATGTAAAATTAAAACAAATGTAGTCAAATAAAAGGAAAATTAAAGTAACTCAAATATAGCTTTATTTGAGAATGTTTGCACCATCTCTACTAGACTGATTAAATTATATAAAGTTCCCAGGAACCACGTTCAAGCAGTTCTTAAGCTATTTACAAGTGTTTGAAAGTATAAATATTGCTTCAAATTATTTAAGTGGAATTAATTATAATTGGTGGATTATTGTATTGGATTCTGTACAGATTTAATGCTGACTTTATTCCTCATATAAACAAACCAGCATGAAATTCAGTATATAACTGCCGGTGAAATGTGAGATACCAGAAAAGCAAGTTTCTTACTTTCATGATTGAAGGAAGCAGAAAAAATGCTTTTCAAAGAACCATAGAAACATATAACTAAACAAACACTATTGTGTCTTATGTTTTGCCCGTTGCAGGGTCTGAAATCAGTTACATTTGTCAGGAAGTTTGGCTGTTTCATCACCCGATGGTGGATGATGGTGAGGACAAGTTGATCGTTCCACAACAGAGATGAAAACATGTGAAGATTGTCCATGTGAAACTTGCCTTCTGCAAAATGTTTAAAAAGTCTGTTGGACGTCTGAGGGAAAACTTCCTGGGCAGTTCCTAATATATAAAGTTCTGACATTCTGGAAAAATGCTAATTGGATTATAAAGCTTTTTGTAGAGATATTTAAGGAGCAGAGGCGGGGTGAGGCAGACATCCTATTAGGACAAACTCTTCTATTGAGTTGTATAGTCAAGTGGCAGTGCAAATAGCCGTTTTTCAACATATCTGAATAGAGGTCTGATCTGAATCCATAGGTCCTTCCATTCCTCCCAGATATCAGAGTTTTTTAAGAACAAATGCAAAATGACAGTTAAAGCAAAATTGAATACAATAGTTACAAAAGCTGTATTTATGTAATTATGAAATATATTGAACATTATCAAGCCAAGCTTTTTAAAAAAGCATACTGTATGTGATACTTCAGTGGCCCTTTAAACACTTTTACAGAGTGTGACAACAGCTTTGATGGGGGAGAATGTTGAAGTGATAAGGTGTTGTGGGTTACCATGGCAACAGCTGCAGTTGAAAAGTGAACATTAGCTTTCTGCATGAGACCAAGTGCTGTTTGGCTCAAGAGCTCAGATAAATGGGAGAAGGACATTATCCTAACATCATGGATACCTAATACTTCTCTTATTTCTGTGTGTTTGAGACATAGTGAGGAAACATGATGCAATAAATCCAATTCTAATCAGTGCTTGGGACAGAGTCACTTACTAACTGCCATTTTACCGTGATCCAAGGAATCCCTAGCACCAATACACAGAAACCAGCAGATGAGAGGACCAGGTGGCATCCATTCATTGCCTGGTCTAGCTGGTCTCTCCTTTGGACACAGTGCTTATTACTTTATTGAAGACCTGGCCAATTTATAATGGTTTGGGTTACAAAAGCAGACCAGAGAAGTTTTGGTTACATAAAGGTAGAAAAAAAAAGTTTTAGTGGACCAATTGATTTTATTTGTAGATAACTTCCAAGCCTTCACTCCCCCCCCCCCAAAGTCTTTCTCATATAACAGTTTATTTCTGCTGTACAGTTCCTAAATGGGTGAATCCATTGATTTAATTCTTCAGTATTTGAATATTTTTGTATGTTATACATTAGGGTCCAATGGCCTTTTTCACTTGAAATGCTAAAACTTACTTTTTTAAACTACATGTCATTTATTTTCTTGAAATACTGATTTTATTTGAGAATGGTTACTAACTAAACAAATGGAACCTATTGTATGAAGTTGCATGTGGCTGTTCCACTGCCTCGCCAGTCCATGATGTGAGAGGCACTTAGGAATGTAAACACACTGTTGCTACCTTTGTCGATCATTAATCCCTTTTGCTTGGCTGTCAGTAACATCAAAACATTTTCACTGGAAATGAACAATTGAAGGAAAAAATAAAGGAAAGGAAGTGGAACTTGTCTTGCAAGGACTCTGGATTTCAGTTATTACTGAGATGTATAACCACAAAGGGGAATGCTTATAAAAAATTCCAGTACTTTTGCCAAAACTGTTTTTTAATCCTGATTTATTTTTCATCACAGATTTTTACAAGCGTTTGCTCACCATCTGTACTTACTATTTATAGATTTAGGTAAAGTTGTCACAGATGTCTGCTTGATTTCATGTATTTTGGTAATGAATTAAAAACTGCACATTTTCCCTCAGAGGCATAAAAGATTTAAAACTAAGCCACCCACGTAGTATATGCTAATGGAGTTTGTTATTCTCTCACATATTAAACTGCTATACCATATAGTATTTACCTGACTGTAAGTTTTTATGTGCTGTCCAGTATAGAATGAAAAATCTGACAATTTATTGCAACTTCCTGTAACAAATAATGTTGCTAATTAATGATAGAACTCCATGAACATAAGCTTTAAACTATTTAGTACAGGGGTCCTCAAACTTTTTAAACAGGGGGCCAGTTCACTGTCCCTCAGACACTGTTAGGGGCCGGACTATAGTTTGAAAAAATATGAAAAAGTTCCTATACAGTATATATATATATCCCTCCCTTTTTTTCGTCCCTTCTCCCTCTTCCTTTTCCCTATAACCTCTCTTCTATCTCGCCTTCTCCCTTCCTCTCCCTCTTGCTACTTATCCCTCTCCCTTCTTTCTCTCCTGTGTCCCTTTTTCCTCTCTCTCTCTTTCTCCCTCTCTCTGCTTCTCTCGCACCCTTCTCCCTCTTCCCTCTCTCTCATTATCATCTCCCTACTCCCTCTTCCTCTCCCCTTTCCCTCTCTTCTGTCTCTCCTTCACCCTTGCTCTCTCTCTTGCTACTTCTGCCTCTCTTTTCATTCTCTCTCCCTTGTCCCTTGTTCCTATCTTTCCTTTTCCCTTCTCTCTTTTTCCTCTCTCTACTTCTCTCTCTCCCTTCTCCCTCTCTCTACTACTCCCTTTCTCTTTTCCCTCTCTTTTCCCTCTCCCTGCTCCCTTCGAATTCTTCTCCATCTCCCTTCTTGCTCTCTCCTTCTCCCCCTTTCCTTTTAACTTCTGTCATTCCCTTCTTCCTCTCCTCCCTTCTGTCTCTCTCCATTTCTCCCCCTTCTCCCTCTCCCATCTCTCTCTCCTTCTCCCTTCTCTCTCTCTCTCCCGCTCTATCTTCCTTCATCTCTCTCTCCTTTCTCATCCCCCTCTCTCTCCTTTCATTATATCTACACCTCCCTCTCCCTTCTCTCTCGCTCTCCCTCTTTCTTCTCTCTCTCTCCTCTTCATCTTTATCTCTCCTCTCTCTCCCCCTCCCTATCTCCATTTCTCTCTCCATCCCTATGTCTACTTTCTCTCTGTCTCTGTCCATCTCCCTCCCTCCTCTCTCTCCTTTCTATCTTTTCCTTACTCTCCCACTGCCCATGTCTCTCTACCTCACGCCCCCTTGTCTGTCTTTCTATTCCTCACTCCCTTGTCTCTCTACCTCACTCCCCCTTGTCTGTCCGTCTGTCTCTCCCTCACCCCCCTTGTTTGTCTGTCTATCTCTCTCTCTCCCTCACCCCCCTTGTTTGTCTGTCTATCTCTCGCTCTCCCTCACCCCCTTGTTTGTCTGTCTATCTCTCTCTCTCCCTCACCCCCCTTGTTTGTCTGTCTATCTCTCTCTCTCTCCCTCACTACCCTTGTCTCTCTACCTCACCCCCCCTTGTATGTCTTCCTGTGTCTTTCTATTCCCCACTCCCCTTGTCTCTCTACCTCACCCCCCCTTGTCTGTCTTTCTCTCTCACTCTCTCTCTCCCTCACTTCCCTTGCCTCTCTACATCATTCCCCTTTGCCTGTCTGTCTCTCTCCCTCCCTCACTCCCCTTGTCTCTTTACCTCACTCCCCTTTGTCTTTCTCTCTATCCCTCACTCCCCTTGTCTCTCTACCTCACCCCCCCTTGTCTGTCTTTCTCTCTCCCTCACTTCCCTTGCCTCTCTACATCATTCCTCTTTGCCTGTCTGTCTCTCTCTCTCCATCACTCCCTTTGTCTATCTACCTCACTCCCCCTTGTCTGTCTGTCTGTCGCTCGATCACTCCCTCTCTCCCCTTGTCTCTCTACCGCACTCCTCCTTGTCTCTCTCTCTCCCTCACTCCCCCTTGTCTGTCTGTCACTCTCCCTCCCTCACTCCCCTTGTCTCTCTACCTCACTCGCCCTTGTCTGTCTATATGTCTGTATCTCTCCCTCACAACCCCCTCACCTTACCTATCCTTCATGCTGCCGGTGGGTGGCTCCTCCCCCTGGTGGCTCCTCCCTGGGTCAGCCCCTGCTCTGCCTAGTCAGATGACTAGGAGGTGTCAGCAGGGGCTGCAGCTGTGGAGACACAAAGAGACGTAGGGGTCTGGGGGAAGGGGCAGGTGGGGCCGGGTTCAGGACCCTGGCGGGCCGGGTGTGGCCCGCGGGCCTTAGTTTGAGGACCCCTGATTTAGTAGTTGTAGTACCTATTTATAATTTTTGAGCATGCATATCATGTACTTGTGTGTCTAAATAGGTCAGATAACCTGTTTCCACCACAAAATCTTCAAATATTTATACTGTGATCTAAGACAAGCCCAACATATACTTTATTATTTATTATTAGATTAACAAGTGTGCAAAATTGATTGCTGAAGGCCTCAATATATTTTTTATGAGGAAAACTGCCTCCATACAACTGCCTCTTAGTGAATATGGGGGATCTAGCTAGGGCATGTCTGTAGGTTGGGTTCACTAATTTATACATATCCAGCATGTTCTATGCTCGATAGCTGTGTTACAATAGCAGGCATCAGCTATAAAGGGAATACAACTTGAGACACACTGTGGGTTTATTTGTACGTGCCCTCCCAATGTCTTACATTACAGTGGAAATATTGTATCTCATGAGATTTTGAGCTGGAAACAGTTTTAGAAATTGATTTTTTTTAAACTGATCAAGATTGACTGAGATAATTTTGAGTTTTTACTTGTATAGCGCCTTTAAACCCTACCACAAGAAACTACATAGATAATGATGTTCAGGATGTTGGTGTCACACTGATTACATTTTAACCTCATTACATACTCAATGCTTATCATCTGGAGATGTGGTACAGTAGGTAAAAGCATCTTTTATAAAATGGTATGTTTCGGTTGTGAATCCTCTTCCATACCTTTGTCTTGTTCATTGATATTTTCTATTTAGTTTAATTTTTTTTAAAGGATTACAACATCCTTATTTTTCTCATATTATCCTTTAGTTTATACATATATTCTGTTGAATCTTGTGACCGGAATAAAAAATACTATTTAAAAAAAAAACAGTTTAACAATGTTTTTTGGGGGATTTTTTTCATGCAAATTTTTTTTTATACACTACTGGCTCTCCTCTATCAGATGCACTCATAATCCAGGAAACTTAAATATGCCTTTAACCTTCTGTAAATCGTAAAAACAGTTAACTCTGTCCATGGTCATGCTGATCCACTTGGTATTCGTGGGAGATATACTGGAGTGGGTTGCCAGTTCCTTCTCCAGTGGCCCACAGCATACAACTCCTGGTATTCCTAGGTTATCTCCCATCCACGTACTAACTAGGCCCAATCCTGCTCAGCTTAAGGGTGGTGTGACCTCTTGGTTCCCTGACTGGAATCAAAACCAGATCAAAGGGGTGAAACCCCCCTCCTGGTCCCCCCCCCCCCCCTTGCTCCCCACAAGTCATAATCCACCCCATTGTTGCTTCCTACCGCGCCAGCAGTACTCCCCCTAACTGCATCCTCACCTGCCAGCACATCCCAATGACGCTACACACGCACCACAAGGGCAAGCTGCAGTGTGGAAGGAGTGCTGGTGAGGTAGAAAAAGCCAAGTGGGGGGAGATCAAAAGGGGACAAGGGATGATCAAGAGCAGCAGGAGGAACCAGAGGGAAGTATTGGAGGGGGGATCAAGATGGGCAGGGTGAAATCAGGCGCTCCTGGGGGTTCCCAAATGTGGGGTGTGTGTGTCTGTATGTATATACATATATATATATATATATATATATATATATATTATATTTTATATGTATACTAGAGACTTGCTAAAAAATGACGGCAATGAGATGTGTATGTTTGTAAAGTTGTTTAGTTATTAATATATGTATTTGACACTTGTAAGGTTTTAGTTATGATGAAATAAGTACTATTGTGATATTAAACATGTTTATTTTTGTATCATTTTCTTTTGCTCAACAGTAACTGTTAAAGCGTTTTGTAGTAAAAGTATTAACATTTGAATGTAAGAACAGTTGAACTTTAAATTAATCAGTATTGTAAACTTGAGGTAATGTTTTTTTAACATGCAAGTTCTATCTCAAGAATTGTTAAGTTAAATATACACGAAATCCAGAGGAAGGCAAACAGTAAAAACCCTCTTTGAAACATAGCCAATTGTATAAAAGCGGGAAAAAAATTAATTCCTTCCTGACCCCATTAACTGGCGGATTACTCTCTGGATTAATGTTTAACATAAAAGACAATATTTACATTGTGCCTCAAAACGTGCTTGTGCTCTTAACATGAACTTTGTAGTATGTCTAAGTAAGGAACTTGAAAGTATATTTTTTTAAACTTGAACTTTCTTATGCGTCTAAGTAAGGAACTTGAAAATATTTTTTTTAAACTTGTAACATTCGAAACAGTAACATAGTTAATTAACATTTGAACAGAATTTGGCAAAATAATCAAGGCAAGTGTTTTGTGGGGCTAATCATGCATAAACAGTACTTCCATGAATTATGACTGAATTCTTTATTGATTTGTAGTTTTCAATGGCTGACCTTTGTTTGTTGGTGTAGTAATTGTTTTAAATTGCCCATAGAGTTTCGTCTGTGGAAAAGTGGTTCTCTAAAAAGAATGCAAGATCTTAAAGTTGTTCCGCGATGTGTAACCACTGTTCTCTATGTGTTTTACAATTTCATGTAGTTTAATAGGAAAATATTGTTGTTGTAAACCTAATTTCTGTGGCGTAATAATGACCTTTTGAAGGAAACGGACAGTTGTGTGTACTTCTTGTAAAAATGTTGTGGTTATATTGTTGTTTTTTTTTAGGTTTTTGCGTTTGCTTTTAAATTGGTTTTGCATGGCTTTTGTTTGTTTGATGGAAAGTTAGAGTACTTCATAGTAGACAATGTTTTTAGTAAAAATGCGTCCATCCTCTAATAAATCACCTTGACTTTCATTGTTTTCAATGTAAACTTTAATAGCCTGTGGATTTTTGCACCGTGATAAGGCAACATATAATTGGCCATGTGCAAATACTGGTTGTTCTAAGAAAATACCCACAGATTTGAAAGTTTGTCCTTGTGATTCATTAATGGTCATGGCAAATGCCATAATGATGGGAAATTGTCTTCTTTGAAGTATAAAAGGGAGACTACTTTCACTTGGTGCTAAATGTATCCTTTGTATGAAAACTCTCTCTCCTTTATGGGTACCAGTTAAAATTTCAGCATCTATGAAATGGTCCTTTAATTGTTGAACAATTAATCTTGTCCCATTGCATAGGCCTTTTTTGGGGTTCATATTTCACAGTAACATGACAATTGCACCTTTATTTAGCTGCAAAATATGTGGTGGCATTCCAGAAGGAGTTAATGAGTTTATGAATTCAGTGGAAAAGTTTGCCTGACTTTCTTTGTCATCAGCAAGTACAGAATCAGCACTGTGATCATTTCTTTGGGGTGCATTAATTTTTTTAAAGATTTCATTATTGAGGATTAATGCATCCTTATTTTTACAGGTTAGGATGACTTAGTTGGCAAGCTCTGAATATTCCTGGTTATTTATGGTACCTTCAAATATAGCTGATATAAGATCTTGTTGACAAATCATATGAGGTGGGATGTGCACAGTGTCATCAGGTAAATTTGGTATTTTTTCTGTTCTACCTTCTCCAATTTTAATAAGCCAATCATTGAAATCATTTTGGCCTTCTGATCTCATATTTTGTTGCAGTTGAAGATGGGTAAAATGTTTCCATAGTGTGCTTGACTTGATACATGTTTCGATAATGTCAGTTCGATTTCCATGTACAACGACATGTAATGTTTGTCTAAAATCACCATCTAACAACATTACCTTTCCACCAAATGGAAAAGTATTATCCATGACTTCACGAAGCAAACGGTCAATACATTGGAGGGCATAGCATGACATCATTGTGACCTCATCTATTATAATTAATTTCCTTTTTTTCAATTTTTTTGCTTGTAATGATGTCATGCGAATATCTGACACTGAGGTTTCTAAAATAGGCATTGGCAGTTTAAACCCACTATGTACAATTCTTCCACCTTCTAACAAAAGTGCAGCAATTCCAGTTGTGGCAAATGTATTAATAAATTATATAGATATGTTTTTCCTGATCTGCCAGGTCCATCAAGATAGAAATAACACTCTTTGACCATGTCATCGTCTAGTGCATTTTTGATGGCATTAAATGCTTGCAATTGTAATGTATTTAAAGGTGCAAGTCTTTCTTCTGTCATTTGTACTTGTAGTTGAATGTCATAGTCTTCAAAGTTTATGTCATCTATAAGACCTGGATCAGGCAGATTACAACTTGCACAACTTAACCCATGAGTTAAAAATACTTCTTAGATTTCCATGAATGCTTTTAAGTGTGCAATAGGTTCATTGTATCGTTGAATAAAATCTTCAGCCATATTACTTTTAAATGTGTCCCACAAAGCTAATGCATTTGGAGCATTTGAGAAGATACAAATGAATGCAAATTGTTCCCTCATCTGCCGTGGCATTTGACATAGTGCTGCTTCTTCTAGACATCTTTCCCATTCTGTATCATCAGCTAGTAAGTTTCTATGTCTGGCAGCTAAATGGAAGGATTCATATACTATGTCATTAACAGTTCTTAAGTGTTCAAAACTTTGTGCTCCAGGAACATTTAAAAGTAATAGTCGTAAGCAGGAACGTTCAAGGTCTCTTGGACTGACTGTGTAAATTCTTGGGATTATTTTATTTCCTCTGCTTTTTCTTGGTCTCCATAATCCATTCACAAAAACATATTGATATGGAATTTCAATATATAAGAATTGTGTTGCTTGTGAATCTGTAGAATTTAATTCAAACCATGCAGTTAGTGTAGTGTGACGATGCTCACTTTGTGCCAATGCATTACTTTCATTTCCAGCATGGAAATACACTAAATGTCTTTGTGGCAAATGTACTGCTAATCTATATACTGCATGTGATCTATCATGCATTTCAAATTTTAAAAGGCGCCACATAGCTTCTGGTGCACTTACATAGCGAGCATCTACATGAGATGCAAGTTCATCATGTACTAAATCAGTGCTTTCGTCTGCACTTTTGACGACTACAGTAGCTGCATCATAGCCTTTGTAAATATATTTATAGACATATTTAATGGATTTGATGGAAGTGCAGGCTTCTACATTCATGTGTGCATTATACTTCATGAGTAAATGTGGATTGTAGGGTACCACATATCTATTGTCAACCTTTTTGCCATGAATAATGGCACTATCTCCTTCTCTTCTTCTATAAAGTAGATAGCCATCACAATTGGCATAAGTTTTGTCTCTATAATCTTTTGGAAAATCTTTGGAACATTTATTATTTTCCATACATGGTGATTGTGGATTAAGCTCGCCACAGGGTCCATGAATCATGCGATGAGTTACAATCTCATATAGTCTACCATATAGTTCTGGATCTGGTAGTTCAGCAACAATAACTGAATCCACTTTGTCACCAGTATCTATTTTATCTTTTTCTTGAAGGACTATGAAAAGATGTGCATATGGAAGGCCTCTTTTTTGAAATTCAATTGTATATACAAAAGCAAGACATTTGCCAAATAAGTGACTTATAGAGATGTCACGTCATTATTCATTTAATTTAATTTTGAAAACTCTGGCTACTAAATCTGGTCTATCGGAAGGACTTTGGGCAAGAAGTACATTTTGTGTAATTTCTGGCCATTTTGGATTACATGTAAATGTAATAAATAAATCTGGTTTTCCAAATTTGGTGACAATAGCCATGGCATCATTGTATCTTTCTCTCATATTTCGAGGATATCCCTGAAAAGAAGATGGTAAAATGATGGCTTTGCCAGCTGTCATGTCTCTGCTTGTAGCCACCTCAGCAACATAGTCCATTAATCCCCAATATTGTTCTACACGTAGTTTATCTTGTTGATATTTTATGAAGTTTAAATTATTGGCCTCAACTTGCAAATAGGAAACAATAATCCATTGTTGTGATAGTTTTCCACCACATAAAATTGGATTAAATGTATTTCTAATGGCAATTTGAGCTACTTTAAATTCAAGCATAGAAACATTATTTTGCATTCTGGCTTTAGCATTTGGGTAACTGGGAAGGGTTAATTTTGGTTACCAACCTGCTTCTCCGTGTGGTAAAAATGGGATATGTCATTGGATCTAAATTTGGACTTAAGATACTGATATCAATGGTTGAATGGTTGCTCCTCATTTTTGGGATATATTCTAATGTCTATTTGAAATGGTTCTCCTTCATCATTTTGAAACACCATTGCAACCTCATTTGATGTTGGCAAGTTATAACAGCGTTTATCAGTATGTCTATCTCTTTTAAGCACCATATTGACCTTTGGGATTGGTAATTAATGTCTTTCTGCATGAAGTTGTTTTTCATTTTGTACTTCTGCCAATTATTTATAAGCTTTAGTGTAGGAGTTATTGGCCATAATGTTATCTAGCTCTATAAAAACAGTGGTTAAGCATTTTTTATTTTCTTGCAGCTGCATACGTTGGTCAACAGCTTCCATTGTATCTAGGACATATAGTTGAGAACATTTTCTTTGCTCTCCTTCCTCTGAATGTAAATGGGAAGTACAATGGTAAATTTGGCCTTGGACTTTAAAACAGTAAGGACCATGTCCTGGTACATTAGCAGCTAATGTTGCCCCCATAGATGCAAAGGATATGGCACTATTGTAGGATCTTATGTTTGTCTTGACATTTTTGTAGTTTGGAAAAGTAGGTTCAGTCATAATGTTTTGCAAATATTTGGGAATTGTTTTCTTTCTGGAAGTTTGACCTTGCCTTTTTGACAGCAACTAATGAATTGCCCACCTCTGGGTCTTTCCTATTTAAAATGATAAGCCTCACAAAACTGACATTGAGTATTCATGTCCCCACAATTATGAACCTCTACTGCTAAATACTTGAGTAAAGGACAATTTGCAAAGCATATATCAGTTTCAGTTTGTAATTCATAATTTGAAATGTCATGTGATGTTTCAGGAACAGGTTCTAAATGCTTTGTTTTTTTAGTGGCTTTTTTGGTGTATCTGATAGTCTTTTGCTTGCAATTCTTTTGCGTTCTTTTTCTCATCGAATTTTCTTCTGCTCCGGTGTCTGCTGGTTTGCCCATCTTTGTTGTCCTTTTCTAGCTTGACGTCTTATCTTTTCTTGTTTGGTCTCATTATCAGCCATCTTAATCTGTAAAAGAAAATAATGTATCATTAGTTTAGTTTGAGATGTTAAGTTGGTTTATGAAATCTTTTATTTGCAACAGTTTGTTTGGACGTGATTGTAGTTCATTGTAGCTGAACTTTCTTTCTATTGTTGAATAAGTGTGTTTTATTTTTTTGCTCTTACTTTCTCTCTTGTATGTTGTAATTTTTACCTTAGATGCATAGCACACTCGAGGTAATTGCATTATAGCTTATTGTAGATGTAGTAGGTTTATAGTGTTAATTGAAATTTAGTTTTTGTTTTGTTTGTTTATTGCTTTTAATGTTGTAGTTTTGGCTTAGAGGCATAGCAGAGGGCAAAAAATGGTAGTAATATATTGCTCTTTCTAATTTGTCCTACAGGGGATTGTTGTAATAGTATTCTTATATTTTACTTAAAGGCTTATATGTTGTGGCTGTGAAAAAAAGGTTTGTATTGTTGTTTGTTTGGTAGTATTTGTTGTAGTATTGTATTTTATGCGTGTGGTTAGGTTTTGTGCTTAACATTGTACATTAGGGCTGTGAATTGAGAATTAAAAATGTTATTTTGTATGTGCTTTCACTATTTGTTGGACTATGCTGTTTTATGTTGGTTATTTTTTTTGTTGATAGATTGAAGTTTGGGTTTACTGTTAAACGTTGTTTTTTCGTAAAAGGCAATTAGTAGGTGAATGACAAATGTGTCAGTAATAATTTGTTAAAGCTGATAATTAGTGGTGCTTATTGTAGTTGGTTTATTTTGTTTTTTATCTTGACATGGATGCAGAGCAAACATGTTTATTTTGTTTTCTCTTTTTTTACTTGATACACTGTACCTTGTTTGAAGTGTTATTTAAAGCAGCATATTTCTTGATCCGCTGTTGTAAGTCTTCGTGCGATGGTCTTCACGCAGTGTCTGTTGTAAAAGAAAAAGCAAAATGTTATTTGATTGGAATGTATTTCTTATGAATAGCATAGTTAATTTATCTTCTAATTTGTCTACTCTATCTGTTATCGTGAATACTTCTGCTTTGCTGTTTATTGTGCATCACTTTAAAATACTTTAATTGTATTTGTATATTACAGTTATCCTTTTTTTTTAACTGAAGTTATTAATTTTTTGGACATTTTCTATATGATAGCAATGTTTTTTTGATTATCCTGTTTTGTGTCCACCACTTTTAGGATGCTGTATTTGGCTTGTGGATGACAGTTAAAGGTTGTTGTAGAGTAAAGCTGACTATGAATGATCTTTTATCTGTGTTGTAACTATTACTAGTAGTATCCTGTTTAGCGTCCGCCACTTTTGATATGCTTATTTAGGCTTCTTTGAAAGGCTTATAGGTTGTTAAACAGTAAAGATGAATATTAAGTTATTTTTCTATCTGTTTGTGTTATTTTTTGTACAATCCTGTTTTGTGTCCACCACATTTTTCATGCTCCATTTGCTTAATTAGTCTTGTTTATGAGGATTACATGTTGTTGGACAGTAAAGGAATGTTAATTGCCTTTTCTATATGTTGTTGCGCTTTTTTGTACTATCCTTTTTTGTGTTCACCACTTTTCGTTTGCTGCATTTGGCTTGTGGGTGATGGTTGGAGGTTATTCTACAGTAAAGAATAGGAATACTTTTGTTTTATGTATGTTGCTAATGTTTGGGATGCTATCCTGTTCTGTGTCCACCCCTTTTTTTGTGTGCAACTGTCTTTCTTTGGAAATGGGATAGGTCTTTGTGAAGTTTGTTGAACTGTGTTGTTTTGGTCTTGATTGAATTTAGATTGCGTTTTTTTTTTTAACTTTCAATTCTCATATTGGCGGCCATTAAACATATTTTTATTTTATTTTTTTTACTTGTTATACTATACCTTGATTGAAGTCTTGTTCTTGTCCGAATGACAGAGGGTCCCCTCCTGCCAATCTTAATCGGCCAGTCTTCTTGTAGTGTCTGTTTGAAAAAGAAAGTTAAATGGTTAATTGTATATTTATTATTTTGTATTTTGCAAAGCATGGTCTTTTTCTACATGTAATGTATTTTTCTATCTTACCTCTTCTTCTTTCTTTCTGTTCTTTAAAAGTGATTCTCTTTCACAGTCCACGGTGCAAATTCTTGAGTGACGCTGTTGATGCAGAGTCTGTTTGAATAGTGTAAAAAATGCAAATATTGAGCTGCCAGTTCATCTTTTTTTTGTTGCTATGAGTTGCTGTAAATTAATGTCATTTGAATATACTTGTGTCATTAGTTTGAGTTAACATTAGGTTGATGTAGGGCCTATACACATAAATGTGCATTTCACATGTCACTATACATGAATCTCATTTTCAGTTTTAAAGTTTGCTTTTTTTTTTTTTGCTGTCTTAGAAAATGAAATATATTATAGCTTACCTCTCAGTTTCAATTTGCAGAGTGTAAAGTTGGAAATTAGGAAATAATTATCTTCTCAAGTAACAGCAGCAGTTAACTATCCAGTCACCTGAGGAGAAATGTAGAATTTTCTGGAAAGTAGGCAGTATTTATAAACTTTGAGGTGCCTCAGACCGTTAGAACGCAATTCGCATTCGCTATTTGCTTTCCAGCGTCCAATTTGCGTTCCAGCCGCCATTTTAGGCGTAATAGTTGTCATTTTCCTGTAAAATGGTGGTTAATATCAGTGTTGTACGTGCCGCATAGTGTGTGTTACGTGCCTCGTGAAGTTGACTGGAGCGTTGATTCCGTTTTGCGAGTCACTGTAGTATTGTTGCGTCTTTAGCCTTGTTTTCGTTTTGTTCGGCAGCCATTTTTTCTCTCGCTTAGGTGATTTTCGGCTGTCTAAACTCTGATTTTTTTACCTAAATCGAGATGTAACTTTACTTTTAGAGGTCCTGGGTGCCCCCCCTTGCTGTGGGTAAGCTTTTTATGTCTTTGTTATGTGTATTTATTTTGTTTGTAATGGTTTTGGGGTCGCGCGGGTTGCGTCCTTGTTTTCGTATCTCATACTTTTTTTTCGGCAATTCCGTAGGTGTTTGGTGGTGTTTTGCATGTTTAGAGTGCTGTAGCTTCGTTTTCGTTTTTTAGGGGATTTTCGGAGGTCTAAACTCTTTTATTTGGAGTTAAATTGAGGTGTAACTTCAGTTTTCGAGGTCCTGGATGCTCCCCCTTGCTGTAGGTAAGCTTTTTATGTATTTGTTGCGTGTATTTATTGTGTTTGTCATGTTTTCATGTGTGCCGGTTTCGGGCGGTTTTTGGGTGGTATTTTTTACGAGGGCCGCAGTTGCTGGCATTGAGCGCCTTTGGCGCTCCATGTCAGCAACTGCGGGCCTCGCTTTGCGCTGTGCAAGCCCCGCAGCATTAGCAAAAGCCTGCATGCTCACAACTATATATATCTTTAGATTGTAAGTAGCGAGTGTGATCGTTTGCTCCTCGGAAGTGATGACAAGCAAGTGGAGTGTGAGTTCTTGTCAGAAGTGAAGGAGTTAACACTTCTGAAGAACTCCTAATTGGAGCAACTCCCCTTTAAAAGACTGGAAAGCAGACATGGAAAGGAGGGAGGAGGGGCTGACTAGGCCCTAGGCAGCTGTGCTGCTGAGAGGAACAAGCACAGAGTGGAAGGTGATCTGGTGTGGATATACAGTGAAGTTGTGAACTACCCTGTAAAGGATCGCCAAGTGACTGTTACTGGGAGAACGGGGACTACAGCAAGTTGTATGAGCTGGAAGATTGACTTCAGACTCAGGAGGAAAAGTCACAAGGAAGCCAAGTAAGTGAAGGGAATAAGTGAGGATTCCCAGGCAGAGTTTTGCCTTAAAGGCCTAGGCACGGTTGTTGCTGAAATATTATGCCCCAGGGAAGAAGTGAAGTTAAAGAGAAGTGAATACAAGTGAGTTTGTGTATGCAAGGGTCCCTGGGGTGAAGCATACGGGAGAGACGGGCGGGCCCTATGCTTCACCCGCAACCGTGTCCCAGAGAGGAGCGCTGAGTCCGAGAGAGGAGCGCTGAGTCCGAGAGAGGAGCGCTGAGTCCGAGAGAGGAGCGCTGAGTCCGAGAGAGGAGCGCTGAGTCCGAGAGAGGAGCGCTGAGTCCGAGAGATGAGCGCTGTGTCCCCGAGAGGAGAGCTGTGTCCCACAGAGCGGAGCTGTGACCCAGAGTGGAGCGGGGTCCCAGAGGTTGCTGAAGAGGGCAACCTAATCTCGCTGGGACCCTCACCTGTAAAGAGACTGTTTATTTCCCGGCCACAAGGTGGCACTACCCAAGTTAAAGGACTGTTTTCAAGCTGACCACCAGGTGGCAGACTACCCAAGATAAAGGACTGTCTACAACCTGGCCACAAGGTTGCATTCTCCCACCTCGCGGAGAAGTTATTGTTTTTTTTAAGCAGAGCTACGGCTACCGCTGTTATTTCTTTCCTGTAAATAAACCAATTTGCTGCACTTCCAAGCCGTATCAGCCCTCATTTCCAGAAACCACCGCTATACGCGGCCATCCTGATCACACGAGTTTTCAATCTTGCTTTGGAAAAAAACACTTCCTGCAAAGATTCTAAGCTCAAAACCGGGCCCTCCATTTTTCTGCAGTTTTTTTAACATTGTATTCTTCCTTGTCCTTATCCCCTGTACAGCGCTAAGGAATATGTTGCTGCGATACAAATAAATAATAATAATAATAATAATAATAATAATATATATATATATATATATATATATATATTTATACAGTATATATTGATGATAGCCAGTAAGCTTGAAACAGCTGTACATGGATAGGATTGTTAGCTTGTGTTTAATCCAACCTTGTCTTTGCATCAAAGCTGTGTAATATAGCAGGCATAAGCCTTAAGGAAGCCATGTTTGATAATGGCCTATGGATTGAAGAGCGAGGCATTTGTGGGCAGCTCAGCTTCCCAGAGTGCAGTGTATACATTCAAATGTGAACACAGATGTACTACGTATTTACTATATTTACTATACTATATATATATATATATATATATATATATATATATATATATATATATATATATATATATATATATATATATATATATATATATAATGTTGGCACCAGAGGGGGGCCCAAAATATTTTTTTGCACTGGGGCCCTCAATTGACTAGGTCAGCCACTGGTCCTGGTGGTAGCTCCGCCCCTGACTGCATTGGGAATGATGTTTGTGTATCTCTATGAGTACAGAGCTTTGTCCAGTCGCCACTAAATGCAAAATCTAGTCCTTTCAATGATAAATATGAATATTTAACCAGAGCTCTTAAAAATATTTACTCCTCTAGAACAATGATAAGCTCACAGGAGCTGGGGTACTGACCTTCCTTTTATATGTGTGTTTAAAATTGTATTACGTGCATTTACTGAAACCCAAGTACATTGCTCCAGAAAGTATTGGCACAATATAAATAAAAAGGATATGAATTATATAAAGCTTGACTATCCAAATGACCACAGATTAATTGTCCTCTTCGAATATCATTATTCAGTCTGCCAGAGCCTCTTTAATGCATTTCCTCCAAACAAATGACACATATAACACGCCCAACATTAATAAAGTGGCAGGTCACCACTGCATTTTAAATCATTTCTGTGAAAGCCGCACTAATCCTGGATACAGACACACAACGTGCAGATACTAGAGGAAATTCAGACTCACTTTAGTCTCTTTTTTTGTAAATAAATTTCCCAGGGGAATTGTATCTTTTCCTGTTTTAGTGTTGTAAAGGAAGCCATAATATTTGCTTTGATCTTAGCTGTTTGTAGTTGCTGGGAAGATGGAAGGTTTGCCGGATTTTCCACTGATTGAATAGTGTAAAAATGGAACTAATGTCAGCAAAGATACTAAACATGGGTACCCCTCCCACATGATATGGGGTGAGAGTGTAATTTCCATCATGACTGCCTGTCTGGATAAACAAAATGTAATGTAGGACAATTCGACTGTAATAGTAAGTAGAGAACATCTTGACTTTATTCATTCAGACGGCTATTCTCCTGTGTTTCTAGCCATTAAGAGATAACTAATAAACATATTCATCTTTAGCTTTTAAACCACCACTTTAGTAAAAAGAAAAAAACTCTAATTTATTGTATTTTATATGAAAATGCTGTAGTCGAAACTATCATTTCGGTGTCTGCTTATTGACTGAAGATAGGAAAAGAGAGTTTGAGTGCATAGGATCTAATGTCTACACAATGGGGATGAGGCAACTAACACTACCTTCAACTGGACTAATGGAGAATAAATTAGTTTACAACCTCATTCATTTATAAGGACACAGTAGTTCTGAAAAAATGGAAACCGTAAAATTCCATATAAAAGTTAAACATGTATATTTATTTATTTTGCTTTCTAAAAAGATTCTGCTCATTATCAAATGCAGTTATTCAAAGACCATATATCAAAAACATAATCAAAGTGGTCATAATGCATTAATTATAATGCTGTGTGCAGTCTGTTCATTGTCATATCAAAATACATACAGTACTTCAATTGCAGGAAACTACTGTATATACCAAATACATTTCACATTAAGTTCATAAGAACATGCATTATTTTAAACTTTAATTTCAATATCCATAGGGAAGTTTGATCCCCTTAATGGTGCATTCTCACGTAAGGTACTTAACATAGAGTAACTATACCTTCCATCTGTAAGGTGCCACTTTTTGAAAAAGGGATACTGCAGTTCAGAATTAAAGGCATTTGATATCAATTTGGATGTTTTAAGTTTTTCTTAGAGAATGTTAAAAGCTTGCAATAGCTATGTTTTTCTAAGGTAAATTAATGCTCTGCTGTCTGTGATGCCTTAAAATGTTTTATGAGATTCTGCTATGCTTTGTTTCTCTAGGGGCTAAAACAATATCACACATTGTTATCATGTGTTGTAGCAAAAACCAAACCCACAAACCACATATTTTATTTATACAGGTTTTATTTATACAAAACGTGGGTCAGCAACAAAAAAAAAACATTCCAAATGGCTGCTGCTGACTGACTTGTCACAAATATAAACAACATAGCTTTTTATAGTGAATTACATAATGAACATGGTATAATCCATTACCCCTTTTATAAAATTGACACATCCCAGCAGCATTAATACAAAATATGAAATTAGTAATCTGAGGGGAGGTAGTATGAAAAAACTATATAGATCTATTGAAATGGTAAATACCAATTAAACTTCTTTAATTCATACTGGAATGAAAAAGTTTAAATGAGTTACTAAACAAAAGAAGAGAAAAGAACACCTACGGTATATATCCAAACAGGTTTAACCTCCTAAGGTAGGGTAGTATTTAATCAATTATAATTAAAACATTCTTATATAAATAACATTTCTCAATTTATTCAATACATATATAAGTACAACATGTTAAAAACAATTAAAATTAACATATAGCAGCAATGAACACACAACAGAACACTGAAAGAAGTTACCGTATATACTTGAGTATAACCCGACCCGAGTATAAGCCGAGGCATCCATTTTACCACAAAATACTGGGTAAAATGAGTGACTCCAGTATAAGCCAAGGGTGGGAAATGTGCTGACCCCTGTGTCCCTCTTGTGCCCTCTGTGTCCCCCTCTCTCTCTGTGTCTCTTCTCCCCTCTCCCTTCCCTGTGTCTCTTCCCCCCTCCCTTATCACCTTCCTCAACCCCCCTCCTCAACCTCCCTCCTCATCCTTCCTCCTCATCCTCAACCTCCCTCCTCAACCTCCCTCCTCAACCTCCCTCCTCATCCTCAACCTCCCTCCTCAACCCCCCCATCCTCGATCCCTTCCTCAACCTCCCTCATCAACCCCCCTATCCTCAACCCCCTCCTCAAGCCCCCCATCCTCATCCTCCCTCCTCAACCCCCCATCCTCATCCTCAACCCCCTCCTCAACCTCAACCCCCCTCCTCAACCCCCCTCCTCAACCCCTCCTCCTCATCCTCAACCTCCCTCCTTATCCTCAACCTCCCTTCTCATCCTCCCTCCTCATCCTCAACCTCCCTCCTCAACCCCCCTCCTCAACCCCCTCCTCAACCTCCCCATCCTCAACTCACTCCTCAACCCCCCCATCCTCATCCTCAACCCCCCATCCTCAACCTCCCTCATCAACCTCAACCCCCCTACTCAACCTAAACCCCCCTCAACCCCCCACCCACCTCCTCAACCCCCCTCAACCTCCCCCTCAACCCCCCTCAACCTCCCCCTCAATCCCCCTCAAACCCCTCCTCAACCTAAACCCACCTCATCCCCTCTTCTCCTCCCAAACCCCCCTAAATACCTCCCCCTCTCCCCTCACTTACCTGCTTGTGCTCCGGCCTCCGCTCCTTGACCCGACTGTGACGTCACATGCGCGCCGCGTCATTAGCAGGGCTGATGAGGGGGGTTTAGGTTGAGGAGGGGGGGGAGGGAAAGAGAAACAGGGGTGTAGAGAGACAAACAGTGGGTTAGAGACACACGGGAGGGTTAGAGACACACAGGGGTTAGAGACACGGGGGTGGGTGTTAGAGAGACACGGGGGGGGGAGAGTGACTCGAGTATAAGCCGAGGGGGGCCTTTTTTGCCTTAAAAAAGGGCTGAAAAACTCGGCTTATACTCGAGTATATACGGTAAGTATTATAATGTAATTGTTATAGAGACACTGCAAAAAAAATTACATTTTACTATAACCTAAATAAAGTGATGAGTGCACAGTGCTATAAGGTTAAGATTTGATGTAATTATATTATAGTTCTGATTCGGTGGTAGCAGAGCCCACCATTTACTCCTTTACACTAATTCTAAATATACTATCTGCAAAAACCTGAAAAAACTAAATAAACTTATCCTGATGGTGGTACTGGGGATCCACCAATTACCCCCTAATCTAACATACCAAGGCAAGCTAACCTACTCTAAAAGTGACTGTGCTGTGCAAACTTTACATTTTATATGATAAGCAAATTTTAATAAATGTGTTAAATAGATATAATAATAATATAAATAAGTAGCAGTGTACTCTAAATTAAAGCAGTTTTAATAATCTATATTGTTTATCATACAGGAAAAGATTATTATATCAAATTATATCTCTATAGTATAATTGTCTCCTTATATATTATATAAAAATATCATTGTTATCCAATCGCTTAATATTTGGAGATAGTGTTCAACATTTCTCTATGTATATTATCATAACAATTATACAAGAACATGATATTGACAAATAAATATAACTGTAGATTATCCTGTATGTTGATGTTTGCTTTCTTTTATATATTTGAGTTCTGTGACTCCATCACTGTCAATTTGGCGCCAGTAAACGCTGAACTCCTCTCTAGGTCCTGGTAACATCACTGCTGCGAGACAAGTCCGATGCGCGTGTTTCGCGTCACTTCCGTTTCCACATCCCAGCAGCCAATATGATATTATTTATATAAGGTGATGCAAAAAAATATAAAACATGTGCAACTTTCTGCTTTGCAATGATCACCTTCGGCGCTCATTGCAGCCTAAGTCCAGCGTGTTTCAACTGCACGCTTCGCGAGACTCGCAGTTGCGTGGGCATCAACAGCTCGCTTCGCAAGGCTCGCAGTTGCGGCCCTCGATATGCGAGGGCCGCAAAAGAATGACAAACCCGCAAACGTGACCAACGTTAATGGTCCACAACTATTACAGTGATACACTAAATAATGTAACGATATTTGTATTCTCCACAACACATGCAGTGGCATAGCTTTCCTACACTAGAACATACTGAACATCACGGCATTAAATTAGAGCTACACATAAGCATATTAGAGTCACACAGACAATAGTGTACACCTCAAGAATGATTTACTGCTTAGCAAAATGCTACAATCTATAACCAATTGCAATTGCTCTCCCAGAATACAACTTGTTAAAAGGATGATAGGGTCTTTTGAAAGTGAAAGGAGAACATTTAGTATATTTTACGTGTTTAACCTTAAAAGAGTAGTGTGGTCACTAGTTTTAAGAACCTAGTTGACGTCCATAAGAAAAGCAGAGCTTGCACTTCTTTGGAAATTGTGAATAAATTACACTTATATGAGTAGGGCAAGTGTTATATAGATTTTTTTAATAATTGAATGATTTCATGATCAATGCATAATTAAAAAAACTAGCATCACTTTATAGAGTATTACAGTGGTATTTAAAGAAACACTTTTGGTACCCACAGACCTCTTGAACTACTATAGATCAACATAACTGTCTATGGTGTTGCATGATGTTACACCTGGCCTGTCATTAATTATTATAAAAGAGCATTAAAACTTCCTGTAGATAGTACTAACCATTTTTCCAAACAAAATAATTTTTAAAACATGCAGTCTTTCTTTGAGTGCACATTATGCTACTTATTGGTGGAAGGAGCACATCTAATTGTAGTAATTTTTTGCTATTACATATACTAAGTAGAAAACCATGATACTAATTAAAATGTTGTGTTATAGGTTAACCTACACACTCACTGAAAAGGCTTAGGAATCATTTAGATTACAAAAAAGCAAGGCTATTACAATGTATAGCTAGTTTGTGATGCTCTTTAAAAAGAAGCAATAATCTCAAACTTGCCCACTTTACATGTTCACTGTAGTCTTAAAATATAACTATATGAAGAACTACATTCAATACTGGCAAATGTTTTAGAAAGTAATAAACTAATACAGACTCTAATTTCTTATATATATATATATAGTACCTACCTACGCTGCAACCACAAATGCTAAGGAGGCACCTACTAGACATAGCATCAAAAGTAGAAGTTTGTTTCCTCATGGGAGATTGTAACACTAGAACTTGAAGCCAGATGACAACTGGAAAACCTGGCAAGTATGGTCTAGCATACAAAATAAATAATATTATATTACATGCAGGGGAGGTAAATAATAGATAGAAGGGACAAAAAGATGTAGCTAGAATGCCTGAAGAACTTAAGACAGAAGTTTGTGACATTCTCCTGAAAGTAGAAACAAAGAATATCCCCAAAAGAAAGAAATCTAAGAAGGCAAACTGGCTGTCTGATGAGGCTTTGAAAGTAGTCCAGGAAAGAAGGAAAGCGAAAAGTAGTGGAGATAGGAAAATATTTGTCCAACTGAATGCAGAATTCCAGAGGGTAGCAAGAAGAGAGAATAAGACATTCTACAATGAGCGATGTAAAGAGACAGAAGAATATAACAGAATGAAAGTCATGAGATCTCTTCAAGAAAATTGGGGATTTCAAAGAAACCTTTTATGCCAAAATGGGTGTGATATAATACAGGAATGGTAGGGACTTAACAGAAGCTATTCAGATAATGCAGAGGTGGCAGGAATAAACAGAAGATCTAAACAGGAAGCATTGGTAACCTCAATAGTTTGTCCAATGAGCTGGAGCCATACATCTTGGAGAGTGAAGTGAGATGGGCTCTATGAATTCTGTCTGTTAACAAGGCAGCAGGAGTCGATGGAATCCAATCTGACCTGTTCAAATTCTACAAGATGATGCTGTAAAAGTGATGCTTGCCTTATGCCAACAAATTTGGAAAACTCAACATTCCCCAAAAAAAGGCAGTGCCATAGAGTGTGTCAATTATTGAACAATTGCACTAATTTCATATACCAACAAGGTAATGCTAAAGATACTGCAAGTTCAGCTCCAACAATATATGGACAGGGAACTGCCAGATGTGCAAGCAGAGATGGAGGCACAAGAAATCAAGTTGCCAATGCCCTCTGGATAATAGAAAATTCAAAAGAGTTCCAAAAAATATCAATCTGGTTTCCATCAACAACAAAAAATGCTATTATCTAGTCCTGGTAGAGTGTACACCTGCTGACACAGAGAAACAACACTTGACAGAGAAAACAAAAACCTTATTATTTAGCCTTTGAATTAAAGAGTTAAAGGCGTTAACACATCCTTCAGTCTGATAGACCTTGACCATTCAGCCCAGCGCTATCATCTTTCACCAGTTTTTTAGTTCATTATCTCACCGATCTCACTTCAAACACAGCCATTTTCTTATTGACCTTAGGAGGTCAAATACATTCTAGCATCAAATAACTAATTTACCAATAGTAAAGTAAGAAGCTCTGAATGCCCTCAGTGGGGTAAGGGAATCATTTTCTTTTCATCACATTTTTATCAGGTAATATTTTTTTGCATGATATATATATATATATATATATATATATATATATATATATATATATATATATATATATATATATATATATATATATATATATATATCTTTGTGAGCACATTTGCATATCCCTTCCCAGGTTCCCAGAATGCAGTGGAATAACTTGTAATTCTGAGCAGAAAATCCGCTTTTTTATGTTATTTTAGATATTCAAATGTGAACACAGATATACTATTTATTTACTATACACATATATATATATATATATATATATATTAATAAGATATATTAAATATATATTTACTATATATATATAAATATAAATATATATATATATATATATATATATATATATGCAATTAAATTTGTGATTTCCATTGTAGGCCTATAACTTAACCAATGTAAGAACAGTGCCTTGCAAAAGTATTCACCCCCTTGACTTTTTACCTATTTTGTTACATTACAGCCTTAGGTTCAATGTTTTGTTAATCTGAATTGTATGTGATGGAGCAGAACACAATAGTCTAAGTTGGTGAAGTGAAATGAGAAAAATATATACATAAAACTATTTTTTAGAAATAGGAAACAGAAAATTGGCATGTGCTTATGTATTCACCCCCTTTATTATGAAGCCCATAAAAAGCTCTGGTGCAACCAATTACCTTCATAAGTTACATACAGTAATTAGAGAAATGACGTCCACCTGTGTGCAATCTAAGTGTTACATGATCTGTCATTATCTATACACACCTTTTTGAATCTATCATAACCAAATGGAAAGAACATGGCATAACAGCAAACCTGCCAAGAGACGGCCGCCCACCAAAACTCACGGACCGGTCAAGGAGGGCATTAATCAAAGAGGCAGCACAGAGACCTAAGGTAACCCTGGAGGAGCTGCAGAGTTCCACAGCAGAGACTGGAGTATCTGTACATAGGACGACAATAAGTTGTATGCTCCATAGAGTTGGGCTTTATGGCAGAATGGCCAGAAGAAAGCCATTACTTTCAGCAAAAAACAAAATGGCACTTTTTGAGTTTGTGAAAAGGCATGTGGGAGACTCCCAAAATGTATGGAGGAAGGTGCTCTGGTCTGATGAGACTAAAATGTAACTTTTCGGCCATCAAAGAAAACGCTATGTCTGGCGCAAACCCAACACATCACATCACCCAAAGAATACCATCCCCACAGTGAAACATGGTGGTGGCAGCATCATGCTGTGGGGATGTTTTTCAGCAGCCGGGACTGGAAAACTGGTCAGAGTTGAGGGAAAGATGGATGGTGCTAAATACAGGGATATTCTTGAGCAAAACCTGTACCACTCTGTGCATGATTTGAGGCTAGGACAAAGGTTCATCTTCCAGCAGGACAATGACCCCAAACACACTGCAAAAGCAACAGTTGAGTGGTTTAAGGGGAGACATGTAAATGTGTTGGAATGGCCTTGTCAAAGCCCAGACCTCAATCCAATAGAAAATTTGTGGTCAGACTTAAAGATTGTTGTTCACAAGCGCAAACCTTGAAGGAGCTGGAACAGCTTTGCAAGGTGGAATGGGCAAACATTCCAGTGGTAAGATTTCCAGTGGTAAGATGGCTCTACATTATTGACGTTAGGGTGGGTGAATAGTTATGGGCATTGCCTTTTTTTGTTATTTTGTCCTATTTGTTGTTTGCTTCACACTAAAAAAAAAACATCTTCAAGGTTGTGGGCATGTTCTGTAAATGAAATGATGCAAATCCTCAAACAATCCATGTTAATTCCAGGTTGTAAGGCAACAAAACTCGAAAAATGCCAAGGGGGGTAAATACTATTGCAAGGCACTGAAGATGATTAGAATGCATATGTATCAAATGAACATTTTAATGTCCTAACAAGAACAGCTATTTTCCATTTAATTATGCATTGACCATAAATACATTTTATGATTCATGATAATAATCAGATTTGATAAGAGGATAACCAATTATGCATAGATTGCCCCCACAGCACATCTCCAGCCAGTGGACAGCATTGTGTTGATCTAACTATGGGCCTAACAAAATGACTACTGCTTGCTAGATAAAGACACTTTTAAGCAGCAGCTAAGTTTGAACTTTGGAAGCAAGTTTAACCTATTTAAAAATAATTTTATTAATGATCACTGCCTAATTAACACATCTAGTTACAATTAAGACAGGAACCTAGCAGAACAATACTCTACTGTATATGTTGATAATATATAATAAATCTATTTTCGAGAGGGAAAACTGCCACTGTGGTCTCTGGAAAGCAATTTACAACCCAGTGAAGCTTGAGAATCTTAGAGCTCTTAGACTGTATAAAAGACACCGCACTGCCTTTATTTAATACTTATTTAACTCAGGAGGAAGCCCAGAGGCGACTTCATAAAATTTAGGTAAATAAAGCACCTCATCCAGATGGCATAAATCCAAAGGATGTTATAGAGCTGGAACAAACAAACTACAGGGATATATCACCACTGTCATGCTTTGCTACTTGCCAAAAAGTAAGTTAAAATAAACACATTTTCATAAAATATCCATTTACGAGCCAGGAAAAAAATGTATATGATGTATCTGGTCTAATCTAAAAACTGCAGTTTAGGATTATAATAGCTACACACATTAAAACACGCACAAACAGATCATAGATAGGATCATATATAATAAATAATTACAACAGCAAAGCACAGTCATGACATGTAAAATATATAAAGATTAAAATGAAACCAATTTTTTAATGCTAGGTCTCGAGGGGGGGGGGGGGGGGGACTATGGAGCAGTATGTCTTTCCCATGAAAAGTTTGACATATATATATATATATATATATATATATATATATATATATATATATACTTATTCTTGTTTTATATACTAATATATTTTTGTAAGTGCCGATTTGGAAAGCCAAAGTTAATTTTATCTTGTAATGAAATCTTTGTAATGGTTTTTGACCCTCTTCAGTATGGCTATATTTCTCACGTCATTCCATTGCTACATTCTTTTTATTTTATTTTCTCACCTAAAAACTGAATATTAATTTGTTGTTTTGTTTGTTAACTTTAGGAACCTGGTTGTGTGTCCTGAAAACTTGCTATGTAAGTCTACTCAATTAGTTATTTGAAAGGCATCATATCTACTCCACCTGGTTCTTTCCTTCTAACACCCTGGAATACAAATTCTATCTTAGTAATTATATACAACTTAAAAAAAGGAAAGAGTTATAGCTAATAAGCAAAGACTTAATTATATCTATATGCACTCACAGTATATAGTAGTCACTTATGGTAAAAAAATAATTTGATTAATTAAAATTGCAGACATTACACCCCATGTGAACATTATACTTCAATAACTATGTAAAAATAAACATATATAGATATAAAACCAAAAGCACTGATTATAAGTCCAAGGGTTACTAATATAAGGCAATCAGTCTCAACAATGTACAATATACGATGGAGACATAATTCCATACTTTAAAATATCTTACATATAGCAAGAACAGTCCTCTAGTTGTAATTCATTAACGGACATAGGCCTCCATTCCATTGGTCCCTTAAGCAAAAATCTGAGTGAAGTTTACTCGTATATCACATCACACACCTCAATCTAATCTGAAAAATGCCTTCTGAATGCTCTTAATGTCCCTAAATATGCAAAGGCTGCCCAACAGGTAAGCCCCGAATATCTGTCCCAATGATATTCTGAAAATTGCTATCATATCACTGCAGCAGTGAGAGCCGAGAATTCAGAGGTTTACTTAGAGGTTTTTTTCAACTGCTCAGAACTAGCAAAAAGCCTCCAGGTACCTTCAAACACTGGTAAAGGCAGAAAAGGGGCCAATGAGAAGCCTGTATTGCTATGTAAAGAGTCGCTACTGGTTTAATTTTACTTTGAAATAAGAATAAACAGCCTCATTAAATTCAGGGACCCTAAATCCAATGTCAAGCTCGCAACGGTTGCAGGCTTGAAATTTGGCAGAGTTAAGTTGCTATAAAATTAGCATGGGCTGCCTGCTACGGGCTTGAGACGCAAATCGTAGCTTGTTCGTAGAACGTTGGATTTGCGGGCTTGGGGACAATCAATCAGTATAGACCGTAGTTACGGGTTTAGCGTTCCGTCACTGAAAAAGGGGTGGGTAGATTACGGGCTTCAATTACAAGTTGCGATCTGACCCACATTCCACAATAATGCAATATTAATAAAGCCGTAAGTATGATATTCTATTACATGCGAGTTACAGTATATTTATTAACACATTGATTGCCGGGATCAATATAACAGGGAAATTAAACATGAATCAAAGTATTTATTTGGGCCGATTTGTGGGCTTGAGAATGTTGTGCTATTAATTCTAAGACCTAACATCACTTTCCCTTTTAATAAAAGTACATTAGTGTGTTTTTATTTGCATTTATGGGGCTACGTATTGGTCTTTACCCCCCTTGTTTTGGACTCCATTTGCATGTTACGGGCTAGCTCGCTGGTGACTTTGTTGCAATTTAATAGCATGATTGGAATTGTAGAGGTTACGGGTATGACAGATTAAAGGATTTGCTGGCTGGGGAGTTCCATGTTCACATCCCGCAAGCATTTTTCGGCCATCCTGCAGCTTCCCCCGCAAGTCGTCTTCGGGGACGTTTACGGGGCTAATTTAAGATGTAAGTCCTACTTCCTACATTACAGGCTACGTTCTAACAGTTCTAACACGTAGCCTGAATTTAATGAGGCTGAAAGTAAAGCAAAAAGTAAAATTTTAGACTGTACGTTTTGGGAACAAGCACCATGTACATTTGATAAGCCCAAGAACGAGGTCCTCGATTCTATGCCATGCTTTAAAATAGTTTTTGCCTTATACTTAACCCTTGTATAGCATTACGGAATATGCTGATGTGTTACAAATGAAGATTGATAATAAAGCATGTGTAACATAGAAAACGGTATCATAGCCAGAAATGTGGAATTCTAAAACATATGATAGGCTAGTGTAATCTATGAAGTCTGCATACATCTATGAACATATTACCAGTAATACATCACATATATAAACTGCAATGATAACCTTGACTACACAGGAGAGGTTAACACAATTTTTTAAAGCCACCTGGAATAAAGCAGGTGTTGTAATGCATGGCCTATAAACGCACAACAACACCCAAAACCACACACACTGCTGCCAGTGCAATTGTAAGACTGGCTTATGTAAGGCATATTTCACTAAACCTAGACCTTATTGTAAGCGATTTGTCTATTCTAAATTCTAAGTCTATTATATAGCATCAACCTGAGTAATTTTCACATAGTAAATGACCAGAATAATTTCTCACTGTATAATTTTCCAATGGCATTATCTTAATAATAATTAACTTCTAGTCAGATATTTATATTACGCTTAATAAAGAACTACTATTAATAGTGACCAAGAACTTTTTAGTAAGTACAAAAATAAATCTTCTAATACCTCCCAATATGTCTAAGTATGTTACTTGTCAAGGTTGACTGTAGAATTGGATTTATCTCATTTTCACTCTGTGAATTGCTAATTGCACTTTTATACCTCAGACAATTCATTTTGCTCATCTACCCTTCAAGCAGGAAGGAGCTATGTATATTGAGAAGTGTACAGGGAGGAGACAGTGCCTAAGATTGTCAAAATGATGTATGTTTGCATATAATAAGTTGTAAATTAAATGTAGTTTTTATTTTTTGACTTTCAAAAAACATCTTGACCTATTGTTGATTCTGGTTCTTTCAAAAAATAGCACCGGAAACATGACACTACAGTGTCCCTTTAATTTGTAAAACCTCAGTACCACATTATTTGCTCAAGTTTGCATGTGTCAACCATCAGTGATGCATGTATTGGATCCTATATTGAACAGGTAAGGTTCCATAAAGAGCTTAACATCTCTGTTTTATGGGTTGTGAATGCAATATGTTTATGATTAATGGTCAACAGCTGCTTAGAGTGAATGAGCTCATGTACACATGTATTTCAAATAGCACTGAACTGAGCTAGTGTATATCCTACAAGCAGTATAATACATTTTCAAAATTGAACTTTTTCATACTATTTCCCCCCTCAATCCTCACTTATTTAGATCCTCCTCCATCTTTTTTAGCTGCAAAAATGATGTCATGGTTGGGAGTTGAGCTGTCCACACAGATGGGCATGAGCTACTTATAACATGACAAGGTAAGCTATTAGTGTAATTCATCTCCCTAGCAGGAAATTAACACTTTATATAAATACGTATTATTGTATAGGACACACAACTCTTCCATTAATAAATATTAATTATACTTATATAATTTATATGCAAGCATATAAATAGGAGGTGCATATAATGTACATATGTCTATTAAGTGTAGTCTTGATTGCAGCCATCTATATTTATTTGAATTATGGTCTATGGTCAGTTGTGTGGATGGCAGGGGTGGATCTACCAGTGGTGCAGGTGGTGCAGTGCACCAGGGCCCTCCTCTTTGTAATTTATTCATTTTTTATAATACTCAAAAAAAATGATCTTAGTTTATTTTTTGGTGCCTAGGTGTTATTACTTAAATGCGTACCAAAATATTGTCCTGTGGATCCTATTTAGAAATCCTTGAACAACCAACCAAGGTTGTACAGAAACACCTTTTATGCAGCCTTTATTTTAATTATTATTGCCACATACTAATTTTAAAAAATTCAATCTTTATTTGTACATTTAAAATGTTGTTAAAAATGCAACGATTAAAAAAATCATGTTAAACCCAAGGTGTTTAATCCTTTGGGTTTTTTGACGTCCAGCAAATTATTAGAGGTTTATTTAAGTTTTATTTTTGTTGTTATTGTATTCTTTGCTTTGATCACAGCTTTTTTATTTAATTACTTTATTATGCTCAAGTCAATAAAAGATTTGGGTTTTCAATTAAATTGTATTTGTGTATTTTTGGGTATGTTTCCTTAGTCAAATCCTTATCAGGTACCCTGGATTTTAATTTACATAAGATTAAATTTTTTTACATAAGATTAAGATAAGGTTTTATAATCCTTTTGTCTGTTGTATAGTTTTGTTTATTCATACAGCACTTCACTGGAGTATATGTTTTAAGTGCCTTTGCATTTCATTTTGTGTTAATCTTTTGTCCTGTTTATTTATGTTAATTCGACTTAGTGCTTATTTCTTCTTATATTACCCTTTTACCTCGTGACTGTTAGTCTGTCACAGTCACTACTTTACCTTATTCATTTATAGTGCTAATACTGTGCTATTTTTAAACAATGTATACACTCCTGATTATGCTGTTTCTTAAACTATATATTTCCTAAATGCTTCTGTCTATTGTTTTTTAGAAGGAGGTTGTGTCCTCCTTTTTCTTCAGTTTTTTTGCTTTAATTATGCTTTTACTCCTTTTTCCTTTTTCTTGCTTTTCTATTTCCTTATTCTTGTATATTACTCTATTGTTACTATATTGAGACTTTATGGTGAAGGAATTGGCTTTCTATCTTTCTTTTTAGTTAGTAGTGGACCTGGAGCTTTTGAGCCCGACGCACTGATGCCCCTGATGAGTGAGAGACTGATAGAGCCTCACGAAACGCGCGTCGGGAGATTGTGACATCATCAGTAAGCGCGATCACAGCGCAGACCACGCCAATATAGCGTGGAGCATGATAGATACAGCTCAAAAGCTCCAGGTCCACTACTAACTAAAAAGAAAGATAGAAAGCCAATTCCTTCACCATAAAGTCTCAATATAGTAACAATAGAGTAATATACAAGAATAAGGAAATAGAAAAGCAAGAAAAAGGAAAAAGGAGTAAAAGCATAATTAAAGCAAAAAAACTGAAGAAAAAGGAGGACACAACCTCCTTCTAAAAAACAATAGACAGAAGCATTTAGGAAATATATAGTTTAAGAAACAGCATAATCAGGAGTGTATACATTGTTTAAAAATAGCACAGTATTAGCACTATAAATGAATAAGGTAAAGTAGTGACTGTGACAGACTAACAGTCACGAGGTAAAAGGGTAATATAAGAAGAAATAAGCACTAAGTCAAATAGCACAAGCACTTTAAGATAAGAATTTTTGAATAACACAACTTGAATTATAATGCACTTTAAGAAATAGAATTCCGAATTAACATAAATAAACAGGACAAAAGATTAACACAAAATGAAATGCAAAGGCACTTAAAACATATACTCCAGTGAAGTGCTGTATGAATAAACAAAACTATACAACAGACAAAAGGATTATAAAACCTTATCTTAATCTTATGTAAAAAAATTTAATCTTATGTAAATTAAAATCCAGGGTACCTGATAAGGATTTGACTAAGGAAACATACCCAAAAATACACAAATACAATTTAATTGAAAACCCAAATCTTTTATTGACTTGAGCATAATAAAGTAATTAAATAAAAAAGCTGTGATCAAAGCAAAGAATACAATAACAACAAAAATGAAACTTAAATAAACCTCTAATAATTTGCTGGACGTCAAAAAACCCAAAGGATTAAACACCTTGGGTTTAACATGATTTTTTTAATCGTTGCATTTTTAACAACATTTTAAATGTACAAATAAAGATTTAATTTTTTAAAATTAGTATGTGGCAATAATAATTAAAATAAAGGCTGCATAAAAGGTGTTTCTGTACAACCTTGGTTGGTTGTTCAAGGATTCCTAAATAGGATCCACAGGACAATATTTTGGTACGCATTATTCATTTTTTATTTGCATTTAATTTTTTTCTATAGAGTTGGAGCCCCCTGGGACCACCCGACCTGGCCCAACCTGCCGTGGCCACCCCGGGCCTCCCTTGGGCCTCCCCTGGGGCCCCCTCTGTGCCTCCTTGGTTGCACATACCCCCCTAAAATTGGTGTGTGGCTGTTTAAATGAGAGCATTTCTACTGAAGCTCCAATAGGTGGCAGTGTACTGCAGTTCAGCCTGCTGGGGATGTGTATCAGAGAGGAAAGTAAGAGAGCAAGGACAGCAAAGTGACAGCAAAGTACAAGGGGATGAGTTCTGTGAGGGGGAGCAAAGGAGATTTGGATGGGTGCTATGTGAGGTGAGAGCTGAGAGGAGATGGCTGCTGGGGGTGGAAGTTGAAAAGGGACTGGATGCTAGGTAGAGATAGTGTATATATACACAGAGAGAGAGAGAGAGAGAGAGGGTGTTGCTGGAAAGTTGAGCACATGTGTCCTGGAACTGTGCTGCAGGCTGAGGCGCTTTACACAGGCAGAAGATAACAGTAGGAGAGCAGCTATGATAAAGTGTCTTAGGATGGTCTACTGTTATGGGAAGGGATCTGGAAAAGGAGCACTGAGTGATTGGGTCCTCAGAGGGGTTTTAAAAGGTGTTATTGCACCAGGGCCATCCATTCTCTAGCTCCCCCACTGGTGGATGGTTATGACCCCAAGTGGTAGCTAATAAAGATGGAGGAGGATCTCAGTGGGGGGAAATGTGAGTAGGAAAATGACAGCCCCTATACTGAGCAATTAAGCAAGTAAAATCAAAATATTTCATATATGTGACTAAAATTTTTATAAAAAAATATAGTGGCCCTTTAAATATCAATAAAAATTTACTTTACAGCCAACTATCTATAACACTCTGAGCATAGTCATGGGAATGATCAATGAGGGGAATTCCTAGGCATAAAACAGTAACCATGTAAATAAACGTAGCGCCTTAATACTTTTAACATCAAAATTGACATTTTTTTTGTTTTCAAATGTCAGTTATATCAAACTTTTCTTGGTCACTTTATGTTGTTTTGATAGTGCCAAGCTTCTCTTGTATGCCTGACAACATAGTATAAACATGTATTGGCTTTTAAGAAATATTATTAGTCAGTAGCATGATGGCAGTTGTATTTCCCATTCTTACCAAGAACATTTTTGGGGGAAAAATATGCTATTAGGCTTGATGTGATCTTTTAACTAAAGAATATAACATAGCTTATTTTTACATATATATAGTTTTGCATCTTTCTGAAGTTAATTATAGTTTGGAATGTTTATATTACTCCTTACTTATATGGAATTACTTAGATGCAGTTTTATCTCTTTAATCCATTTCATGAAAACAGATGGATCATTTGGATTAGATTTATTTTATTCAGCTACAATGCATGTTGAAGTAAAAAACCTCAGAAGCAAACACAGCTATTTTCCTCTTCAAAGAGAATTTTTTTCCCTTTGTGACGTTCATTCACCCTTTGAACTTTTGCTGTCCCACAATGCTACAATTGTTCAGCAGTTTGTGTTATCTTTAATGGAAGAAAACTGCTCAGTGCAAGAAGCGGCACTGGCAGAACTTGGTTATTCTGGTGAACCGTGAAAATGTGGGCTTAATGAGAAAACTGTTCTCAGACAAAGAGTTATCTGTCTGTCTGCTATCTTCTGCTGGAATGAGCACACATCATCAGGTGCTCACCAGCAGGATCCAGGAGATATCAGGTGCACAACAATGTCCTGTTAACATCTGAAATATCCCATCATCTTACATCACAGGAAATAATATTATCATGATCTGGGAAATAAAATATCACAATATGTGTGTGACAAAAAAAAGTTAAAATAATTGTTAAAAAAACATTTCAGAAATATAAAAATGAAGGGGGATTTGTGCATATTCTGTTTATATTATCTATATTCTCTGATTAATTTGTTTTTATATGTTTGTATATTTTCATTTATATAGTGTCAGCAATGTATAGAATTACAATTCAGTCAGTGGAAATTCCATCATCCATCATGTGAATATTAGGTTAAAATAGAATATGTGTATTATCAGTGTTACACAGACATGTTTGGGTGTTTCCTATGATGAAGATTTTCCAGCGGATTGTTCCCATTGTTTATCTCTCTCTCAGTCTTCCTTCCTGTTGTGTTTATTTACTCACACCTCCACACATAGTTGACATTAACATCAAATAAACACCTCCCTTTTAATCAACTTTTTCCATTTTCTTTTAGTTCTACTCATATTTAAACTATATATTACTACATTTTTTAAATGTCATAGTTTATCAAAATAAAACTTGAAAATTATATAAAATAAAATAGGATCTTGCAAAAAGATATGCAATTACTATAACTAGTGTAATTAGAAGGAATTAAAGTTACTTTTATGGACACTATATTTCCCAATGTGTCAAGTGCAGTACGCCTGAAAAATAGGCAATTGCTCAGCAAAAGCAACATATTAAAATTTAACTTTTAACGAAATAGGGCATAGTTGTTCTAAAAAATCTGAATGATAAGTAGAATTCATATTAAAATGTAAATGATAGTTCTCTCAAAAGATGCAGGTACAAGCTAGTGATGTGTCAGCATCAATACCACAAAATGTGCCTATTTATCAAACAGATCTTGTTCACACAAGTACATTTATATATATTGTTGTTGTTTAGTCGTTCACATCTTTGGTGACATCTTGGGTGACCCTACATGGCTTAGGTCTCAGCTTCATTGAAGTACATAAGCCCCTTAACCACCACAAGGTAGCAATCCAGAAGGGGTTATATATATTAGAATAATATATTTTAGTATTACAGTTTGGAGAATATATCCATTTTATTAAAAATGTAACATATAGGTAAATTCAGTTTAAAATTATCAACAGATGGTACATAACTCCAATTAAATTGGGACAGTTAAACAACTCAGAGGAACAAAATAACTGCTGGAGAGGTTGTGGGCAGAATGGTTCACACGTTCATATTTGGTGGATTTGTCCACTAATACAGAATTTCTGGACGGAGAGTTTTAAACACTTATCAAAGATCTGTGAAAAGGTAATAACTCCGGCACCAGAATTGGTGATCTTACATTTTGTCCCAGATGATTTTTTAACCTCAGCTAAAAGTATGGCTTTGCTTTTCCTTATGGAATCAAAAAAACTTGTAGTTTCTAGATGGAAAAATAAAGTATGCCCATCTTGGACGGAACTTCTAGAAAGATTGGAATATGTTCACCTCTTAGAATGTGGTTTAAGTAATATTAAGATAGGCCCTAAGACAGGAGCTAAATGGGCCCTATGGGAAACCACAAGTGAAGGTTTGAGCTCAGCAAGATGTCTCTTCCTCTCTTCTCTCTCCGGAGTGCTTTTCTCATGCTGGAGGTATATGATTTGTTTATGTGATGTTTGTGTTGTATTGTTTTTTTTTATGTTTTATAGACTTTTGCTGACCTGTGTGTCAGAATTGGTATACTTGGAATATATGTTTTTTTTTTTTGTGTAATGTAACAAAATTTATAAATAAATATATAAAAAAATAAATATATATATATATATATATATATATATATATATATATATATATATATATATATTCATTTTATGGATTACACAGTATTGGGAGCTATTTTTTATGTTAAAAAGTGTCATTTAGAAAGGGAGGTAATATTTCCATTATATGTGTTGTTCTTTGAAGCCTATTTATTAAAGTGTATAATTAGTTACAACTTTTAAGAAATTATAACACAGAAAGTGGAAATAGTAACTATATATTTAATCCCATCTGCCACTGAACTCCATGTTAACTATTTTTGTCTTACTTTTTCAGAGCATCAATGTTCAGATCTTCTCAGGATGTCACGGCTGACTGCAAAGAATCCATTGTGTGTGCTGTAGCATCCACAATACTCACACTGTCCACAAATGACTTGTATTCTTAATAGAACAAATTTTCTAAACAGTTTGAATATAATACTATATAATCACCTTTTCTGCATGTTCTAATATTTTAAAATTAGGTGGAGCCGATTAGGAGAAATAACACTATCCGTGCATTCTCATAACTTTACACTGTTTCCCTCCAAGATACAGAAATCTGCACTATCCCTGTTATTAATATCACATATTAATGGCAGCAAACACAATAAGGGCTGTTCGTGGACAGAGATAGATGTAACAAGTGAGAATTTCATTTAAATGTTAAAGTCTTACAGGATAAGGCACAAGAATGATAATTATAAACTGTCTAATTTTATATAGAGGCTAAGAATATTGGGATATTAATTGCGCCATACATTTAAATGTTTCCATTAAAAGTAACGCTACTTGAATGTGAAGGATATAATATGTTCTTATATTATTCAGCTTTTATCCAATAACACAATAACGCAAGTCAAGTGATCTGGCACCTTGACTCACTGTGGCTTTATTTACATTATTTTCATTATTTACAGAAAAATCCTTGCCGTCCTATAGCCTTATTTAATTGCAAGTTGGCAAATTCTAAAGGGCTCTATATACGCACATAGCATATTTTTTTACAGAATATTTAGTTCGTGCAGACCTTGCTTTTGGAGAGAAGATCACTGACTAAAAACTTCTGTAAAAAAATATGCTCTGTGCTTATATAGAGCCATTTAGAATTTGCTAAATTGCAATTTAATAAGGCTGCTAATGTTGGAGGCCAGCTTAACACAGTTTTATTTGTGTCTTGCACAAAAGCAACATCATCATAAAAGTTAAAGGGGCTAACTAATTAAAGGTCACATTAAAGAATAATTAACTATAGTTAACTAATAGCTGTCCATATAGTATCCATATTATCAAGACATGGGGATTTTATAAAATGTAACTATTATTAGAAATCACATGAAACTAAACTTTGCTTTTGCTATATTCTTGAAAGCAATAGATTGAATGGACATATATCACTCTCCTGTGCATAAAGTACATTAAGGAAAGGTTAAAAAACTATGGTGAAAATATAGACATTTGTGACTCCAATGCCATTTATAATTAACTATTTAATATTGTTCCTAGCATAATATGTGGTGAACGTATACAGTCCAATTATCAAGTTGGTAATGGTAAAACCCTAAATAAAAACAAATTCCCATGTACCTAGGCCATATATTATGTTATTTACAATAGATTGCAGCATCCGTTATCACTTATTAATGGCCATGCCATATATATAACTTGTCATGAAAGCCATATAGAACCAAACATAAGTCTCTGAAGCTATATAAGAATGCTGAAATGCATTCAATCACAAATCTCCATTGCATTTTTCAGCTGCTCTTTTCTTTGCCGGGGAAGTAATCCCTATGAAAAGAAAGAAAGTTCTTTGAGGGTCTTGCACATCACAAATCCTTCCAAGTAAATGAAAAGCCATGTTGGAGTTGCCATGGAGTCTTATTCAAACTTTGTGCAATCTTAGTTGTCCCTGAGAGAAGATTATTCTTCATTTGAAGTGAGTATAAACCTGACAATGAGTCTGTGTGGCACAGGATTAGTAAGCAAGAGGTGACCTATTCAAGCAAGTGTTGTGCTTCCCTAATCTTAGAATTAGAATTGAATAGTCACTGATCCTTGTGTTACACAGCACCATAAAACCAAGAATTTGCTGTGTTCTATTCACACCCATAGGATAAAGAGTGGAATTAATGTTCTACGGGAATCTTCTTTATCAGTTGATACTTTTCATGGCTTTTGTTTGTTAGCTATTTACATTATGGTATTTTATTTTATTTATTGATATTACTTTATCCAAAACATAGCCTACAATACAAGACACTACGCATAAGAATATCTACTGGAAGGCTTGGCGTACTTAAATAGGATTCATGAAGCGGTCACCGTTACAATCCCTGATTGACATTGTCCTGGAAGGTGATATTCCATTGACTTCCAGCTGGTCGGATCCTTTTTCAGTTGTCTCTGTAGCACGAAGAATGTTTGACCTCTGTGCTTTTTTACACCATTTGGAACCAATGGGAAATGGATAATCAGTGGCTGGCAAGAGGAAAAGAGAAACTGGGAAATAGCAGACAGTATCCAATGATGAATTAAAGTATATACCAACCAGCAAGTATACCATTTCATGCCAACATGATGATTGTTCCAGTGTTTTGGGTTTAAAGGTTTTAAAATGTAAATACAAAATTATAAAATAAATATATATTTGAATATAATATCATATAATGAAAAAGTGCTAATTGGTAGGGAGGATTTGCAGATTCACAGAAACAATGCTGATGGGAGTTGATAAGTATAAAAAGTATAAAAAATGCTATTTGAATAGCAAACAGTATTTATTAATCAAAGTATATACCAACCAGCATGTATATCATGTCATGCCAAAATGTTCCTTGCTCATGTGACTAATATTGTTTTCATGAAACATGTTTTGATTCCTAGAGTTTAAATCTTAAATGAAAAAACAAAAGTAAATGAATTAGAAAACAATGTTATTTTTATTTACAAATTTGATAAGAATGGTTAACTGTGCTCTTGAGACTTTATAAACTTGGAAAGTTATCAAAATAAAAATACTAAAAAATAAAATAAAACATAAAATTAGCTATTTGTAATATTTAGAGAATGAAAGAAATGTTGAGTGAGAATAAATGAGAATATACTGAAGAGGCACAATTAATGGTTTTAAGGAGTCATATGCAAAGTTTTGGAGAGTCATATATTCATTATGTGACATCATGAGTCAGTGTGGTTTCACATGCATCAGATGTACACAGTGACACAGTGTATGTACTAACAAAATACAGTATGCTATCTTAAAACCTCCTTGGTCTTGGGACCCTATTCTATTGCCCAGATCATAAATTTATACACACTTAAAACCACTCTTAATAATGCCACATATTCTATTAGCTACTTGCAATCCAATTACGAGTTACCCACCCCCATTCTTTACGAGCCATCCAAAGACGCAAATTTGCGCTTACATTTTCATTGATTTTAGCACAGCTCGAACATTGTGAGCGCTAAGTAATTAAAGTTACACAAAATCAATATTCTATTAGACCTGTAGCTCTAGCTCGCAAATTAAGTCTGACCCACAACTAGAAAAGTTAAAACAAGTATTAAAATAGGACTCGCAAAGGCTTTCTCAAACACTTATTAGAGCGGTAGCAGCAATTAAACACACACAACTGTACTGTAAAAGCATGGGAAGGCATGGGAATACATTAGAATGAATTGCAGAACCCACAAATATGCAATTAATAAATATTATTTTTAACTGTTATTTATGTGTAATATCGATCCCGAGACACAAGGGTTTAATACTTATCATGAGACCCACATGGACTAGAACAGATGCTCTAAAGCATTTTATAGATTGCTAGAGTGCTTGATTGTGAGCCTCTTTGGCAGATATTACTTATTGGCTCTCATTAAATTGTCTAAAAAGTAAATTACGGGCTTCCTTAAATATTGCCAGATCATATGACCACGTCCCCTGAAACCCTACTTAAGATGGCAGGGTGGATGTGTGGAGGCTGAAAGACTTAAATTGTGGGCTTGAGTCAATAGTATACATCAAGACATTTAGAGGGAAAAACACTTGCAGGCAAAATTACGGGTTAGAGTCACTTACAGGCTTCTAATAGAATAGGGCCCTTGGTCTATATATAACTCACATACACATTTAAATTTGTGCAGTGTTATTCATGAACTAGCACCCCATGCGATTTACTAAATCACTGGTATTATAAATTGATACGCAAAATAGTGCTGTATGTATCCACCCCTTTACACATCATAATCAGAGTAGTGCGTGCAAGTTATAGGGGTCAGATATGCGCGGCACTGTGAGTAGTTGCAGACCCCATACTAGTTGGCAAATCTTCAATGATTCACAATACTTCAATAATCACTTAGGACAACAACATACTCGGCAAAATGATAACAGGTCTGTGCATTGCCATCAGGACTACTGTCATGATCTGCTACTTCAATTGGACTTGGTAAGAACATGGTTCAAACCTATCCAGCAGAATCGTGCGATCCTTGTACACCTCTGATACCAGAAGATGGACCAAAAAACCAATACCACGCCCAGGAGCTTGCTTCAAGGATATCAGGAACACCAGGATATTAGGAACACCCTATAATCCCTTAGAATAGAATTAGGATTAATGCACATAATGACAATTGCACCTTGTTTGATGTAAGTCCAGACACAACTGTCATACCTTTATTAATTGTCACATTTTATACAATTTTCTGGCACATAGGCTGGCCAAATCACAGTAAGCCCCATCCTTAGGTATATGGAAGAGGGACCAATTAACATAATAGGCTGCCCCTGCTTACTGGGAAACCCTGTACCAGATAACCACACTGTAACAATCAAAATACATACAATTTATGTCATTTTAACCAAAAGTAATACAACATATATAACTATAACAATAAAACAGGGTAACTTCTTGACAGCTCAGGCCCAGGCCATGGTCCAAAATAGTCCAGTCAGGCCCTGGGCATGACAACTACATTTTAATAAAACAGCTAATTAACCCATTACTATGGAGCACGATTAGGAACTCCATGGTAATTTACTCTATAACCATGGGGGTCATTACGGCCCCCATGGTACCTAACATTACCCCCATACCATAGGGCTCCCTATGGACCCTCATGGCACCTAACACCTAGACCTATACTATCCTATACCATGGGGGTCCTTACGGGCATCCATGATACCTAAACTTAACCCCCTACCATTTAGGTGTCTATGGACCCCCATGGCACCCTATCTACTACCATAAGGGTCCTTATGGACACTATACTTAGGGGTCAACAAGGATCCTCATAGTCCCTGCCACTACCCCCCCCCCATTACAAAAACTAGGTATTTTTTTTTCAAAACGACAGAAAATAAAAATAGAATCAGAAAATTTTAATTATTGAAATATTTAAATAAAATAGATAAGTTACAAAAAAACAAAACAAAAACATTACACCATTTGAGGAGGAAATTATACTTACCCTCCCTTGAACAACCCACCATATAATTATCGTCCCTTGATAAACGGTTTTATATATACAGTATGTTTATTGTAGTAATCTGTCCACTTCCCTCTTATTTGAAGAACCTTGGCTCCTCTCTACGGCCTACAAAAAGGGCCTACACAGAAAACAAAATCAATCTGATTTAAAAAACAAAACAAAAAAAGACATGACTAAACTAACAGAGTTTCTCTTCTGAGGAGCTCTCTGCCAACTCAGGCTTTCTGACATTTCCTTTATAATTTATTTTTAATTTTTCTGTAATTCTTTTTTTCCCTTTATTTTATTTGTGTTTAAATTATTAAATTGGGGATATTGCAAGGCCTTTAGTAACCCCCCCCCCCACAGGACTTGAGGGTTAGTAACCCCATACTCCTTACTCCTACTTCTATCCCTATCTTGATTAGTACCTGTATCCCCACATCCACCTTAAATTGAGGGCTCTAAATTTGAAATAAAAAGTTATGTTTGAGAATTAATCATGCTTCACCTGGTATCAGGTGTGAAGTTTGCATTTAAGTTACTGAGTATTTAACTAGCGGTAGTGTGTTAGGTTTTTTATTTTAAATAGGCTCACTAGTGAGGCCTTTAAATGGTTTAATAGTTGAGGTGAGCTTTTGTCTTGTTAACATGTAAATTGCTCATAATGCAAACATGCTACGTTTTCATGTTTCACTGGCAGGTTTTAGTGAGGCTAATGTGATCAAACCTTATGTTGGTATGTCCTTTTGATTTATTGTACATTTTTTTTTACATTATATTTTTATTTGAATATATTCAACAGTTTTAGAAACATTTTTCTTGCATGCAAGTCAGACACCCTAAAGATTCTTATACATCATATAAAGTACGTCAAATGCATTGTTACAACTTTGAAAAAGATATTTAAATATATTATTATATGCATTCAATAATTTTTACTCCGATCAGTGAATTCCATTACACATGTATGAAGCTATGCCTTCTGATTGTTTCTATACTTATTTTCTATGTAAAAAAAATAGCCCTTCACATCTTATCTCAGCTCTTCTCACCTCATCTCAGGTGCGCAAGTGCATGAACACAGAGGTAGAAGAGTTGGAGACAAGTTTTAGTGAAAGGTGGAAGAGAGGAAACCGCAGAGCTCAAAATTACATGTTATAACTATGAATAACAGATAAAAATTAAATTATCTAAAAACAAAAATGTATATCTTTACTACATGTGTTGCTTGAATACAAGAACATTTCACTTTTTTGTTAGCAAATACATGACACACTAACTGCATTGTTTATGGTTTTAGATCAAAGAATAAAGAAATGTCCCTATAGAATTATATCAATCTGTTTTTTATTTTACTGATTGCTGTACATATGTGGAAATCTGAAAGTCTGAAAAAACATCATAACTTGGCTGTTGGACTAACAGTACAGTTTGTAAACTCTCCAACGACCTGAACTCAAGGGAATTAGCATATTTTAACCAGAGCAGATTTCTTTGTTTAAGACCATAGGTGCTCTCTAAAGTCTCTCTGTATCACATTCAGTTTTTTTTATATATTTAAAAAAAAATACAATGTATATGTAATAGTCTGAAACACAACTAACCTATGTTTTAAAAATAAAATATTTATATCAGTTCAAAATTTAAAATGTAATTTTAACATGGCTCCAAAAAGATATCTTATTATTTGTAAAAGTAAACAAAATGACAGCCTATGCTAAAATTCTCTTTTGCCGTGAACAGCAGTGTGTTGGCTTTGGGCAAAATTATGTATTTCACCTAACTCTAAATACACTACAGCAATTATTGAAGTCAATTGCTCGATTTAATCTTTTCCTAAGAAGCAGCCATCAATATATTACAAGAAGACATGTTGAACAAAATAAAAACTGTTTAAAAATAAAACTTGAATTCTTCAATTTCACACAATTTGGAGTGTGATGGTCTGCAACTCCTTCCAATGCATGTTATAAATAAAGTATATACACTCTATATTAACATTGGATTCTAGATGTTTTGTGCAGAGTATAAACACACTCCACCGCTTCACATGAGATTAAGAAAAGAGAAAGTGGAAGTAAATCAATAACCGCTTATATTCAAGCTTCAAAAGTGGATATAGTTTATTTAAAAAAATACATTTAGTTTATTTTGGTATAAAATATGGTTTCCTTTAATACTACATATGGGCATATTGTAGCGGTAAAAGGATATTCAAAAATAAACATACACAGTAAAATAATAGTAAAAAAAAGAAAAATAACTAGTTAGAATATATGGATACATTTATATTGCAAATTAAAATGCAGTGACGAGAATTATAGTATAAATGTATTATTTTATTATTATCCTTATTTGTAACGCACCAACATATTTTGTAGTACTGTACAATGGTTGAGTACAAGGCAAAACCAAAGTATATCTAAATTATATCTATTCAATTTTATTGCTATATATTATTGGGGGATAGAATAGAGACTTTATTTTTTTCAAATCACTTTTCCTCAGAACATTGACCAAAACTTCTTCATCAGTTTGGGTCGAAGCCAGATCCTGTAGCATGAGGTAGTGCCTGGATTAACACTATTTCGGCTGAATGGATTACTCCCATAGAGACAAATTCACAATGTTTATTTACAAGCCCTGATATGCATTACCCTATGAAGTGTCCAGGGATTCATTTTGTGTGGTCTGCTCTAAAAGCTCCCTTTAGATTCCTATACTCTGGTTTAATTTTACCTTCTTTCCCTCGGGCTGAATTTAGGGTTCTAGTTTTCTTGGCTACTTTCTGAGCCAAGTTATAACATTCCAAGCATATCATGAATACTGAGTGTGGTGAATTTAAAATATAAGCACTAAAACATTAACATTTGCTTCCTGTTGCAATTAACTAGTGTAGTGAAAGGAAAATGATCTAAATGTTTATAATGATAAATTATAAACGCCACATATTTCATAAAGTTATTCTCTTGGGCCATGAATTGCATCATAAAGCTATAAATACTAAATCCTGTTTTCTAACTACATCCTCCTTAATTCATATTCCATACTATACAAAATATACATGTGTACAGGGAGTTTTATTCAAGATTTATTAACAACAGTATAATGTGGCAGTTTAATGTATGTCACTGAAGATCAAACACCATCTATTTGAATGTTTAGTAAATAAACTAATATTTATTTTTGTGTTGTTTATCTAAGCATTTTTTTAAACAATGTTTTTCATTGGGTAGATGGGGACATGGATAACAAAAGTCATAAGGGTTATTAGGGGTCCATAGAGTCCTGATACGCAACAGGGATTTGGGGTATTCAATGAGCCCCATGGGGAACTTGATTTTTACGGAGGGTAGGGAAAAGTAGGATAGGTAAGGGGACTTGTAAGGGTTTAAGGGGAATGATTGCCCCACCAGATGTTGAGGGGGTCCCAGGGGACCCCAATGTTTAATGGTTAGCGGGAAGTGGGGTATAGGCAGAGGAGGTCACAAACCCTCCTGCATTAATTTTAGTTATTAACCACTGGGTACAAGTATAGTAATAACTGGGGCCTTTACGTGAACTTTCTATGGCTTTTCATTCCTTAGCGGATGTTTCATATTATACGTTAGTTTTTAGGCCATGGTGAGTGCTCACAGATCCTAGCAATGCGGTAGCTATGTAATCACACTTAAACAAATTCACATGTAAAGCAGGTAAAGAGCTATAGGCAACACTCACAGATGGTTGTTAAGTGAGAAAACCCCATGTAAAAACTCACAATTTTAATATTGTTGATACTTTTAATTTGCAGACACTTGTAGGCATAATTTTATAAAAAATATATCTATTGCTAGAGTTTTTGCGGCATAGTGTATATAGGAATACCCCCCAAAAAAGACTCTTTGTTTATTTTTCAACTAGTAGCCTGATTACAATGTGCTGCCCTTGGCCTTGTTGGCCTAAGCAGAAATACCAAACTGTAACATCAATAGAGCTAGATTCACTAAGGTTGGAGGTACTTGATGCCCTAGGACTGAAAATAGCTTTGTATGTACAGCAAGATACATTTTTTCATATACAAAGTTGTCCCCTCTTTCCTTGTTTATTCAAATAATAATGATCAAGAAGAAACACAGAAAGATGAAATAAAATTAAAATATAATTTATGTGTTGGAAAAGTGACCTATAAATTCATAGCACTGTGGGGTATCTTTGGTAAAAATGCTATGAATTTAGCACATGTTCTGTTTGTTTGATCTAATTCCAGAAACTCTTTATGTGTTGTTGCCACTGTCCATTTGAACAAGTGAAATTGGCAAACAAAACCAGTCTTTCAGTTGTGTTTATTATGTTAAGTATAATTTCAAAGTCTGTTGAAGAGCCCATTTTATTTTCTAAGTGGTTTGTCAAGCACAGCTGACTATTGTATAAATGTCCATTGGAAACGAAATCCCTTTGTAATATTTAAGAATCATATAATGCTACTAGATAAAATTAATGGCCATCCTCATCTTAATAATTACAATTGAAATTAGTCATAAAAACCAATGAGAAATCATTTATTACATTAGTAAAACATAATAAGGTTGTTGTAGGCAAGCAAGAGAAAATAAAAAATAGTTTAATAAAAATGTACATAAGTGATATTGCTCTTCTTGCCCTCTTTTCTTATTTTGCAATATAATTAAATATATGTTTACGCCTTACACTCTTGTCGAAAAGTGACCAGCAACCTTTCTACTTTAATTAGAAGTATACATATAAAGAAATCTAAGTATAATTGTTTGTTGTTTACAAAAAGGGAGTGGAAGATAATTGACATAAAAAAGTTAATTATTTTAAGCTTAAATTAAAAAGTTATTTCCCTTTAAACAATGCTTTTATCTCATATGATTGTTATCTCTCACAGTGGGACGGGGAAGGGGGGGGGGGGGTAATAAGCCACAGCATCAGGCATAGACATACAGATAATAATAATCACAGCCATCGTTAATTGTTAAATATTACCATAACTGGGCATGCTCATCTTCCTTATAACCCCCACTGCAAGAGATAATTACATAATACCTTGAGACCCAACTAAACTCCTTTGTATATGCTGATGTGATCCTTCCTAGTACTACTCCCCTCGTAGTGCTCTCTCTAAATGGTCCATGGTGAGTTGACTGTATCAGGTCCTGGCTATCACCTATACATTGTTATCTATTCTGATAGGATGTTCCATGGGTGCTTGACAATAACTGGAATCAAGCTTGTGTCTCTGCACACAAAACATCTCCTTCATATACTCCTGAGTAGCATATAGCTGTTCTCTTTACTCTTAGGTTTTCATTGCCGGCACGTTACAGTTTCCCTAGGAGCAATGCTCCATTGTGCTACTCTTGGTTTTATGGTCCAGAAACTAGTGTTTTATATCAGATGGGCTCAGCTGCTCTATAGATAAAGATATAGTAACCAGAATAGTAATCTGTATAAAAAGCAAATTTACTTACATGTTAACTTATAATTTTATTCAATGATAATATAAAAAATTATATTTATTAGCAATCCCATCATATATGAATGGTAGGCTAGTGGTTCATAAATGTTTCTTGGTCATTCTTGATAGCAAGCATTAGAGAGACTCTAGCTAAAATTCAATTTTTTTAAGCTGTGATATTACGGTACTTAGGGACATCTAAATTAGGTATTGCACAATGTTTGAATTCCTCTGTGAACTGTTTCTTTTATAGTGAGCACCGACTGATGCATACTTCTTTATACACATTCTTAATCAGGCAAGTCAATAGGTCAGTGTAAGAGAATTGGCCTACACTGCTCAATATGTTGGGATTTGATCCATGAGCACACTCTCAGCCCTATTAAATTCCCTCAACATGTAAAACTGCTGCCCATAACGTAGCCCGCAAGACTTACGGCTATTAAATTGGCCCCGTAAAGCAACCCGTTAACGATCTACAGAACATCGAAATTTGAACTCTGCAAATTCTTTTGATCTGTCAAGCCTGTAACTATTACGTTCGAAAATTGCTAATAAATTGCTATGAATCCACTGGCGTTCAAACCCGTAACCCGCAAATGGAGCCAAAAAGCCAACGGGTACCAGAGAGGACCCACTGTAACTGCAAATATATACACTCTACTGTATTATCAATTACAGGGAAAGTGATGTTAGGTATTTAAATTAATAGCACAACATTCTTAAGCTTGCAAATCTGCAATATAAAATACTTTTATTTCTGTTTACTTTACCTGTTATATTGATCCCAGCAATCTATGTGTTAATTCATACAATGGAACTCGCATGGACGAGAATATAATATTTACTGATTTATTAATATTGCATCATTTGTGGAATGCGGGTCCGATTGAAACTCGTAATGGAATGCAGTAAGACCTTGAAATCTAACCTCCATTTTCAGTGATGTAATGATGACAATCTCATTTGCCATTGGCTCCGTCTAAACCCATAACTACGGGTTAGATCATGTTCATGGCCGCACATCCAATGTTCGCAAGAATTGTTTTACGGACTTGCGCTTCTGTCTTTTTTGATGCACAATAGTTTTTGTGAGAAGTGTTCTAGCCAGTGTTCTAGCCAATCTCAATTTCCATGATAGTGGATATCTATCATGGAAATTTACTGCTTTAGTGAATTATTATATTGTGGTACAGTTTATTGTGGGAAATATAATTACACTGATACTGACCCAATAACTCCTGACTCTTCATACCATCTTACTTGATTAGTTTAAAAAAATAAAAGTTCCTAGAAGCAACCAAGAATGAAAGAGGTAAGTACTGTTAAATTTCTGAGATGTATACAAATCTTAGAGGATCCCCATATATGATCTGAAAATAGTTATGATGTGGTTTGTATGAAGAAGTTATAGCTGCAAGACAACTCCATCAATATAGAAGTAGGACAAAATAAATCTAAACATTTTGGGCAGTGTAATTTTAACACCTGTCCATGACTACTTTTATCCACAGTCCCAAAAACTGGAAACATTTATGTTGGGGTTTTAAGGTGTCCAACTGATACATGCTCCTAGCTTGCTCTATTGAGTGGCATTCTACATTACCAATACACATACCAATGTGAAAAACAAGTGGGTCACCAAGTCAACAGAGCCAACAGGCCCTGCTTTACCTGTGCAAACCAGATATAGACTATTGTAAAGCTATGTATTGGGAGTATTTTCTCTATTTATTATTTAGCTTCCCAATGAACCAGTGTTTTAAATGATGGAATGATGTTTAAGAATTGAGGTCTCAATATAACAGTCTTGTCAAGAGACTTTATTTTTGTAATTTTAGTTTCAGCACACAGCATGGCTCTTTTATACGCAGTACTTGATGCAATTAAGGCCAACATTTACTAAGCAGTGTTTTTCCATAACATCATTCATTAGCAAGTGTTATATGGTGTTTGCCAGTGATGGAGTAGCACTGTATTGCGATCAGATGAAGCTCTTTAGGATCAATCTAATATGTTAACATATTTTGTATATCATCTATTCAGTTCACAGTACTCTATACCAGTTAAAGATATATATTACAACATTTGGGATTCATTTGAGCTCTTACAGAATGCGAGAGAGCTTCTATGTGTCTGACCTTTGCTGCCCTCCTTAAGAATTCTCATGTGTGTGATAAACGTGTTGCAGTTTACTTAGCTCTTATATGTTACAGTCCACTGGTGATGTATCTTGAAGTATAACTTAAACTGACTTTGTTGCAATGTGTAATACCATCTACATTTGGTAAGTAATCTTTGCACAAATTTGTTTCAAAACATATGGTTGTACTATACAGTATTGTGACAGCGGATGCTGAGGGGATGATTTATATCTCCTGGAGTGACAGAAGAGCGTGATACTGAAACATAGACTTGCTTACGGGGTAGATAATCTTGCAGATGTTAGAACACGTTACTTTGAAAAAAGGTAATGGATACTTATAGTGTGCTACTAAAGTGTAATTACATTAGAAATGTACGATAACTGCACAATAACTGCAGAAGGTAATGTGAGAAGTTTTCATACAGTATGTAAGTTTCAATGGCATCCAATTGCAAGTAGTTCTGGGAATATGCGCACTGCACTGTAGGGACAGTTCATGAGAATTTTCATTTTATCTTGTTGTCCACTGTAGTGTCTATTAGCTAAACTTTGCACTCTGAGTTTGATGTAACAAATACAGGCTTTTCATCGGCTTTCCATGATCTCAAAGGACCACTGTTCCTCTTTTAAAAAGGGACATTGGCGTTGACAAGTAATAAATAATAACTTTGCAATGTACATACATTATGTTTAAAATATGAAGAAATAATGCAAATAGAAGACTTTAATGCTGGCGCTGTTCCCACTTAACCAGCCCAGCAAGTATTCACTCTCTGGGCTAGTCAAAAAGGGGCAGAATAATCTTGCCAACAGTAGAACAATACAGCCTCCTACTATACAGTAGGCTCAGATTGTGGGAGATGAACAAACCATTTGAAACAATCTATATTCTGATCTTTGAAATAATCTATATTCGGATTTCCGCTTCTGGATCACTACCTTGTTGTGGGGAATGAAGTTGTGAGCCACACCATGTAGGATCACTCACGCTGGGCAGGTCATAGCAAAGGGTCAGACAAATCACATTTCCAGTGGAGAAGGAACTAGCAACCCCGCCAGTATCTTTGCCATGAAAACCATATGGATAAGCACAACCAGAAACAAGATGTACCTGGCGTGCTGCGTCCATATAGTCACAGAGAGTCAGACATGACTGAAGGACAGAACAACATCAACAACATATTCTAAAATTTTCTGTATTATTGCTTCATATTTTAAATACAGATTACATTGCAATCTTATTAATCAACACCAATATTCCCTTTGAGTCTGACCTGTGTCCCTTGAATTTAAAATAGTTTTGAAATCTTGAAATTTTAAATAAATTAACTAAATTAAATTTTTTAGAGGAATTGTCAGCAGTGAGGTACATGATAGGGGAATCAGTGTAATAATTGTATAAAGAGAGTTCAATATGTGTGCTGTATGTATTAAGTACACAAACAAGTAAAATATATCGAACCAAGATTATTTTATAACAGGACAGGAAACTTTGACACAGTGTGATAATTAACTACTTTTGTGGTTGCCCATTTATATTGAAACTGCCACTGAGGAACACACTGTATGTGTTCATGAATAAAGTGAAGGGGTCTAATGGCACAATGCCAGGGGTTGTTAATAATGAGACAAGAGGGTGGGATTGAAGTGTTTGAGATATACTGACAACCACTTTACAATGGACAAGGGTGCTACTGTGCTGCCATATCAGCAAACTTTGGTCATTTTTGTAAATATATTGCTCAGTCAGTTAAAATTAGAAAATGAATAAATACTTTGGTAACAGAGAAAATAAAAATACAGCTTTTAGTTAAAAAAAACTACTTTGTAACTGTTACCGTAAATTTTAATGCTATACTATTTATCAATCCACAATGAATAACTGTAAAACAAAAAAACAAAACATATTCTTACTTTTTCTGTAACATTGCATACTCTTCTTTGTCAGTGGCATGTATATGAGCATTAGTTTGTGCAATAAGTAAAGATGCTTTTGATCATTAAAGGTAAAAGAAAGGTGGCATCTTCCTAGGTTTATAGAACAAACATGCATTTAGTTACTGCATGTATATAGTCACAAAATATTTGATCTGTGGTTCTGCTTCAATTAGAGTTGAAGTAATTTGGTCAAGCCTTTCAATATTTAGACTTAATGGTATATCTAAGATTCCCGGATTATGAATGCATCTGATAGAGGAAATTCAGTAGTGTATGCAATTTTTTTTTTGCATTAAATGCATGATTTGTTTTGGCCAATCAGGAGGAGGCTCAAGCATTTGAATTTTCTCTGGGGTTCCTGTTTGTGCTGCAAAGTAGCCTGGCATATGTAGTGTATCTGTGCTGACCTCTGGTGAAGGGCGGGGCAGCACAGACAGAGGGCATACTGAACCTGAAGCACATTCCAGCATAGACCTCCGGCCTCTCCTATTGGCTGAGGAAGGCAGAGAAGGTATGTAATGAGTTAAAAATTGGTCCCCTAATGCTGTATACTGATTGGGTGGGATTAGGGGCTTGTAATAGACACCCCATGTGGGTGTCAACATAATCATTAGAGCGATTTTTAGATATTAATAAAAATAAAACATTTTATGAAATGTGCTGCATACATAAATTATGGGTTTACCGGTAGGACTGCAGAATTGGATTAACCCATGAAGCTTAGATATGCCTTTAACTGCACAGTGCTCGATGTATCAGCTATGTTGGTTTTCACAGAAACATAGATTTAACCCTACAACTGCTAGATATCAGTGGATCTATATAGTCTTCCCACTCTATCAGCCCTATTACATTTGAAGCCGGTTGCAGCATCAGGCTTGATATTCAGCTGCGTTACAGAGCTGTTAATTTAGACCATGCCGCGAGTTACGGGCTTGAGACGCAACATGGAAACCATTTCTCGCACGTTGGATGATAAACTAGTCAATCCCATAGTTATGGGTTTAGATGGAACCAATGGCAACAGAGATCATCATCTTTACATCACTGAAAAATGGAGGTTGGATTTCAAATTCTTACGGGCTACAATTACGAGTTTCGATCGGACCCACATTCCAGAAATGGTGCAATATTGATAAATCCATAAATATGATATTCTAGTCCATGCGAGTTCTATTATATATGTTATATAATAACACTTTGATTGCCAGGATCGATATAACACAGAAATTAAACATAAAATAAAGTATTTTATATTGCAGATTTGCAAGCTTCAGAATGTTGAGCTATTAATTGTAAGACCTAACATCACTTTCCCTTTATATATAAGTACAGTAGTGTGTGTATATGTGCATTTACAGTGCTGCAGATTGGACGTTTATTCCTTGCGGGTCCTCTCTAGTACCCCTTGTCTTCTTGGCTCCATTTGCGGGTTATGGGCTTGCACACCAGTGAATTTGCTGCAATTTAATAGCGTGATTGGAATGTAAAAGTTACAGGTTTGACAGATCAAAGGATTTGCGGGCGCGCAGTTCAAATTTCCCCGTCCCAAACATTTTTTTCTCCCTTATCCCGCGAGTCGTTGGCGGGTTTGCTTAACGGGGTCAATTTAATAGCCACAGGGCTTGCGGTCTATGCTACGGGCTACTGTTTGCAACGTTGAGGGAATTTAATAGGGCTATATGTACCAAATATGCTTTAGCTAACATTTTCAGGACAGGCTTCACTGTATTTGTCCCTAGCTGCAGCGCTCCTCCTTTCTGTAAAATAGCATTATTCCTAAAATGTTTATCCTTGTAACTTAAAATAATTACTTTTTGATCTTGTATTTTTTTTTTAATATAATTCCTTAAAATGTAAAATTTTCTGTCACATCTGCCCCCTCAAAACTATATGAAAGGTACTTTTCAGTTTGCCCTGTCCAGATATGATGATTTACAAAGAATAGGATGTAATTGAAATTAAAACGCCTCAATGAAATATATAGACTCACTTCAATAATATCCTCCCCACTAACACATATTTTACTTGTGATAAAGTCCTGTATAATTTGTGTCTCGTTTGCATAATTGCCAAATGAATATATCCTCTCTGCTGTTCACATTGGATAGTTTCCTGTAACATTTCCTCCGCATAAACTTTCCAGTGCAAATTTGGAAGAGACTCCACTTAGTAGTCCATGTAGTGACATTATTAAGATCAGGCAGAAAATACTGTAATGTTTTGAAAATATTGTGTGCATGCTGATTAGTTTAAATTGTTTGCACTGATTTATATTTAAGTTCTAAAATAGAGCTTATATATGTGTTGATGATATGCCTCTGAACTCATCCAACATGACCTCCCAACAACCCTGTCATCAGACCTATGATTTGTGCTACTTTATAGTGCAGGTTTCTGCACTATCACCTCCATCTCTCAGAGATACTACACCGACAGGCTTAATCACTAATAAATCCTTTAATCTAATTTAATTTATCTGTTAAGCCCTTGTTTCTCCATTTTAATTCCCTCAGCTTTTCTTTCATAACTGCTTTATACTGTAGGCTTGCAAGCTCTCTGTCTTGCAAAGCACTTTGTTTAAAAATGTCATGTGTATGATTGTTAGCTCAATGACAAGGTTGTCACCTACTTTTGTATCGGTCAAATTATGCGCTATAGAATATATTGGCGCTATATTAACAAAAAGATGATGATAATGATTAAATATCTTTAAACGTCAACATTATTATATTTACTTCTTTAAGAAAATCTTCCTTATCACAGAAGCAGCTCAGTAAGTAGATTTACCTTGAATACCTTCCTAGTTCTTGATTCCACAGAGCATGGCTTTGCTCTACCAAAAGTAAGTACAACACTACAACGGAGATCACTGATGAATGTTTAACATCCAGCAATCAGGATTGTAAGTTTCTTTATAGTAGTACAGTATAATATATTTTTAAATTTTAGCATTAAAAATGTGTGACTTTTAGTAAGCAATTTTTTTTATTTCATTGCCATTTTAAAACGAAGCATAGCTGGATATAAATATATGTTACACACTAACATTATTTAGTATCTATCTATCTATCTATCTATCTATCTAGATATTATGAGCCAATCACATTATACAGCTCAAAGATGCCATGTTAAAAAAAAATAGAAAATGTTTTTCTTATAATTGCGACTCCCTCACTTCTCAAACATGAAGATGTAATTGGTAAACTAAACAAGTTGCATAACTTTTACATGGTTAATCTTTTATAGATGTGACCATTCATACTAAAGAAACTTCAACATGCCCTTGGATTTTCTGTTACACACCTGTCTAGTTATTTGGTTACCATCATTATATATTTACTTATTACTAATAATGACATTAATAGTTGGCTAAAACTCTCTGGTATACTTAAAAAAAAAAGTGTTTTAATGAAATATTAATAATATTTTTCACCAAACATTTTAAGAAATAAAATACATTTAAAAATCAATTAATCTGACTTTGGATTATTATTCCGCTGTATAATTTACATCTTGTAATAAAGTATTTTCATTGAGATATTTTCCATTCCTGTTAATTATAAATGTTTCTTTTTGGATATGCAAATGTTTCCTAACATTTTCTCATCTCTATTAATTATTTACAATTGCATTTTAAATATAAGCTTTTAATTGGCAGAGGTTAATACCCATAAAACAGAAATCTTAACCTGCAGCAAAATAGGAAAAAAAATATGAAGCAATGAAATGAATTACTAATGTCACATACTTGTGTATAATCATGCATTTTCAAAGGACTTAATTGTATATTTAAAGCAGTGGTCCCCAACCTTTTTGGCACCAGGGACAGTTTACATTTAGATTTTTTTTTCCGGCACCCCTCAGGCCGCCTGCCTATGGCAACTTATAATGTATATATATGAGTGAGGTAGCCATCAATGTCCAGTAATCCAGTTGAATAATCAGAGTATTGCAGTGAATAGTGATACCTTTTTTATTGGACAAACATATTCATAATAAAGCGACAAGACTTCGAGAGATAATGCCTCTCTTTATCAAGTCAAAAGCGATACTGACACAAGTATGAACTAAAAACAGCAAACAGAAAAAGAAGAAGAAAAGAAAAATTGGAAAAACCAGAGAGACAAAATTCATTGGCCAGAGTTAAGTGAGAAACAGACCAGCATTGTGCAAAATGTCCTGATAGGTCAGTAAGTCTATAGATCTCTGGCCAGTAAATTTTGTTTCTCTTGTTTTTCCAATTTTTTCGCCCCATCTCTTTCTGTTTACTGTTTTTAGTTCATACTTGTATCAGTATCGCTTTTTGACTTGATAAAGAGAGGCATTATCTCTCGAAAGCTCGTCACTGTATTATGAATACTTTGTCCAATAAAAAAGGTATCACTATTCACTGCAATACTCTGATTATTCAACTATATATATATATATATATATATATATATATATATATTTAGATTTAGAAATACTCCTATTATACATGTATTAAATTACATATAAAATTATCATATTATAATTATTATTATCCCCATAATCCCCCAGGCAACTAGTATATTATATATTTAATCTAGGTTTTCTTGTTCCTCTTCTGTAGTGCAGTGGACTCCTGCACCCCCCCCCCCCCCAGCAGCCCCATTCTCCCCTAGCAGCAATATTGAGCTCCCAGCAGCACTTTTCAGCCCACAACCCCTTAGCAGCCCCATACAGCTCCCCCCAGCAGCTCCATTCCACCCCGGCAGCCCCATCTAGCCCCCAGCAGCCCCATTCAGCCACTAACCCCCCAGCAGCACCATTCACCCCCAGCAGCAGCCCCCAACCCCCCAGCAGCCCCATAACCCCCAGCAGCAACATTCAGCTCTCCCAGCAGCTCCATTCCACCCCAGCTGCCCCATTTAGCCCAATTTAGTCCCCAGCAGCCCCATTCAGCCCCCCCCAGCAGCCCAATTCAGCTCCCCCCAGCATCTCCATTCAACCCACAGCTGCCCCATTTAGCCCCCAGCAGCCCCATTCAGCCCCCCCGAGCAGCCCCGCACCCCCCCAGCAGCCCAATTTAGCTCCTCTGTAGCAGCTACATTCAGTCTCCCCCTTTTACTTGTGCACTGAGCTCCGTGGTCCGGTTCCCATTAGTCAAAGGCTGGATATCCTTCCCCTGCTGCCGCTTCATACTGCAGGGAAGGGGAATTCCCTGTAATATGAACCATCAGCAGGGCAAGGATATCCAGCTTCTGATTAATGGGAACCGAACCACGGAGTTCACTGCACAAGTAAGAGGAGGGGGCTGAATTGGGCTGGCGGCTGCTGAGGGTCCCTGGGGTTAGACAACGTTGATAGATCCATCGAAGCTCTTCACAGCACGGCTGCCTGGCTGAACAGAGGCAGCGGACCGGTGGTGTTCCGCGTTTCAGAGGTTGGGAACCCCCGATTTAAAGGACCACTTGCAGCCCTCTTAAATTCCCCTAATGTGAAAACCCTAGACTTACGGCTATTAAATTGGCCTCTTAAAGCAACCCACAAACACTCTGCGGGTTACAGGCGGAAAAACCCTAAGGGATGTCGAAATCGAAACTCTGTTGCTGAAAAGCCTTTGATCTGTTGAGCCCGTAAATGTTTAGTTCGCAAATCGTTATTACATTGCTGCAAATTCACTGGTGCTCAAACCCGTAACCCGCAAATGGAGCCAAAAAGCTTACGGATACTAGGGAGGACCTGCAAGGGGGTTAAAGTCCTATCCGTAGCACTGTAAATGCAAATCAACAATACTGATGTTAGGTATTATAATTAACTAGCAAATGACTGCATTATATAGTTTTATACATTGTGTCTCTCCTCCCTCCTCCCCTGTTTCTCTTCCCCCCTCTCCCTCCCCTGTGTCTCTTCTCCCTCTCACCCCTTGTGTCTCTTCCCCCTCTCCCTCCCCTGTGTTTCTCCCCCGCTCTTCCTCCCCTGTGTCTCTTCCCCCCCTCCCCTGTGTCTCCCCACTCCCTCCCCTGTGATTTTTTTTTTGCAAAATGGCAAATTTCAAGCCTGCAGGCTTTGCTCGTGTACCCACACCACTACAGGCTTCGAATTTAATATGGCCCTTGGAGTGTCATATTTATATTGTGTTCTTATTTTATAGAGTTTAAAATAAATAAATACTGCTGTTAAGGTTTATCTATTATATTCAATTTTGCTTTAATAGCAGATGATTAGACACTTGGTAGGAATTTCAGGAAACTTGGAGTCACATTTCTGTTCAGCTTGATTAAAAGGTGGCTGCCAATATGAATAGTAACTTTACAATAAGACTTTATAGTAGAGCAAGCCCCAATGGATTTCCCTTGGGCTGCAAGGAAAAGTACAGTCCAATATGGAAGTTCCCATAACACTAGCAATGTCTGCTAAATTTAACATCACTTGAATGTGATAGCATAAACTTTTGACAACAAATCTAATTACAGGAAGCAATTTTTATCATTTATTTATTGTCATGCACGTGTAAATATATGAATCTTGAATTGTTATTATACCAATTTTTGCAATAAATATGTTTGTTAAATAAAATATAATACAATAAAATTTATTTATTTCTACTTTTTTTTATCAGATATGCATCATATTATATATTACTTGAAATACAGACCAAGTTACATTTGAAGATAACAAACAATAAACTATAAAGTGTCAAATGGAAAATAATAGAGGATCCATGGATTTGTAGTGGGTATACAAGTAAACAAGTGAATATTTTCATATTTAACTGTCATCATACAATACAACTCTCTAGATCAGGGTCCTAAACTTATTTACATCGATTTGTCTAATGACTTCTTGAATTTTTATTCTTTATTATTTTTATCATATGTTCTTTGATGTATTTATAGCAGTAATTGACAAATGTATCTGAAAATTAGGAGCCAGCGAGGTTAGTTAGAAACCAGCCAAGTATTTAGGGGCCAAGGTATGGATTATATATTAAAATATATGCATAATTTTGAAAAAGTTAGGATAAAGTTGTAGTAACAGTTGCTCCTTGGCTCCCAAGATTTGTCAAGACCTGATTTACAGTATCGTTCCCTTGTATATAATGCTTTAGAACATGTTGGCTTTTTATAAATAATGAGTAAAAATAACAATACCCTAAACCTTATATTAGTAATTAATATATTAGTAATTAATCAAATCATCCCAACATAATAAATATACATGTTAATATTCTGAATTGTAGTTAAAATTGTTGTCAAATTCAGAATGTTTTGTTTCCCTTATCCTGAATAAAATCAGTTTTGCTAGTGGTTCCATAGTAATAAGTGTCAGTAACAGGTTTAAACATCTTGAAGCAGCTCTCCCACATTCCTAATATCAATGCTGAATTGTCAGAAATTTCCTCTGGGTCTCAGCAGGGCACAGGATGTAAGCAGTAGGTGCTCTTTGATTCAGTTACCTTTTAGCCATTAGCGAAGGTACAATTCTGACATGTGAATGAGCTAGTAATGAATCTCAATGTAGATGTGATTACACAGACGCTTGTGAATGATCCTCCAGATGTCCATCCTAATGACTGAGCTCTCTTCATTATGGACTGCTTACAATTTCATTTTATTCTGTTTAACACATATGCTTCCTACAAATAAACCTCCTTTCTTCTGCCATAATCTGTACCACCTTTAACCTTCCTCCCCCAATTCTTTTCTCAGATACAGTTCATGAAATTCATAGCTCTGCTTTAGGACTCGTTCTGGTCAGCAGGAAAAACCCCTGATGGGTTCCATATGTGAAAAAGATGGTGTGAGTCCAACCATTTAAGTTATCCAAACACAGGTCAGCAAAGGTAAATGTTATGAAATACTTTTAAGTGAATACAAGGTCCACCATATTTTGGGTAAAGATAACAGAGAGGTCACAGGAGATACCAGATCCTGCCCCTGAAAAACTGCTATTCAAGTTTTCCACTCCTAAGGAAGCAACAAGAGGAAACCACATCTGTGCCCCACTTGTATTTACACAAAACCAACATTTACAGAATAAAGACAGATCTAGTATTACATATCTCTGTATTCCTGCCCAAAACACTTTTCACTTGTGACATTACTCATCCACTCTGTCTGCTTTTTTTAGGCCCCCTGTTTTCCTTGCATTTCTTTATGATTCTGCCAAAACGTGAAGGGCATGCTAAGCTTGTTCTAATAAATTGCATAAACTCCTGGACGGCTCTCAGCTGAAACAGGTGTGTGCAGTTTGTCTATCAGCTGACATTTGTGATCAACTTCTGGTCATTTTTCAGACAATGATGGTGGAGTCTCATATTTGTGTTGCTTTAAACTGTCATCTTTCCCCACAATTTGTCAATCGTCTATAATCAGTGCAGGCTGTTTCATAAATACATTCATAGCAATGGCTTCCTCATGGATGTATTTAACCAAACTCACTGCAGTCAAACTTGAAATTAATTGACATTGACATTAAAATTAATTTCATACAATGTGTTATTTAAAATCTGGTAATATTTATGGCAGCCCCCAAATATGCTCTGAATATCACATAACATAAAATGTTATATTCAGTTGTATGCACAGAGATGCAAAGCTGCTTCCTTACAGCTATGTTTGCATGTCTTTTTGCGTGTATCATATTAAAAGCAGACAATAGCATCTTAGCACTTAACAATGGCCCCTATCTGCAGATTTTGGAAACATGTCTTACTTTTTATATTTATATGTATATATACAGTGGTACCTTGGTTCTCGTCTGCTCCGGTTCTCGTCTTGTTCGGAACAGGAAAAATCTGCTTGGAAGTCAACACGCTCGGAAGTGGAATAAAGAGAGGACTATTGGAATAAATAAAGAGCCTGAGAGCAGTCTTTGCCTGAAAGAATCAAAGTGCAGCCTTTGCCTATAATAACCAAAGTGCAGCTTGTGCCTATGAAACAAAGTGTAGATTGTGCCTATAAGAAACAAAGTGCAGCCTGTGCCTATAATTACCAAATTACAGCCTGTACCTATAATTACCAAAGTGTAGACTGTGTCTACAAGACTCAAAGTGTCACCTGTGCTTAAAAGAACCAAATTGTAGGTTGTGCTTTCAAGAAACAAAGTGTTGCCTGTGGTTATAAAAAACGAATTTCTAAGCAATAACCTCTCTCCTCCTTCTCCCACTCTACATTGCCACCATGCCGTTGGGCTCTCAAGTCCTCTTAGTAGAGCTAAATTAAAGTTAAATTCTCTGTTATTTGATGTAATTATTGTTTTTTATTTGTGTCTGTTTAGTTTTAAGGTTTTGTATCCAAAAGCAAGATTACCACTTCAAAATAAAATGTGAAAAATCTGGGGTCCAGAACAGATTATTTCAATTTGCTTTAATTCCTATGAAATGCTTGTTTGCAACTCATCCTGCCATCTGGAACGGATTAAGAACGAGAACTGAGGTACCACTGTATATATATTTCACCCACGTTCTCTCCTATGTAATGGAGTTTTACTGAAAATTGTTTCAGTTTATACACTTTTATTTATGATGTCAGGAAATAAGTCTATGTTTCACCATGTTTAAGCTAGTGCACAATATGCAGCCATCACAAAAGAAGATGGAGAAAGAGATGGAGAACATATGGGACAACATAGACAGAGTTGTTTTCAAAGAGTTCATATTAATACTTACTCCATTACAGGTATACCCCGCTTAAATCTACCCCGTCTAGACCTAGCTATAGAGCTGTTTTTCCTGCCAGACCCATCTTAATGCTAAACCCTTCTATAATGCTGTTTTCGCCTGCCAGATCCCTTTTAACGCTCTGATTTTCTATAAAGCAGTTTTATTTTCTCCAAAGAAAACAGAATCCAGGATGACCCTTCTTACTATTTAAACTTTTCTATGTCACAATACTTGTAAATACAGTGTAAATACTTGTAACTAAGCCTAAGTGATACATTCCAAAACTTCAGTGGAGGAAGGAGTAGGGAAGAATGGGAGATGGCGAGTGGGGGGGGGGGGGGGGGGGATTATTAAATCATTGGACCTTTTGGAATTTGACACCTTCTCCCTCCCTGAACAAGTGGTCAGAGCAAGGCAGCTTGCAACAACAACTGCAAGTCCAGTTCTGCAGAAATGTAAATGTCCCTTTCACACACACACACATATGCTCACATACACACACGATGGAGGCCTCCAGAGAACTGCAGAGGAATTGTTTATTTCCCTAACATTATGAGAATTTCCTGCCTAATTGTTCTCTTAGTCTATTTTTTTTTTCAAACATATATTTTTTTCCTTATAAAGTGGTCCTTTAAGGTTTTGTGTTACAAAACCAAGAAATATAATCTGCTAGACTACATCTCTGTTTATAAAGGTGTACAAATATTTTTCACATACTTTTGCAAAAGAAGCTCCAATAGATGAGATCGGGTGAGCTCAGGATAATTTTATTCTGCTATAAATCCAGTAAATATACAGAAATGATGAAGAGCTGGAATACTTGCCAAGTGTGGCCTGCATATATTTTTGGAGCAGTTAGAAATAAGAAATAATTTTCTAAGCTGTTTAAATAATTTTAATTTATAGAGAAATGAAGGAACATGATTAAGTAACTGAAAATTTAAGTTACACCCTTATTGTTGATATGCTGTATGATCCAGAAGGAATTTATTAGTGTTTTCATCCAAAATTCTTCATGGCACAACACTAAATTTAGTTGTGCACAGATAAAATGTATACTAAATTATTTTCTGCTATTTTATCATGTATTGGTTTAGATTAGAAGGACTTATAGATGTGTAACTACGTAAGTGCCAGTCACATGGGTGACCAGATGACATATTTAAATCTGATTGCATCATTGTGCAGCTTAGGGAGTCAATTAGCTTTGCGAATGGTATATTAAACACATTTTATCTACATTCAATTTCTTAGAACTGGCTAGGGACTGTCAGTCATCATCATAATAAACTATAAATTTGTGTTTTTAAATATTAGAAAAATCAAGACATGTGTTTTGATAGTTGTAGTACTCATGTACTTCTTCTTCCAGTGTTCCCGGAGTTGGGCGAACCTAAGGGTACAGTCAGGGGAGGAAAACTGGCATCATCTCATTCCACCAGGGTCACTGATGCCTTCAATCCCTGTCCAGCACATGGATCCAGACAGGGCTTGGAGCTCTGTCATATGATTTCATAGGATGGGTGCTTTAGGGTAGAATTTGATTGCTGCGCCAGAAACTGAAAGATACTTCATACCACTTGGGCATCTATCACATTACCTTCAGTGGGGGAGATTACTATAAAAACACTCACTCTTCCTTTACAAACAATAGTTTATACCGTTAATAGGGATAGTCATTCATAGAGTCTAATTACACTGAAGGGCTATTGTTTTTTTATCAAAAAATGACAGCAATAAAATTGTAAGGCTGGGAATGCTGTTTGGCACACAATGTAAGGTTTTTGGTCGTCTTAGCACCTTCGGCGCTCATTTTGAGCCCTGTGCTGAACTTCTTTGGCGCTCATTGCGATCCTCTCCTCTGCTCTACTTTTGGTTGTCTGAGCAAAGGCATACATAATATTTATACATTACATTACATTACAATACAATACAAAAAAAATACAATAACTCCCTATCTAAAATCCAATAAATCCTATCTAACATACATACACCCCCTCTATGTAAAATTTAATAAATGCTATGTACATACCGAAACTCTAAATGTAAGCTAAAATAGAACAATTAAGACCACTTACCTGTGATGTCTCTTCAGGTCAGCAACCTAGGAAAAAAGAGAAATAAAAATTAGTACAACATATTGAGATATAATAAAGAAACATTTTAAATATTGTAAATATTGTACTTAGATAGATGTCCCTGTCCTTCTTCATCTCTTCAGGGGCGCAGCCCCTGTTAAAAAACAAAACATGACATTAATACTAAATACATAGACACACAACATACAATAAAATATACATAATATACATTGTACTTACCTCCACGCAATGCCCCGCCTCCTCCTCTTCTGCCCCGGCTGGGCCCTGGAACAATCCCCGACGCTAATGAGGCCTCTAGAGCCTTTTCCGGAATAAAATTGGCAATGGCGCCTTCTGGTTGGCTGAAAACACTGTCAAGGTGTGAGCCAAGTAGAATGGGATTCACCCCAATATCCCATTGTGATTGGCTAATGCACCTGTCAATCTATTTTTAAATCAATCAGAAGGCTCTATTGCCCTCAGCCAATCACGATGGGATACACCCCCATGTAGTGATTGGTTGAAGGCATCTGCACCTTCTGATTGGCTGTAATGTGATTGACAGTGACAACAGACAATCAGAAGGTGCTATTCCCCTCAGCCAATCACAATGGGATACACCCCCAAAGAGTGATTGGTTGAAGGCATCTGCGCCTTTTGATTGTCTGTTGTCACTGTCAATCAGATAACAGGCAATCAGAAGGTGCATATGTGTTCAGCCATTCACCGCGTGGGGGTATATCCCATTGTGATTGGCTGAATGGAATAGTGGTTTCTGATTGCCTGGTGTAATTGTCAATTAGACTGCAGCCAATCAAAATGCGCAGATGCCTGCAGTCAATCACATTGTGGGGGTGTATCCCATTGTGATTGGCTGAAGGCAATAAAACATTGTGATTGGTTTAAAAAAGATTGATAGGTGAATTAGCCAATGAGAATGGGATATGGGGGTGTATCCCATTCTGATTGGCTCAAACCTTGGCCCCTTCTGATTGGCTGAAATTTGATTGACAGCATTTTCAGCCAATCATAAGGCACCATTGGCAATTTTCTTCCGGAAATCCTCGCTATCAGGGACCCCCACTGTGAGTATTAATGTGGGGTTAATGTGGGGACCCTCTGGGGATCCCAATGGGGACCCACAGCATTCGGGGGTTTAAGTTAGGTGCCGGTGGGGGTACTTACAGATCGGACCCCCGCTGCAAGGGGTTAATGTGGGGTCTCGGGCTTATGTCGGATCTCTTGGGAAAGGTTCTACGTGTTTAGCAGTGTATTTCACGGTCCTGGGTCGTGGAGCCTCGTTTTAATTTTTTTCGTCCATCATTTTTTTTGTCAGTTAGGCGATTTCCAAAAGGTGGTGGCAAAAGTGGTTAAATTGGGGTTAAATTGGAGTTCAACCTCACTTCCAGATGTCCTGGGTATCCTCCCGTGCTGTGGGTGAGTGTTTTTTTTATGATTTGCGAGGGCCGCAGTTGCTGCGGGTTTGCAGTGCGAGCCCGTTTAGCAATGGATTTTGGCAAGCCCGGCTCCTGAGAACTATATATGTGATATTTTAATGCTAATTAATTAATTAATTAAATAATAAATGAATATACCTAATCTATTTGTAATTAATATATCCAGCAATCAATATCCTGAAGAGCTAACAATCTGTTTTGATTTTCTTGCAGCATACAATGTACATTTGGACTGGTGCTGACCTGAGGTGTAAGTGTCAGCAATGTGTGAAGTGTGCAGTGTAAATAGGCTGCATGCGCGTGTGCAAACCGTTTGTTTACCCATGTAATTGAGCATTTTGTAATGGTTATGTAATGTTATTAGTTGTAAGTTATTGTTGTAACATGGCGGCGATTGTCTATGCGTTACTCGGGTGTGGAGCATTTTCCGTTGTCCCTAATAGTGTATTTTATTCCTCATACGTGCCTGTGTAAAATTCTTATGTGCTTGGTGGTGTTATGCGTGTTTAGGGCTCGCAGGGTTTTTTCTTTTTTTCTTGCTTAGGCTATTTTCGTGTATGGAAGCTTGTGCTTAAATTGACATGCAACCTGACTCCCAGACGTCTTGCCTGTCCCCCTATGCTGTGAGTGTTTTATTTGTGATAATGTTAGTGGTGTTATTGTTGTTTTTGTATGTTTGTAATTCGGCCATTAACTTCGTATTTTTTTTTACCTCATATATTTTTTTTTATACGTGCCGTGGGTCGTATTTTTTTTGGTAAGTGCCGCTTTCTTTTTTGCAAGTTTTATGGGCCGTAATTTTTCCACATGTTTTTTTTCAAACTGCTACGGGTCTCGCATTGTTAACAGTGTAATTGAGATTTCTGTTGATGTGTAGTTCGGCGGGTCGTAGCGATGAGCGCCTATGGCGCTCATTTCCCCAGTGCAATGATCGCCTTCGGCGCTCCTTGCCTTGCCACAACCGCAATTTTAATGTTGTGTTACCAACATTTTTTGTCAAGCCCGCGCTGCTGAGAACTATAAATGTGATAATAGGTATTGGTACTCCCAACTGAGCCATTATTGATAACAATATATTTTGCAGACACTTTGCCACGTTATAATTTGCTATATATACCAATTGTAAGCTTTGTAATCTTTCTGTCCTAATCCATAAGAACCCAGTACAAGTCAGCAGCACCAATCAGCAGATTTTGCTTTCAAACCAACTACTGATAAACTAGACTGTTTTATATGTTCTAATTGTAGGAAAGCACAAGCAAAATACCTCTTCCCCTTTAAGCATAACAATCGTAAATGACTATCTGCAGTAAGCATTGTCAAATTAGAAGAATGCTTGTCTTCTTTTCTTGATAAAGATGCAGTTACACAAATTATTTCCAGTCTTTCCACACCCAACTTTCTCTCTAACTTGCCCTAACTTCCAATCAGCAAGTAATGAACCAGACATAGTTAAAGGATTCAATTCAGGTCCATAAAAAAAAACCTGTTTCCAGTCTGGTGTATCAACCCATTCGGCATTGCAGCTTTTAAATTTTAGCCACAAAAACATCTGATAATTGATTTCTCTGCACCTCATAGTTTAATTTTCCCAAACCTAAATTATTTTTTTCCCTCAATTAAGTACACTTGCATAGATGCTGCCATCAGATTCATTCTCCAAACAGGTAATAATTCCAATTTAGCCAAAGCATATATTTCACACACATACAAACTCATTCCCTTTCATCCTCACATCTGGCACCTTTACTGGATATCTGGCTGAGATGCTAAATTGGATTCTACTTAACGTCTGCACTTCAGTCATGCACTAGCATGATGATTTCCTGTTCATTGAACCATACTCTTCCAATCCTATCAACCTCAATAAAGCCAAACAATTGTTTTCTCTGCTGAACTTTCTGATAGCTCATGCAAGCAGGAATCCCTCTTAAGAAAATCAATCGTGTCCATTTTAAAATCCATAAACAGATCAGTTAACCAAATTGGTCCAATCAAGAACTACAGTTCATTTAGGTTTCCTCAACTTTGAAGCCTGAATCTTCCCTCATGGAATAGTCTTCCTTGCAATCGTTAAAAATCAGCTGTTTTCCCTCCTCACGGGTCCTCAACCACCTTCATCACCATCCAGCCACACTGAAAGAAACTCTCCCTTTTTTTAAATTAGTTAATAATCTAAATCTATACTTCTTATTGAAGGGCCTATATTTGAATCTCTAGCATCCTTGTTTAAATCCAGTCAATTTGACCAAGAAACCAAAAAGAATATGGCTAAATGTCATTTTTAGGGGTTTAAAGACTAGGAGATATTACCATTTCCTCAAGTAACAGTAAATTCACAAATAACACTAATTTTATTCAATTTAAGGACCATTTTCTTCTAAAATTAGAACAATCTAAAACCACAAAATAAATCCAGTTAATACTTTTAACAAATGGTACAGTGAAATTCATGTTACCGGTAATTCAAATAATCCTCCTTTGACAATTAACTCAAAACCCATGAACAATCAAATATTCACTCACTGCATCCAAATTCTTCTTTCGAGACTCAGACTTCAACCAAAAATTTTTCAGCATCAAAAAATTATATTCCAACCCATATCATCAAACATCAAGGACTCTGGAAATCCTTATGCTACCACAGATACACACATGAACCTGCTTCATAATCAAGACATGCATTTTTAAAATGTACAAAATAAATCTTTAAATGATCTTTATGTCTCTATTTATTATTTGTGGTCCTCCAGTCAGGCCTCCTGTGATCTAGCCATTTTTTGCAAACCTTATCTTTCATTGCATCTCATATGGTTTTATGCCTGTTTCTCCACACACTAGATAAAGGCTTGTCCTGTATTTGTGGGAGGGGTCATAAAGGTAGAAAACCCTTCCCTTTCACACCTTTCAGATAGGATCTTCCCTCCCATCCTCTTTTATCATTATCTATAATATAGGGAGGCCTCCAGTCATCCAGCCTCCTGTAATCTAGCCATTTTTTGCAAACCTTATCTTTCATTGCATCTCAGATGGTTTTATGCCTGTTTCGCAACACAAAAGATAAAGGCTTGTCCTGTATTTGTGGGAGGGGTCTTAAAGGTAGAAAACCCTCCCCTTTCACACCTTTCAGATAGGATCTTTCCTCCCATCCTCTTTTATCATTATCTAAAATATATAGGAGGCCTCCAGTCATGCCTCCTGTGATCCAGCCATTTTCCATAAACCTTATCATTTATTCCATCTCATTTGTTTTTGTATGCCTGTATATACTGCACCATGGCTCTCCATTCACACGCTCCGCCACTAGTTGTTAGCTAAAATAAGGAACAAAGCACAAAAAAGAAGCAAAATATGAAAATGCACTCCACAATCTAGAATCAGGCTCATGATTTAATTGAAACAGGGATTTAATTGATTTAATGTCTTCTTGTCTCTTCTTGCTAGCCTCAGGAATTCTGCATTCATGTGGACAAATAGTTTCCTATCTCCAACATTTTCACTTTCCTTCTTTCCTGGGCTACATTCAAAGCCTCATCAGATAGCCAGTTTGTCTTCTTAGTTTTCTTTCTTTTGGGTATATACAGTACTTTGTCAGTTTTCCTTACAATGTCACAAACTTCTGTCCAAAGTTCTTCAGGCATTCTGTCTACCATGTCTAGTCTCTTATAGCTCCTAACCGTGCAATTGGCAACATGTCCAGGGTTAGCGTGAAGTAAAAAAAATATGTGTGCTTTAAGCTATGACTAATTGCTTAGAGAGAGAGAGCAACTGTAAAAGATCTGCACATTTTTGTAGTTAAAATGGCGTCTGAAGCTTTCAGTAAAAAAGCTTTGTTGGTTGACTCAGCGAGACACGAAACCCAGGCTTGCTCTTGCCCCCCTAAGAAATTTAGAATGGCGTTTGAAGTTGTTTGAATTTGCACATTGCCCCAAGGGTTTCTTGTGTATATTTGTCTGTATTTTTTGTGTTTTTCTTTGTGCGGTTCGGCCGTTAAGTTCATATTTTTCCTATCTCGTATTTTTGTTTACTAAGACTTGAGTCTCGTATTTTTTTTGTGAAGTCCGCGTCTCGTATCCTAGTTCCAAGTGCTGCAAGGTTTAGTGGCTACGCGAGGCTCGCAGGCGATGAGCGCCTTTGGCGCTCATCTCCTAAGTGCTGCGAGTTAACGGCTCGCCTCACTACGCGAGGCTCGCAAGCGATGCGCGCCTTTGGTGCTCATCGCCTAAGTCGTACGCACCAAGCAAAACGTGACAACGTCTCATAGTTCGACAATTATAATATGTGATTATAATATTGGATATCATATGTAAATAAAATGTTATTGGCTGTTAGTGGGTAGTACCATTTTGCTAGATGGGTCAAGATGGATTATCTCATTGTCTTATGTAAACGAGTATAAAAGCTATGTTGTTTACTTTTTCTGCCCAGTCAGTGAGTCAGTGGCAGCCATTTTTGATGCTTTTGCTACTGATCCACATTTTTGTCTTAATAAACTCTAATAATTAGAAAATTAACAGAGGACTCTGTTTTTTGTTATCATGGTTTAGTTCAGAGTAAAAAGCGGTATGTGAGCATAGGTTTTTCCTAATCAAAACCACAGGGACCCCTGCTCATAGTGCGTGGGAAGAGGTCTCCAGAGATCCCCTCTGCATGTTAGCAACCGAGGAAAACTTAAATAATTCTCTACATCAGAGCAAGGAAAGAGGTTGGAAAAAATAAATGTTAATAAAGCCCCGGGTCCTGATGGAATACATCCAAGGGTTCTGAGGGAACTGGGTTCTGTAATAGCAAAACCATTATATCTAATTCTTCAAGATTTACTCAACACAGAGTCTCTTCCAGATGACTGGAGAAAGGCAGAGGTTATACCTATATTTAAGAAGGGAGCAAGAGCAAATACAGGGAATTATAGACCAGTGAGTCTCACTTCTGTAGTGGGAAAGCTTTTAGAAGGGTTAATAAGGGATAAAATACAATTCTATTCAAGTCTATTCAAACAGGATTATAAGTAGGAGCCAACATGGATTTATGAAGGATAGGTCATGTCAAACAAACCTAATTAGTTTCTATGAGGAGGTTAGTAGGAACTTGGATGAAGGCAACTCAGTGGATGTAGTCTACTTGGATTTTGCACAGGCTTTTGATACAGTGCCACGTGGGAGACTATTGAGCAAACTAAGGGATACAGGAATTGCCGTAAATATTTGCTTATGGATTGAGAGCTGGCTAAAAGACAAGAAGGGTTGTGGTAAATGGAACATTCTCGGATTGGACTAATGTGGTAAGTGGGGTTCCTCCCTCAGGGTTCAGTATTAGGTCCCCTCATTTTAAAAAAATGTATTAATGACTTGGAAGTGGGATTGGAGTGTGGTGTCTCCATTTTTGCTGATGACACAAAGTTGTGCAAGGTAATTAAATCGGAAAATTAAGTACTTTCCTTCCAAAGGGATTTGCATAAATTAGAGGAATGGGCTTCTAAGTGGCAGATGAGATTTAATACGAATAAATAGAGATGTCGCTAATAGTTCGCCGGCGGATTGTTCCTGGCGAACATAGCATGTTCGCGTTCGCGGCGAACAGCGAACATATGCGAGATTCGACCAGCCCCCAATACTTTATCATTGAGCAAACTTTGACCCTGCATGTCGCAGTCAGCAGACACATTCCAGCCAATCAGCAGCATACACTCCCTTCCACACCCTTCTACCTCAAGGACATCAGCCATTTTGGAATCAGAACTAACTTGCAGTCTTATTGAGAGGAGGTAGAGTGTAGGTGATACTGCATCAATAGGGAAACCATAGCTAGGCAAGTTTATTCAGTGTCCAGTGCAGTGCTGAGGGACTCATCAGATCTTTGCTGTAAACACAGCTCCCCAAAAAGCCCTTTTTAGGGCTATAACATCATTTTTTTTTCTTCGTTTTTTTTCTGTGTAATCTAACTTCATTTGCCTGTCTCCCTGCTAGCCCCTGCTTGCAAGTGTGTGTGTCAGGCTCACAGCTTATACTGTCTGTGCACAACGCATACAATATAATATTGTTTACTAGTTGTCTACTTTTAAAAAACCCAAACTTTTATTTTCTTACATCTAAGTGCATTTGCATAACCGTCAATCAAAGTTCATTTGCTTGACCGCTACCCATAGTGTGTGTCCTGCTTACAAGTACTGTGCCAGAGAGCATGTTGTGTGCATGCTTGAGCTCTAAACAAAAGGCTTTTTAGGGTCTTAGTCCCTCAAATACAAGTTTTATTTTAACACCTTTCTGTTTATAAGCACTTTGTGCACGGTGTTGTTCATTTTTGGGAGTTTTTGTGGTATTTTTCTTAGTTTAATTTAAGTTTTAGTTTTCTGGGAGTCAGGCTCAGCTCTCCATCCCAGGAGAGTGAGCTGTCTCCTGGATACTTTGCCACACCCCTCCCTTAGCACTACACCTTCACTCCTGGAGCTTTTTTACTTTGACTTTTTTTTCTTTTAAAAAGTTTATTAGGTTTTGTTGAAGTTTTGTTTTTTTGGTGTTGGGTTTTATGTTTTGGAGGAGAGAAGACAAGTAACATCTTTGTAGGCAGTGGTGGGGGAAAACAATTAGAATTTTTCTTGAAAAGGCTTTCTTTTTAACATCTGACACAGAGACACAGAGGGGTTAAAAAGCCTCTGTGTTCTCTGTGTTGTTGCAATTAGACACCTTGCAACAGGCCATTAACCCTTCCACTGCCAAGCATCATCTCTCTCTCTCCCTTAGTTTTGTCTTTTTGTTTCTTTTTCACACTTATATATTTAAAAAAAGAAAACAATAGAAAATCATAAAACAAAAAATAAAAATAAATAAAACAAATAAACTAAAAAAAAAGGGTCTAAACATGAGGGATAAGACCATTAAGAAGCCTCAGGGGTCAAAAGGGGGAATAATGGCCCCTGAAAATCCTAGCTGCAGCACTGCACAGCATAGGCCCCAGGCAGATAAGGCAGCCCCAGCTCCTGGTGGTTCTGCCAGCAGACCTACCCCTGTGGCTAATACCTGGTCACAGGTGGTTTCTGCTGGCCCCAGTAATACCACCGCTGGGGCTGAGGGACAGATCACCAGGAAGCATGGGGTTAAATGTCAGATGTCTGGGGTCTACAGCATTGATATCTATCTGCATGCTGCAGCTAATGTCATCAGCCCCTCTGTTATAGTAGCAGCCAGCAAAATGTACGGGAAAGCAGTTTTCTTTACCCGTACTCTGGCTGCTGCTCACATTCTTATACAGAGAGGCATCACAGTGGGGGGATTATATGTCCCAATAGAACCCCTGGAAGGGTTAGGCACAAAAGTAACACTCTCTAATGTGCCCCCCTTCCTACCAAATTCCCCTGGGGTGCAGAGAGAAAGCACTTCGTCATGTGTTCTCTTTCAAGAGGCAGGTACAAATGTGCCTGCCTCAAGGCGCAGAAAACATAGAGGGGTCTTTTGGGGTTCCATTTGAGGGGGTGCTCTACAGGATTTTTTACAGCACTACGGAGGTGCAGTGCTATCATTGCAAGGGGTTGGGGCAAACACGTAGGAATTGTCCTAATGTAGAGCATCATGCCCCAGCCCCAGCAAATGGCCCCTCCGTCAGTACAGCACCTATCCCCGCTGAGCCCATAACAGCGGGGACCTCAAGGGTCATAGCCCCCTCACAGAGCTCAGGCAAGGAGGCCGTTCCTCAAGCCACCACCACGGCCTCCAAACCCTCTTCTTCCCCAAAAAAGCCATCTGTGTCTGTGGTCTCCAGCAAGACTGCAGACACGGGGAAAAAGGGGAAGAATGTCACCGGTCCTCCCAGTGTCACAGCTGCATCTCCCAAGTCCCAATCTGCCCCCACCATAATTACATCAGTTAGTGTGGGGGCACAGTGTAAGCAGAGGGATAATAAGCCCTCTGCAGGGGAGGCAGCTAGTGGCAGCTCCTCTTCCAGGAGTGACGTCCCCAGGAAGAGGAAGCATAAAACCAACAGGGAGGTTGCTGATAAGTGGGAAGTGCTCTATAGTGGAGCACCTCCCTCTAAAAGCAAGAAGAGGAACAAAACATCTCCTCCTCATCCGGTGACATTGTCTGGCCCGGTTATTAAGCTCAGCCAGCCGGTGCCAGACCACACATCTCTCTCTCCAGACCCTATAGGGGTTAATGTGGAAAAGGGACTGGAGGAAAAGCAGGGGCAAGAGGGTCTCCCAAGTGAGGCAGGGGTAGACAAGAAAGATCAGGTTCTGCCTCTGGCCTTTGAGGGGGGTCCCAACAAAGCCCCTGCATAATGGGTAGTCATTGTCCCTGAGGTGCTGAGCTTCAAGGGCACCAGTCAGTCTCCTCCTCCAGTGTCACTCTCTAGTGACGTACCTCGGGCTTTGTTAGAGTCCCAGGCCGAGTCACTACTGGAGGGGGGGAATATAGGCATGACCCCCATTCAGGACCCCATGGATTTGTCTGTCAGGGGGGATGTGGCACAAGGGAAAGTGGAAATGGGGGAGGGTGATAAAACAGGTTTTCCTGTTAACATCATGGGAGAGCCTGTCTACCCTCCTCAGCCGTCCACTGACCCTAACATCGGTGCCATCCAAGCTGAGCAAGCAGCGGTGGAACTGGCAGAGGAGGCATATAAAGCCTCCAAGGCTTCCATTAAGGAAGCCATGCCAGCCACTGCTGTCCAGCCAGCTACCCCTGAATGCACTCCTGAAGCTACAGGGGTGCAGCAGCAATCCAAGGGTCCATTATTTACCTTGAAGGGTGCTAAAGGGACTCCTTCTGTATCATCTAAGAGGGGGTCCCTGAGAATAAAGCTGAGGAAACTGACTCCAGCCGGGGAAGATGGAGTAAAAGCCCTCAGCCAAGAGGAGCCCAGGGGTGACCCACTAGAAGGAACATCAGATTCTGGGTGGGTTATCCCTGTCAAGGAAATAGATCTATTCCTTGAGAGCACCCTTCATGGACAAAAGAAAAGGAAGGTGCGCCTGGCCTTGGAGAGGTGGAAGAATATGTCGTTTATTCTCCACTCTCTCCAGCAATATCTAGTGGTCAGCACTAGGGCCAAGAATTCTGGGACTGCGGAGCAACTCCACGTCCGGAAATTCTATAAAATGTGCGTGTCCTATCAGCAGTCTCAAGGGTCTGAGGAACGCACAATTCCTGACACGCAGTAATGGCTTTGCACATCAGCACGCTAAATACCAATGGCTGTCAAGACAGTTTCCGCAGGTTCCAGGTACTCTCCTATTTATATCAGGGAGGGTACTCTGTGAGCTTCCTGCAGGAAACTCACACCACTCCGGAGGCTGAGGCCTCGTGGCAACTGGAGTGGAGAGGCAGGGTCTTCTTCAGCCACTTCACATCGGCATCATGTGGAGTGGTGACCCTGTTCTCAGAGTCTTTTCAGCCAGAGCTGCTGCTTGTGAAAGCTGTTATCCCAGGCCGTCTAATCCACCTCCGGGTCCGAGAGCAGGGTAGCATCATTAACCTAGTTAATATATATGCCCCTGCTGGAGGGCCCGAGAGAGTGAGGTTCCTCGCCAGACTGTCCCAGTTTTTGGAGACGGTTGACGGGGGTGATTTCAACTGCACCCTCGACGCTCTGGACCGGAATAGTCCAGAGCCGTACCCGCCTTCTGCGTCAGCCCTGCGGGAGATCATCGCCCGCTTCTGCCAGGAGGACATCTGGCGAGAGCAGAACCCAGGGGCATCAGACGGTTTCACCTACGTCAGGGTGAGAGCCGGTCTGGTGTCCCACTCCCGGATCGACAGACTATATATATCTAGTCACTATATGTCACGAGTCGGTTCTTGTGCCATTAGGCTGGCTCCGTTCACAGACCACAAGTGTGTGTCTGTGACGGTGGCGCTAACGCCAACAGCGCCACGAGCCACCTATTGGCACTTCAACAATGCTTTGTTGAAGGACCAGGGGCTCGTGACATTGATCCGGGAGTTTTGGACGGACTGGAGGGGTTGCAAGGGTGACTTTGCCACGTTAAAACTGTGGTGGGACGTGGGCAAGGTTCATTTGCGACTTCTGTGCCAGGAATATATCAAGGGTGCGAGTGGGCAGCTCGAATCTGAGTTGGAGTCACTCCGGGGGGAGGTACTCCATCTGGAGCAGAGGCTGTTCACTTGTAGGGACCAATCCCTGCAGAGCGAGTATGTAGAGAGGAAGGGTGTCCTCTGTGACCTGGAACGACACCAGGCCAAGGGGGCAAACGTGCGCAGCCGCTTAGGTTTTCTCAAAGATCTAGACCGCGGCTCGCACCTCTTCTACTCACTGGAGAAAAAGGGGGGTAACAGTAGGCACATCACCTGTCTTCTAGATGAAGACGGTGCCCCCCTTACAGATCCGGACAGTATCCGGGATAGAGCCGGAACTTTTATAAAGATCTTTACTCTCCGGATCCCATTTCTCCAGACGCCTGCAGGGTGCTATGGGAGGGGCTCCCCACAGTCAGTGAGGGTGTAAGAGAGCGGCTTGATATACCACTATCTTTTCAAGAGCTCTCTGAAGCCCTCCGTGCCATGTCCTGTGAGAAGTCTCCAGGACTGGACGGACTGACTGTAGAGTTTTTCCAATTTTTCTGGGAGACTCTGGGACCTGATTTCCATCTGGTCCTTGGGGAAGCCCTGGAGACCGGGGAGATGCCCCTGTCTTGTCGCAGGGCAGTACTTGCCCTGCTGCCCAAAAAGGGGGATCTCCGGCTTATTAAGAACTGGCGACCGGTCTCTCTGCTCAGCACAGACTACAAGATTGTAGCTAAAGCCATCTCGCTTAGACTTGGGTCTGTGCTGGCAGAATTGGTTCACCCTGACCAGTCCTATGCGATCCCGGGCCGGACTATCTTTGATAGTATCTTTCTGGTCCAGGATCTATTGCATTATTCTCGCAGGACTGGTCTGTCACTCGCCTTTCTCTCTTTAGATCAAGAGAAGGCGTTTGACAGGGTGGACCATGGTTACCTCATAGCCACTCTGCAAGCGACCCCCGAGTTTGTCACCAATATCCAGAGGAATTTATTAGATTTCCTCTGGATGGGAAGGCATTGGGTCTCTGCAGGGGTGGCAAGTCTGCCTTTGGTGGAGGGTGGACAGGGAGTAGTTTGTGTGTGCTCCCAGTTGTCCACCTTCCGCCTTCAGTACATGCAGAGATACCTATATGCAGATCCCTCTCCGCAGTGGTGCGCACTGGCATCCAGCTTTTATCGCCAGTTGCGCAACCTGGGGTATGACCGGCAATTATTTCTGATCAGGCCCGAGGGGTTTGGGAGAGACCTCTCGGTGTTGCCGGCATACTACCAGGAAACCCTCAAGGCCTGGAGCATGGTCTCCGTGACCAGGCAGGGCGTGCCTTTGGGGGATGAAATATTCACGGAGCCCCTGCTATTTAATACAGCAGTGGGGGCTCCAATGTTACAGTCCCCCAGTATCATCCGCCGCCTTAGTCATGCACGGATGACCCGAGTCGGGGATCTCCTGGAATACGGGCGTTCTGATTGGGTGTCACCCCAGGAGCTTGCGCTCCGTTTGGGATATCTGACGCCCAAAGTCTCAGGGCGCTTGCTCCAGGAGATTAGGGATGCCATTTCCCCCGACTCGCGCACCTTCCTTCGCGGGGCTTTGCAGGCCGGAGTGCCACATGCACCTTTCAACACCCCTGCTCCGGCTGTTTGCATTGGACACAAGCCCCGTGTTTCCCCTCAGGCTCCTCCTGTCCCCAACCTCTCAAAGTTGAGGGACATACCCTCGGCATGCTTTCGCGGCATGCCGAGGAAGAGCTTATATTCTCTCGTGCTCCATACAGTGCACTTCCTTGCCCTTGTGACCCGTCCTGATACTATCTGGAGGCGGGTCCTACCAGCTGACGAGGGCAAGATTTATTCTGATTTAGTTTCACGACCCACCGGGGACTTGAGTTGGAGAGTGCTCCATGGTGCACTGAGCATGGGAGAGTATTTAGCTAAATTCACGGACTCTCCCTCCACTTGTCCATTCTGTGGCAAGGGAGAGTCCGTGTATCGTATTTATTTTAGTTGCGCCAGACTGCAGCCCCTCTTGTCACTCTTGAGGGGCCTCCTCCTGCAGTTCTGGCTGCATTTCTCCCCTCACATTTTTATTTTTGTGTGCCCAATGTCCCGGGGCAATAAGGCCAGGGACCTCCTCGTCAACCTGCTCCTGGCATTAGCCAAATTGGCTATATATAAGTCCAGGAAGCAGTGTTTGATAGGGGGGGTCCCCTTGTCACCTGAGGCCATGTTCCGGGTGCTGGTGCGCTCCCGTATCCGGGCAGAGTACCACCTGGCTTTGTCCACTGGGGGAATGGATGAGTTTGTCTCCCAGTGGGCTGTAGATGGTGTGCTCTGCTCGGTATCCCCCCATCCGGTTTCTTTTTCTCTCAACCTCCTAAAATGATTTTTATTTAGTTTACAGAACATGTTTTCTCATAATTTTAAAATACACTGTGCCAAGTTCAACCAATCCAGTCTAGTTGGGGTACCAACAGTCCACATTTAAAAAAAAATGACAGGCAGAGGCAGGACACCCCGCAGAGGCCGTCGTGGTGCTGTGATTCCCTTTGGCCCTACAATAATGCCCAGTGTTCAGAGGCCAGTTACCCTAAACTTGAAAAGTTCAGAGGACGTAGTTGACTGGCTAACACAGGACACCCAATCTTCTACAGCTTCCGCTTGGAACATTGACGCACCATCCTCCTCCAGCTTAGCTTCGGGCACCTCTCAAGTTACCACTCACCCGCCTGCCGCCACCACCAACACTAGTACCACAGCCAATTCAATTGATCAGTCAGAAGAGTTATTTACACATCAGTTTGAAGAAATGAGTGATGCGCAACCATTATTGCCAGAGAATGTAGATAACAGGGATATGTCTCAGTCAGGCAGCATTACACACATGTACGTACGATGTGATGATGATGATGATGATGATGTACCCGCTGCTGCTTCCTTTGTTCAGTTGTCATATACAAGTGAGGCGGGTGATGATGATGACGATGCGTCCGTGGATGTCACGTGGGTGCCTGCTAGAAGAGAAGAAGAACAGGGGGAAAGTTCAGATGGGGAGACAGAGAGGAGGAGGAGACGAGTTGGAAGTAGAGGGAGGTCATCGCAACGAGCTAGTGGCACAGTCAGACAGCATGCATCAGCACCCGGGGTCAGCCAGACAGCACGCCAATCAACGCATGCTGTTGCCACCACCAGAATGCCGTCACCGCCGAGCTCAGCAGTGTGGCATTTTTTTTTCTGTGTCTGCCTCTGACAACAGCGATTCTATTTGCAACCTGTGCCAAAAGAAACTGAGTCGTGGGAAGTCCAACACCCACCTAGGTACAACTGCTTTGCGAAGGCACATGATGTCACATCACAAACGCCAATGGGATCAACACATGAGTACAAGCAGCACACAAACTCAAAGCCGCCATCCTCCTCCTGGTCCAGCATCTTCATCCACATCAACCACTGCTGTCCTCCTTGCCCCCTCTCAACTCTCCACCACTCCGTCTCTCGCCTCTTGCTGTTCCTGCTCATCTCCCCACAGTCAGGTGTCTGTCAAGGGCATGTTTGAGCGTAAGAAGCAAAATCACCCCCTTGCCCGGCGTCTGACTGCTGGCTTGTCTGAACTCTTGGCCCACCAGCTTTTACCATACAAGCTGGTGGAGTCTGAGGCGTTCAAAAAGTTTTTAGCGATTGGAATACCGCAGTGGAAGGTACCCGGTCGAAATTTCTTTGCCCAAAAGGCAATCCCCAACCTGTACTCAATTGTGCAAAAGGAAGTAATGGCATCTCTGGCACACAGTGTTGGGGCAAGGGTCCATCTGACCACTGATACCTGGTCTGCAAAGCATGGTCAGTGCAGGTATATCACCTACACTGCGCATTGGGCAAACCTGCTGACGCCTGCCAAGCATGGAATGCATGGCTCTGCAGAGGAGTTGGTGACACCGCCACGACTTGCAGGCAGGCCTGCTGCCACCTCCTGTACTCCTCCTACTCCATCCTCTTCCATAACCTCCTCAGCTGAGTCCTCTTCTGCTGCTGCGTCTTGCTCCACATCAACGGCACCACCCCAGCTCCCCAGATACTATTCCACATCCCGGATACGGCAGTGTCATGCCGTCTTGGGGTTTACTTGCCTCAAAGCAGAGAGTCACACCGGGCCAGCACTCCTGTCCGCCCTGAACGCACAGGTGGATCAATGGCTGATTCCGCACCAACTAGAGATTGGCAAAGTGGTTTGTGACAACGGAAGAAATTTGTTGGCAGCATTGAATTTGGGCAAGTTGACGCATGTGCCGTGCATGGCACATGTGTGTAATCTGATCGTAAAACGCTTTGTCCATAAGTATCCAGGCTTACAGGACGTCCTGAAGCAGGCCAGAAAGGTATGTGGCCATTTCAGGCGTTCCTACACGGCCATGGCGCACTTTTCAGATATCCAGCGGCGAAACAACATGCCAGTGAGGCGCTTGATTTGTGACAGCCCCACACGTTGGAATTCAACACTCCTAATGTTCGACCGCCTGCTCCAACAAGAAAAAGCCATTAACGAGTATTTGTATGACCGGGGTGCTAGGACAGCCTCTGCGGAGCTGGGGATTTTTTTGCCACGTTACTGGACGCTCATGCGCAATGCCTGTAGACTCATGCGTCCTTTTGAGGAGGTGACAAACCTTGTCAGTCGCACCGAAGGCACCATCAGCGACATCATACCATTTGTTTTATTCCTGGAGCGTGCCCTGCGAAGAGTGCTGGATCAGGCCGTAGATGAGCGTGACCAGGAAGAGGAAGAGTTGTGGTCACCATCACCACCAGAAACAGCCTTATCAGCATCGCTTGCTGGACCTGCGGCAACTCTGGAAGAGGATTGTGAGGAAGAGGAATCAGAGGAGGAATGTGGCTTTGAGGGGGAGGAGGAAGACCAATCACAACAGGCATCCCAGGGTGCTCGTTGTCACCTATCTGGTACCCGTGGTGTTGTACGTGGCTGGGGGGAAGAACATATCTTCAGCGAGATCACTGAGGACGAGGAACGGGACATGACTAGCTCGGCATCCAACCTTGTGCAAATGGGGTCTTTCATGCTGTTGTGCCTGTCGCAGGACCCTCGTATGAAAAGGCTGAAGGGGAACGACCTGTACTGGGTGTGCACGCTACTAGACCCCTGGTATAAGCAGAAAGTGCCTGATTTGTTACCAAATTACCGCAAGTCAGAAAGGATGCAGCAGGTCCAAAACAAATTAACAAGTATGCTTTACACAGCATATAAGGGTGATGTCACAGCACAAGGGCAATATAACAGGGGAAGAGTTGAAAGTAATCCACCTCCCACGACCACGCCGGCAAGGACAGGACGTTTTCAAAGACGTGTTGTTGATGGAGGACATGCAGACCTTTTTCAGTCCTACGCATCGCATCAGCCCTTCGGGATCCACCCTCAGAGAACGACTTGACCGACAGGTAGCAGACTACCTCGCCTTAACTGCAGATATCGACACTCTGAGGAGCGATGAACCCCTTGACTACTGGGTATGCAGGCTAGACCTGTGGCCTGAGCTATCCCAATTTGCAATTGAACTTCTGGCCTGCCCCGCTTCAAGTGTCCTGTCAGAAAGGACCTTCAGTGCAGCAGGAGGTTTTGTCACCGAGAAGAGAAGTCGCCTAGGGCAAAAAAGTCTAGATTGCCTCACCTTTATAAAATTGAATGAGGGATGGATCCCGAAGGGACTGACACTGGGCGATACATTCGACTGAAAAAGGCCTGATGAGATGAGCTGCCTTCGGCTATAAATGGTCCACACGCTGCTATATGTTATCTGTGAATGCCGGATGACTATCGTGAATTATCCGCCACCAACTAGGGTTCAAGAAGAGGCAATGTTTTATGGCACTTTCTGCCTGGGGAACAAAGGTCAATTTTTCTGGCCGCTGCAACAGCAGCGGCTGCAACAATATCTGATTTTTTAATTTAAATTTTTATGCCAGAAGGCGTACGGCATGTAATGGAAAAGAAAGCATATTGAACAGTCTTGCATAACATAACAGTTGTGCAAAAATACATATTTACAATGAAGACATTTTGTTAAAATTAGGTGGCTAGGCCTTCTTTTTTTTACTTTTTTGGTTAATACATTTTCTTTTTTTTTACTGTGATTGCAATTTTTAAGAGAGACCTAAGACATGGTAAAACAGACAATAGTAAAGTCCTATTATCTATCATCACTCCAGCAGTAGCTTATTATTTACAATATCTTACCTGCTCAATCGCCCTTGGGTTACCCTAGGGCAGGCTTCAGTAGGCAACCTCTCCTTTCCTTGGATGATTTTGCCGCCGGTTGCTTCTGAAGGGTCTCCTCCAGGGCTCCCCCACTCCGGTCCTTCCCCCTGAGTCTCTTCAACCATTAACAAATGTTTTATTATATTAGGGGGTCACTAAATGGGGATGTTATCCAGGGATCCCAAATTGTCTGGAACTGGGTGATTCTATCCAACACTACATGGTTAAATCTCTCGTTGAGCAGTAAATAGTTGATTTTTTTTTATAAATTCCTGAAAGTTTTAATTTGGGGTTTTCCAACTACTAGCTATGTCTATTTTTTCTTTCAAAAAATATTTTATTAGGTCAATCTTAAACATTTTAGAAGCTAGTAAGCATGTTTCTTCCCATAGTCTTATGACTGCCGAACACTCCCACCAGACATGAATAAATGTAGCCTCATTACCACTGTTCCTAAAACATGAGCTGCTCCGTTTTGGATCCCATTTATTAGCTTAAAAGGAGTAATATATGTCCTGTGTAGGACCTTTATTGAAGTCTCAAGCAGACTATAATTTAAAGATCCCCTACTTAAGCCTTGCCAACTTTTATCCCATGTGCTATCTGCCAACTCGGTGCCCAAATCCAAATAATACCAGGCTGTGAAAGGGGGAATCCCTACATTTTTTGAGTAGCCAGGTGTTTCTTTGGGGGGTTCCCCTACCACTTATCGTTTATATAAAATGATGTATCCTGCAAAAATTATAGTGTTCAGCCAGGGGTAAATTGTATCTATCTCTCACCCACTCAAAGGTCATTATTTTGTCGTCATGCCACCATGGACCAACCCTTAGTAGGTTCTGAGACTTCCACCAACTGAGAGAGCTTTCCGGAAGATGTATCTTAAAGTGGGGATTGGGTACGATAGGGGTAAGATCTGATACCCGAGTCCAGTTTTTGTGTCCAGTTCATCTCCGTCCATATTTTTAATGAGTGCTTAATCAATGGGTTTTTCAAGTTTCTCAAAAAAGTATACAGGCCTGGAATCCATATTACTGTATCCCATGTATAAGGTGACATGCTTACATTTTCCATAAATACCCAGAGCGGCTGATGTGTTTTGGAGAATGCGCCAGAGGAATGAAAGCCAGCTGCGCTGCCTTGTAATACAGTTTGAGATTCGGGTCCCTACCCTCTTTTGGAAAGACTATGAGGTCGGCCTGATTCAATTAAGGGGGCATAGGGTTCTCCATTTAGTATAGCGTTAAACAACGATGTTAGGTGCGGGGGTAAGCAAGGGCTCAAATTTCTTATAGTACAGATGAGTAAAACCATCTGGCCCTGGGGACTTGCCAAATTTAAGATCTTGGATTGTAGATTTAACTTCCTCTTGGGATATGTCTAGGTTCAAGCTGTCCAATTGAGGTACAGGTATTTTGTGGACTTCTTGCTGTAGTAGGAAGGACTCTATGTCAGATCCGCTGCAGCGGGATTGGGATGAATATATGGTCTGATCGAAGTTTTGAAATGTTTCTTGGATAGCATTGGGGCTAAAGGAGGTTTGTCCATCAGGTAGTCTAAAGATACCGTATATTATGTCCTCTCTTGGGGGGTAAAGACACTAATAATTCCTCCAATAAAATTCTGCTTTTTTTTTGTGGGCAAGGTCCCTGGTTAGACCCTTGGGTTATCTGTTAAAAAGAGTGGTGCAGAGACTGTGGGGGCTGTTAGCCTACTTGTCCCTGTGTGGCCGTTTAGAATCCCTGCTGCTGCATGTTTAAGCTTTATTAAGGTGTAATTGTACAGCGTTTGACTCAAGTAGCTGCCTGTGCTGGGTCAGTTTGGCTTAATTGCTGGGCCCTTTTCCTGCCAAGATGGCGACCGTCAGTCCATGGGCCTCTATGTCCCCTTCACTACCGTTGTCCCCGCTTGTGTGCTTATTTGGGATGGCCCCCCTTTATATCTCCGTCCCGTGGCCTTGTAAGGGTCGCACCCTCAATCTCTGAGTGTGGATATGCAGGGATGGGGCGTTGAATCAGGCCTACCTTCTTCTCTGCTCGCTGCAAGATCAACAATACCTAATTTTTCAGGCATGTGTACATGCCTAATTTTTCCGGCCTCTGGTGCTGCACTGTGGCTTCAACAACCAAACCCAAAAAACATAACAGGGATTAAACTGATAGGAGTAGTACTACTTAACACACCACTCATATCTGGTGTAACAGTAGTGTACATTTAAAACAAAACAAAAAATTCTACTGTAATAGATTGCATAGCAGTTAGTTGTCTGCAAGCGTGTGTGTCAGACCTACAGCGTCTACTCTACCAACTTCTGCAAGTGCACAGTGCCACTCATATCTGTTGTCACAGTAGCTTGGACGCATAGTACCGATCTGTCAAAACCTGTAATGATGAATGAGGTCTAGAGTAGCCTGGTTCCCTTATCCTCTACAGGTTGAGACCTAATGTTTGGGTGACTCCAGACCAACACATGAGTACAAGCAGCACACAAATTCAAAGCCGCCATCCTCCTCCTGGTGCAGCATCATAAGCCACATCAACCACTGCTTTCCTCCTTGCCCCCTCTCAACCATCCGCCACTCCGTCTCTCGTCTTGAGCAGTTCCTGCTCATCTGCCCATAGTCAGGTGCCTGTAAAGGACATGTTTGAGCGTAAGAAGCTAATGTCACAAAGTGCCCCAAAATTGAAGTGATACGACCAACAAAGCACCTTTTTTCATCTCCTGGTTCTAAAAATCCAGGCCTTATACACGCCCCCTGATAGGTGACGTAACAAGTATTAAACTGATAAGAGTAGTACTTACAAACACGCCACTCCTATCTGGTGGCACCTTTGATTGCACGTGCCGTGCCCCAAAATTGAAGTGATACGACCAACAAAGCATCTTTTTCCATCTCCTGGTTCTAAAAATCCAGGCCTTATACACGCCCCCTGATATGTGCTGTAACAGGTTTTAAACTGATAAGAGTAGTACTACTTAACACACCTTATAATAATGCAGAGAGAGGCAATGCAGTGAGAGGAGTCTGAAGAAGAGGAGTCAGAGGAGGAAGGTGGCTTTGAGGAGGTGGAAGACCAAACACAGCAGGCGTCCCAGGGGGCTTGTTGTCACCTTTCGGGGACCCTTGGTGGCTGGGTGGAGGAAAAGACCTTCAATGACATCAGTGAGGACAAGGAACGGGACATGGCTAGCTTGGTATCCAACCTTGTGCAAATGGGGAGTTTGCGGTTGTGCAAATGGACTGTTTGTGGTTGTTTGCAGTGCGTTAAACGGGGAGTTTGGTCTGTCACTGTGAAGCGGGCCTAACCCTTACACTACCTGATCGATACAACATCATACCTGATGTTTTAAAGCACGTTATTCCAAACAATTTAGGCATGTTAGTTAATTTATGCCCTTTATGGCTTAAAACCAGACTCTGCATCAACTATGTAATTTTCCATGGGAGTTTTGCCATGGATCCCCCTCCGGCATGCCACAGTCCAGGTGTTAGTCCCGTTGAAACAACTTTCCCATCACTATTGTGGCCAGAAAGAGTCCCTGTGGGTTTTAAAATTCACCTGCCCATTGAAGTCTATGGCGGTTCGCCGATGTTCGCCGGTTGGCGAACATTTGCGGCGGCTCGCGAACCGAAAATTTTAGGTTCGCGACATCACTTCGAATAAAGTAAAGTTATGCATCTGGGATGGAAAAATAGCCATGCAATTTATAATCTAAATGGAGCAAATCTAGGGGTATCAGATATTGAAAGGGATTCAGGAGTACTTGCGGACAACAGCCTAGGTAACAGTGCTCAATGCCAAGCAGCATCTGCAAAGGCAAGTAAAATATTAGCATTTATTAAGAAGGGTATAGAAGCAAGGGAAGAAAATATAATTCTCCGACTATACAAATCCCTAGTACGCCCTTATTTGGAATATGGAGTACAATTTTGGGCACCACTAAAAAAAAGGACATTTTAGAGCTGGAACAAGTTCAAAGGGCAACAAAGCTAATAAAGGGAATGGAGGGGATATGATTACCTTATATAAATATATCCAAGGTCAATACAAGGCTTTGTGAAAGGAACTTTTTGTGCCAAGAGGTTTTCAACTGACAAGGGGACATCCTTTGAGATTAGAAGTAAAAAGATTTCACCTTAAAGAAAAGGGTTCTTCACAGTAAGGGTGGTTAATCTGTGGAATTCTCTACCAAGGGAGGCGGTGACAGCGGATTCAATACATAACTTTAAAAAGGGATTAAATATATATTTAAATAAAAATGGAATTAACGGCTATTCTGGATAAATAGAGAGGGAGTATTGATCCAGGGATGAATACAATCGCCAGTATCTGGAGTCAGGAATTTTATATTTTTTTCCCTGTTGAGACAATTGGCAAAGTTTCACTGGGGGGGGTCTGTTTGACTTCCTCTGGATCAATTAACAATAAATCCGCGTATTGCAGATCAAAGGAGATCTAAAAAGGTTGAACTTGATATGGACTAAAGTCTTTTTTTTAACCTAAATTACTATGCAACTATGTAACTATGAAAACCAGGGGAATTTTGTTTTTAAAACTGATGCATATTTCCCTACTTATTAATAGTTTCACATATATAACATAATTAGAGGATGACTATAGCATGTTTATGAGTAAAGCTCACATGTTTATTTGCGGGACATAGGCTATTAAAATAGTATCCAGTTTAAAATAAATAAAAGTTAAGATTTTTCTTGACTTTTAAACTGTCAATTTTCCCTTCAAGCAGAACTGCCTTTCTCCTACCTGTGAATATCAGGGATGTGGTAGCTCTGTCTATATCCTGGACCATATTGGAGCTTTGAAGCTGACTGGGTTGATGTCACTGGCCCTGCCCCTGCCCCATGAGATCATTAGCTCTGCCCCCACATCCTACACAGAGGTAATAGCTCTATTGTTACCTGCTTACAGCTGACCCATTGGATCTGCCCAGTGATAGTGCATGAGCCATCATAGCCTCATTCATTTTTACTGTTTAGTCTGAAGCAGAACCTACAGTGGTCAGAATTTATGTTTAATCCAGCCCACAGACAGAGTTTGCCACACCTGTGATATAGCAGGAGACTCACAATTTTGCATTAAATATACACAAAAAAAGTTGTTTTACTTATTTTAAACAGCATATTGTTTTTAATAGCACAGCAAAGAAGTATATGAGTGTTACTTGTACATGTACTACAGTGGCCCTTTAATCCTTAAGCAGCCCCCCCCCCCCTCCAACAGCTGCATGGAGCTTCTTAGACTACTAAGTACTTGAAGGGCAGAAAATTACAAGAATCACAATCTGTTTTGCTAGGAGTTGGGGAATACACCAGTAAGGGCCTCATTCAATTCGGGGCTGTTACGTGCAAGCAAATTCCTGATTTGCTACTTTTGAGCTGAGTGCTCGAGTAGCTCTACGTTTACTTTCCAATTCAATTGGCCGAGTTCGCAAGTTAGTCCTCCTTCCCGATAATCGCAAAACCTGCCGTCGAAAGTAGCATCTACGGGCCTGAACATGAAGCCCGTAATGCCCACTGTCGAAACAATGGAACCAGAGATCGTCATCATGACAACCTCCAAGCCTGTAGGACTTGGGAAATGCAGGGTCCACACATCAACCTCATGATGCGGGGTTCCCAATCAGGATCCCTGCTGGGTCTCCACATTAACCCTATGATGCTGGGGTCCCGATCGGGACCCCCTACAGGGTCCCCACATTACACCAATGATGCGGGTGTCCCAATCAGGACCCAAGCAGGGTCCCCATATTACCCAGATGATGAGGGGGGTCCCAATTGGGTCCCCGCATCAACCCCTTGCTGCAGGGGTCCCGATAAATTTGAATTTATCAATTCAAAAATCCTGCCTTGCGGCTCCTGAAAGGACCTATAAGGCTAAATAAAACAATTAACCTTTGCTGCGGGAGTGCTATAAGTACCCCCCGGGATCTAAAATTACCCCATCACTCATGGGGGTCAATATAGACCCTCATGAGACTAAAATGAACCTCTTCAGTCCAATAAGGGTCTATAGAGACCGCTATAGGACACTATTAACTCACATATTAACACTATAAGTGCCATGAGGGTCCTCCAGGAGCCTCATGACACAAAGTCTAAGCACTACACTATTAATCCTAACTATACCCCATTAATGCATTAACCTTAACTATACCCCATTAACCCCCACTATACCCCATTAACCCATTAACCCTAACTGTACCCAATAAACCCCTACCCTATTAACCCCTACCTTACATTATTAACCCCTATCCTACCCTGTACTATTCTGTTAACCCCCTCTAACTTATTAACCCCATCTCTAACTAATTAACCCCCTCTAACTAATTAACCCCCTCTAACTAATTAACCCTATTTAACCCTCATCCTACCTAATTAACCCTATCACAAACCACTTAACCCCATCTAGTCCTATTTAACCCCGCTTATACCCATCTCGCCCTATATAACCCTATCTAGTCCTATTTAACCTTAACTGTGCCTAGTTAACCCCATATAGTCCTATTTAACCAGTCTAGTCCTATTTAACCCCATCTAGTCCTATGTAACCCTACCCTACCCTATTAACCCCTACACTACCTACCCAACTCCTACCCCACCATATTAACCCCTATACTACCTATCTAACCCCCTAATAAAATCCCTAACACCTCACTAATTACAAAAAAATGAAAAAAAACCTAATTGCAGAAAAAAGAAAAGACAATTACTGAAAATAAAAAACTAAATTACACAAATTAATAAAACTACATTACAGAAAATAAAAAAAACCTTTATTAGATAAACAAAAAAAAGCTAGAATTACATAAAGTAAAAAAGCTACATTACATAAAATAAAAAAGCTACATTATAGAAAATAAAAAAGTACAATCTATAATAATAAACATCACTATCACAATAAAAATAAAAACCCACACCCACACACATAAAAGTAAATTTACCACTTACCTTGCCCCCAAAAAATATACCACTTACCTTGCCCAAATGCCCCTCCAGCGATGATGGTCTTCTGTGTGCTTTGTCTCAGACAAGGGCCCAATCCAAAAATGTCCACTGGTCCTACACACCTACAATAAAAAGAGGAAAGAGTACAATTAATACATATATAAATACAACATGTAAGATTATACAGTCGTAATAGGCCACTTACCTGTCCAAAATGGTCATCCAGCGATGCCCCTGTCCTCCTCAAAGTTAAATAGGTCTAGATGAGGTTAAGTCGGAGTAGATAGTGTTACATAGGTCTAGATGTGGTTATATAGGACTAGATTGGGTTAAATAGGACTAGATAGGGTTAGATAGGACTAGATGGGATTAAATAGGTGTAGATGTGTTTAGTGATAGGGTTAATTAGGTATGGTGAGGGTCAAATAGGGTTAATTAGTTAGAGGGGGTTAATTAGTTAGAGGGGGTTAATTAGAAAGAGTGGGTTTAATAGAATGTTATAGGGTAGGATAGAGGTTAATAATATAAGGTAGGGGTTAATAGGGTAGGTGTTTATTGGGTACAGTTAGTGTTAATATAGCAGTTAATAGTGTCCTACATAGACCCTTATTGGACTGAGGGCGTTCATTTTAGTATCATGAGGCTCTATATTGACTCCCATGAGTGATGGGGTTAATTTTAGGTGCCGGGGGTACTTATAGCTGGAGTTGGCTTTTTGCATTTACGGGCTTGACGGAAGGGGTAACCAGAGTAATTGAATAGCGATTTGTGATTTTTGTAGCCGCAACTCTTGTGGCCGTGAAAGATCAAAGGCTTTGAGGGAAGTAACTAGCGATTTTCAAAATCGCAGTGGAAAGTAGCGCGCAGCAATTAACCCGATCAGAGCCTGCAAGTAGGAGGCAAATACAAAAGTAACTTGCTCTCTCCACTTGCGAGCCCGGATCCCAAAAAAGTAGCAATTGAATGAGGCCCTAAGACTCCACAGGCTAGGTTACATTATATTCCCTAATACATAATTAAACCAATATAATGGATAAAGTGAATCCACCAATACATTTTAAACCAGTAACAGAACTATACCAATGTTCAAATTTTTTATTGAACATTTTCTTGGCTATTTTGTAGGGAAAGGTTTATTTAAATGTTTTTAAACTTTATTTGCAAATTGGCTTTAAGTACTTAAAAAAAAACTTGGAATATTGTAGCTTTGATGTATATTTGTAGTAAATCATCTCCTGATGGACAGACAGATCACACAAGGAAATAATAAACAGAGTATGTTGGCAATTATATAGATGGAAATATTTCAAGCTAATAAAAAGTTAATTTGCTATGTAGTGTGAGAAATATCTGACATCCCTTGAGTCATGATAGATACACATATATTTTTTACGTGTCTATTTTCCATTGTCTTTGTGGGAGAATTTTAAAATATTTGAGGGTGAATAGATGAAGTAGCGTCTATTAGTAATCTTTCCCATTTGTTAAAAATGGGGAAAAACAAGTTTAAAAAAAGGAAATGTACTGCATGAGGTGAGAGCATTTAACTGGGGATTTTAGCTCTGCATAACCTGTGAGTATTTAAATTCAAACAAAATTACTGCCTGATTCTATAACTATCCTTTTCTACAGTAGACAAATATACACCACTTTAGTAATTTTTTAGAACAATCTTGGTCTATGCTCCTATGCATCTATCACTCTCCTGTACCTCACCCACATCCTTTAGAATGTAAGTTTGCAAGTTTTCAATCTTGTGAGGTGCTTTAGGAAAGCACTTTGTATATCTGATTGAAAGCTCTATAACCGGCCTTCCATTATTTTCATTGCAGGGTTATTGTTTATACTTGTACCTAACCCCTGTATTGCGCTGCGGAATCTGTTGGCGCGTTATAAATAAAGGATAATAATAATAATAATAATAATAATAATGCTCCAACCCTGCTGACATCAAACATGCATGGGTGTAGGAACTGTTTGTATGTATTTATATATAAGCTATTTTATGGCCTGTGTATACAATGAGCTGTATCTACCCCAGAATTACTCTGGCTCCTACATACCTGCTAACTGGGCACTGAGAAACTCAGCTCTGCTAGACTGTATTTGAATTGCAAGCTTTAAAAGTTACACTGATTACTTTTTGTTTTGCCTTGAAATACTAATGATATTGCTACTCAGTTACTAAAGTAACTGGGTAACCCTATTATTTGAACACAATAGTGATACTATAATGCTAATTGATATATGTACAGTTCCATTGTATATTTGAACTCAATGAGCCTCATTCAATTGAGCAATTGTAAGTTACAGTAGCCCGTAATGGAGGTCGAAAGTTATTTTGCTATTCAATTGGCGTCTTTTTGCAAGCCACAAACGGTCTATGGGTATTGGGCTTGAAATCCTTGCGGTTGTTACAACCTTAACTTACACCCAATCTAAGCCTTTGAACTTTCAAGTCCGCAAGAGTTACGATGGCTAACATGGCTAATCGCTATTCAATTGCTACAATTCCACACCCGTAAACAGCAAATGTAGAAGAAAATCCTCCGAGTACTAAAGAGGACCCGCAAAGGGGTTAAAAATCAATACTGCACTGTAAATGACGGAGAAAGCGATGAAAGGCATTGGTTTATGGTTTCAGCTTTCTGCCTGTAACTTGCGTTTTTTTTCAATTGAATAGTACCGGAATTGTAGCAGACTGCAAACCCGCAGCAGGCTTCAAATTAAATGAGGCTCAATGATTATACATATGACAACATACTTTTTAGATCTCCTGTTATTATGGCTTTTAGTTTTTGACCTGTGAAGCATCCAATAAACCAGTATTTTATTAAGCAGCACTGGCATACATTGTTATAGCCTTAAAAAATAACACATCACTCTCCTTCCTAATTATTTATATTATCATTATAAGTAAGGAAAGAAAAACAGTCTGAATATACCTACCTGCTTTCCCACAGAAATTCTCGGAGAACAGTGATTTCACTGTCACTGATGATGCTGGGTAGATATATGCAAATGAGTCTCAAAATGTACCACCCTTTTGCTCTAGCCATTTAACATGGAAATCCATTTAGGCATATGTGCCTTAGCCTCTTGAAGGTCTTCAGAACATAACATTGGATTCATGTACAGTGGGTCTACCCACTCACAGATTGCAGTTACACCTAGATAATGGACTCTTCAGTGTGAGGTTGGTTCTGGCAACTGTGAAATGAGACTGGAGACTCTGACACTAAGAATGTTATGGTGGGCAGAAAGGTGATTGTATAACCTGTAAGGAAAGAAAATATAATTCTGAGTATACTTACATGTCTAAAATAGGCCAGAATTCTTGTTTTTTTTTACAGAAATTGTCACAGAACAGTGATTTCACTGCCTCTATTCATAATGTTTCAAAGTTGCTGTGTAGTATGCATCAAATAATAACGGTACTTGACCTAAGCAAGGCCCAGTCGGTATGTACATATAAAGATTAGACACAAATCACAAATTGGATATAATGATTAGACACAGACCACTTATTGGAGGGAAACTGGACACAGCTTTTATTGGTAAACACAAATAATGTAATAATTTATTATTGGTATTGTTATGGTTAACCATGACCAAGTGAGGGGAAGAGCCTGGCTAGAGACAGCACACACTACGCCCCAAACCCTCGTCTAGGGCCTACAGTGATGGACAGCTATACCACCATTGGGTACCTATTTTACCACTTATTCTGTGACTTTCTTCACCATCCGCCGCTGTGACAACAACAAAATACATTTTCTGTTAACATTTATTACAGACTTAATGTATACCTAGAACAAACGACTACTAAATACAACCAACTAGATAAATACCTCCCATATTGTAATTTTTTTTAATGTCCATTTATTTTATTTATTCTTATTATTCTTATTTTTTGTATAGGGATTGGTGGGTGGGTATTTTCACACATGGCTAGCTGGGGGCTTAATGGTGCAGATGGCGCCAAAGAGCCTATAAATGGCTCCACCCCCCAGCTAGACACCTCCAATCACCTATCCTTGGTCCCTCCAAGTCAAGTGGCCCTTACCCCCAAACCCAGGAGGCATGGGGTGGTCTACAGGCCCCTCATTACTTTATTTTTAGTATATAAATATTGTAAGGTTTTTGTTGCTTTATCTTCTGCAGCATTGGCTATATCCAGTGAAGAAACAGTTGTAGTTGTCATCTCCAATGCTTTACAACTTAAATAGTTAAATACATTTTTTATTTTATTTCTTAAGGTCACAAATTAGTCAAGAGAAATTCAGGAAACTTTATGTCTTACTTTTTTTTTGGGATTGCAGTACAAGTTTGTTTTTTTAGAGAAGATGCTTTATATGTTTCATAAGAAATCTAACATTCTAGTTTGAAAACAAGAAAGCAATGTTTTCGCAAATATTTTCTGATATTTTTAAGTTTATGGAAAACACAGTTTGATGAGCAGCATCATCTGAAATGACTACCAACCAGACCATATTGACTGGTCTGGGGAATATCTGCCAACCTTATTTACTGTGTCTGCAGCAGGTTGCTAATATTTCAGTAACACTGGGCTAGAGAAGCTTTATGAGACTGGGATGATATCCCAGATGTTGGCGAATACATTTATTATAAATCCACACAGATGTTTTATGCTGTTTATGTAATCCCTTCATGCATCTGACTGACTCCTGCTCTCCAAAAATATTTTTGCATCTGGCTTTGTTTGCTCTTTGATTTGCAAGCTTTGCAAACCTTACAGATTAAAAGAAAATATACACATATTTATAGTATGTCCTTTTGAACTAAACTTGATAATAGGAACAATGTTATCAGAAAGTAAAAAAATAAATTGACAAAGCCTTTAATATATTAACTATTATATAATAATTAATCTGCTAATCTTTCAATACTCTTCAGCCCAATTTGGACCACAATGCTATAAAGATCTCCTAAAAGCATGTTGAAATACTTTTAGAATTTTTTTAAATACTTGCATTTTTCACTCAGAAATCGAATAAAAGTAATTCTCTGTTCACATGTGTGAAAGACTGCCCATAGACTGCTCCATGTCTGCAACCAATTAGGTTGAAAATGTGTGTCTCCCCATTCAAGTTAATGGTAATATTTTTGTCAGACTGGGAAGGGAACACATTCTATTTTTTTCTTACCGGCAGAAAATTCATCTGCCTCTTTGAGCTATGCATATCAGTACAGTGGGGTTAGTGCTCTGTGCTCCATACAGCTCTGTGCACTGAACCCAACAAACAAGTATCCCTTACTACATCTATCTGTGCAGGCATGGAATGCTGGGCCCACATAAAAAAAGGAAAGTTACGGGTTAACTGGTCAGTGCTGTGTAACCAAGTCCAAGGGAAATCTGTGGCTATGAATCACTTCCTTTCTCCATAGAGCCTCAAAGAGCCTCAAAGAGCACATGCTGAACTCATATATTTGCTAATTACTCATGCAACCGTCAGTGAGCAGAATAAACTGTATGTAAACAAGAAATTTCATACTATAGATTTTATAGCTCTTATTAGTGTAAATAAAAAACAGATGATTTTAACATACAATATTGTGCTCTTTCACACCATGTGTCCCTTTTTTGCTGAAAGTAATGGCTTTCCTCTGGCCACTCTGCCATAAAGCCCAACTCTATGAAGCGTATGGCATATTGTCGTCCTATGTACAGATACTTCAGTCTCTGCTGTGGAACTCTGCAGCTCCTACAGGGTTACCTTAGGTCTCTGTGCTGCCTCTCTGATTATTCCCTTCTTTGCCCGGTCCGTGAGTTTTGGTGGGCGGCCATCTCTTGGCAGGTTTGCTGTTGTGACATGTCCTTTCCATTTGGTTATGCTAGATTTAATGGTGCTCCTGGGGATCATCAAAAATCGTTATATTTTTTTATAACCTAACCCTGACTTGTACTTCTCAACAACATTGTCCTTTACTTGTTTAAAGAGTTCCTTGGTCTTCATGGCAGCCTTTCAAAAAAGGTGTGTATATGTAATGACAGATCATGTGACACTTAGATTGCGGCTTCTGAATGTAATTGGTTGCACCAGAGCTTTTTATGGGCTTCATAACAAAGAGGGTGAATACATACGCACATGCCAATTTTCTGTTTTCTATTTCTAAAAAATACTTTTATGTACATATTTTCTCATTTCACCAACTTAGACTATTGTGTTCTGGTCCATCACATACAATTCAGATTAACAAAACATTGAACTTAAGGCTGTAAAGTAACAAAATCGGTAAAAAGTCAAGGTGGGTGAATAATTTTGCAATGCACTGTACATTACTATGCACTATTTCCTATGGGGAATATTGAGATCACAGCCCTTCTCATCTCACCCCCCCACTTGAGATGTTTAGTAAATCCCCCCAGTTTTAAAAATAAAATGCCACCCATGTTTTGATATGTGTAAAACATGATCTATATATGCTCACATTATCTAAGTTTCCTGGATTATTAATGCATCTGATGGAGGAGAATCAGAAGTGTATGAAAAAAAATGTCTCCATAAAAAAATAACAAAATAAACATTTAAACACTTACTTTGAAGTTAGAAAAATCTATTACAATTTCTGACAGTTTAAATTTAAGGTGAACACCCCCTCCAATTTGTTTTGGCCAATCCGGTTAGAGAAAGATTTGAGACATAGTACTATGTTTGTTACTATGGAAATAGCCCACAGTATAGACAGGAAGTAGGGATGAGTCATATACCAGCAGTGACAACACTGCTCTCCTATTGGCTGTGGTGCAAAGCAGCATGGGATATGTAGCAAAGGAGACTGGGAAATGTAGTGTATCACTGACATGTGACAGGAAGCTGCAAGGAGGAAGCTGCAAGGAGTTTGGTTGAGCTATCAACAGCAGGTAAATAGTGGGTTAATATCGCTCCCCAGATGCTGCATACTGATTGGGGGAAACCAGGAAGTTGTGTAGATACCCCCTGGAGGTGTCAACATAATCATTAGAGGGATTTTTAGATATTAATAAAAATAAAATGTTTTATGAGATGTGCTGCATACACGTAGGCTGTGTTTTGCCTACAGAGTGCAGAAATGTATTAATCCAGCTTACTTAGATATCCCTTTAAGTAACAATGGGCCCTATTCTATTGGCCAATTTGCAAATTATTACACACTTAAAACAGCTCTTCAAATTGCCACATATTCTATTAGCTACTTGCAATCCAATTATGAGTTACCCACACACAATCACTATGGACCAGCCAAAGATGCAAAACTGGCCTTACAATACCATTGGTTCTAGCACAGCTCAAACATTATGAGTGCTAAATTATTAAAGTTACACAAAATCGATATTCTATTAGACCCGTAGCTCTAGCTCGCAAATAAACTAACCTGCAAATGAAAGAAGTATCACGTTTCTGTACTAAATAGGACTCGCAAGGCCTTTTTCAAACACTTATTAGAGCTGTAGCAGCAATTAAACACACAATACTGTACTTTAAAATCATAGGGAGGCCTGAAAACACATTAGAATTATTTGCACAAAAGTCTCAAACCCTCAAATATGCAATTTAAAAATATTATTTTTAAATGTTATTTCTGAGTAATATCGATCCCGGGACTCCAGGGGTTTATACATATTATGAAACCCACAAGGACTAGAACAGATGCTTAAATTGGTTCTATAGATTGCTTGATTCTGAGCCCCATTGACAGATATTACTTATTGGCTCTCATTAATATGTAGCCACCGATTGCAGATTACGTGTAACTTCCATGTTTTAATGATGTCATGATGACGGACTCATTAACTACTGGCTGTATCTAAGAAGTAAATTACTGCCTTGCTTAAACTCTTTTCTATGCAAAGCAAACAATACCGGAAAAAACAACATGTATGTATGCAATGCATCAAATACTTAAAAGGAATATATTATATATGACCTATAATGTATAAAATGTAAAAACAATATGAACTCTATGTATCATAAAAAAAAAAAAAAAAAAAGTATAAAGCCTGCTATGTATAAAGGAAAACTGATGAGGTTACTAATTAAAAAGTAAAATATGTTTTTAATATAAATCAATTGATGTCTACATATTATAATGTAACATAGTCTTTGTATAACTGCATTTTGAATGTAGATCCATAATACTATGGTGTTTTCATATAAATCTGCAGTAGTTTTACCAGCCTTCACTACCACAATCATTTGAAATCTAAAAGACAGGATCTTCAGTCAGCTGACTTAACATGTTCCCTCCTTCCTAACATTTTGACTTCTTTCATCCGTAGCACATTAATTCCCATTTCAAACAAGTAGTGATATACTATAATTTCAACTAAAGAGGGTATAGGCTTGTTGCCCAATTGCAAATGAAATTGTCATCATTACGTCATTACGTCACTGAAAAATGGAGGTTAGATTTGATAGGACCCGCATTCCAGAAATAATGCAATAATAATAAATCAGTAACACATTGATTTCTGGGATCGATATAACTCGAAAATTAAACAGAAATAAAAGTATTTTATATTTCAGATTTGCGAGTTTGAGAATGTTGTACTATTAATTTTAATACCTTACATCACTTTCCCTTTAATTGATACTATAGTAGTGTGTGTATATTTGCATTTACAGTGCTACAGATAGGACTTTAACGCCCTTGTGGGTCCTCTCTAGTACCTGTAGACTTTTTGGCTCCATTTACGGGTTACGGGTTTGAACACCAGTGGATTCATAGCAATTTAATAGCGATTTTTCAAATGTAACAAATCAAAGGATTTGCGGACTCGGAGTTCAAATTTTGTTGTCCCGTTTTGTTTTTCCACCTATAACATGCAGATTATTAGCAAGTTGCTTTACGGGGCCAATTTAATAGCCGTAAGTCTTGCGGGCTACGTTACTGGCTACGGTTTTACACGTTGAGGGAATTTAATAGGGCTGTTGGTAGTCCAAAAAGGGGTCTATAGTTAAATTAGTATGGAAAGCACTGTCTCACATAATTTTTAAATCACTACTCCACCTAGGCTAATAGATTCAATTTTTACATGATTTTCCAAAGGATTTGCATTTCCACTTTTATTAAGCAAACTATATTGTAAATATATTTGACTTATTGTAGTGTTACAATGGCTCATTATTCCATGTTCATTCTTGCAACTCTTACCTTACTACATTTGAGTTTTCACAAGCCACTGAAACTACTGTAAGAAATGTAGTAATTCATTTATTAACTAATAAAAGGAAGGCAAATTGTCTATACATATTCTCCTTGATCTCTCTTCCGTGTTTTACACAGTTTATTATCCTCTCTAATCAAGCAATTAAAATTTCCTATTGCCCCCTTTATTCTGAGTCACACAAGGCTAAGTCATATGCCAACTGGAATTTTCCATTAATATGGATTGTCATGTAAACCTTATAAAATTGTTGGGATTCCAATACAATCTCTTTACTGATTATATGCAGATCTATTTCCTTAACCAGAAAACTCACTTTTCTACTGACCCAGGGTTTAATGTTCTCTTTCTCTTCTTGGATGGTTGTGCCCTACTTACAACCCTACTGCCTTAAATCTCATTTTTCTCAAACAATAAACAACAGAACCTCAGGTCACTGATTCATTGTTTCCCATCTCAGTTAGTGTAAAACTCTCATCATTCTGATCAGTTCTAAAAGCCTCCACCAGTGTCAATCACTGTGTACCACCTAAGTATGTGTACCACCTTAATGCTAGTCCTTGTCTCAAATCTGTATGTATTCCAGAACTAAATTCAGAATCCATAGCTATTAACACCATTGCTACTTACAGTTCCTTCCTTATACCAGATATTTCACATACCACCCTTTCACTCTGCCCATAATCTACAACTCTTCATCAAACCACTTCCACAGGCAAAACTTCTCCTATGCTATATCCATTTCCTATGCTATATCCAACATTGAAATATTGTCTGCCTCTCACAAATGTTTTTAACTTTATACGTTATTATAGCTGTGATGTAGATTTACTAAGAACACTGCTAGTGAAGCTCTACTCTCTTAGTACCCCTTCTACTCTATAACTACTTTTATATTGCAAGTAGTGATGTCGCGAACATCAAATTTTCGGTTCGCGAACATCGGATGCAAACTTCAATCAAATGTTTGCCAACCGGCGAACCCGGCGAACCGCCAAAGACTTCAATGGGCAGGCGAATTTCAAAACCCACAGGGACTCTTTCTGGCCACAATAGTGATGGGAAAGTTGTTTCAAGGGGACTAACACCTGGACTGTGGCATGCCGGAGGGGGATCCATGGCAAAACTCCCATGGAAAATTACATAGTTGATGCAGAGTCTGGTTTTAAGCCATAAAGGGCATAAATCACCTAAGATTCCTAAATTGTTTGGAATAACATGCTTTAAAACATCAGGTATGATGTTGTATCGATCAGGTAGTGTAAGGGTTACACCCGCTTCACAGTAACAGACCAATCTCCCTGTTTAATGCACCGCAAACCACCGCAAACAGTCCCTTTGCACAACCGCAAACTCCCCATTTGCACAAGGTTGGATACCAAGCTAGCCATGTCCTGTTCCTTGTCCTCACTGATGTCATTGAAGGTCTCTTCCTCCACCCAGCCACCAAGGGTCCCCGAAAGGTGACAACAAGCCCCCTGGGACGCCTGCTGTGTTTGGTCTTCCACCTCCTCAAAGCCACCTTCCTCCTCTGACTCCTCTTCTTCAGACTCCTCTCTCTGCGTTGCCTCTGTCTGTGTTATTATAAGGTGTGTACTGTTAAGTAGTTCCTATTGGTTTAATCCCTGTTACGTCCACTATTAGGGGACGTGTATATGGCATTGATTTTTGGAACAGGGAGATGGAAAAAGATGCTTGGTCGGACCTCCTACTTCAAATTTGGGGCACTGCGCGTGCAATCTAAGGTGCTACAAGATATGAGTGTCACTGTGCACTGGCAAAAGTTGGCAGAGTAGATGCAATAGGCTTCACACACACGCCTGTAGGCAGGCAATTGCTATTCAATCTATTACAGTCAAAAAAGTGTTGTTTTATGTCACTGTACACTACGGTTGCACCAGATATGACGTATCACTGTGCACTGGCAAAAGTTGGCAGAGTAGATGCAATAGGCTTCACACACACGCCTGTAGGCAGGCAATTGCTATTCAATCTATTACAGTCAAAAAAGTGTTGTTTTATGTCACTGTACTCTACGGTTGCACCAGATATGACGTATCACTGTGCACTGGCAAAAGTTGGCAGAGTAGATGCAATAGGCTTCACACACACACACGCCTGTAGGCAGGCAATTGCTATTCAATCTATTACAGTCAAAAAAGTGTTTAATTTCACTGAGCACAATATAAGCTGTGAGCCTGACACAGGCAGACAACTGAAATTAGATTAATTGTAGTGGAAGCTAAGTACACAGCCTGGCTATCTATTTCCCTATTAAATCTCCAGTAGCTACACTATCTGTCCTCTCACAACGAATGGAGCTTCAGAATGATTCTAAAATGTATGCTGTCCTTCAGATGGAAGGCCCTGGAAGGGAGTGTATGCTGCTGATTGGCTGGAATGTGTCTGCTGACTGTGAGGTGCAGGGTCAACGTTTCCTCAATGATAAAGAATAGGAGGCGAACCCAAAAGCGAACGCGAACATGCCAAAATCGCTGCGAATAGTCTGCGGGCGAACTGTTCGCGACATCTCTAATTGCAAGCTATCACAAGAATTTGACTCTATTTTTGTGCGTTTTGACATTTATATTTGCATTCCTCCAACTGTCCCTCAATATCTCAATCCCTGACCCCAATTGTCCCTCTTTTGAAGGGACTTATCATGACAGATCCCTTTACTTTGACTGAAAAAGTCCCTCTTTGGTTCTCAGAATCCTCTTTGGTTATTTTCTCCAAGATGTCAGGAGTGTATATGTTCTGCAGAATATTTGTGTATATAGAGCAGGGTGCACATATTGAGTGTATATAGCATTCAGACATGTTGCTCAGTCAGTGGATTGCAGTAATCATATCAAATAGTATGCACATGTTCAGTAACGTATATCCCTCTTTAGCTATTTGATATGTTGAGAGGTATGTTATGTATTTATGTTTACTTTTAATTTATTTCCTCTTTAAACTCTACTATGTAATATGCTGTTGCTTTCTAAATAAGGATCACATATATAGTTTTGAGCAATACGGGTTGTTGCTAATGTTTCAGGCACTCCAGCCTCACATCACCCCCCTAGAGACACATGGGAAAGGGGAAGAGACACAGGGAAAGGGGGAAGAGACACATGGGAGGGGGGAGAGACACAGGAGAGGGGGCAAGAGACACAGCAGAGGAAGAGCAGGGCAAACAGACACAGAGGGATTAGAGAGGGGAAAAGGACACAGGGTAGGGAGAGGGGGGGAAACAGACACAGGGGAGGGAGAGGGGGGAAGAGACACAGGGTGGGAGGAGGGGGCACAGGAGAGGCGAGAAGAGACACAGGAGAGCAGGGCAAACAGACACAGAGGGAGTATAGGGGAAAAAAGACATAGGGGAGGGAGAGGGGGGAACAGACACAGGGGAGGGAGAGGGGGAACAGATACAGGGGAGGGAGAGAGGGGACAGACACAGGGGAGGGAGATGGGAGACACAAGGGAGGGAGGGAGTGGGGAGGAGACACAGGGGTGGGAGAGCATGGGGAAAAGAGACACAGGGGAGGGAGAGGGTGGAGAGACACAGGGGAGGGAGGGGTGACAGACACAGGGGGAGTAGAGGGGGGAAGACAGGGGAGGGAGGGGGAACAGACATAGGGGAGAGGGTGGGACAGACACAGGGAAGGGAGAGGGGGGGACAGACACAGGGTAGGGAGGGGGGACAGATACAGGGGAGGGAGAAGGGGGAACAGACACAGGGAAGGGCGAGGAGGGGAACAGATACAGGGGAGGGAGAGGGGGGGGCAGACACAGAGGAGGGAGACAGGGGAAGAGACACAGGAGAGGGAGGGGGATACACAAGGGAGGGAGGGGGGTGGAGACAAAGGGGATGGAGAGCGTGGGAAAAGAGACACAGTGGAGAGAGAGGGGGTGAAAAGAGACACAAAGGAGGGAGTGAAGGATAAAATGAGACACAAGGGAGGGAGAGGAGAGGGGAAAGGAGTCACAAAGGAGGAAGTAAACAGGGGGAGAGGCTTGTCTTGTGGTGAGTGCCAAAGGTGCTCACATTAGGTGGCAAACAGCATTGCCAGCATTACAATTTTATTGCCGTCATTTTTGACGGGCAAGTCGCTAGTAATAAAAAATGTATAATACATTTACATTTACTTTTATATTGAAGATAAAGATATGGAAACAAACAACAACTAAGGGGGATAAGTGTGCACCGGGGGCTTATAAAATGTTGTACGTATCTCACACGCTTTAGCTTTTATACTTTTCACATACATAGATAAAGACAGTCTGGTAATCTCGTTTCCACCACATACACCAAATTCTGAAATGGTAAGTCAGTATTGTTGTAAGTTTTTGAAGGTTAGCTTTCTCTTAAAGGGGCATATTACAGACATGTTCCTACTTGTTTTTAAAGATAGATTTTATGTCAATATTACAGTTACATCTGTGAGTGAATATAAAGTACCAAAAATATTTTCCTAAGAAAATGTAAAATATAAATGTCTGTATTGTTCCACTGAAGAGGATAGGAAATTGTCAACATCTGCTCCACCGCACAGCATGAGCTTAGCATCCTTTTCCTGTCAGACGGCAACTGGCTACAGAGACTTCAAATCTACATGACTGCATACTTTCTCAGCCATGGAGGCTCTCTGTGCATTGTAGTGGCTTAAAATAAAATGCATAATTAAGTTGTCTCTCTTCTTTATGTAGTGACATAATTCTGTTTATTTATGGAATGCAAAATTATACATGTATATTAATTGCAAAGCAACATATTTTCTATTACTGGCTACACAGTGATATAGATGTTACAGATCTCAGCATTAAATACTACAGTTTAAAACTAGTAGTGAGCAACTTGATCCTATGAGCCCAAGATTTCAATCTCGCTTTGCTTTAACACAGGTGCATAAATCTGGCTCAATGAAATGGGGTAACTAATAGCTAAAACAGACAGAACCTAAATATACAAGAACAGAAATCCAAAAATCCTGATGTTAGTGGCTCTTGTAGGACCAAGTTGCCACCACAAACTATTGTGCGATGTGCCTTTCAATTAAGGAGAATCCAGAGGTGAATTTCCTATAATATATCTCATTGAGTGTTTTGTGAAGCCTTTTAGAGTTGTTCTGAAGACCTTATCTCCAAAAATTATGCTAATGAATTACAAACAATTCAAAGGAAGGTGACAAAACTGTTGTATGTTATAAAGGGCAAGATTAAGAGGACAGATTTAATGATTGTAATAGCTTAAGGACAGAAGGAGACGGGTAATATGTGATTATTTACATATATATATATATATATATATATATATATATATATATATATATATATATATATATATACAGTAGACTCTCAGTTAACCAGAACTCAAGCAACCAGATTTTTTTTTAAGACTGTACTTTAAATAAGTGTGCAAGTGAGGAGTGAAAGCTGCTGCTGCTAGAACAGCCCTCACTGACAAATATACTTAGCAGAGCATCCTATGTATAGCTAATATATCAAGTAACCAGAAACTCCATTTATTCAGCATCTACCAATCCCCATGGGTGCCAGGTAACTGGGAGTCTACTGTATATATATATATACATATATATATATATATGGGGGGTATTTGATCCCCTGCTGATTTTGAACGTTTGTCCGCTGACAAAGAAATAATCTTAATGGTAGGTGTATTTTAACAATGAGAGACAGAATGACAAAAAAAACTAAACAAGAAAAACGCATGTTAAAAAAGTTATACATTTTTTTGCAGGCCAATGAGGGAAATAAGTATCTTCGACTTACTACTTGGTGGCAAAACCCTTGTTGACAATCACAGAAGTCAGACGTTTCTTGTAGTTGGCCACCAGGTTTGCACACATCTCTGGAGGGATTTTGTCCCGCTCCTCTTTGTAGATCCTCTCCAAGTCATTAAGGTTTCCAGGCTGATGTTTGGCAACTCGAACCTTCAGCTCCCTCCACAGATTATCTATGGGATTAAGTTCTGGAGACTGGCTAGGCCACTCCAGGACCTTACTATGCTTCTTCTTGAGCCACTCCTTTGCTGCCTTGGCTGTGTGTTTTGGGTCATTGCCATGCTGGAATACTCATCCACGACCCAGTTTCAATGCCCTAGCTGAGGGAAGGAACTTTTCACCCAAGATTTGATGGTACATGGCCCTGTCCATCGTCCCTTTAAAGCGGTGCATTTGTCTGTTACCTTAGCAGAAAACCACCCCTAAAGCATAATGTTTCCACCTCCATGTTTGACGGTGGGGATGGTGTTCTTGGGGTTATAGGCAGCATTCCTCCTCCTCCAAACCCGGCAAGTTGAGTTGATGCCAAAGAGCTTGATTTTGGTCTCATCTGACCACAACACTTTCACCCAGTCCTCCTCTGAATCATTCAGATATTCATTGGCAAGCTTCAGACGGGACTGTACATGTGCTTTCTTGAGCAGGGGGACCTTGCGGGCGCTGCAGAATTTCAGTCCTGCACGGCGTAGTGTGTCACCAATTGTTTTCTTGGTGACTATGGTCCCAGCTGCCTTGAGATCATTACCAAGATCCTCCCGTATAGTTCTGGGCTGATTCCTTACCGTTCTCATGATCATTGAAACTCCACGAGGTGAGATCTTGCATGGAGCATCAGAGTCTGGCAGTTATTTTGTGTTTCTTCCGTTTGCAAATAATGGACACCAACTGTTGTCACCTTCTCACCAAGCTGCTTGGCGATGGTCTTGTAGCCCATTCCAGCCTTGTGTAGGTCTACAATCTTGTCCCTGACATCCTTGGACAGCTCTTTGGTCTTGGCCATGGTAGAGAGTTTGGAATCGGATTTATTGATTGCTTCCGTGGACAGGTGTCTTTTATACAGGTAATGAGCTGAGATTAGGAGCACTCCCTTTAAGAGAGTGCTCCTAGTCTCAGCTCGTTACCTGTATAAAAGACAACTGGAAGCCAGAAATCTTGCTTATTCATAGGGGATCAAATACTTATTTCCTTCACTGACCTGCAAATCAAACAGAGGGGGCCCAGGGGTCATGGACTATATGGAATATTTTGTTCCACTCTGCTGTCAAATCTATGTTTCTATGAGTTTGTGGAGCAAATGTCAAAGGGCAAGCTAGTTGTATGGCAGTAGATAAACATGAACAGACATTAAACAGGTTAAACTCCAATATCCCTTCTTCCTCTGGTTACTGATGGTCTTAAAGAACACCCCATATCTTTTTCACTCAGGTTTCCCTACTCCTCAGATTTTTAAGGGGTATATATCATTCAATATAACATAGTCCTTTTCTAGCAAAGTGCATATGTGAATTTTAAAATTGTTTAGCTTGGCATGCTTGATAAACAACAAATTACACACCAGTGTAGGAAATGTAATATTCTTACCCAGCAGTGCATAAAGAAAGAACTGGTTAAACCAGAATATATTTTATACCATAATGACACTGAAAAGGAAATAGTTACTTAGTTATATTGTTAAAACATTTATATAAAACAACTGTTTTTTGTTTAAACAACATGGAAATTCCTAGTATTGACTCAATACAAAATGGATAACACAAAATATAACCAGTTTTTTCATGCTCTTTAAGAATAACCTGAGTCCAGTTCCTGATAAATGAAAACAAAATGGATTAATGTTATTACCCAGGGTAGTATTTGAAAGTAATTCCCAAAGCCAATCTGTTATACACAACTCTTCCTCCTACAACAATTTTTACTTCATAATATTAAAACAATTCAAATAAATACAGCATGAACATTTATTTGCCTTGTATAGCAATACTGTAAGTCGGTATGGTATCAAACCACTGTATAAATGATACATTATAGCAACAGCTAAACAAGACCAGTGGATTGCCCTGGGATCCAGGAACATAATGTGAAATTATGAGGAGCCCTTACCTTTATTTTATTAGAAAAGCCAACCCAGTAATATAAAATGGCATGCCTTGGAAATTACCTGATCTTTTTGTGAGATCTTGTGCCCTACACAGTAAAGCATGGACAGAAATACAGCGTAGAAAGAACATTTACATTATCTTGTTTTACTTTTATTAATATGATCAAAGTGACAAAAGATGCAAGTTCTTCTAAATGTTTCTCTTTTTTATTAAATTATAGAAGTAACATTTACTTCCATTATGGTGCCTGCTTTACTTAATATATATAAACCCAACTGTTTCATAGAAAATTGGCACTTGATCAATAACTGATAAAAATAATAATAGTAATAATAATAACAATAAAAATACTAATAATTATATATATAAAAGGTATTCTAAGTGTGTAAGTTAAAACATTGTGTTCAGTTTTATGTAAATATTGATAAAACAAACACAATTCTCTATGTGTATCTGCGTTCATACATATTTAAAAATGAAAAAAAATCTATTTTTAAAAAAACCTATGTTGCATGCTATTTCATTTTCTTCCATGTTTTATTTTCTTCTATTTTAATAAGCAAAATGTGTGTAAATTTTTAGGTTCTGATATCCACCACATTTTTTTCAGTGCCGCAAATAACACATGAAATTTTCCCAAAATTCTTTTAGCTTAACAGGGCTATCAGCCAAGTCCTTCACTAAGCTCCTCTGTTTGGCGTTCCTTCCAGATGTATCCAGAGAGAGGTCTGATCAAAGCAGACAGTGCTGCGATTGAGCCCTGCACAGTTAGCTGTGAAATGGAAGTACTCCCGGGGAAAATTCTGCAGATCCCTGTCAGGCTGCTTTGATGAGGCCAGCTAGGACTGGACAGACTGGTTTTCTAATGCAGTGGTAGCCTGGGGCTGGTCTTTGTGGAGGGAGAAAAAAAGTATAAACACAAACAGTATGAGAATTCAACAGAACTGGCAAAGAGTCTGGTCATGGGATATCTAAGAGTAACATAATATGAAATTAAGCAACACGTGAGAGCCAACTAGTTACAATTAAAATGTATTGACAAAATTAAAAATTTAACTTTCTTAAAGTTAGCATTTATCAACTCATATACAGGTGGTTTCCGGGTTACAGACGACCCGACTTACAGAATGGGTTCCCAAGGCTTTTAGTATGAGTATGTTCTGTTTGTTTGATTAAAAGAGAGAGCACAATAGTTTCTGTTACTTATTATTACAGTACAGGGGTGTTATTATTATCACTACTACAGTATTATACTGTATTATTATTACCACCTATGATCCATTATAGTATTATAGTTATTATTTTTAATATTATCATTATTATCTGGGATCCAAGTTACATACAAATCCGACCTAAATACATTCTCAGGAACGTATCTCGTCCTTAACCCTTGGACCGCCTTTATGTCCAAGACCTCTGCAGTCCTATACATGGCATATTTTGGTCTTATGCTGCCATATGCCTCCCAGGTCCTACTTTCCCACTTCTATATCTCAAATCATAAGTTTCTGAACAAATTATTGGTCCAATCCTATCCTCCCCATCTTACAGAGCCACCTTAAGGTTCCATGACACAACGAAAAATGTGTAAGAAGTAATTTTGGTGGTTCCTTGACTAATCCCTAATTTATATATATATATATATATATATATATATATATATATATATATATATATATATATATATATATATATATATATATATAAATATTTGTATATATATATATATATATATATATATATTTATATACCTATATATATAAATATATATATATATATATATATAGTATCTCACAAAAGTGTGTATGCCCCTCACATCTTTGTAAATATTTTATTATATCTTTTCATGTGACAACACTGAAGAAATGACACTCTGCTGCAATGTAAAGTAGTAAGTGTACAGCCTGTATAACAGTGTAAATTTCCTGTCCCCTCAAAATATCTCAACACACAGCCATTAATGTCTAAACCGTTGGCAATAAAAGTGAGTACACCCCTAAGTGAAAATGTCCAAATTGGGCCCAAAGTGTCAATATTTAGTGTGGCCACCATCACTGCCTTAACCCTCATGGGCATGGAGTTCACCAGAGCTTCACAGGTTGCCACCAGAGTCCCCTTCCACTCTTCCATGATGACATCACGGAGCTGGTGGAGGTTAGTGACTCCCCCACGTATTTGCTGCTTTGGCAATGGGAGGGGGATCTTTGTTGCTAATAAGTGTTTCATATGACAGCTTGCACTCCAGTGCACAGTTCCTTGCAATAGCATCAGTGGAAATCCTATCTGTATTAATAACCCCCCCCCCCCCCCCCCCCGACACCTACCGCACATGCACTCAGGGGCGGAACTACCAGTGGTGCAGGTGGTGCAGTTCACCAGGGTCCTTCTCTGGGAGGTCCAATGCTGTGCCTTTTTTTACATTTAATTATTTTTTTCTGGAGAGCATTTCTACTGAAGTTCCAGGTGGTGGCAGCATGGAGCGCTTCAGCATGATTGGGATGTGTATCAGGAGGTTCGAGAGAGAGAGCAAGGGCGGGTTGACAGCAAAGTACAGGGGGATGGTTTATGTGAGGTGGATGCTGAGAAGGGTCCAGTGTTGTTTGTGGATAGATGATGAGAGAGGATGGCTACTGAGAGGATTTGGTGCTATGCAGAGATGGCTGCTGAGAGCGACTGGCTGCTATGTAGAGATAGTAAATGTGTATATATGTTTATATGTGTGCTTCACACAGGCAGGAGATAAGCAAAGGGGAGCAGCTATAGCAAGGGGTCTTGAGGGAGCAGCTATGGAAAGGTGTCTTGAGGGGAGCAGCTATGGGAAATGGTCTTATGGGAAGTGTTCTTAGGGAGGGGAGCTGTTATGAGAACGGGTCTTGTGGAGTGCATTGAGTGAATTGGTATTGGGGAGAGACTGGGCAAAAACATTTTTTACAAGCCTCCTTAGGGGAGGGAGTCTTAACATTTTTTTTGCACCAGGACCCTCCATTCTTTAGCTCTGCCACTGAGAACCATGTATCTCCTTTAGTAAATTCCTACAACTAGAGGTACAGCAATTAAAGCAGATGAATAAATAAAACCCTGTAGAGCTTTGTGTTTTTTTAATTTTTTTTAATTCCTCCTAAAACAGATAGAAACATTTTTGCGAGATGAGTGAAATTTACACTTAGCTTGCCCATAATACAGACCAGTGCATTAAACAGTGAGTGCAGCAACAGGTAAAACAAACAGATGTAGGGTGCCAATGTTTCTAACTTCAATACACAGCTGGAATATAATTTGGGAAAAACTGCAGTGCACATTCGGGAGATTCACTCAGAATTGCTGTAATGAGCTGTAATACATTGTAGTCTAACTCAGTTTACTGCAGCAGCCTCCTTTACATGACCTAATTCATCTAGCCAATGCAAGTACAGTTGTCTCTTACAAGTCTATATGGGCATGACTAGTAATCTCAGCTCTGATGACTATCCTTAAGGAGGGGAGGGGGAATTTACTAAAAGGAAGCATAATAATCTGTGGCTCATTTCGCACTAGCGCTATTCAAAAGGGGCAGAACTATTGCTGGTGCACACAGTGCCATGCACTGGAGCCCAGCTCTGGGGGGCCCCAGTTACATAGTTACATAGTAATTGAGGTTGAAAAAAGACCTTTACTCTACCAAGTTCAACCTCGGATCTGCAATATGCGGATTAGTTGTTAACTGATCCAGTGGAAGGCAAACAAAAAAAAAAAAACATTAGCCAATCCTCTCAAAAGGGAAAAATTAATGAATTCTTTCCTGACCCAGATACTGGTGATCTGATACCTACCTGGATCGATACTCTCTCTCTAATTAACAAGGATAACCCTGTATGCCCTTTTTAATTAAAAATATTTCCAGTCCCTTTTTATAGTTATCTATCGAATCCGCTGTCACCACCTCCTTTGGTAGAGAATTCCACAGATTAGCCACCATGTGACGAAACCTTTTCTTTCTTTGAGGTGGCATATTTTTACTTCTAACCTCAAGGGATGTCCTCTTGTCAGTTGAAAACCTCTTTGCACAAAAAGCTCTATACTGATACTTTATACTGACCCGGGATCTATTTATATAAGATAATCATATCCCCTCATAGACGACTTTTTTCTAGAGAAAATAAGTTTAATTTGGTTAGTTTGTGTTCATAACTTAGCCCCTCCATTCCCCTTATTAGTTTTGTTGCCATTCTCTGTACTTTTTCCAGTACTAAAATGTCCTTTTTATTTAGTGGTGCCCAAAATTGTGCTCCATATTCCAAATGAGGGCGTACTAGGGATTTGTATAGTGGCAGAATTATATTTGCTTCCCTTGCTTCTATACCCTTCTTAATACATGCTAATATTTTATTTGCCTTTGCAGATGCTGCTTGGCATTGAGCACTGTTACCTAGGTGATTGTCCACAAGCACTCCCAAATCTCTTTCACTATCAGATACCGCTATATTTGCTCCATTATGATTATAAATTGCATGGCTATTTTTCCTTCCCAGATGCATAACTTTACATTTATTTGTATTCAATCTCATCTGCAATTTAGATGCACATCTCTCTAATTTATGCAAATCCCTTTAGAGGGAAAGTACATCATTTTCTGATTTAATTACCTTGCACAACTTTGTGTCATCAGCAAAAATGGAGACACTACTTTCCAGTCCTATTTCTAAGTCATTAATAAATATGTTAAAAAGGAGAGGACCTAATACAGAACCATGAGGAACCCCACTTACCACACTAATCCAATCAGAGTATGCTCCATTTACCACAACCCTTTGCTTCTTATCTTTTAGCCAGCTCTTGATCCATGTATAGATATATACTACAATTCCTGTATCCCCTAGTTTGAACAATAGTCTTCCATATGGCACTGTATCAAAAGCCTTTGCAAAATCCAAAAAGACTACATCAACTGAGTTGCCTTGATTCAGATTTTTACTAACCTCCTCATAGAAACTAATTAGATTTGTTTGACATGACCTCATAAATCGATGTTGACTCCTACTAATAATCCTGTTCAAATAGACATATTCTTGTATATTATGCCTTATTAACAGCTCTAAAAGCTTTCCCACTACAGAAGTGAGGCTCACTGGTCTATAATTCCCCTGGATTTGCTCTTGCTCCCTTCTTAAATATAGATATCATCTCTGCATTTCTCCAGTCATCTGGTAGAGACCCTGTGTTGAGTGAATCTTAAAAACTCAAATATAAAGGTTTGGCTTTAACAAAACCAAGTTCCCTCATTACCCTTGGATGTATTCCATCAGGATCAGGGGCTTTAATAACATTTATTTCTTCCTACCTCTTTTGGATTTCTTCGTTAACCAATTTTTTGGTTACTTGTACCTCCCTTGTATATATAGAAGAAAATAAACTATTTACTCTTTTGCAACTCATTTTTAATTTTCTATTTTAGCCAGTCTAATAGCCCTTTTGCAAGCATTGTTGATTTCCTTGTACTCACGTAAAGTAGTCTCTGTCCCCTCTTGTTTGTATAATTTAAATGCCTATTTTTTTACTCCGTATCTTCATATTTAAATCATTGTTAAGCCACATTGCATGTGATTTACTCCTTTTACTTTTATCCCACACGGTATATGCCGATGTTTATGTATATTTACTAAGGATTTAAATGTTATCCATTTATGTTCAGTGTTTTTACCTATCAGTTCTCTGTCCCAGTCTATACGTTGTATTGCTGCCCTTAGACAGTTAAAATCTGCCCTTTTAAAATTAAGTGTTTTTGTTCGCCTCTTACAATTTTTGTTTTTTTATTAAATCTCAAATCAGACCGTGTTGTGATCACTCTTTCCCAAAGGTTGCACTATTTCAACATTTTATACCATATTGATATTATTTGTGATGACTAAATCAAAGATACTCTCATTTCTAGTAAGGTCTTTTATAACCTGGGCTCCCCTTAGCTGAACTACTGGTCTCATTCATCCATTTTATTTCAGTGTAGTTAAAATCTCCCATTATTAGAACTTGCCCATGCTTAGCTGCATTTCCAATCTGTAACAATAATTCAATTTCCTCACTTTCAATTATATTTGGGGGTTTAGAGCATACTCCACCTAATATTCTTTTGGAATCTGCTGCTCCGCTATTTAACTCTACCCACAAACATTCAACATTACCGCTAGTTCCAGCATAAATATCTTCTCTGACTAAAGGCTTATATTCGGGCTTAACATACTGACAAATCCCTCCTCCTCTTTTACAATTTTCACTATCTTTCCAAAATAGGTTATAACCATCCAGATTAACAGTCCAGTTATGAGATTCATCCCACCACATTTCAGTAATGCCTATTAAATCCCATTTTTTCATTAACTGCTATTAATTCCAACTTTCCCATTTTTCCTGGCAAGCTTCTGGCATTAGCAAGCATACACCTTATGTTATGAGTCTGTAGTTCTGAAGTGCCTGCCACTGTACTTTAGTTACTTAGTAAAAACTCTCTACTGACTTCACTAACCCTCCCCCATCTCCTCCCCCATGAGTAGTTAATTAATCCCTTATCCCCTCTATATTTTCTATCCCATTGCATTCATCTAGTTTTTTTTTGCACTGGGGCTCTCTATTCACTAATTCTGCAACTGTCCACACACACTGTCAAAGAAAATAATCAGAAACTGAACATTGTATTTTTTTTACAATAATTAATACATTAAAGTCTGTATTTTTTTAATATAAAAATGGTTTGCTCATTATGAAGTCTATTTCTTCAAAATCGCCTACTGTAAATATGAGATGTAAATGGCATTTGCACTAGTATTGTTATTGTTAAAGCTGATCATGTGTATATAGATTCAGATTTGCAGCAAATGGATTGTTGCCAGATCTTAAATGCCATAATTGAAATAGTATTTGTATATCGTTATTTCTTTAGAGCTACATTACTCTTCATTCTGATAATAGCCACACACTTTTATGCAATGAAATGACACAGAACGGACTTAGAACTGACTGGTTATATGTACATATATGTTATATGTACATTTTCCTGGCTACCAAAATATGCAGTGCAGTATATTGAAATATGTCTGTATATGGACAGAAATGTCTATATGCAGTTACATATCTGTTAAAGTACTTGACATTTTCTGACATATCATTTATAAACGTAAACAAGGAAAGAATGAAATCATTCCTAAACGTTTAATTTTTTTGTTTTACATTTTGTCATGGAATCTTAAGGTGGATGTTTAAAATGAGAAGTGTATTACAAAGGGATTTTGGCCAATCATTTATTCATGAGAATTTGGAGTATATAAGATGCAAATACAACCAGAGAGGTAGATACTAATAGAGAATTAAAGAAAAGCAAAAGAGTCAGGGGCCCTAAAAAAAAATACACAGCAATGCACATACTTTCAGCTCCTCCCAAACCTTGACCCGTGAAAGGCCCAGTGAGTATGTCCGCGTGACATTTTTGGGCATAACTTGCTCCCTGTATAATCTTGTTAGGCAAAACCCTTTCTAAACCCTTAATAAATAAATAATTAGACACAACAACTTGTTTGGGGCAATACTGGCCACAGCGTTTATTGGTAAACCCAAGTTCACGTAATAACAATCCCATTAATTAAATATACGTAAACAAGAGAGGGGAGGAGCCTGGGAACCGAGACAGTACACTCTGCGCCCTGACCCTCGTCCAGGGCCTACCGTGATGGAGCATCCGTACCCCCGTAGGGTAGGATCACCCCCACTTTACCACTGTCCCGGCGACTCCCCTCACCACCGCCTTGCTGTGACAACAACAAAATACAGGCACATCATAACTCGGCCTAAAATGAATACATATACAACTGCTAATAACGTAAACAGATTAAAGTAATATACTCAACTTATTGTATTGATACTTTTCCATTTTTTTTTTAAACACATATTTTCCAATTTTCCATACATAAATATATATATATATATATATATATATATATATTTATTTTTTTTAACACATATTTACAATTTTCAATAACTTAACACCTATGCTCCAAAATATATAAGGGATGGGTGGGATCTGCATTCTTGGCTAGCTGGGGGCATACTGACCAAACTGGCGAGCAATCCTCTAGGTGGCCCTGCCCCCCCCCAGCTAGCCACTCCTACTCTACCCTACTCCCGTTCCTGCACGGGTCATGTTGCCCTCCTACCGACCCCAAGAGGCCTGGGGCGGTCTCCAGCCCGTCAGAATGTACACATATCAAATCATTGCATGTTGCAAGACAAAACAAAGTCTACATTAAAAAAGTACTAGAACAGGACATAATTCATATAAACGTAAATCCATAGACATTACAGATTGTAAGATACATAGACCTAATCAGAAGCATAGAGAAAGCAAATATGTAATTCGAGCAATAACGTATACAATTAAAGGGATATGGAAAGTTTTTTTTTCTTTGCTGCATCAGAGAGAGGGTATTTGATAATGTCGCACAGTATGTTTTCTTTTTTCAAATGAAAAGTTTAAACAGGTTTTACCTACTGTGGTTTTGCAGGCAGTAAAACAATTTTTGTTATGTTTAAAATATGCTTTTAAATGCATGACAAAAAAAATTATGTTCCATGTCCCTTTAATATAGGTTATGGTGTGAAAGGCAAAGCATGCAGAAATTAATTCATAAAAGAACAAGAGCCAGAATGATCATGATAGCATTGAAAGGACAGTGATAAATGTGTGTGTCCTGATACTAAGGTAGATGCACTAAACATGGTGGGTACCACAAAGTACAGCGAATTGTTGGAATGCATTAAAAACAGACCTTCCCAGTGTTCAATAAGTTATTAATTCCTTTAAACTCTATCCCCATCATGAATTATCAACATTGGTTATTTCAAGTGCATGTTAGGTGCATGTTAAGTATAAAACAGTTCAATATTTACAATATTTTCTTTTGAAGATCTAAACTTGATAATGAGCAAACTATTTAAAAAAAATTGAAAATAAAGTATTTAATAATATTTTTTTGCAATTATGCTGCAGGTGGGGCCAATGCTGGAGCTACCTTTTAGGAGCACCTGGACAGTGAAGTGGAGGAGCCCCTGCAAGTGCGTGTACAAGGATTGTACGCACCCATCTTCCCCTTTTCTGTGCGTGTATATTGTTCTCTTGCTGTTTGAGCAAATCACAGGCTTTTCCCCATAACAGTAATTTTAACAACGTATCTTTTCATACACACAACAAGCTATTACTTATTTATTAAATGCATATGATGGTGGGACATATTATTGATATTTTTCTAAGCTAAAAAATGTGCTTCCTTCACAGGGAAGCGCCCTTAGGCAGCTGCCTAGTTGGCCTAATGGGTAATCCGGCCATGGGTAGGACCTCCATTTCCTTTTCTGAGCTGCTTACTTGAAATTGTATCTCAGCAGGAGGTGTCCTTGTAAACTAGTAAGATTTACATCAGTCCTGGTGAAAGCACTTACACATTTGTTTGGCACATTTAAATTGTATCAGTTGCAAACTTCTTTACTTTCAAACACTCCTCCCACCCACAGAAACATCAAAATGGTACCTTCAGTTACAGCATAATTGCATATGATAGATGTGATAGATAACAAATATATATATTTTTAATTCAAGTAAATATAGAAGTAAAGTAATCCTATAATTAAAAATTTAAAGCCAAATTTGGAAGTAGATAGCTTTTATGTATACATATACCTATAAAGAGGGAGGTATCTGTGAAAGTCTAGTAATCCAGATGAATATTCATCTATATAAATATAAATATATATATATATATATATATATATATATATATATAAACAGTACCATCCAATTTAATTCTAAAATATACTAAATAACAAAATCATATGTAACCTTGTAGAGATCAAAATTGGCAGCACATTTATATAATGTACAATATAATTAAACACAATAGTTTCCAGTTAAGTATTTATTCTCTGTTATCTCGCTAAATTCAAAGAGGATTACCGACAGAATATTTTCCATATCCTTTCCACAGTTAAAAACAAGAAAATGATGAGCATTAGGTAATGCCAATAATGACATTAAATCTATCTTGTATATAATGTATATAATTTAACAGATCTGTATTATAATTCTATATAGTACTGTGTTTACAATTGCTACTTATATATATGTTCATGTATTCTATAAGCAAAGTAGTTATCTAAGCCTGCAATGTTAGCGTCCCCAAAGGAAATAAACATTTAGCCATATTCAATTCCAAGCATGTCTGCGATCAAGTTGCGGGCTGCCGTTGGACTCAGTTTGCGAAGCTCTTCAATTGCTCCAGGTCGTGAGTTGCGATACTGAAGCTAGCTTCATAAACCATGCACTGGTTCGAAGCAGTTATGGGCAGGAATCATATCAATTCAGCAATCCGGTAACCACCGATTTTCGAATTGGCTAATAGAAAATGAGACTGTGAATACTATGGCAATAAAACATGGCGGTAACGAGTTAATCAATCAGGTTCTGTGGTCTGATATGCAATCAGACTCGCAAAACCTTGTAAATGAAGAATCATGAAAATTAATGCCAATAATGTTCTAGTCCATATGGGTGGCCTGATTTGTATTAACTCATTGATACCCAAGATCATTTAACCCCGAAATGACACATAAAAAAAAAAAAAAATTCCTGCAGTTGTGTGGTCTTGAGACTGTTGTGCTACCAATTGGTGTTTAACACCTTTGCGGGTCCTCTGGAGTACATGTAGCATTTTCTCCTCCATTTGCAATTTGCGAGTTGGCCCTAGCCCAGTTTTTTAAGGATAACTTAATCATGGGGTCGGTAATTCTAGAGCCTATGGTAGGAATTGTGGGGGTCCATATTAATGAATCCCAATGAAATGGTAGAATTTGGACATTTTCAATAAAGACCCATAATGATTGATGTTCTTTTGAATGTGCCTGAGGGATAATGGAAATGTGTGCGGGTCTAAAATATAAGTTAAAGTTGGGACAGGATAACCCTCCAAATTTTTTATGTCTATGCATAAGAGCTTTGTTTATCTTTGGACGGTTATTTTGACAGATTAATCTAAAGGCTTGTTTTTAAAGTTTTTCTATATTTGATACATTACATTTAATGGGTAATGATCTGAAATAATATAAGATCCTAGGTAATATGCTCATTTTAATGGTGTTTATTCTTCTTGTCCAAAAGATCTGAAATGTATTCAATTTAGAGAGGTCTGCGGACAGTTCTTTCAAGAGGAGTGTGTAGTTGGCTTTATATAGATAGGACAATTCCGGGGTTATATTTAGGCCAAGGTATTTAAGGTGGGAATTCGGCCATGAGAATGTATATTTCTTCTTAATTTGATCTATGATATGGTTTGGGATTTGAGCTCCTATTACCTCTGTTTTTTCAAGCTTTACCTTAAGGCCAGACATCTGACCAAAGGTTTCAAGGGTATCCAGTAAGGCTGAAAATTAGTTTACAGGGTCTGTAAGTGTACACACTATGTCATTGGCGAACAGACAAGATTTGAATTGATTTAGTCCTATTGTAAAACCTTGTATTTTAGATTTGGTCCGGATAGCTTGGGCTGAGTGTTCTATAGTTAAGGCGAATAATAAAGGAGATAGGGGCATCCTTGTCTTGTCCCTCTTTGAATTTGAATGTGATCAGTAGAATTGCCTGGTAATTTGAGGTATGCTATTGGATCCCGATAATATGTCATAATAAGATTAATGAAATTTCTCTTGATTCCTAATTTAGTTAATATCGCATGTAGATAGGGCCACTCTATGGAATCAAAGGTTTTTTCCAAATCGAGGACTAGGGTGCATAGTGGGTTATTAGTAGATTTACCAGATGGAATATATTTAGTATTCTCCGGATATATTGTCTCACGCTTGTCTAAATAGTATAAAGCCGACTTGATCCTTATGGATCAGTCTGGTGAGAAATTTGGCCAGCCTTATTGACATTATTTTCGCTAGTATTTTTATATTTCCATTTAATAGAGATATTGGGCGAAAATGTTTAACGTTGAGTGGATCTCGTCCTGTTTTAGGAAAAAATATTACATTGGCTTGATTTAGTTCTGGAGGCATTATTTTGCCTTGCAGTATAGCATTAAATAGTCTAGTCAAGTATGGAATAAGAATGTTGGAAAAAGTTTTATAGTAAACATTTGAGTAACCATCAGGTCCTGGTGATTTCCATAATTTAAGATTATTAATGGTTTTGTTAATTTCTTCTGCATTTAGTAGGTTAAGTTCCTGAGTAGAGACTGCGGGCAAGTCGTATCTGTTCAGGAAATCTTGCATTATAAAGTTGCTGGTTTTAAAATGCGAGGAGTAAATATCTTGAAAGTAATTTGCTAATTTTATTTAATTGTAGTTTGACTCATGGAAATATTCCCTTGAGGTTTTAATTTGATAAATTTGATTATAACTTTGTTTACTTCTGAGTTTTTTAGCTAGCATGGGATAAGGTTTATTTACTTAGGTATAGAATTTTTGGTGAGTTTTCCTAATGGCTTTTTCAGTTTTATCTAAAATAATAATGTCTAATTCTATTCTAGTTTTCTACATTTTTTGCCTAATTATGGTAGAATGTTTAATTTGTTTTAGTTTTTTTAGGTGATATAATTCTTTAAATAGTTTGGTCTCTTTTAGATTTAGTTTTTTTTATAGGTAGTAGCTAGTCTAATAAGAGTGCCCATGATGAAGGCTTTATGGGTAACCCAAATCCATCCGATTCCAGTTTATGGAATATCATTTTGAGAAAAATAGAGTTTGAGATCTTCTTCAACTTGGATGGAGCTTGGATGGAGGGATTTGAGATCAGCATTTAATTTAGTGTCCAGTTAAATTTTGTTTTAAGATTAATGACTAAATCAATTTGAATTGATACAGCGGAGTGATCGGACCAGGGGCATGGGAGAATTTGGGCTTCCTTTGAGTGGTCAAATCGTTTGGAATCTATTAATAAGGCATCTATCCCAGAATATGAATTATGGATATTAGAGAAGAGTATATATATTTTTTGTCGTCAGGATGATGTCCCCTCCCTGCGTTTATAAGCTCTAGTTTATGTAGAAGAGTGTTGCTTAGTTTAAGTTTTTTAGAATAGCGTGTATCAGTGAGATACTTGGGTCAATTTAGACTTAGCTGTAACACTAGGTTGAGATCGCCTCCCATAATAATTCTGCCTATTTCAATGGAGATAAGAGTATTTAGAAGTTTAGTGGGGAGTGGTAGTGGGCGCATAGAGGTTAATGAAACCGTATTATTTAGAATGGTCCCATGTAATATTAGTTGCCTTCATAATCTTTTATTGTACTCTCAAGTTTGAAGGGGACATATTTATGAATTAGGATAGCTGCTCCAGCCTTTTTGTTTTCTTGGTTGCAAGTATAAAAATTGGGGTAATCTTTTATTAGGAAATATGGAGCTTTATTGTTAGCAAAACTGGTCTCTTGCAGAAAGATTACTGATGGTTTAAAACGTTTATAATAAATAAAGGCTTTCCTATTGATTGCACCTTTAAGTGATCTGCTTTGCATTCTCAAACAGTGAAGCTTAGTGAATCTAGCAATATGAGTTCTGTAAGCAAGAATGTTTAAATAAGAGGGCATACTTTTCAAAACAATTCCTGTTAATTTTATAATATGTTTGTATTTTTAGAGCATTTTGGGGACACAAGAAGTCAGTAAGATTATCTTCTCAATTTGATATCCAGAAATAAACATCTGGAACTACTAAGATGTTTGTATTTATTATTTTTCAGCTTTGATGTTGGCTACAAAAGATGTTTGAAATATCTATCATCAGATACCATTAATCAGAAATCAAACTGTATATTTTTCAGTTTTGACAATGTTACAAACATCTTCAGTAAACTCTTTTTGCCGAAACTAAATAAAAAGTGGTGAGAGATGAACGCACGCATAATATATTGTATTAGTATTTAACCTATTGTACTATGTTTATGATCAGATGAAAACCTTCTATCAATATAATAACTGGTCTAGGATGGAACTTATGCCTTTTGCTGACATTAAATGAACATGACATGTATTAATACTGCTCAATATCATCAGAGCACTGAATCACATGTGATAAAAACATAACATTTTAAAAATTGATGCATATTCAAATATGTGTTATATGGGTTTTTATAGAATTAATTTAAAATTTCAGCCACCCTCCCTCATTCGTGGCTGCAACTCCATCCAAATGTGAATGTGAAAAATGTAAGCTTTTCTTTGGTTTCTTCAGAAATGTTAACCATAAAGAAAAAAGCTGAAAATTATTAAGACAGTGAAGAGAGTATATAAGCATCCAGAGGGAGTTTGCAATATATGAATATTCAGAACATGAGAGCTTGTCTCCATAAGCTCAATATAATGGCTGGTATAGATGTACCATAATGAAACAGGTAAAAAAAAAAGTCAAATGAAAATGTTTCACTATTTCTTCATTTGATTTTGGCTGCTCTATATGATGGTGCAGAGTAGTATCCATGAGTTAGAGCATTATGTTGTAATGCTAGCTCACCCAACTGCATATATCACCTTATAATTGCCTCAGGACATTGCAGTCTACACATTTTGTGAATTACATTTCATTAAAATAAGCTCCACTTCTAGTAACATAATCCTATACTTATATGGGTCAAGGTGTCATGCTTGGTAAGATTTTTTTTATTACTCATAATCAAGGCACACATCCATTAAAACTGTCTATACAATGCACCAGCCATTTTTCTTGACAGTAAATAATTGAGATATTCATCAATGATTGTGTGCCTAATGAATGCTAATGTGTGGCTTAGTATGCCAATTTTCAGCTCAGAGTACTTGATACAGGTGAGGTATTGAATCTATCTACATGATAACATTTGGGGGAATTGTTTTGGCCACCACAGGAACAGACCAGCAGACTGTCACCGTAACAGTTTCAGATTTCTAAGAAATTATTCACTTTAGAAGAAAATGGCTAATACAACTTAGAACCAATTTTTAAGCACTTTAAGAATAACATATAAATCAACTTGATTTAGGGGGTGACAGAGTCCATTTATAAAATGGTTTTATTATTTTCATATTCATTATATCTTGACCAGAATAATTTTAAATGATTAGTTCCAGGGCTGTCATCAGAAAATATGGGTCCCAGTACACAGCCATGCACATACTTTTAGCTCTTCCAAACCTGAATGTATGCATATAAAATCATTACATGGTGACAAAATATTATTTACAAACCTTTTTGTGTTATGCCTTCTCCCTGGGACCCCGTCTGGTGCCAACTCATATATATCCCCTTCTGTATTGCTACCTTGTCGTAGTGAAGGGACTTGTGTACCTCAATAAAGCTGTGAGCTATACCATGTAGGGTTACCCAAGATGGGCAGGACATTGGAGAGAAGTCAAACAAATCATGGTCCACTGGAGAAAGAACAGACAACCCACTCCAGTATTGTTGCCATTAGAACCTTATGGGTTAGGGCACTCATACACAAGATTTGACCGGACATGCTGCTTTCGATTTGGACATAACTGAATGAATGAATAACAACATATATATGTATACAAAAAGTGGCAGGGGTGGTGGTGGGATGGCTTCCAGTAAGGGCAGGGGGGGAGGAGGGGTCACCAGGGTCTCTAAAGAAAATACTCCCCAGAGAAAGGCCCCAGTGCATTGCATTGGCTGCACTGGCTGTAGTTTTGCCCCTGCTGGTTAGCTTTGATTTCTTATAATTTTCTAATAGGTCCTATTTCCCTTAGCACAATTCATTAATGTAATTAAAGGACCAAATATGTAGTCTTATAAAGGGATCTCTAAAGATTAATTTGGTTAAAAGTTAAAACATAACTTTTAACCCACACATAAAAAATCATAAACTCACAAATCTTGGTTGGTGTGTTCTTTTGGGAATCTAGGACCTTGTCATTATATTCTTTAACATTTAGGATGACATATATTCAGGTCTAAATGTTTGTACTAGTCAAATAACACTTTTGACTTTTTACCTATTTTCTTACATTACATCCTTAAGTTCAATGTTTTGTTAATCTGAATTTTATGTGATGGATCAGAACACAATAATCTAAGTTGGTGAAGTGAAATGAGAAAAATATATACATAAAACTATTTTGTAGAAATAGAAAACAGAAAATTGGCATGTGCGTATGTATTCACCCCCTTTGTTATGAAGCCCATAAAAAGCTCTGGTGCCACCAATTGCCTTCAGAAGTCAATTAGTGAAATGATGTCCACCTGTATGCAATCTAAGTGTCAAATGATCTGTCATTACATATACACATCTTTTTTGAAAGGCCCCAGAGGCTGCAACACCTAAGCAAGAGGCACCACTAACCAAACACTGCCATGAAGACCAAGGAACTCTCCAAACAAGAAGGGACAATGTTGTTGAGAAGTACAAGTCAGCGTTAGGTTATAAAAAAATAACCAAATCTTCGATGATCCCCAAGAGCATGATCAAATCTGTCATAACCAAATGGAAAGAACATGGCACAACAGCAAACCTGCCAAGATATGGCCGCCCACCAAAACTCACGGACCAGGCAAGGAGGGCATTAATCAGAGAGACAGCACAGAGACCTAAGGTAACCTTGGAGGAGAGTTCCACAGCAGAGACTGGTGCATCTGTACATAGGATGACAATAAGCCGTACGCTCCATAGAGTTGGGCCTTATGGCAGAGTGGCCATAAGAAAGCCATTACTTTCAGCAAAAACCAAAATGGCACGTTTTGAGTTTGCAAAAAGGCATGTGGGAGACTTCCAAAATGTATGGAGGAAGGTGCTCTGGTCTGATGAGACTAAAATTTAACTTTTCGTCCAACAAAGAAAACGCTATGTCTGGCGCAAACCCAACATCACATCACCCAAAGAACACCATCCCTACAGTGAAACATGGTGGTGGCAGCATCATGCTGTGGGGATGTTTTTCAGCAACCAGGACCGGGAAACTGGTCAGAGTTGAGGGAAAGATGGATGGTGCTAAATACAGGGAAATTCTTGAGCAAAACCTGTACCAAAAAACCTGTACCAAAAAACCTGTGCGTGATTTGAGGCTATGACGGAGGTTCATCTTCCAGCAGGACAATGACCCCAAACGCACTGCTAAAGCAACACTTGAGTGGTATAAGGGGAAACATGTAAATGTGTTGGAACGGCCTAGTCAAAGCCCAGACCTCAATGAAATAGAAAATCTGTGGTCAGACTTAAAGATTGCTATTCACAAGTGCAAACCGTCCAACTTGAAGGAGCTGGAGCAGTTTTGCAAAGAGGAATGGGCAAAAATCCCAGTGGTAAGATGTGGCAAGCTCATAGAGACTTATCCAAAGCAACTTGGAGCTGTGATTGCCGCAAAAGGTGGCTCTAAAAGTATTGACTTTAGGGGGGTGAATAGTTATGCACGATGACCTTTTCTGTTATTTAGTCCTATGTGTTGTTTGCTTCACAATAAAAAAAAGAAAAGTCTTCAAAGTTGTGGGCATGTTCTGTAAATGAAATGATGCAAATCCTCAAACAATCCATGTTAATTCCAGGTTGTGAGGCAACAAGACACGAAAAATGCCAAGGGGTGAATACTTTTGCAAGGCAATGTATATAGATTGATTACATGGCTCAAGTAGGAAATCTTGCTATTGAACCTTCCACATAGGCTATTACATTCCACTTGCAACAAAACCTCTTACAAGTTATCACAATGTATGAATATTTCCTTGAGAGATTTTCCCTAAAGTGTTCTTACATGGCTGCTGTAAGAGTTTACTGACAAACTTAAGCGTTCTCATAAGGCTTTGCAAGGCACTCGCAGTAAGACAAAATACTTACGTGTAAACTCAACTTCCTGCGAAAACAGATAAACCGCTTACAAAAACACTTACAAGATACACAAGGAGCTACAAGTGTCCAGTATGAGAAAAAATAGTTTAAAGAAGCATTTTTCATGACTCTAATGAAATAAAATTGAAGTCTATACACCCCAAAGCAGATAAGAAGACTTTCTAATGGTTAATCCAGCGATATACAACAATAGAAAAAGAACAATCACAATGTCAATTACAAATACCTGTTCACCCAATTTAGCACTGATACCCAACTAATGCTAAGTCACAGAGATAAACATCTGACCACCTGCCCTACAAATACCTTTATAATCTCCCCCAACAATAGCTCTGTTTTGACAATCAATGTGTATGCCCTGACATTTAATATATTGTAATAATGGTGAAATTACTATATAATTTGATGTGTGCAAACTTCATACTTGCAGCTATTTACCTAACACATATGAACTGCTGTTAGTGCTTGCAAGCTATTTTCCATTATGTTACATACCTGGCTATGTATGAGTAAAGTCGTTTTAGAAATAGTCTATGGGAGCCATGTAATAGCTGCAAAAATTCTCTTGTAAGATCTCCCGTAGATATGTATAAGCATTGTGGGAGATCCTACAGGAGCCATGTAATTGAATCCTATATTAGTAGATGCCCTAACTATAGACTACAAAAATCCATGCAAGATATTGGTGTTATATATTACTACTTTAACTATAATTGCATACATTTATTCTGTGTAGATCATGTGCTGACATGGGATGTTCGACTGTAATAACCATAACAACAGACCAAAAAGGGATAGCATTTTTTTAATTTAAATATTGTTTTTTAAATACAAGGAAAGTATACAAAATCTAATTATACATTGCACGTTTGTTAAAGTATATTGTTATTGTAAACTTCACCATGGCCCCTATTCAATTGAGCAATTGTTAGTTACTGGAGCTCGTAATGTAGCCCGTAAACTAATTTGTTATTCAATTGGCGTCTTTTAGCTACCCGTAAACAATTTGCAGGTTACAGGCTGAAAGTCCCTGTCAAAATCGTAACTCAAGCCCATCTAAGCCATTGATCTTAAATGCCCGTAAATTTTACAATCACAAATCGCTATTCAATTGCTACAATTCCTCAAACCTGCAATTGTTTTCACACCCGGAAATGTCAAATGTAGAAGAAAAACCTACGAGTACCAGATAGGACTTGCAAGGGGTTTAAACACCAGATCATAGCACTATAAATGCAAATAACAAAATAAATACTGCACATTAAAAGTTGGGGAAAAATGAAAGACATTAGAATTAATTGCACAACAGTCTCAAGCTCGCAAATCAAATATGTTTTATTTCCTTGTTATATCAATCAAGGAGTTAATAAATATCAGACCACCCACATGAACAGTATCGTCATTCATTTTTATTATTTTGTACATTACTGGATTGCAAGTCTGATCGCATATCAGACCTCTAAACGCTAATTGATTGACTTTTTATCTCCATCTTTTACTAATGTCATGATGATGGTCTCATTTAATATTGGCTGTTTCTAAATTGGTAGTTACAACCTTGCTTAATTGATCATGATCATGCTCTGAACTGGTACTTACGGGTGCATGGTTTACGGTTTAGGCTTTCAGCCAAGTAGCTGCGGGCTTGATCAATTGAATCACTCTGTAACTGTTGCAAATTTCAAGCCCGCAGACTTACAGCCGGTATGAAGGCACTTGCAGGCTTGAAATTGAATGGAGACCCATGTATCTTAAACCTTTTCTTTCTTTTGATTTTGTATTTTTTATAATTTTATAATTGGCTTTTGGCTAAAAACTAGTGATGTATACTAAAACTAATTTTGCTACAGTTTGTTTATAAATTTTATACACACTCACATATATCTCTCCTAAACTTTGCAGAGGACTGCAAAGAGCTATACATATAGTTGTGAGAAAACTAAGTGCTTAAAAGGCCTTTCAAAATTGAAATTGTTTGCATACATTGAATTAACTTCACCATGTATAGAGAAGTCATTGCCACAATTTTCAATACTGATTGATTGATTGTGCCAACATTTATTTTCTTCATATAACAGCATTCTACAAATGCAGGCAGAGAGTTTTAGGTTTTCCAATGTATCTCAACCTTTTTAATATGATTAGCCAACTGGATATATATAATTCCTCCAGAGGAAGAACAACAACATGGTAGTTAGCAGGTGTTACATAGTTAGAGTAGAAAGTAATGAAAATCATAGGAAGCAGTGGTGACCCAGCTGACAGCAACAGAGATGAAAGGAGACCTCTTGGATTAAATAAGATTAAGGGAATAAAAGGATTAGAGGAACACAAAAGGTAGATTTAGGAGGTTTATTTGACCAATGCAGTGTTGCATGATGAGATGTTGGAAATCAGAGAAATAAAAAGGCGAACGTGGGAGGTATTAGGGCCAAGCAGCGAATCAGCACATATCCAAAATCTACCCCTAATTGAAAAATGGAACAAAAATTGGGAGAGAAATAATTACCAATTCAGGATTTCTGAATCAAATCAAGAAGTGTCTTAGTGTTTTTTAAACTAGGACAATTGGTTTAAAACTCTTCCTGTGGAGTATGTTATTTGTAGTAACTCATGTGTGCTGGCGTCAGATCCTTTGAAAATAAAACTGCATGTACCCGTAAGCTGCTACCTAAAGGATCAGTAAAGTGCCAGGGTTTTCTGTGGCCATGTGTTATGATATTCCAATGCTCTTTTTACCAAGTCTCACATTCTCAGTGTCAAACTGAGTCATACAATTGCTAATAGAATAGCTCTGTAGGTATTCTCTGCTGTTACATTTTATTTCAGCCATAAATAATTATCTGAGACACAGACAGATAAGCACATTTGACCCTCTAGTGTTCCTGTCTTGCTGCATATAAAGTAATAGCTGGACACCAATATAATTCAAATGAGAACAGAATGTATAACTTTCATGTAATGTAGAAATGTTTGTAGAAATATATTCAGTATCAAATTGAACTTTTTTTTGCTTATTTTTGAAGAGCATTAAATACAATCTTTATATTGTACTAACCATTTTCTGCCTGAATGCATTTTTTATTATTATTTTTTAGTAAACTGTGCCACTAAGAAAGAACTACAAAACTCAGATTTGCATGGTAGATCCACTGTCAATTATAAATGCTACAGGATGTCTATTTTAATAAAGATGAGCATCTCAACGTTTATTCTAAAATATGACTCATGGCACATATACGGTTTATGGTATGTTTATTCAAGTAATATACATTTGTTGATTATTTGAATTTTAGTATAATAATAATAACACTACTACTACTAATAATAATAATTAATATTAATATATCTCAGATACACTGTAATAAATTACATGTATTAATTGCATCACCTGTGCATTTGTAATTGCCTTCCCCACTATTGGCCACATATGTTCACTGGCAAGTAATTGCAGTGGTGAACTAATAAAATGAGTGGAGAGTTACTGTTTTGTTTCTGGACTCCATTATAAAAAGGCAGTTTTAGTAAAATGTGATGGTTGTTGCTGCCCTTCACTGTGAGTCTAGCTCAAATACAGAAGAGAAAGAGAGAATTAGCAATTTATTGTTTAAGGCTAAAAATAATCTAAGTTGATAGAGCAAAACATAAGAAGGTAACAATAATATATAAGATTTTCAGATTTTTATTATAAAATTCTATACATCATTATGTCGGTTTCATGGAATTCATTTGCTCCAGCTGCAGCAGACAGCATATTTTCAGTAGTCTTTCTGCAGATCAAAGAAAGCTTGAAAATCCCAGCATCCAGGAAAAGGACATAGGCCTCCTTTCATGTGTTCAGTAATTTAAGGGAAGAGTCTCCCTCGTAACTGTGGAAGTTTTTCCAGTTAGTTATAGAGCTTTTCTGTCAAAAAATAAACCCATAAAGCTGAAATTCAGCATGGTGACATCAAATACTTGATTCTGATTAGATGAAACATGATTGACACATATTTCAGTCAACCAGAATCCTTAAAATTTCTATTCAAGGCAGGAAAGCATGCCAAAACCCATTTACCGGTGCAGGAGCTCCTCAAAGAAAGAGCTCCATTAGTAGTAGATTCATTTTTTTCTAGAGAAGGCAGAAGCTCAATTCAAAGGGCCAAAGATCAGGATGATACGTAGGTATCAATCAAGAATGAATAAGATGGGTTCTTCTATGAACATGCATGGCCTGCTTATCCAGGCAGAAGAATGAAGAACAGAGAGTCAGCAATGTGGTCAGCATGTGGTCAGCAATATTAACCCCTTAATTGTGTTGGATTTGAGGAATCAAGCCATAAATATGATACACATAAGGTGTTAAGGTGATTATAGAATACGTTTTGACAAATGTAGGCTTCTCAGACATTTTTATGGCTCTACAGGTGGGTGAGTATACATTTAGATTTTTGTAAAAATCACAGCAATCACAAGGACTTACGGGTAACCCTAGAAGTACACTAATGGAACAATGCAATGGCCTTTTAGGAAATATCAATAAGACAGGGTCTCGTGACTTACGATTTTAGCTACCAGATATACTCGAGTATAAGCCGACCCGAGTATAAGCCGAGGCACCTATTTTACCACAAAATACTGGGAAAAATGAGTGACTCGAGTATAAGCCGAGGGTGGGAAATGTGCTGCCCTCTTGTGCCCTCTGTGTCCCCCTCTTGTGTCCCCCCCCCCTCTCCCCTGTGTCTCTTCTCCCCTCTCCCTCCTCTGCGTCTCTTCACCCCTCTCCTTCCCTGTGTCTCTTCCCCCCTCTCCCTTCCCTGTGTCTCTTCCCCCCTCCCTTATCACCCTCCTCAACTCCCCTCCTCATTCTCAACCTCCCTCCTCAACCCCCTCCTCAACCCCCCTCCTCATCTTCCCTCCTCATCCTCAACCTCCCTCCTCATCCTCAACCTCGCTCCTCAACCCCCCTCCTCATCCTCAACCCCCTCCTCATCCTCAACCCTTTCCTCAATCTCCCTTCTCATCCTCCCTCCTCATCGTCAACCTCCCTCCTCATCCTCAACCTCCCTCCTCAACCCCCCTTACCATCCTCAACCACCCTCCTCAATCTCCCTCCTCAACCCTCATCCTCAACCCCCTCCTCAACCTCCCTCCTCAACCTCAACCCCCATCCTCATCCTCAACCCCCTTCCTTAACCTCCCTCCTCAATCTCAACCTTCCTCCTCAACCCCCCTCCTCAACCTCCCTCCTCATCCTCCACCCCCCTCCTCATCCTCAACCCCCTCCTCAACCTCCCTCCTCAACCTCAACCTCCCTCCTCAACCTCAACCCCCCTCCTCAACCTCCTTCCTCATCCTCCACCCCCTCTCCCTTTCCCCTCACTTACCTGCTTCTGCTCCTGCCTCCACTCCTTCCGGCGTCTTGACCCGGCCAATGCTAATGACGTGGCGCGGAGGCCGGAGCAGAAGCAGGTAAGTGAGGGGAAAGGGAGAGGTATTTGGAGGGGGGTTTAGAATGAGGAGGGGGGGGTTGAGGATGAGGAGGGGGGAGGGAAAGAGACACGGGGTGGTTAGAGAGACACGGGGGAAGGTAGAGAGACACGGGGGGGGGTTAGAGAGACACGAGGGGGTTAGAGAGACACGGGGGGAGAGTGACTCGAGTATAAGCCGAGGGGGCCCTTTTTAGCATTAAAAAAAAAGGGCTGAAAAACTCGGCTTATACTCGAGTATATACGGTACTTTACCAGCATTTAGAAGGCATTTCTCATAGATTTTTAGGTGTGTGAAGTGACTGCTTGTATAAGATTTCCGAGTAAACCTTACTCGTTATTTTTGCAAAGTGAGATGTGGAATGGAGGCCATAGTTCTACTGCCTATGACTTAACCAAAACTGGTTATTAAAAAAGGTACAGAAGATTTATAGGAAAATTATAATGGTAACGTTAGACAGTAACACAAAGTAACTAAACACATTAACAAACAATAATTAAACATGGATACCATTATACAATATTATTTGCATAACATAATTAAGATCACTCGTTCACAAGGCCAAATGTTCCTAATTTCTTAGAGCTATTGCAAAGTTTGTGAATGTTTAGTAAGCTGGTTCTTTGCATCTATCCACAGACGACCTTCAATTATAAACTTCCCCATTTGAAGAATTGCTTCAGCTCCACAAAATACCTCTTAGATCTATCTTTTTAAACAATAATTTGATCACACCTCCTATGATCAGAACACACAGTATAGCTTAAATTACCACAAAATTATATAAAAAACAATATCTGCAAATAGCAGGCATTTTTAACATGAATATAACCACAATAGCACCTGTTATCCACAAATATAATGCACCAAGTTAGTCAGTTGTTCAAATGAACTTCATAAACCTTCCTAATCTGGTGTGTCATTTGATTACTAAGAAATGGGGGGTTTAATTATATTAATATTTACTTTCAGAACAAAAAAGATGCACAGAATCGAGTTAGAATTCATAGGTCAACCCTAGAACCTATCTCCAGGTACAGTTGGTATTAGAGTGGTTATTATCAGATCCAAGGTTAGGGGAAAGTATCTGTCAGAGTAATCAGGGTCACAGGCCATAGGAAATAGTGCATAGTAAAAATGTAAATAACATGAAGTGCACTTGAAATCCTTAGTACATTACCCCCAGGCAGTGGCAGAGCTAGTGAACCGAGGGGGGGGAAAAAATTGGGCATCCTTCCGGTGCCATACTAATAAATTATATATATATATATATATATATATATATATATATATATATATATATTATAGATACATAGAGATAATAAATATAAATATATATATATATATATATTGTGAAAAAAATTAATAAATATATATATAATATAATTAGTGTAATATATATATATATATATATATATATATATATATATATATATGTGCTTTTCCCCTGCCGGCGCGTCTTGATAACATCATTCAGGACTCCCAGCTCCGCAGCAAGACGCGCCGGCAAAGGAAGAGCAGAGGAGGCACATCAATTAAGTGCAGTGGATCAGGGTAAGTAGCCACGAGGGGCAGGGGGAGGGGACACATGGGCTGGGGTGGTCGGTTGGGGGCTTAAAAAAAAGGTGATATGTTTGAACTGGGGCCCCCTCAGAGACAGGGGTCCTGATGCATTGCACCGCCTGCTCCGACAGTTTCTCTGCCACTGACCTCAGGGTTAAACATAGAAGATGAATCAAGAATACTAACAAAGCAACTACAGGACAAGATTGCAGCAGGGGTGAATTGGATGGGCTAGGAAGTGGTGCTGGTTTGGCCTCCATCTTAAATGTGTACAGGCAGGCTTAGTCAGCCACAAGATATTAAGGAGAGGTTGATTAGACATCTGCTAGACAGAAGTGCTATGTAGACAGGTTCTTACAGTATTAACATATAACTTAAATGTTTGTTTAGATTATTTATTAGTAATCACTTAAAATTATTAACTTTAGCTTTTCAGTATATGACGCACTGTAGCCCAAGAGGGATCATAAATATCGTAGTTAATTATGTACAGTACTATAGAAAGAGGGCTACTTTGTCATGGTGAAGGGGTTTGTGTACTGCAATAAAGCTGTGAGCTATATCATAAAGGGTCACCCAAGACGGGCAGGTCATAGCAGAGAGGTCAGACAAATCGTGGTCCACTGGAGAAGGAACTGGCAACCGACTACAGTATATTTGCTGTGAAAACCTTATGGATTAGCACAACCAGACACAAAATATACATGGCATGTCGCGGTCCATAGGGTTACCAAGAGTCGGGCACAACTGAAGGACTGAACAACAACTATAGAATATGCACATGGTAGCAACCATTTATTTGTGTACATATTCTTCTTCTTTTCTTTCAGGGTTTCAATATAAATTGTCTAAATTCAAAAAATTGGTAGTGATATTTACTAAGCTATCGCAAGGGCTTTGACTGCAATTTTCTCCCACAGCAAATATTTGAATACCGAGGAACTTTTCTATCATAAACGCAGTGAAGTCCCTTGCTGAGCTCCTTCTAAAAATAAATCTTAGTGAATACAGTGAAACTTCCAATAGGGAAGGGCAGCAAATTGTTCACTCTCCACGCTTCACCTCTTACACAGTTTGAAACTGTTATTACACAACATGTGTTAATATTTAGATATGTTTTTTACCCACGGGTGACAATAGCATAAAATGTTTATTCTTGGAGAAACATACCAATATTTTGATGGATAGACGCTTTATAAATATGCTCAAGCTCTTACTGAATGCCATTTTTTCAGACTATTACTATTGCCTTAATGTGTTTTTTGTTCTAAAAATAACAAATTCAGAAAGTGCAAGAAGAACAAACGAAAATGCCACAAATATCATATTTCAAGACACTTATTTTTTCTCGTTTTAAACTTAATTTCTTCAGTCATTGAAGTGAAATGACAGCACATCAATGATCAAAGACAAAGGTTAAATGAAAAAGTCAACTGCACCATACATACAGCTATAAATGTCACTGTGTAACGCTCTCAACTATCAACCAGCGGACAATTTTCATTAAAACAAAAAATCTATTCAATGTAACTGGCATGAGTATTTTTTCTTTAAATTGCTTCTAATAACAGCACTTGAGTAGGAGTTTCGGCATGGAGTGATAAACATAAGAGGCCCTTTGTTTCATTGATCCTATCATCCTAGTCGAACAGGTAAGAACAGAGTTCAGGTTTGCAAATGGATACATATTATATCCATCTTTTGCAAACAGTTCAATTACTATAATGTGATCAGATTATATTCAGATCAAATAGGAAAGATTAATCGCAGATAAAGTCTGACACAAATCCTTTCCCAATTAAATTGTTTTACAATGAGTCTCATGTGACTTAAGGTTAATTAACTGTACAACAAATAAAGTACTAGGGTTGCAATAATAATAAAGAATATTAGAATATTTGGAAAACATGATATACATGTATTAGTGAAAGAATAAAAACAATTGGCAATATTTGCAAATTGGAGCAAAAAGTTTGATAAATATGTGGAGACACATTGATGTCATTTTGCTAATTAATTTTATTTAAGCAAATAAAATTAAAAAGCTTAAACATAGAACCTGCTGTATGTGCCTATGAACCAGACTCAATGGTTCACATCCAACTCGTCTATTAGCCCTATTAAATTTCCTGAACGTGTAAAACCTGTAACGTAGCCCGCAAGACTTGCGGCTATTAAATTGGCCCCGTAAAGCAATCCGCCAATGACTTGCGGTTTAAGGGCGAAAAAAGTCTATGGGACGTGGATATTTAAACCGCGCGCCCGCAAATCCTTTGTTCTCTCAAGCCCATAACTGCTATGTTCCAATTTTATTCAAGCCCGTAACCCACAAATGGAGGCAAAAACATTACGGCCTCCAAAAAGGACCCGCAAAGGGTTTACAGACAACACTAAAACATTGTAAAAGACAATATAAACACACCAGTGGACATTAAAATATGGGGAAAGCATGGAAAGGCATTACAATTACTTGCACAATAATCTCTCAATAAAAAATGGGCATTAAAAAAATACGTTTTTTTTTAACATCTGCAATGAAGCTGTGAGCTATATCATGTAGGGTCACTCTAGGTGGGCAGGTCATAGCAGAGAGATCAGACAAATCCTAGTCCACTAGAGAAGGAACTGACAACTCACTCCAGTATCACCTGTCATATTCCCCCTAGGCCCTCAGGGGAATGTTCATACTCTCCCTTATCACTAATTGGACTTTGCATGTGTATTAACCCTTTTTTATTATTATTATTATTATTATTATTATTATTATTATATATGACATATAGTGTTATATGATATCAAATGCTATTCTGACTATTATTATTTTTATATATATTGATCTATTGCATGTTTACCAGGGTTCATTAGTTTATAGATATAGGAATGTGACACTAATGTGATGTATGTGGATGTCCCATAACCCCAACCATTGAAAACACACTGACAAAGTGAGAACGTTATACAATCAGAAATGGTCAAGACTGTGCATTAATATCATGGGTGTGGTGTGGGTGGATCCCGAGAGAGGAAGAGGCTTGGGGGAAAAAGTGGATAACTGCAGGGGGTAATGTCATAGTCTAGAATAAGCGTGATGCATGTTACACTCCTATTCCTCTGCCCTCAACCTCGCCAAACAGACCTTCTTCACATCACTTATCTCAACTCCATCCTCCAACCCCAAGCGTCTGTTCGCCACTTTCAATACTCTCCTCCGCCCACCACCTCCTCCCATCCCTTCCTCTCTCAAAGCTGAAGACTTCACCAACCATTTTATGCATAAAATTAAAAACATCCGCAATGAACTCTCCTCTCATAGTGGCTCACACCCTCTCAACTAACCAACAACACACAGTCTTCTCCCTTCCTCTAGGCTTGAATCTGGATGATTATCCTAATTGTAACTCAGATTAGCTATTATATGCTAGATATGATCTATTCTTTGGTTCCTGGTCTTGATTGTTCTTGGCTCCTAACGCTATCTAGATTCCGGCTGCGTTCTGTAACTGTATAGGCTGCAGTGGGCACACCAATAAATGGGCTTGATTACTATTGTTGTGCCCACGTATAACAGTGATTTGTCAGCTTCATGGATTAAATGACACAAACATCTATCCCTTGTTAATTCCATGGAGCTGACATGCCAGTGTCCTTGTTGGTCATCATGTACATGTGTAGTGTGTGTGATGCACATGTGGTGGCATGTTGGTGTATGGCGGACCTCACATCCCCCTTGGCGCGGTGCCTATGGCAGTAACCTCAGCCACTCCCTCCTTCCGCCCTTGGCTCTGGCTTAACTTCCCTCCCCCCAGCAAGAATGATGGGATGGCCACGGATAGCACCGAGGAGGACCACATTCTTCCTGTGCGTATAATTGTGGGCCCTGTGCTGCCCTTAGCATCTTGCCCTCTTGACTAGGGGCAGGGACCCTTGCCTCCCTGACATGTCCCTAGGGGCCTATCCCTCCCCGAACTACCACCTCCCCTGGGATCAGGCCCCTTTCCCTCTGTCCCTCTCCTATGTGTGCCTGATGCTCGGGCTCCCATGCCAGCGCCCACATCCCCCTCTGCACTTCCATCCTCCTCCTCCTCTCCCTCCTCCTCCCCCTCCTCCACCTCCTCTCCCTCCTCTCTCTCCTCCACCTCCTCTACCTCCTCCACCTCCTCTCCCTCCTCTACCTCCTCTACCTCACTCCTCACCTCCTGCCCACCTCTACTCCCCATGGCCAACTCTCTCTCCTCCTCACCTCTCCTCTTCTCCTCCCCCCACATCTCCACTCATCTCTCCTCCCTCCATAATATCCCAAAAGTAAAATAAGGAAAATAAAAAGAAATGTATATGCCTGATGAAAAAAAATGTGTGTGCTATGTTAATTTAGTAACTGCTGGGGGATGGTGTGTGTGTTTATGTGTGTGTGTGTGTGGGGGGGGGGGGGGGGGGTCTGGAGTGACCTAAGTCCCTATGTGTGTTCTTTAAATTATGTGTAACGCAAATATGTGTAATCTGTAAATACTGTATGTGTAAACAAGTATTAAGTGTAAACTTGTATGAAACAGAGTGTAAATGAATAACACTGCAAACTACCTCTCACCAAACTCTCTGACTCTTTGTCAGACTTTCAAAAACCACCAGCTCCGGGACCTGCGTGCTACTTCGAAGGAAAATACAACACAGTCAACGCATTCTACAGACAGAATCTACTACTTAACAGTGAAGCAGTGTTTTCTTATTAGCCACTGTATTATTTGTTAAGGAAGTCAATTTATTACATATCATTTTGTAGTGAGATTTATGTTTTAGATAAAATGCTTTTAAAAATGTGAGATGTCCTTGGATGCATAAATGTATTTAGCTTCTTCAATTAAAATATTGAAATCCTAATTGCCAGAGCTTTCAGTAGAAGTAATAGAAATCTAATCAGTCTTCAAAAAGTCATCCCTTGCTAAGCTAGATCAGGCAGTTCAAAAAAGTCAGTCGCTGCCCACATTAAATGAGAACACGTTAAAACATGGAATTATGCATTTTTCTGCATATTATTTGTTCTTTAAAAGATCATACAGTAGATTTTGGTCTACAGTGGTCCATTAAATTACAATTAGCATTTGCTAGCATTAATATTTCACCTGAGGAGTGATTATACTTATAATAATAGCAACCATGTAGAGTCTATAAGGGTTAAAGGCCACTACAATGCATTTACAAGTAGAGCTCATATGTTTGTTTGTTGGGCACAGAATATTTAAAACAGAATACAGTTAAAAAAATTAAAGTCAATATTTTTTCTTACTTTTGAATGTGTCAGTTTTCCCTCAAGTGCAGCTGTTATCTCTGCCTACCTGTGCCGATTAGGGTGTGTGGTGAGCTTTGCTTGGAAGCTGCACTAAAAATAATATCTGACCAGTCAGACTGTGGTTCAGGCTGAGCATGCTCAGTAAAGGGTTATGGCATATGCACTGTCACTGAGCGTGGCCTATGAGTCAGCTGCTCGCATGTTACAATAGAGCTGTTACCTCTATGTATACAATGAAGGCGGAACTAATGAAATCGGTGACATCACAGCCCACCTGCTTCCAAGCTCCATGATATTCCAGCCCCCAGGCAGAGCTGGTCATACTCCTTGACAAGGCACAGGGAGAAGGAGAAAAGCATCTCTATGCCCAACAAGAAAACATATGAGCTTTGCTTGTCAATGCATTAGAGCGTCATTAAAATGGTACTTTCAATTAAACCAAACCTGAAAGAGTTTGGGGTCCCTTTACTATCTCCACTTTCAATATGTTCTGCAGAGCCTATATATCAATAAAAAGCTACTTTAGAATACAATAAATTACTTTAGACAGTTGTCTTCAGAGAACTATTTAAAAATAAATCATATTGTAACAATTAAATTCAAAACTAAACAAAGTAAGTAGAATAATCAAAAAGCAGTTGTCCAAACTGATGAACACTCTATCAATGCCAAGTAGGTGTGTACAAGATCATAACCACCAGCCTTGGCAGTCCTATGTCTCACTCGTTTGCTGTGTAACCCCTTAGGCAGGTTGCTACCTCCACAACTGAAACACTGACAAATAGTGCATGTTAATTTCCAAACAAATATTATTTGGCAGGATTCATTTAGGCAAAGTTCCTAATTTCGTAGTCAATGTTTCCTGTATCCTAACCCTGCCCAGTTTTCTGCCAGTGTCAGTATTCATTAGACTTTGCTTTATTACAACTTCCTATTTCTGAGGCAACAGTGAAACACTATATTTATTGTACTGATTTATATAATAGTTATTCATCTTTTCTAATTAATAAGCTAGAGTTAATTCAAATATAAATTTTAAACAAAACCCAAATTATGTTTGTGGTTGTTTAAAATGTAATGAAAATGAAAACATCCATTTACAGAAAGTGTAAACAATCCATAAATATGTACAAAACTAACAATTGAAATAACATTATGTCAATGATGTGGGCACAATGTTTAAAGATGAACCAATGTCTCAGAAATTAACATGACTGCTACCATTGGCAGGATTATGCTAATTTAGATCATTGTAGCTATATCTCTGCCCTCCTACTTACTGGAGATGTTGCCCCACTCTAAGTAGAATTCAAGTCAACTATCTTTACGTCTATAGATTCAAAGTAACGTAGCAATCACCAATGACATTCACAACAGATTGTTATACATTATCAAATATGCATACAATAGACAAACATACTCATAACACATCAATCACATGATACAAATATATATGCTACAACCATATAATATCACACACAACATACATAAGATAAATATGGTATATAGATACCGTATATACTCGAGTATAAGCCGACCCGAGTATAAGCCGAGACACCTATTTTAACACAAAATACTGGGTAAAATGAGTGATTCGAGTATAAGCCGAGGGTGGGAAATGTGCTGCCCCCTGTGTCCCCCCTCTCCCTTCCCTGTGTCTCTTCCCCCCTCCCTTATCACCCTCCTCAACCCCCCTACTCATTCTCAACATCCCTCCTCAACCTCACTCCTCATCAACAACCTCCCTCCTCATCCTCAACCTCCCCCCTCATCCTCAACCCCCTCACCCTCAACCCCCCATTCCTCAACCCCCTCCTCAACCTCAACCCCCCTCCTCATCCTCAACCTCCCTCCTCATCCTCAACCTTCCTCCTCATCCTCAACCCCCTCCTCAACCTCCCTCCTCATCCTCAACTTCCCTCCTCATCCTCAACCCCCTCCTCATCCTCAACCCCCCCTCAACCTCACTCCTCAACCCCCCCATCCTCATCCTCACCCCTCAGCCCCCCATCCTCAGCCTCCCCCTCAACCCCCCATCCTCATCCTCAACCCCCCCATCCTCAACCTCAACCCTCCTCCTCAACATCAACCCCCTCCTCAACCCCCCATCCTCAACCCCCCTCCTCAACCCCCCATCCTCAACCCCCATCCTCAACCCCCCATTCTCATTCCTCTCCTCACCCCCCCTCAACCTCAACCCCCCTCCTCAACCTCAACCTCCCTCCTCCTCATCAACACCCTCCTCACCCCCTCAACCCCCCTCCTCAACCTCAACCTCCCTCCTCCTCATCAACCCCCTCCTCAACCCCCATCCTCAACCCCGCTCCTCAACCCCCCAACCTCATCCTCAACCCCCCAACCTCAACCCCGCTCCTCAACCCCCCAACCTCATCCTCAACCCCCTAACCTCAACCCCCTCCTCCTCATCAACACCCTCCTCACCCCCCCTCCTCAACCCGCCTCCTCCTCATCAACCCCCTCCTCACTTTCTCCCCTCTAAATACCTCCCCCTCACTTACCTGCTTCTTCTCCGGCCTCTGCAACGTCTTGACCCCGGTGCGCATGTGACGTCACATGCGCGCAGCGTCATTAGCATATACCGGGTGCCGGAGGTGGGGGTTGATGAGGAGGAGGGGGGGGTTGATGAGGAGTAGGGGGGTTGAGGATGAGGAGGGGGAGGGAAAGAGAGACAGGGGGGTAGAGAAACACGGGTGGGTAGAGAGACACGGGGGGTTGGAGAGACACGGGGGGTAGGGAGACATGGGGGGGTTTGGAGAGACACTAGGGGGAGTGACTCGAGTATAAGCCAAGGGGGCCCTTTTTAGCCTTAAAAAAAGGGCTGAAAAACTCGGATTATACTCAAGTATATACGGTAAGTACCCTATTGTGTGACAATGTGGCCTTTGGCTACTGGTTTCTTCTGTGACTTCATATAAACACATCGGGTCCCAAAGTGCTTTTTATCTTTTTTAATAATAAAATTTTTTCAAACAAACAAAAATAGCTTATTTTCAACATGAAATAAACATCTACGTAAACGTACTGGCTTAACATCAGGAACACCCTCGCTAGCCCTGAAGCCGCTTCTCGACCTTCAAGTAAAAACACAGAGTCTTTGAACAGTCCATATTCAATAGTTTAAAGTGTCCTGTACCTTTACATCCAGTCTCTCTCTCAGCTGTAATAGATCCTCTGCTCCAATCGCTGGGATAGCACCCATCAGTCTCCTCGGTAATAACTGCTGTGGCAAAATCCTTGCAGCAGCTCCTCTGCAGCAAACAGTCTCCTCTGTAAATGCTCTTTGAGCCACAAATCCTCTTTCTCTGCAGCTACTCCAATCCTAGTAGCAGACTTCTCAGTTTGCTCTCCATTTCTGCTTCCAGCAGACAAAGTCAAAACACTGCCTTCACTCTCACTGGCAGATAACTACAAGTGTCCTTCTTAGCTTGTGTGAGGCCCTGGCCTCACTCTGCTAGGCCAAACAGAGCCTAATTGCAGGGGCACCACATCCCTCTCTCTGTGTGTGCCTTTAACCAGCTTACCACACCTGCAGGTTCAATTAGTCGCTTTGCACTTCTCCAGTAAGTTAACTCTCTCTTTCCCGGAGAAAACTCTTCATCGCTCTCACCTCTGGGGGCACTATTATAATTGACATACAAGAATCAAGCAGTTGGTCCAATTCTATGTCATGTGTGCACAATAGAAACTCTGGACTACATAAATGATGCAAATAGGCAACTGTCAGACAACACCTACTACAAATAAATTGAACAAGGATCCTACCGAAGAATATCCTCTATAACTTAGGAAACTCATCCAAATGTTCCTTAAACATATACAGCAAGAATTGGAGCAGCTTATAACCACCCACTCTATACCGGGGACTTTCTACATGCTGCCAAAGATGCACAAACTAGGCAAACCAGGGAGATCAGTTGCCGCAGGTATGGACACAATGCCTGAATAGATATCTGGCTTTGTTGAAAACATCCTTAAACCACTATTTATTAATAGATATATACAATGTACCACAGACTTTCTCAACAAGCTCAGTCTAATTATAGATCTACCTGTTAACAGATTACTTATCACCATAGATGTGGAGTCTTTATGTAACTACATCCCATACAAAGAGGGCACTGAGGCATGCCTTAGGTTTCTTTCACACACACTCAGAACCATAAATATGGCCCTGGTGCTATTCCTAAACTAATAGACTCACAACTATTTCACTTTTAACAATGATACCTACCTACAAATATTTTGAACTGCCACGGGTACCAAAATGGCTCAACAATGTGCGAGTCTATTTATGGTCAATCTGCAAAAGACATTCTTATCTATATCCATTCACAAATCTGACATATACTACAAATATATAGATGATCTGTTCATCATATGGACAGAAGAAGTAAAAAAGGACAAAGATTTTCACAATTCATTCAATAATTTCCACCCATCTATAAAACATGAAATGGATTTCTCTACAGAACAGGTGAACTTTCTGTACACCATCATATCATCACAAATGGCACACTCCACTCGTCTGTATATAGGAAACCACAGATAGATGCAATTACCTTCAAAACCACAGATACCATTGCATATGCTCAAACACTGGGAACCTTGACAAACACTTAAAAACACTGTGAATCTTTCAGAAAAAGGTTACAAACCCTGTATCATTACCCGGAAAATAACCACTGCCATTAAAACACCATGTGAACACCTGTTAAACTACTTCTTGTACACCTCTAGTACCATACCATCCATTCACATACCATTTAGCTTTAGAGAAAATATGGAAAATAATGAAAGATGTAAAACCACTACAAACCAAGGGTGCATCATTTAAAAATATATTCCCCAGACCTCCCATCTTTGCATTTAAACTATCACTAAACCTGAAACAAAAACTCTATAAATCTCTATAAGTTATGTTAGCACATTTATAAAGATGACACAGCCAAACATAACAACAAGACCTTTAACATCAGAGGATCATATTCATGTGCATCATATAATTTGGTATACCTGCACCTAAGGATGAATCTGCATAGACATTCTATTAAAAAGCAAAATGAGTAATTGTACCCCGATTGGACACCATTTTACCAGAAAATCAAAATACTCAGCAGGAATTTCAAAAACATCCATGAGAGAAAAACATTTGAAATGAAGATGATAATATTCTTCAACACTAAAGATACATGACTTAACATGGACTTGGGTTTTCTAGCACATTATCAACATTTCTTGTGACTCTTCATTAATCTATTTTTTTGTTTTCAGTAACTGCTTTGTACTATACTGTGAGATGTTGTCTCCCCGAAGATATTTTATATTTTTAATCAATCAAATTGATTATGATTTTATGTAATGAATAAAGGTTAATTTTTATAACTGGAGTTAAGTTTTTCTTTTCTCTACTCCCTACAGTTTTGTTAGAATGTGATGCCCTCCTTATAGCAAATTGAGGAAGTAGTGATACTCAAAGAGTTGCCCTTTCTTTGTTTGCAGCTCCTAGTGCATTCCTTTGTATATCACCTGATAGTTAGAGGAAAATCGATTATAATTTTTTTTGGAATCTTCTACACAAGAATCTTTGGTCAGTTTTCCCCATTTTTTCTTATCCACCTAAACCACCTAAGCTTTATCATACACTCATTATAGTCACTCTTGCATGTATTACTTTGTGTGCCTTATTTTGGCCAAGATAACACCACTGAGACTTCCCTTATAATTATCAATGAGTTTGAAGAACACATATAAAGGCATCTAAAACTATTCCTCTATAAAACATCTAACAGATCCCTCAGAGTCTTTGGTCCTTGCTTATGGACTCACCCTACATGTTTTCAATTGGGTTTTTGGTCAGGAGACTGGGGATGGCTATTGCAAAAGCCCCAGCAAAAGTTTGGTGTAGATTTGAAGGTATACTTTGGATCACGGTCTTGCTGGAAGAGCCGACTAGTCTTAAGCATCCTAGCAGTGGTATCCATATTTTGATCTGCATTATCCTGGGATATGATGAATTCCATAAAGCCATGTGTCCTGGAAGTAAAATAGCCACACATCCCCCCACCACCAGTGGGGGGTAGGTTCCTTTCTGTATGATCTTCATTATTTTTACTCCAAACCAGCTTTTAGTGTTTTTCTCCCAACTGACAAATAAACACAGTTTCAATCAAATATCCTGTGATATTTAGTAAAGATTAGGTACTAACTTTTTTGTTTTTATGACAACAGAAGTCTCTTTTTTCTGGAAAACCTTCCAAACAGTTTATTGCCATGCAGATGATGTCTAACTGTAGTTTTGGAGATTTAATGTGACCACTTCCTGCAACTGTCCAACTGTGATCCTTGGAGAAAGATTTCCCTCTTAAACCATCCTCCTCACCATGTATGGGGGAAAAATTTACTTGTTCCCTTCCAGACAGGTTGATCACATTTCCGGTAATTTGAAACTTCTTATTTATTGATATTATAGCGGAGATGGATATTTTCAGGTGTGATTGTATTTTTATAGCATATATTTAATTTGTGTATTTTCTAATATTTCTCATGTTGATGAATAACTAAGGGTTTCTGGCCTTCTCATCACCTCATATTTATACCCAAGTAGGGTAAGAATTCATGCCAACTTAAGAGTTCCTAAAGACTCAGTTGTGCTTAAGAAAATGTAAAATATGAAATGGAATATATGTTAATTAGATTTTGCTCATAAGGATTTTAACTGGTGCCAATAATTGCGACATGTGTTTCTAAGAAAAAGGTAAATGTATTTTTTAAAAGATTATTTTAAATAGTCTTATCTCACTGAACATTTAGACTTCTCTCATATTTTCAATGTAATATCCAATTCATAAACAACAAAGGTGCAGTAATTCTAGAGGGCACGGTATTCATCCCAAAGTGATCATTGGTACTTAGAGTTACCATATACTCATTTCATCAACTAAGCCAATATAAAATCTCAAATGATTGTACCTGTACTCCCTTAAGTGCCACACTGGTAAACTAGTAATTTCCCAATATGTCTGTGCTTGGCTGTAACTCCTAGGCTGTATGCTGTTAAACACATATTTCACTGTTTAGATAATTCATGTTGCTCTGAATCTTGTGTTGGTTTGGGGTGCCTAGCCCAGTTTTAATTATAACAAGGACTAATGTCCTTTTCCCGTAATCTTTCCATTTGGATATTCATTAGGACCTGGGGAACTGATTTTATGTTGTACTAAACATTACACCTTGTAAATAAGCATTTCAGTTGCCAAGGTTAGTAACATAATGCAAAACTAGTACAGGCAAAGTGCTTTACTCTTTAATAGAATCATTCATGATTTGCTGCAACTAGCAACAAAGTGCCAAATAGCTCCTAGCACATATATGGAATATATAACGCAGCAGATTATAAAATGTAATGCTATGAGACTACAGAGTACAGTCTAGATCAGACATTATTAAGGTGTTGAGGCACAAAATAATTTTAAAGGACACCATGTTATTTTTAAATAACACTAAAACTGTCTATCTGATCTCTGAAGGTTCCTTATGCTACAGTGTGGATTAGTATGATGATTAATGACACTTTGTACCTGATTAGTTTTTAGGAGGAGATCTAACTACCATACGGTGGAAGAAAATGTTTTCCACCACATGAAAAATTACCAGACTGTGCCAGAAAATTAGCACACTGATACAAATTTGCACTCTGAATCTCAAATGATCATGCATAGCATGTAGGATAACCATGCTTTATGCAAATTGTTTAAAAGGATTTAACATAATTTATTTCCATGCTGTTTTTTAGTGCTGGATTATGGTCTATATAGGTCTCAATCGAAGAATAACAATACCTGAATGTATTTCTAAGAAAAAATCCATTGTGGAAAAGATTAAATACTGGAAATGGCAATAAAGCAAGCGAGGAAGGTAATAGTTTATAGCAAGCAGCAAAGGTGTGGTTCTAAATGTACTAGCCCGATGAATTAGTTGTTCTGTTTTGTACACATTCCAAGCACAACTCTTTTAATTTTAGTTAGAAAGATGCCATTGCTAGTCTCTTAACAGTGTGAGATGATATAGTGAGCAATGTGCAGCCAAGTGAGGTCATTATGTCACTGTTATGTTTATTAACTTTGGAAAAGTCAGAAAAATGCAGTTTCATTTTTCTTCTATATGCTTACAAAGTAGATAACAGCACTATTTCACACATTTGGAATAATGCAATCTTCATGAAAAAGATTCATGTTAATATATTTTTTTATATATATTGATATATAGTATAATGGAGTAATGTCTGATGGGAAATACAAAATATGTTGTCCCTCTTGAATGCTTTACTATTGGAAACATGTTTTGTGAGTTGTCATAAAACCTAGTGGGCCTAAAACAAATAATCTTTTTATCACATTATTTTCTTCAAAATCTTGTTAATGGATCTTGAGCCCCATGTTGTTAAAGACATTTTAAAACATATTCCACTTTTTTCAAGACATTAGAAATGTTTTATAATAAGAGAAAATCAAATTTCTAGGTGGATAAGGATTTATATCAATGTCAAATATAGAGACACCTCATATCAGTATTAAGCACTAATCTCTATGGGCCAGATTGATAATTAAATTTTAGTGAATGAGGAACTGTATTTGTGCATGAAATAAAGTTGTTTTTGTGAATTATGTATACAAATTTCAAGAACAATAAAATTTGTAACTAATTGATTTTTTTTTATGTGAATAGTATCTATCACTAATATGATAGTTTAAGAGATTGAAATGATCAGACATCACGAAAGTGCCCCAATCAGTAACTAAGTAACTAACGGCCCAATCTGCTTCTGTTTTGCTGAAATATGTGGCAATCATATTTCAACCAATCAGAATTGAGTAATCGATATACCTCATCTCAGTTTTGCATGGGAAAATGTTAAACCAATCAAAATGCACAGACTATATTGATATTGGACCCATATTGAGGGGGGGGGGGGTATTTACATAGGGGTCCAATATGATCCCTGTATTGTTATTAGGGTACCATGGGGCTCCATACTGACCCCCATGTTTGTAGCGGTTCATTTTTAGATATTATATGGACCCCCATGGTAATAGGTGTTATTTTTTCTGTACCATGAGAGTCCTTTGAGGACACCATGGTGATGGGATTCGTTTTTTTCCCCCATGGGGGTCCTTTGTGGATTCCCAAGGTATGGAGTTTATGTTTAGATGCTACAGAGTTCATTTAAGAACCTCCATGGCAAGGGTGAATTTTGGAAGCCACAAGGTCCTTTAAGGATTCTCGTGGCATAGTTTTAACATTAGGAACCATGGGGTCATTACAGGATACCCTTGGATACAGGGTATATATACGAAGTCATGGTAGTCCTTGCAGGGCCTCCATGGCTAGGTTCATAGTTAAAGGATATCCACAGTAAGTTATTAAGTTATTAGCAGCCACATAGGTCCTTTCAGAACCTTCATTGTATAGTTTTAACTTTTGGAGCCACAGAGGAACTCCATGGCATATAGGATTGTGTTAGATGACACAGAGGTGACAATGAGGTATTTGCAGGACCTCCATGGCTAGGTTCATTGTTAAATGCCACAGGGATCCTTACAGGCATAGAGGATAATTTTGAGAGCCACAGAGATCTGTTTGGGATGCTCGTGGCAGAGGTTAATTTTTAGCTGCCAAGGGGGTCCTTTAATGACCTCCATGGCAGGGGGGGTAGGATTTAGTTGCCATAGGGATCTATAAAGATCCCCAATTTTAGATGATATGGTGGGTGTTAGGGGGAATTATTAAGCCATTAATTGTGATGGATTTGAGAAATCAAGCCTTATATCCAACTCAATTTAGGTGTTATACTGATCCTGGTGACAGATCTGATGTATGTTTTATGCCTCTGCAGGTAGGTATGAGAACATATAGGATTTTAGTGCTTTTTGATGACTTACCTGTCCTCAGTAGGCAGCATGTATCAATCACATCTACGATTGGTATGACTTGAGGGGTAATTTGAATAGGACTGCTACACCTATATTTCTTGTTCAGGCGTTTTTAAGCTACTTTGAGTGCATTTCTGGTAAGGTTGTTTTTTCTGGGGATTCGAATAGCTCGGTAGTGAGTCAACTTAACGTGCAATTCTGCAAAAAAAAAAAAGATTGGAATAGGACCCTATTTGTAGTTGGCGCAATGTTGAGACTAAATATCAAAAGTAAGGAGTTTTAGAAAGAGAATGAAGAGCAAGGTGGACATAAGAGAAAATATAAACATGATCAGAAAAGTGAAGGATAATAAAAGCCCAAGTGAAAGCTTAAAGATCGATGTGAACAGGGAAGAAAACAGGAAGGCATGAAGAATAAGCAGGCAGGAGAATGTATAACCAGAAGCAATAAGGGTCACATAGTAGCAAAGCTGAATTTACAGGGCCAAGTGTTTCTAAGGTCTCTGTTTATTAGGCTGATTTAGATTGTATCTTGGACAAGTAGAAAATCATCTAAAAACAGTACATGACATCACATCACATCTCACAATGAATGACATCACAAAGGCAGTCCTTTTATATAAGTAGCTGTACAGGTAGGTAGAGACAGTGATTGGGCCTGATGTCTCGATCTAAGGCTGTGACTTTAGGAAGGAAAAGGCAATGGCTGTAGTCTGATCTTTCAAGAATAACATCATGTGGAAGAGTTTCTCGTGAAGGTTAAGTTATATTATCTAAGTATTGCATCTAAAAGTGAATTTGTATACAGATTATAAAAATAAAATCTATAATGTTTAGATTTAAGCTGCCAAGAAATCTAGCATAATGATATGAATTAGCTTTTTTATCTTCAGTAGCAGAGACTGACATGATGACACAAGCAATAAAGGAGTTGTTCAATCAATTAAGCAGCTGGTGATACTGTGAAAGCACCAGGCTGACTGTGGGATTGTAACGTCTTAGAGTGGCTTTCTTTTACTGCAGGCTATTTGCATTGCTTGAATTTATATCACATTAAATTAATGACATACAGCCTTATTAAATTGCGATTGGGCCAATTGAATAGGGCTCTATATAAGCACATAGCATATTTTTTTTTACAGAAGTTTTTTTTACGTAAATATTTAGTGCTTTTGTGCCACTTTGCAATAAACTATTGTAGAAGCTGGTGCTCATCTTAGAACAATCTGCAAACTGACACACTTACAGGAGCCCATATTGTAGCCCGTGAACTAATTTGCTATTCAATAGGCGTCTTTAAGCTATCCGCAAACGGTCTCCAGGTTACAGGCTAAAAATCCCTGCGGTTGTCAAAATCGTAACTCCCACCCAGCTAAGCCTTTGATCTTTCAAGCCTGTAAATGTTACAATCGCAAATTACAGGCTTGAAAGATACAAATAAACGATAATATATATATATATATATATATATATATAGTATATATATATGGTATATATATATATATATATATATATATATATATATATATATATATATATATATACAGTGGATATAAAAAGTCTACACACCCCTGTTAAAATGTCAGGGTTCTGTGCTGTAAAAAAATGAGACAAAGATAAATCATTTCAGAACTTTTTCCACCTTTAATGTGACCTATAAACTGTACAACTCGATTGAAAAACAATCTAAGAAAGAAAAGTGAGGATTAGGATTTCCCTGGGTGTTTTCCACCCCAATATACAGTATACAAAAAAATGGGATAAATGCATACAAAAATGAAAGTAATTTTATTAAGTAAATGACAGCGGCGTCTTTAAAAACAGGGAATGTTTAAAATACTAACACAGGGAGTAAAAAAGGGGCAAAATGTAAGGAGTAGTAATGAACCCTGAAGCACTGGTATTGTGCAATGTATAACTCTTAAGTGAGTGGGTATTACTATTCACACCTAGCGGGCGAGCCAAAATAGTTACAGGGAAGAACAAAGGCAGAAAAGCCCTATTGTTTCACAAAGGATATATAAAAAGCACCTCCAAATGTCTAGGGGGTACATTCACCAGAGCAGTAAATTTGCATAAAGGTGAGATATAGGTCACTGTATGTCTTACTGACACCCCTTTTTTTATTATGAATTAGGGTACCCAGAATCAGTACCTATATAAGTCAGATTTAAAGGGAGCTCAACCTAAAATACAGAAAGAGTCATTGCAACAGCTATATGTTACACAGCATAGAATCCAAGCTGTGTCTATATACATTTATCGACATCTGACTATGGTATGGCACTAAAAGTGTCTAAAGCTGTATCTACAAGGTAGAGGCTGTTCCCCAACTATTAGGGTAAAAAAGGTGATATCAGATTTATGCAGACATAATATAAGACTAGTAGGGTGTAAGGGGCTTTAAACTAGGCCGTAATTTGAACAAATTCGCGGTTCCTAGAGAGCTTGACCGCCAGGTTTGCAACGCGCATGCGCACGCCTAACGTGATGACGTGCGCAGCGTCGTTGCTAGGAGCCTGACTCGTTTCGACGTACCAATCGGATTCAGGTCTGGGCTTTGGCTGGGCCATTCCAAAACTTTAATCTTCTTCTGGTGAAGCCATTCCTTTGTTGATTTGGATGTATGCTTTGGGTCGTTGTCATGCTGAAAGATGAAGTTCCTCTTCATGTTCAGCTTTCTAGCAGAAGCCTGAAGGTTTTATGCCAATATTGACTGGTATTTGGAACTGTTCATAATTCCCTCTATCTTAACTAAGGCCCCAGTTCAAGCTGAAGAAAAACAGCCCCAAAGCATGATGCTGCCACCACCATGCTTCACTGTGGGTATGGTATTCTTTTGGTGATGTGAAGTGTTGTGTTTGCGCCAAACATATCTTTTGGAATTATGGCCAAAAAGTTTAACCTTGGTTTCATCAGACCATAACACCTTTCCCCACATGCTTTTTGGGAGACTTCAGATGTGTTTTTGCAAAATGTAGCCTGGCTTGGATGTTTTTCTTTGTAAGGAAAGGCTTTCGTCTTGCCACTTTACCACATAGCCCAGACATGTACAACAGAGCCAGTACTTGCCATATATTCCTGCAGCTCCTTTAATGTTGCTGTAGGCCTCTTGGTAGCCTCCCAGACCAGTTTTCTTCTCGTCTTTTCATCAATTTTGGAGGGAGCTCCAGTTCTTGGTAATGTCACTGTTGTGCCATATTTTCTCCACTTGATGATGAATGGCTTCACTGTGTTCCATGGTATATCTAATGCCTTGGAAATTCTTTTGTACCCTTCTCCTGACTGATAACGTTTAACAATGAGATCCCTCTGATGCTTTGGAAGCTCTCTGTGGACCATGGCTTTTGCTGTGGGAGACCAAATAGAGCAGCTGAACTTTATTTAGGGTTAATCAGAGACACTTTAAATGATGGCAGGTGTATGCTGACTCCTATTTAACACAATTTGGAATGTGATTGCTAAATTCTGAACACATCTACATCCCCATTTGTAAGAGGGTGTGCAGACTTATGCAACCAAAAGATTTCAGTTTGTTTTTCAATTGAGTTTCACAGTTTATAGGTCACATTAAATGTGGAAAAAGTTCTGAAATGATTTATCTTTGTCTCATTTTTTTACAGCACAGAAACCTGACATTTTAACAGGGGTGTGTAGACTTTTTATATCCACTGTATATATATATATATATATATATATATATATATATATATATATATATATATATATATATATGTATATATATGTGTGTGTGTCTGTGTGAATATCCTTACAATACAATGACTGCAGCAATACAACAATAACCACCTATAATCTAATGATATCAATGTAAGAAGAAGCAGTTTTTACAGCAAAATGGCCTGCGAGGTTCCCTAATGGGCAGCCCACAGGGACATATATGGTATATAGCAATGTGAGGCTATGACAGGCTGTATGGTTGTTTCATTGTTTTTGTATTACACTATTCACTTTAGGTATTGAATGTTTTGATAATTTTTAATACGTGTTATCCTGCATTATGGCAATCCCAGAATTATGCATTGTAGATATGAGGATTACCTTAGTACCTATATGAAGAGCTATGTGGGGTTAGGGATTAGGGGGGACCTTATAGACTCCCATGGGGGTTTAGATTCCATTGGGGTCCACTATGGACATGTGGGGTGATAGGAAGGGTGCCAGAGGGTCTATTGAGGACCCCATGGCACAGAGATTAATGTTAGGTGTGATGAAGGACCATGAGGAACCCCAGTACTATAGTAATATATAGTAAAACCATGGGGGTGCATGGTTATAGTTAAAGATACCAAGGAATCTATTGAGTACCCTGTGATATAGGGGTTAATGATAGGTGTCATAGGGATTTGTTAAAGACTCCTGTGGTATGAGGTCATTTAGTTCCGCCTCTCTTTCAGCCATCAGAGTAGTATGATCCGCCCATCTGAAGTTGTTAATATTTTTTCCAGCAACATTGGCTTTGGCTTTGAATTCATACACATGATATACTCTGCGTATAAATTGAATAAATAATGTTACGATATATAACCTTGTCACATTCCTTTCCCGATCTTGAACCATTCTGTTGTTCCATGTTTGGTTTTGACCATGGCTTTTTCAGTCCCCATACAGATGCCTCAGGAGGCGAATAAGGTAATCTAATAAGAACTTTCCACATTTTGGTGTAATCCACATAGTCAAAGGTTTTTGGTCTATAAAGCAGAAATAAATGCAATTTGATACCTTGTGCTTCTTCCTCTGCAGAACCCGACTTGCACATCTGGTAGTTCCCAGTTCATATATTGTTTGAGCCGAGCTTGTAGGATCTTATGCATTACTTTGCTGGCATGTGACATGAGAGCAATTGTTTGATAATTACAGTATTTTTTGGTACTGCCTTTTTTTAAAATTGGGATGTAGACTGACCTTTTCTAGTTTATTGGCCACTGTTGAGTTTATTGAATTTGTTGACTTAATGCAAGCAACACTTTCACATCATAATCTTGTAAGAGTTTACAAAGTATAGTTCAGCTTTGATTTTCTCAACTCCTGCAGCCTTGTTATCAGCAAGGCATCCTAGGGCCCATCTCACTTCACTATCCAAAATGTCTGGATCCAGCACATTGGACAAACTGTTGAGGGTGTTCCAGTTGTGGACTTTATTGATTAATTTACTATATTACTTATCATTAATCAATGATTATAATTACAACTATTCTCATCCCCTGAGATTTATAAGTGTAAAAATAAAGTTCACAATTTATTAAAAGAGGCTACAAACAAATTAATACATTATATATATATATATATATATATATATATATATATATATATATAGTCGGGTTCCTCTGCTGGAAGGGTAGCTGGATTTGTGGCAAAAGCTACGAAATCTAGCCTGAGTAGTGGGTCAGATTGTCATGGTATGGAGAAAGTGAGACCTTGGGCATGGGCAAGGATTAAGCTTAGTAGATATGGGCAGAAATCTACTATGTGGGCTTGTTGGAAGCCATGTGATGATAAATAATGGCTTATCCGTGGGCAATGTTGTTGCTTACTAGATAAGGGCCAAAAATTAAGCAAAGTTAGGCTTGGTGAAGCCAGAAGACAAGGAAACGCAGAGAAACCCCCTCCAGACACAAAAGTGTACTGAAGTGGGCAGGGAAGAGGCTGTCGGAAGAGCCTATTAAAGGTCAGAAGGGCCTCACCCACAGGAAGAGGCAGAGGCGGAAGAGGGCGCCTCTCACAATAACCAGGTACTCAACCTTGACATATATATTAACATTAAAAACAACATCTCTTAAATTAGCAGAAAGACATTCTATGTCTAAGCTACCAGGCCTAGGTGTCTTGTGATGCTGGGTGTATGTATGTATGTATACTTACAGTTCAGATGGAAAGAGAAGAGAGACTGACCTAATGGTGTCACTACTCCTTTATGAGTTTACTTTCAGACCCACTCTCTTATACTCAATTCACCTTTTCCTCCTACTTCTGGTCAAAAGTCCTTAAACAAAGGAGATCTGGCCTCATGGTTGACCTGGACATAGCATATACTTTCCATGTTCAGAGCTTTAAGTAATTTGAGCCACTTCTAACTAGTCAACTCTTTGTGTGACCATAATGTTTTGCCAACCACTGACCAGAGAATGTCTCTCCATGTGTTAGTGAGGAAATGCACATATATTATGTGGTTTATACTTTATTAGCGCTGGTAATGCTGCTGCCGGGTAGATCATTCAGAGGTCATTACTGCTAATAAGATTATTCCTGTATAGATTGTCATATTCCTGTCTACTTTATTTGATCTGCTTCTGTCCCTACCATTTTTGTCTTTTATCATGCCCACTTTGGCATGAAAGGTTCCCTTGAGATCCCCAATTTTCTTGAAGAGATCTCTTGACTTTCCCATTCTGTTATCTTTTTCTCTTCTATCTTCCTTTTAAATCAAATCTCTCATTATAGAATGCCTCCTTGTCTCTTCTTGCTATCCTCTGGAATTTTGCATTGAGTTGCCCAAACCTTTTCCACTACCTTTCCCTTTCCTTCTTTGCTGGGCTACTTTTAAAGCCTCATCAGACAACCAGTTTGTTTTCTTAGTTTGCATTTCTTTTTTTAGATATCCTTAGTTGATTTTTCATGGAAAACCTCTCAAACTTTGGTCCAAAGTTCTTCAGGCATTCTATCTATTTTGTCCAGTCCCTTAACTCTATTCTTTACCTCCGCTCATATTCAATGGGGATATTATTTATTTTGCAGCTTGGTCTGATAATTTTCCCTCTTTTCTAATAAGCATTTAACAGGCTTGTGATTTTTGGCAAAATAAACACATTTTTAATTTTCTTGCAATTTGTATTAAAGGTGTCTAACCCAAACCCCATGGATCTAGGCATCAGTGTTCAATCTCACTGGCAGAGCAAACAATTCTGTATCTGTCAAGAGAAATCAGTTGTTATTACCGATTGCAGATATTTAGCAACAATGTGGGATCTCCTAAGGAGTGCTTAGCTGTGACCACAATCAGAAAGCCAGGAGTACTATCACTATCTCTATATGCTATTGTTTAGCCAGAATGATATACAGTTTTAAATGTATACAGTTGTTATCATATGATAACTGGGTTTGTTAAGGTGATGTCTAAACATGTAGACATGATTATTGTTGACAAAAAAAGGTCATTAGCTTTAATGTATGCAAATCAGACAGGCCTATCTGGTTGCATATTGTTAAGAAGAATGACATTCTTAGCTCACTCATGTATAACTGCTGTGTTTGATTAAAATAGTATTGTAGGACTATGCAATTCCACAGCCATATGTGCATTGGTACATATTAAACTTAACCTTAATCATGGTGCTTAAAACATGATATATATGTGTATTTGCGGCATGTGAGATTCTGAAGGCGGTGTCACCAACAGAATGGCTATATGTTATCCACTGTAGCAGCACTGCCTACAGATTAACAAACTGCCTTAATGAATGTGAAATTTGCCTAAAAGGAATAAAAGCTTATCAGTAAAAAACATATGAAATAGGGAGTACATCATCTCTTCTCAAGTGCATTCCTCACAGATAAGATTATCATGGACTATGTGATGGTCGCTAGTGAGATGGTTACTATATATTACCATAACAAAGGCCATGGTCATCTATCCTGTAGATACTAAAAATAACCATCACATAGGCAATGGTCATCTACTCTGCTGACATGCATGGGTAAGTTAACATTGTGATTTTTACTGAGTACTGTATTTGAGAAGGATTAAATGCTATGCAGTCCCTATCTCTTCCTCCACTAGTGACTACCCCCTCCTCTGCCACCACATCCTTTCCTACATGGGGTCTCATGGAAAATGCAGGTGGAGATGTAGCTGGAAGTGGAGGCATTGAGGCAGATAGGCCGGGCTGTTGGTGTCTTGGGGACTGCTCTAGCATGGATGATGCTGTGCTCATCAAAGCCTGTTTCTGGAGATACATGTTTATTGGTATCAGCGCATTCGAGCTGTTTACTGCTTGTAATAAATAGGTCTTCACCTGTGAATTTTAGATCCTGTATTTTTAAATTAACCTAGCACACTGCCCTGATGCCACGTAGGTCCTTACAGGGCCTCCATGGCATATATGCCTATATACCATGGAGGTCCTGTAAGGACCTCTGTAGCATATCAAATTAACCCCCTGTCCATAGGGTACATTAAATTAACCCTTAACACCATGGGGGTACTTAATGGACCCCTTAGACATTCTACAATTAAATCCTAATAACCATGGGGGTCAGGATAGACTACAAATTAAAATTTTACCTATCAATAAGTACATTTGCAACTAACACACCTGCTGTGCGTGATTAGCAGAAAGAGCATTATGTTAAGGTAATAATCAACTAACCATGCTGCTCTTTTTCTTAATCACTCCCACTGGTAGTAATTAATGACATAAGCAACCTGGTCAGGTCTGCCCAAAAATATCAACATTCGAAATCAATTCATTGGCAATTTGGAATTCTACACCTGCCCCATGTATAAAATAAAAATATTTTTTTTTTAGTAAAAACTAGCTTTATTATTTATTTTCCTCTTAATACTCTTTTTTTTTTCTTAGTAAAAACTAGCTTTATTAATTATTTTCCTCTGAATCCGACTTTGTACAATGGTCCTTTAACAGTTTGATTTGTTTTGATTAGGTCAGTTACTCTCTATACTTTGCCAAGCAACTTGTTGGCTCAACTTAATCTTGCTTAGCACAGAGTCTTAGGGGAGCATGTGTGCCTCCATCTAGTTTTTCCTGCGGTTAGGATTTATTTTGATAATAAGCGTCAATGGCAAGCACATCAGTCCTGTCACTCATGTTACACAATATGCAAACAGTTGTTTTGAAGCTTTGTGTTTACATATATTCTGGTTGATTACCTGTTGTGACCCTCAGTTTTGATCTGACCCTATCTTCTGGCACCCGACTTTTGGCTTTCATATATGGATGTCCCTGGCCGACAACTTTTGACAATGTCTGACTATTGTCCATTTGGGTATCTGACCCTTAGCTTTGTTAACTGTATTCTTCTATCCCTGGCTCCCTCTTGGATTTTGTTTTGACCTCCTTATCTGCCACCTCTATGATTCCTGGACTATTAGCATTTTTGGTTTTGCTTATGACACCTTGTACCAATGCTTAAGTGACCCTACTTTTCTGCTTTGCTCCACCATTGCCCATTAGACTGATAACTACATTTACAATGACCCAAATCCCTTGGATTTGTCAATAGAACACCCTATACCAATACTTGTGCATTTCCCTACAGGACACTATACTTACTAAGTCATAGTCTTTCTATACAGTAAATTATTATAGCATAGATGAAAGGCAATGTATAAATATTTAACTAAGTGAACCAGGTCTAATTACACCTCCTAGTTACACCATGATAAATTGTGAATCTCGCCTCAGATTAGAGAAAATATATTTCTCCCAAGAATGTTTTTGCGGCTTCCAAAAATATAATGAGCTGCTATGAACATAACGATACAACCCTGTGCAAGTAAAATGTGTTTTCAAAAGGTTTGTGCACACACAATATCACAGGTAATCTTGATATCACATCTGGAATGTTTCAGGATGATTCACTTACTTTTTTCCTCTTCCATCAGTCTTTGGCAATATTTAATGAGGAAATCCAAATGTTGGCTGTAATGATAACTGGATAAATAACAAAGCATCACTGACTCTCTTTACAGACTTGTCTTATGGACATTTTCAAATCCCTTTGCCAAAAAGGCAAAGAGCCAAAAAAATAAGAAAATGTTTTCTTGGCTTCATAATTCAAAGAAGCACTTAGCATATAAAGTAAAATAACCTTTCATAATAAGATTTAAATTCATACCACAAGCCGCAGATGATAGGCATACCTTGTGTAAATGTATACCCACATTATACCTGAGAATATAGAAATAATCTTGAGTTATGGAGTAATGTGTTCAGCAGGTTATTTTGTCATGTGGTTATTGGAGCAGATTGAATGTGTCAAGCAGTGGCGGAGCAAGTGTTTGGGGGCCCCGTGGGGGCCTGAGAGGGCCACAGCGAATTTGCGGGGGTCACACGGGATCTATGGGGGCCACCGAGGACCCGCAGAGGCCATGGGAAGTACGCCGGCGCCCGTCAGAGGCCAGGGGCCTTGGTGCCTTGCGCCGGCTGCAACGGCGGTAGCTCCGCCTCTGGTGACAAGTAAAGCTGTTGCTACAATGTAGATGAATCACAATCAGTTGATAGAGTTTTCCATGTGGCCATGTAGAAAGGTAAAAAATGTCTGTCATTCATCACAGTGAGCAATCGTCTTTAGATTTGTACATTTGTGTTGTGTTTGCGTCATTAAGTTGTGTAAAACTCTCCTTGTCCTCATGGACCGTAACACACCAGTTGGTGTTTATGGCAGAGATACTGGAGTGTGTTGCCAGTTCCTTCTCCAGTGGCTACAGTATACAGCTCCTGGTATTCCTAGGGGGTCTCCTATACAAGTACTAACCAGGCCCAACCCTGCATGGCTTCAGGTTGGTGTGATCTCTTGGTTCCCTGACTGGAATAGAACACAGGTCACAGTGATGAAAGCCCCAAACCCTAACCACTGTACCACCAAGGAACCCATGTGTCCATTACATATTGTCTAAAATGGGAAGTTTCATTAAGAATGACTGCCTTGAACTGTAATAGATTGCACAGACCTTCCTTCTTCTTATTCTCTAACCAATAATTTTTTTAGGTCGGCTCTATATATCTCCATATACTCTTTTTTACTTTCCATTGGTAGAGATTGTAGCTGTGCATGTGCTACAGTTTGCAGAGTAATTCAGTAATGCTCAGGTACGACTTCAAGTAAATTTCCTTTTTTTGATTTTTTTGGGGGATATTCAACCAAAGTTTGGAATGTATTAATTGATTATATTTGTCATTTTCCATGTGATTCCTATTTTACATGATGTCAACAAATTATGAATTATTTTAACGATTAACATAGCAATCATGTGGCATATAACAAATATAATTCAATAATTCAATAATAAACATATTCACATCTTTTGTTGCATAATGGACTATAAAATTATTTATAATTATGGTTATAAACACTTGGCAAGACTAAGATTTTTTTAAGTTGTGGTGTGTGTTTGGAATGCATTACAGCCCCTTGCAAAATCACAATGTCTTAATACAGATGGCAAATAGTGCTGATGGCATTTGCGGACCACTTAATGATTTTTCTGCTTGCGTTCTTAACAATTGTAATGTGCTGTTATATATTATGATAACACCTATGCACTTATAAACCAAGAAATCTATTGTTTAGAGACTTATGTACTGTTTTTGCTCATTTTCTTTATTTTTTTTTATTTTTACTATTTCTGTATACAAGTTTTAATTGTATTGGTACTTGCAACATACTCACTATAGTGAATGTATTTTCTCCTTGTAATAGTCATGTGTAAAATGATGGTATTTCATAATTAAAGGTTGATAATAATAATAATAATAATAATAATAATAATAATAATAACCACAGTTGCGCAGTGGATTAAAGCCATTAACTACTGATGGTCAGTTTAAAAACCTCTGGCATCTTCCCTATTATTGCTGTTGTTCAGTCCTTCAGTTGTGTCATACTTTTGTTGACCATATGAATGTAGCACTACAGGCTGGTTTTCTTGGCAAAGAGATTGTCTGACCTCTCTGCTATGACCTACTCTTATTGGCTGACCCTACATAGTATAGCTCACAGCTTCATTGAGGTACAAAAGACCCTTCACCATAATAAGTATGAAATCCAGAAGGGGTTCCTATTATTATGGGAAGAAGAGAAGAGGAGTGGAGTTTCTCAGGAATTATATTATTATTTATTAATATATTTATAGTGTTTTTATGTAAACTTTCAATACTAAAAATAAAAAAATAATAAATTAAAGTATACAAACCCCCTAGTGCTCAGTGCCAAGCAGCATCTGCGAAAGGCAAGTAAAATATCAGCATGTATTAAGAAGGGTATAGAAGCAAGGGAAGCAAATATAATTCTGCCACCATACAAATCCCTATGCCCTCATTTGGAATATGGAGTACAATTTTGGGAACCACTTCATAAAAAAACATTTTAGAGCTGGAAAATGTACAGAGAAGGGCAACAAAACTAATAAGGGGAATGACGGGACTAAGTTATGAAAAAAGACTAACCAAATTAAACTTATTCTCTAGAAAAAAGGCGTTTACGAGGGGATATGATTACCTTATATACAGTGCCTTGCAAAAGTATTCACCCGCCTTGGCATTTTTCGTGTTTTTTTGCCTCACAGCGATGTTAAAAACAAAAAACAAGATACTGAGGTATCTGCGAGAAAGAAACATAGCATTAGATCAACAGAGGAAATATAGTAAACATATATAGCACAAAATTATTTTAGGATTAAAATCAAGGAAAAGAAGCATCGAAATATCAGGGTCACAATCCTTATAGAAAATATCGACTTCTGCTTGTCCAATTATAATTACTATTTCATTATCGCAAATACTTGCGGTTCACTTGGCCCCTTTGCGATGCAACAGGATGCTAATAAAGGTATATTCCTCTGTAAATTGATCTTCTGGCTAGATACTCATCAGTAATGCCCGACAGTCCCATTTGGCCCATTCACTGGGCTTCCTCATGTTTTTTTTGTTTTTAACATCATTGCTTTTTAAGTAAATATACCACAGTGTTTTTCTATCACTAAAATATTACTCTAATTTTTTTTCTATTTATATATATATATATATATATATATATATATATATTTATATTTATATATACTGTATATATATATATATATATATATATATATATATATATTAAAGCGCCTTACCAAAATAGTATAATCGAATAAGCTATCACATATATAGTTGTGAGCAGGCGCACCTTGCCAGCAACTGCGGACCTCGCAAAATTTACGGACTAATGACAAAAATACGAGACGCGTTACGACCCATTACGACCTTGCAAAAATACGACCTTACCGCCCAAAACCTGCGCACATGAAAACATGAAAAACACAATAAATACACACAACAAATACATAAAAAGCTTACCTTCAGCAAGGGTGGGGTACCCAGGACCTCGAAAACTGAAGTTACACCTCAATTTAACTCGAAATAAAAGAATTTAGACACCTGAAAATCACCTAAGCGAGAAAAAAATGGCCGCCAAACAAAACGAAAACGAGGCTAAAGGTCCCTAAACACGCAAAACACCAGCAAACACCTACGGATTTTCCGAAAAAGTCGGACGACATCTAAACACAAGGACGCAAAATCAGCCACAGCCGCGTACCACACATTACGCGCCATTTTAGAACACTAATTTATACAATCCGGAAGTGCACAGCTACCCTAACGGATTTGCCTCGCGCACGCACACTATTACACTACACACTGCACATATTCATGACCCTTACACAGCAGCTCCACAGCACTGATGCTGCAGCAACATGAAAACAGATTGCCAGCTCTTCAACACAATGCTGCATATATTACTTTATAATATGTAAAGTAGATTAATTTCTTATATTATTAATTATTCATTGCCATACCAAAAAAAACACCAACGCTGCTCATAGCACACAAACAACCAAGAGCTTTGCAATGAGCGCCGAAGGATCTTAAAACACCAACAAAATTTCACACACAAACAACATTACCTGCCTTACAATCTTATTGCCGTCATTTTTTACGTTCAAGTTGCTAGTCAATTATTAAAGTGCAGTAAGGTAACAATTATTTGTAAAGTGTAATTTGATAAATCACTTTGTGAAAAAAAAGTATTTGCCCCTTAGTTTGGCCCTCCATCTGTGAGCTGAAGCTGAAGCATAAATGGGGTATGCAGTAAGACAATAACCCAAAACAAAAAAGGAAGTCCAAATCACCAAGTACAGGCCTAAACAATACAATAGAGATCCTGCAGCAGGACATGAAACAAGCCGTTCATGTTAGAAAATCAACCAATGTTTCGAGATTAAAATAGTTCTGTAAGGAAGAGTGGGCTAAATTTCCTCAACAATGATGTGCAACACGGACTGAAATTTAGGAAGTGTTTAATTGCGAACATTGCCGCAAAATGTGATGCAAATCTAATATCTAAAATTAGATTTTTCGAAAGATTTGAAAACATTTGGCAAAGTATATATTCAAAATACTGTATACACATATAACTTAAGAAACTCATAGCAGAATAAATGAATGGAAGAGTAAATTATTGCATAGACTTTCTATCCTTGTTATTATTATTTTTACTAATGATGTGCCAGATCTAAAATAACATATTTCGAATTAAGTTTTTTATCCACACTTTGTGAATGAATGCTTAATAGATGCTTGTTATCAACTATATATTTTACACTAGCGAATTGCCCGTCAAAAAATGTCGGCAATGAAATTGTAAGTGAGCTAAGGGTGTTTGGTGTATATAATGTGGCTGATGTAGCGTCGTTCGTTTTCTATGTCGTGCAAGTTTTTCGTAATATTCGTTTTCTATGTCATGCGATTTTTTCGGAATATCCGTAGCTGTTTGGTGGGCTTTTTCAAAATATCCGTAGCTGTTTGGTGGTGTTTTGCGTGTTTATGATAGTGTTTCGTGTTTTTAGCGACCTTTAGCCTCGTTTTCCTTTTGTTCGGCCGCCATTATTTCTCTCGCTTAGGGGATTTTTGGGTCTCTAAACTCCGAAATTTGTGGTTAAATGGAGGTGTAACTTCACTTGCAGAGGTCCTCGATGCCCCCTTGCTGTGAGTAACCTTTTTATGTGTTTGTTTTTTGTATTTGTTGTGTTTGTAATGTTTTTGGGGTTTGCATCTTTAGACTGCTGTAGCCTCGTTTTCGTTTTTTTCAGCTGCCATTTTTTCTCTTGCTTAGAGAATGTTTTAGTGTCTAAACTCTTTTAATTTGAGTTAAATTGAGGTGTAACTTTAGTTTTTGAGGTCCTGGATGCTCCCTCTTCCTGTAAGTAAGCTTTTTATGTATTTGTTTTGTGTATTTGTTGTATTTTTCTTTTTTTTTTTTTACTTATTTTTTTATTACGTTTCAAAAAAACATACAGAAGACAAATTAAGATTTACAGAACAAGGCATACATAAACAGGAACACAGATGCCTTAATAGGTAACTAAGGCGCTAGATACATACGCAATTATTTAGATTTCAGTGTGGGAACATTACATAGCTGTTCGATATCTAGACACACAGTGCATATTTATAGAGAAAAAATAAATAAATAAATAAAATTAGCTTAATGAAAACACTATTGCTCATAAGGAAAACATCCTAAGTAACACATAAAAAGCTTTGAGACATTATATATACTCCATATAATTGTCCCATTTCGACCAACTGAAGTGACGGGCAAAACCCACCGATGAAATGTCATAACGATTATTCATTAATTCTCTATTTATATGAACAAGATTACGTAGTTCATAAATTGTAGGAATCGTGGGTTGCTTCCAATATTTTACCAAGAGATACTTGGCTACCAAAAGAATGTGGCATATCAGGTATCTATCTATGGGAGGTAATTTCTCTATATTCATGTGAAGAATTGCTTCTTGGGGAGATAGGGAAAATTGTTTATCAAGCAATTTGGATATTAGTTGGGAAATATCTAGCCACCACTTCTGTAATTTAATACAGTCCCACCAGATATGATGGTCAGTGCCTCTTGAGCCACATAGTTTCCAGCAGCGATCTGTTACCTCTGGGTTAATTTTCCCCATTTTAACTGGTGTTAGATGCCATCTGTGGATGATTTTAAAATACAACTCTGTATATGATGCGTTAACAAGTGGATTTTTTTGTGGTTTTAAGGATATTCCTCCAACTTGTGACTTCTAGACTGATCCCTAGATCCATTTCCCAACCTTTAATCCCTAAGCTTTTAGTAAAGGGGATGAGGTCATCTATAATACTACCACATTTTGATATGATATGTGTCATTTTTCCCTTTAAGATGAGTTCTTCCAATTTTGTCGGTGTATTCGCCCCAGATAAAGTATAGCCTTTTGCCAGCAAGTTTTGCTTGAGACTTTAACTTCGGATTTTGCTGTAGTGCTTGTAAAGTAAGGAGGTTGCCATTATTAAACAGATGAGAAATATTTCTAAGACCCTGATCAAGTAACAGCTTTATTATTGGACATTGTGTCTTAGGTTTTAAGATTTCTAAAGGAGCCGCAATTGAAGGTATATTTAGTATTTGCATCTTTTGTCTGAATTTATACCAAAGTTTTAAAATAGCATGAAGATTTTTAGGGAGGTTGCTAATCGTAATTTTGGTATATGCAGGGAGCCAGAGCAGTAGTTGAATAGGGAGATCCTCCATCAATGCTTCTTCCAAGATCAGCCATCTAGGCTTATCATTGGTGATGTTCCAACAGATGAGTTGGGCCCAGATTATTTTATGGTGAATGTCTTTTAGACATGGTGCATTTAGACCCCCATTAATAAATTTTTTATATGTTATATTTTTCTGGATCCTTGGTTTTTTTGATAAATATAGGAATTTGTCTAATTGGTCCTGAATGCACTTCAAATAGCTGTTAGCTAAAATATCAGGTATAGATCGCATATAATATGTAATTTTGGGGAGTATATTCATGTTGATTGAGGCTATTCTAGCAGACCACGAGAGATTATAGTGACTCCATACCGTTAGTGTGGGTCTAATTCGCTTCATCACCTCGTTAATATTGTCTTTGAGAATTTTGGCCACACCAAGAGAGAATCTTATACCTAAATGAACTATATATTTGGAGTCCCAATTAAAACTAAAGACTTCCCTTAATTTATTTTTAATTTCGGTTGTTATTCCTTTTGTTAATGTGTCTGATTTTGAGTGGTTGATTTTAAAATAAGATAACCTGCCAAACTCCTCGACTATTTCTTGGAGTTTATAGCAGGCGTATAGCGGATTTGTTACGGTTATTATGATATCGTCTGCATAGGCCATATATTTAAACTCTTCTTTACCTATACAAATTCCTTTAATATCCTTACACTGTCGTAAGTATATTGCCTGTGGTTCCATAAATAGTATAAATAGGAGCGGGGATCGAGGGCATCCCTGACGGGTACCATTCCCGATACTAAATTGTTTTGATGCAAATTCCGGATTCACAACTCGTGAAAAGGAGTTTCTATAGAGGGCTTTAACAGACATGGAAGCGAATTCCCCCAGACCAAATCTCAGCAATACACACTGTAAGAATTCCCAGTTAACTCTATCAAAGGCTTTTTCAGCATCTAGTGATAGAAACATTACCGGTATGTCTTTATCTCTAATGTAAGATAATAGGTTCAAAAGTCTTCTTGAGTTATCTGATGACTGACGTCCAGGGATAAACCCGGATTGATCTGCTTATTTACGTTTGCCATCCGAGAAATTAGGATACCCCTGATATAGGCTTTATAGGAACACCATAGTGTCTTACTGGAGGTCACGGAGTCTTTGTTTATTTCAAAAAATTCTAAAGTATCCTTTTTCACTGCATTAAGATTATCTGTATCTTTGACTAGTATTGGATTAATTTTCCATCTTTTTGTTACTTTTACAGCCAGTGAGACCTCTAGGTTAATACTGTTCATACTATGGTCTGACCACGGTGTTAAAATAATATCTGACTTCTCTATCATTTTTAGGGTATATACATCAGTAAATATATAGTCTATCCGTGACAAGGATTTATATTGATTCGAGAAAAATGTATAATCTTTACAATTAGGGTGTAAAACCCGCCAAATGTCATATAATTCAAAATCATTTATAATATTAGAGAAGTCTAGGGCAGTTTTTATTTCTGTGGCTTCCGATTTTATCTTGTGGCCTCTCTGTTTATCCATCTTTGAATCCCTAATCATGTTAAAATCACCACATAAAATAATATTCCCTCTCTTTAGTTTATATAGATCTTTCAGGAACGACTTTAAGTACCTAATCTGGTTTCTGTTTGGCAAATATACATTAGCAACTGTTAGTAAAGAATTGTTCACATACCCCGACCAAATTATAAATCTCCCTAGAGGATCTATTTTTGAGAATAATTCCGAGACTTTTAGGTTTTTAATAAAGAAAATAGAAACTCCCTTAGATTTACTTTTGAAGGTTGAATGTATATTAAAGGGGTATTGTCTTTCAGACAGATACTTAGTAGAATCCTTCTTCAGGTGAGTCTCCTGAAGGCATATTATATCTGCTTTGATTTTACTATAGTTTAAAAAGGCAATTTTCCTTTTAGTCGGTGAGTTTAATCCATTTACATTATGGGAAATTATTTTTATTCCTTTAGTCATTGTCCCAACTTATGAGCTTGATTTTTATATTTAGTGTTTCCCAGCGTCTAGAAATGTCCCACACTACAATTTTTTTTTTAACATACATCCCATACCCACGACGGATATAGAGTGGTCTGTGGAATCTATATTTGTTCTCACAAACCCTCATATCTCCCCTCCAGGAATGGGAACACAAACAACATATAACATTAATATTTACAAAGCAACTACCTGATGGTAGAAAATGGCCGGACGTAGTCCCCATATCAAAATAAGGACAATGGCGGGGATATATAGGCATTTTGATTACTCTGAAGTTTTTAACATGATTTTACCAGTATTAGATTCAGAATATTCTTTGACATGCCTGATTTTAGATAGCCCAACCATTTTATCTAATATTTTCTGATGGTGGAGGGATGGGGCAAATTAGACTTACAGAACCATTACATTTCATGACTCGTAATAGGAAAAAATAAAAGGAGAAAAAAAAAAAAAAAAAAGAGAGCCAGAGAGAAAAGAGCTTAGCCATTTACTTTCTCCCTATTTTATTTTTTTCCTTCTCCTCCTTTTTTCACGTTTGTTTATTTCTCCCAGCTCCTTCCCGGCCCCCTTCATTCTTCCGTTTAGAGTAAATAAGATTGTTGAGGTTAGTGATTTCCTAACCAACAAGAAACGATAATATATCAAAGATAGAAGATAAAGAGGGGGGGGGGGGGGGGGGGGGGGAGAAATTCGCATAGTCATTATCACTGCTCACAACTGGTCCACTTAAATGGGACCAAGTCCTGGTATATAACCTACGGTATACTCTTGCTATTTCCACTTACTTGTGGTCCCCAAATCTCCCCACACCTATCCACCAATTTAGGAGCATTTCTAGTTATACCATTTAACACCAGGCGCCAATACTATTTCCCAAAAAGTTTCATATAACTTTCGCCCTCCTACATCTCCTCTCCCCAAATAAACATAAGGGAAGGGGGAGAGGCGACCCGGGGTGAAACGGAGGAAGAGCATACTTCCTCCCCCCCCCCGGCCCCGTCGCCCCCCCCCCCAATCTCCTATTTTTTTTGCCATGCATGCTCACTGGAAGTTAGATTCGGCTGGCCAACCTCTAAATCACAAGGAATAATTTCAAAATTCCATGTTTGTAACATTTTTACCCCCTCCTGGATAGATGTTATCCTGTGCCACTTAGAATCTTTATAAACAGATAAGCCTACTGGAGATGACCATTTATATCTTACTTCTTTTTGTCTTAAAACCTGGGTAATATCCCTGAATTCTCTTTTAGATAAAGTATAAACCGACAGGTCTGAAAATATTTTTAGATTTTCATAAGGGGACGAGAATCTTTGCTTAATAAAGGCCACCTTCATAATCTCATCTTTATATGAACGATAGTGAACTCTTGCTATGACATCTCTAGGAATAGATTTATCTAGATGTTTCACCAATGGAATTCTATGAATAACATCAATAGTAGTCTCATTAGGTGAGAAATTTGGGACCAAGGTCGCCAAAAAATTCTCCACATAAGATTTCAAGTTACAGTCTAGTATGGTTTCCGGGATGCCTCTCAGGCGGAGATTGTTCATTCTGCTACGATCTTCAATTGAGGATATCTTATTTGTTAAATCCTCAATTCTATTTTCTAATAGCTTTGTATATTTAAGCAGATTATTATTGTCCGTGATTAAGTTGTCACATATATCTTCGACGGATTCCACTCTCTGGTTCACTTCTTTGATCAATACTGAGTTGTCTGAAATTTTTTTTGTCAGCTCTGAAATAATATTCGTCTGGAATGACTGTAGCATATCTTGCATTTTGGAGCAGGTGAGGATTTCTTCTTCTTCCACCCCTGAGTTTTCCAATCTAGAAGTCTGTGACGCTTTGTCTGGTGACTCAGTTGTTGGTGAGCTAGATATAGTACGTTCTGTTTGAATAGTTGAGCCAGAACCCTTATATCTTGGTGAAAACATTAGTGGTGTCTTTGGTGGCTCGTTTTTGGCTTTGTCCCTTGATTTCAATTTCATTGGCATGTTTGTATGAAATATTAATCCCAAGTTTCGACTTATAAGTATAATATAGGTAGTATTTCACAGGTGAACCACGAGCTTTGTCCTACACGGTACAGACTTGCTCACAGCATATGTGGTGATAAAGTTATGTATACTTCTTTGAGAGAAAAAAACAAACAAAAAAAACAAAAAAAACAACGGGGGACAGGAGAAGGGAGCGTGGGGGTCAGAGACCTAGAGCTTTGTCCATATATACACCAATATATGCAAGTATATGTATTTCTTCAGTATACTAATATACCATCTGTTTATTCAACGTATAGATTCCGTATTGTAAGTATTTGTCCATTGGGGAGTCACACATATCCCCCCCTGCACCAAATACCCAGACAACATTGTATGGCCATGCCCCCCTACCACCAAATCAGGCCCCCCTACCACTAAATCATTAATTGATCTTGGCTAAATATCTCACACTTGGTGGGAAGCCAGAGCGCCTGATGTTACAGTTTATAAGGTGGTAGTTTGCTCAATAAACCTTCTTGACAGCCCTGCCAGGACTTATTTCATATAATTTATATACCCATGTGTCTTCCCCCCAACGGATATAAATTAACTCACTTTAGGGTTGTAGTCTCCCGTTGGGATACAGGTGCTGGGAAGCAGGTGTCAACCGTATGCTCCAGGAATCAACTACCTTCCTCCTCTCTATATGCAGCCTCCGCTCATAGCACTTCTGTGCTGCTTATAGTAGCAGGGGCAGCCCACGATTGCCCAGGATGCAAAGAGCCACTTGCCCAGGATGCAAAGAGCAAAGGGGGGTCCACCGCGGCGTGATGCGCCAATCTCCAATCGCGATCACAGCCTCAGCATCCTCTCGCTGTGTTGTAGCGTTGATTTCAGGGAACGCCGTCCGTCAAAGAATGCTGTCTATGTGGAGGTGCAGAGGTGCAGAGGTGCAGTCAGCATACCAAGCGGCCGCCCAGGGCGCACTGATAAGAGTAACGGTCGCTCCAGAAAAACACTCCGGTGTGCCAACCGTGACTCTCGTGGGTTAGAGGGAGTAGGAGAGGTGAGCGCTTGCTTGTTAGAACGCCATCACCCCCGCCGTCCGCACGTCACGTTACGTTAACGCACTGACCATTTCCGGCTGCTTTGTTGTATTTTTCATGTGCGCGTGTTGCGGCCGTTTTTTGCGAGGTCATAATGGGTCGTAACGTGTCTCGTATTTTGTTTGCGTTACAACGTAAATTTTGCGGGGGTCGCAGTTGCTGGCAAGGAGCCCCTTAGGCACTCCTTGCCAGCAACTGCGACCCTTGTAAATTTTGCGAGGGTCGCAGTTGCTGGCAAGGAGCACCTTCGGCGCTCCATGCCAGCATCTGAGGCCCTCGCTTCGCGAGGGCCGCAGGCTAGCTGTGCAAGCCTGCAAGCGTTAGCAACAACTTGTATGCTCACAACTATATATGTGATGTTGCAAAATAAACCAAGAAGGAAAACAATTGATGTTGGGATGGATAGAGATTCTGGGAAGGTTTGTTGTAATGGGATTCTGCAATAACTATAAACAAGTTGACTAGTGATTCTATGTTTACTGCAAAAAATATTTCCTATATTAATAATTAATAACTAGTAACTATGAGCCGTATTCTATTCGAACAACGCTCATTCCACTGCTATGTGAATTCGGCTGTGGGAGCTGTTTTGCACTATGTTACAAGTGTATTCAAAGCGTCTCTCAGTCTTATGGATCCAACCCGTGATTCATAAAACATGCTCATCAGTAGCAGTGAAGGGGTTCGATAACAGCACCAGCACAAATTACACCAAACAAGTAAATATTACGGATTTTCTTGCTGCGTCATAGCCATAGAAGCCAACTGAAAACTTCAAACAGAACAGTGATTGACAGGAATACCGTATATCAGGGATGGGCAAGTTCGGTCCTGGAGAGCCCCACACAGGCCAGGATTTGAGGATATCCCTGCTGAACACAGGTGAGTCAATCACTTCTTTAGTCATCCGGATTGACTCACCTGTGCACAGAAAGGACATCGTCAAATCCTGGCCTGTGTAGGGCTCTCCAGGACCAAACTTGCCTGCCCCAGCGTATATATATATTTGCTTATTTGCCCAACACTTACTGTGTTGTAGATTTTCACAAATTAGCATGCAGGTTCCAGGTGTTGCAGGTTTATTGAGCTAGAGCAAGAGTGAAAGAGTCAAATTGGAGTGCAGGTTTCTATTCTTTTGCATTATATTAGATAATTAAATACTACTTTGAACGTAATTTTACAATGCACATAAATACTGATATTACATAAAATACATACATATAAATACACTTATAGCTAGTCCACATCATACACCCCCACCCTATACTCATATATAAATCATATATAACATACATTTTTACACATATACAGTATACCTATACCTTTTTTATTGACCCTTATTTTATTTTTTGGATTGAGATGGAGAGAGGGTAAAGGAGGGGAGATGTCTGGAGGAGAGAAGAATAGGAAGAGAGCAGAGGAGAAGAGAGAGAGGGCCCTGTTAAGTAGAGGAGACGGGCAAAGAGGTAGGAAGGGAGGAGAGGGGAAAGGAGAGGTAGGGAGGGTGGGAGTGGAGGGGAGAAAAGGAGAGGTAGTGAGGGTGGGAGTGGAGGGGAGGAGATCGAGGGAGGGTGGGAGTGGAGATGAGGAAAGGAGATATAAGGAGGGAGGAAGTGGAGCGAGTATGGCTAGGAGTAGGAGACAGGGTCAGAGCAGGTAGGTCCAGATCCCTGTGCACAGTTGGGAGGCCATCATCCTCTTGATGATGAAGGCAAACACAGAGCCCCTAAGGAAATGGTGATACACCTCAATGCCATCCGTGCCCACATCATTACAAGGTGGAGGGAGATTAAGGCTGGGCCCAGGTAGAAGCTGCAGTTATTGAGGTCAGTTTTGCGCATAGGGATGTGAGGTCAGTAAGACAGCCGGGCAAAGGTCAGGAGGATGATGGAAGAGCATTCAGAGCTCCAAGTGGTGGCCCCAGAGTGACTGTCCAGTACATCAAGTGGGAGAGGTTGCTAAAGAGGATGATGGCCTCCTGGACTATCCCCAGAGCTCCAGGTTTGGTGGCAACACCGGACCCAGCCTCCTTGCCAGGTGAATATCAGATTCACCAGCATATATCCACGTATACACCACTTGTATACCACACACAGATAACTTTAATCACATGGAAAAGCTGCACACCAATGAGAGTGAGGTGTCAGCTCCCTGGAGTTCACTAGAGATATCCCTCCTCAAATCCAGGAACCTTACATATTACTTTTGTTGGTGAGAGGCATCATATATGTGAAAAATAGACGCAGAAAATACCGGATAGATATATAAATGTATAAAACATCCAATTAAGATTACATGTATTGGTGTGACCATTGCAGCATATGCAGTTACAGACTCTGTAGGGATGGTTATGCAGTGTTCTGTACTGGCCATACAGGGAACACAGCAGCATCTTAACAACTATTGTTGAGAGATGATCACTGATTCTGCAGCACATGAGGCATGTGCTGCAAATGCCAGACCGCAGCACAAATCAAGATATTGATATTGAGGAGGAGGACTCTCGCATCCAGTCCTCAGTATCTCTCCACTGGTACACCAACATTGCCACCTCTCCCACAACCATGCCTGGCCTACCACAACCTCCTTCCCCAGGCCCACTGTTAGAGGCCACCATGGGGGAGATTCTGGTCCTGATGAGAGAGGAAAGAGACGACATGCGGAGGCTGCAGTCCAGGTACTCCTCCCACAAGGCCTCTGTGGATCACAACCTCAGGAGGTGAGGAGGCACAAACAGTAGATGGAGGCCTACATGGCCAGACTGCTTGAAGTGGTACAGAACCAAAGCACGCTAACACAACTTAGCATGGACATCGCCAAGTGTGCTCCTCCACCCCAGAGGCCTCCTCCGTAGCCTGGCACCTCCTTGACTCCCTCTATGCATCCTTCTCTACAGTGCAGCTGCCTCCAGAGTGGAAGTCTCCTCCTGCAACCTCCCTCAACGAGAGACTAGGTGCAGTGGCACGGGATGGGGGCCTTTGTCAAGGCGGAGCAGGAGATATGGGAGATTTGTGATGAGGTAAGCATATTAATATATATATATGATTTATTATTTTTCACATTTGTGCCTCTGTGACTATAAGATATTTGTAATGAAGTTACAGTATATGATTTCTGAGGCAATTTCTTAATGTTCCCATCTGTCTGTTGAGACACACGTGAGAATTAAATAGTTTTAAATTGCACATATGTGCCAATAGAAATTTACAGCATTTATATTTTGATGGTATTTCATGCTCTTCTATTCTTTTTCAGTGCTGTATTGTCTCATTAAGTGCTGATTTGGTTGTCAGCAAATATTTTCAAGCCAATTGCGAGTGATTTTACCCTTAAATCTTTCTTGGCTCTGCCATGATTTGCGATAGATCTGTAAAGTCTCAACTGAATAGGATTTTGGTGTAAAAGTGAAAAGTAGTCACTCTTAATAATTCGGAAGTTAAAAATTCAATGGAAAAAATTGCCTTAATTTGGGTCTTTGTATTGTTGCAGTCACTTGTAGTAGTTCCAGGATGGGTGAATAGCTAGGTAGTTTTACTTTGCTCTTAAACATGGTGTAATTTGCAATATAGAGGAATTGAATAGGGGCCTATATTACTATTTGGAGGTCTTTGCATGACAACTCTAGGTGTTCCAGTACTGAAAGGAGTAGGACACCATAAGCCAGGGGTAAAATCAAAACCACAGATCCCTTTCCTTTGTACTGTAGCCACATTATTAAATTTTTTCATATATTACAATTGTGACCTCCAAATGTTCAAATGTTCAAATAAGATACATGGTGTTCTTTTACCAAATGTCCTAAACTATGTAAACTCTCTCCAGTTCTCTTCTGAATTCAGTTATATGAATCAATGAAACTGTGAGTTTGCTAAGGGAAAACGTGTAGGTGCAAATCAAGGTATCCACCATAGAACCTTGAGGTTCTGGGGGATAGAGTTTTAAAATGCTAAAGATCCAAGCAGGGACCGAATGACCAAGAGCAAATGCACTACAAGAGGAGCAAAAGCACTACTGTTCTAATGTAAATGTACAAACAAACAAAGTGTATGCAATTGTCTGTTCTGAAGTAATGCTGTGTAATGGAAGGTAAGGAGGGAGTAACACTGTATTAGAATATCTATGACAAAGGTTATATTATATAACTGGGGTGTTAGAATGATCCTAGGAAATTAAAATCTGTCACTGCCTCCACTTCTTCTCTTTCCATTTGACAGGAACTGAGATTGCCTTTAGCCATTATCGTCATCTTTTTAATATTGAGCGGTAGGCCAGCTTTTACACTCTTTTCCCCCCCTCATCATAGGTCCTTTAGTTCCTCCTCACATTCTGCCATCAAAGTAGTATAATCGGCGTATCTGAGGTTATAGATATTTTTTACAGCAATATTGATTCCGGCTTTGGATTCATCCATCCCGGCCTTATGCATGATGTGCACTGTATATAAGTATAAATAAGGTGACAATATACAGTGCCTTGCAAAAGTATTCACCCCCCTTGGCATTTTTTGTGTTTTGTTGACTCACAACCTGGAATTAACATGGATTGTTTGAGGATTTGCATAATTTAATTTACAGAACATGCCCACAACTTTGAAAATGTATTTTTTTTTTTTTAATGTGAAGCAAACAACAAATAGGAAAAAATAACAGAAAAAGTAAATGTGCATAACTATTCACCCCCCTAAAGTCAATACTTTGTAGAGCCACCTTTTGTGGCAATCACAGCTCCAAGATGCGTTGGATAAGTCTCTATGAGCTTGCCACATCTTAGCACTGGGATTTTTGCCCATTCCTTCTTGCAAAACTGCTCCAGCTCCTTCAAGTTGGATGGTTTGCACTTGTGAACAGCAATCTTTAAATCTGACCCCAGATTTTCTATTGGACTGAGGTCTGGGCTTTGACTAGGCCGTTCTAACACATTTACATTTTTCCCCTTAAACCACTCAAGTGTTGCTTTAGCAGTGTGTTTGGGGTCATTATCCAGCTGGAAGGTGAACCTCCATCCTAGCCTCAAACCACGCACAGAGTGGTACAGGTTTTGCTCAAGGATATCCCTGTATTTAGCACCATCCATCTTTCTCTCAACTCTGACCAGTTTCCCAATCCTGGGTGCTGAAAAACATCCCCACAGCATGATGCTGCCACCACCATGTTTTTGGGGACGGTGTTCTTTGGGTGATGTGATGGGTTTGCGCCAGACATAGCATTTTCTTTGATGGCCGAAAAGTTCAATTTTAGTCTCATCAGACCAGAGCACCTTCCTCCATACATTTTGTGAATCTCCCACAGGCCTTTTTGGTAAACTCAAAACGGGCCATTTTGCTTTTTGCTGATAATAAATGGCTTTCTTCTGGCCACTCTGCCATAAAGCCCAACTCTATGGAGCGTACAGCTTATTGTCGTCCTATGTACAGATACTCCAGTCTCTGCTGTGGAACTCTGCAGCTCCTCCAGGGTTACCTTAGGTCTCTGTGCTGCCTCAGATTATTGCCCTCCTTGCCCAGTCCTTGAGTTTTAGTGGGCGGCTGTCTCTTGGCAGGTTTGCTGTTGTTCCATGTTCTTTCCATTTTGTTATGATAGATTTGATGGTTCGCCTAGGGATCATCAAAGATTTGGATATTTTTTTATAACCTAACCCTGACTTGTACTTCTCAACAACATTGTCCCTTACTTGTTTGGAGAGTTCCTTGGTCTTCATGGCGGTGTTTAGTTAGTGGTGCCCCTTGCTTAGATGTTGCAGCCTCTGGGGCCTTTCAAAAAAGTGTGTATATGTAATGACAGATCATGTGACACTTAGATTGCACACAGGTGGACATCATTTCACTAATTATGTGACTTCTGAAGGTAATTGGTTGCACCAGAGCTTTTTATGGGCTTCATAACAAAGGGGGTGAGTACATCTGCACATGCCAATTTTTTGTTTTCTATTGCTAAAGAATAGTTTTATGTATATATTTTTCTCATTTCACTTCACCAACTTAGACTATTGTGTTCTGATCCATCGCATAAAATTCAGATTAACAAAACATTGACCTTAAGGCTGTAATGTAACACAATAGGTAAAAAGTCAAGGGGGTGAATACTTTTGCAAGGCACTGTACAACCATGTCGTACACCTTTTCCAATCCTGAACCATTCAGTTGTCCCATGTTGAGTTCTGACCAGGACTTCTTGGATCACATACAGATTCTTCAGGAGAAGGATGAGATGATCTGGTACTCCCATCTCTTTAATAACATGCCACATTTTGTTGTGATCCACACTGTCTATGAAGCAGAAGTACCGTATATACTCGAGTATAAGCCGACCCGAGTATAAGCCGAGGCACCTATTTTACCACAAAATACTGGGTAAAATGAGTGACTCGAGTATAAGCCGAGGGTGGGAAATGTGCAACCCCCTGTTTCCCCACTCTCTCTCCCGTGTCTCTTCGCCCCTCTCCCTTCCCTTTGTCTCTTCTCCCCTCTCCCTTCACTGTGTCTCTTCCCCCTCCCTTATCACCCTCCTCAACCCCCCTCCTCATTCTCAACCTCCCTCCTCAACCCCACTCCTCATCCTCAACCTCCCTCCTCATCCTCAACCTCCCCCCTCATCCTCAACCCCCTCATCCTCAACCCCCCCATCCTCAACCCCCCTCCTCAACCTCAACCCCCCTCCTCAACCTCAACCCCCCTCCTCATCCTCAACCTCCCTCTTCATCCTCAACCCCCTCCTCATCCTCCCTCCTCAACCCCCCCTCAACCTCACTCCTCAACCCCCCCATCCTCATCCTCCCCCCTCAACCCCCCATCCTCATCCTCAACCCCCCATCCTCATCCTCAAACCCCTCCTCAACCCCCCTCAACCTCAACCCCCCTCCTCAACTTGATCCCCCCATCCTCAACCCCCATCCTCAACCCCCCTCCTCAACCCCCCCATCCTCATCCTCAACCTCAACCCCCTTTTCCCCCCTCCTCAACCTCAACCCCCCTTCCTTAACCTCAACCTCCCTCCTCCTTATCAACCCCCTCACACCCCCTCCTCAACCCCCCATCCTCAACCCCCATCCACCCCCCATCCTCATCCTCAACCCCTCATCCTCATCCCCCTCCTCATCCCCCTAAACCTCAACCCACCTCCTCAACCTCAACCTCCCTCCTCCTCATCAACCCCCTCCTCACCCCCCTCAACCCCCCTCCTCAACCTCAACCTCCCTCCTCCTCATCAACCCCCTCCACAACCCCCCATCCTCACCCCCCATCCTCATCCCCCTCCTCACCCCCCCTCAACCTCAACCCCCCCTCAACCTCAACCTCCCTCCTCCTCATCAACCCCCTCCTCACCCCCCCAACCTCAACCCCCCTCCTCAACCTCAACCTCCCTCCTCCTCATCAACCCCCTCCTCACCCCCCCTCAACCTCAACCCCCCTCCTCAACCTCAACCTCCCACCTCCTCATCAACCCCCTCCTCATCCCCCTCCTCACCCCCCTCAACCTCAACCCCCTCCTCAACCTCCCTCCTCCTCATCAACCCCCTCCTCACCCCCCCAACCTCAACCCCCCTCCTCAACCTCTACCTCCCTCCTCCTCATCAACCCCCTCCTCAACCCCCATCCTCAACCCCCATCCTCAACCACCCAATCCTCATCCCCCTCCTCACCCACCAACCTCAACCCCCCTCCTCAACCTCCCTCCTCCTCATCAACCCCCTCCTCACCCCCCCTCAATCTCAACCCCCCTCCTCCTCATCAACCCCCTCTTCAACCCCCTCCTCACTGTCACAGACACGGGGGGGGGGGTTAGAGACACACTAGGGGGAGTGACTCGAATATGAGCCGAAGGGGCCCTTTTTAGCCTTAAAAAAAGGGCTGAAAAACTCGGCTTATATTCGAGTATATACGGTAGATGCTTTTCTGGAACTCTCTTACTTCGTTATCCATCGGACATTGGCAATTTGATCTCTTCTGCCTCTTTCTCTGCCTAACCCAGCTTGTACATCTAGTTGTTCATGATCTATATATTGTTGGAGACAAGCTTGTGAAATCTTAAGCACTACCTTGCCAACGTGAAATTAGTGCAACTATTCAGTAATTAGAGCACTCTTTAACATTGCCTTTTTTGGGATTGGGACATAGACTGACCTTTTCCAGTCTATTGCCTATTGTTGAGTTTTCCAAATGTGTTGGCATAAGGCAAGTAACACTTTCACATCATCATCTTGTAGAATTTTGAATAGTTCAATTGGGATTCCATCCACTTCTGCAACCTTGTTATATCAGCAAGGAATCCTAAGGCCCATCTCACTTCACTCTCTAATATGTCTGGCTCCATCTCACTGGACAAACTATTGAGAGCATCACTGCTGTAAAGATGATTCCTGTATAAATCTTCAGTGTATTCCTGACACCTCTACTTCATCTGATATTTTTCTGTTAAATCCCTACCATTTTTATCACGCCCACTTTGGCATGAAAGTTGCCTTTGAGATCCCCATTTTTCCTAAATTGATCTCTTGATTTACCCATTCTGTTATCTTCTTCTATCTATAGAAATCTAATATATATCTTTATATATATAGTGCAGCGATTACAGCCTGTTTTTTATTTTTTTATTAATATTATGCTTTTTTAACATTTGCTTTATATTTCTTTTGTAGTGTTAGCCTGATTATTTATATTTAATCTTTTGTATTAGTTTTACTATTCTTAAACTTGATAGTATTAGTACATAGTTCTTGAGATCTGGATCATTGTTATTGACCTGATTAAGATTAACTGCGTATAATAAATGTTTGCTATTTTCTCTGTGCTTGTCAGCAAATATAGTTTTCCAACTGCAAGTACAGCTCAGCCAAGCATTTTAAAGAAACTCAGAAGCAAACTTCCTTTAACATTTTAATTAACGTCTTTCTGATTATTCTTTTCTCGATACAAATGCCAAATCTTGTCATGAAAAACAAAGGGTTCATAGTGCCAAGAGGAGGGGATTCAAATATTTCATGTGTTTGAACCATATTGCCTAAGTTGTCTGATTTATTATATTTAATTTGTTATAAGCTTCAGGATAATATGACAGTATACTGTCTGCATGTAGTTGTACAAAATCCAAAATCTGAGCAGTTTCTGCTCATAATGAGGCTTGATAGTTAAAACTTATTGCTCTTTGTAAAATGTCCCAATTCAGATACATGAATTTCAGATCAGCTGTTAAAACTTGTCTCTGAACTCAGTAATTCACATTGCTGAAATTAAATTCCATGTGTGTCCCAGAACAAAATAAGTGATGTGGTATTGTGGTATGTCATAGTGTCTTGGAAGGAAAGTAGGACACAAGAAGTATTCAAATAGGAAGTCATCCATAGTTTACCGGATATACCTTAGACATTGGATGACATTAGTAGGTACTGCATGTAAAGAAGACATGACCTGTGATTTGGAATCTATACATGAAATAAAGGTTATATTTTAATTTGTATTATTTTGTCCTACAAGTTGATAGTCCAATCACTGCTATCTCATATCCTCTTATTAACGTGGTCTCATGACCCGCTGTTTCAATGGGCTTGATAAGAACCTAGCTCCAACCTACCCAGAAGATTGTGGGGTCCTTTGCATATCCCTGTTAGCAGGAATGAACCCGGCACAGCATTTGTTTAATAGTTTAATTATCCCTGGTCATGGCTATCCATAAGGTTTCCTTGGCAAAGATACAGGAGTGGGCTGCCAGTTCTTTCTCCAGTGGACCACAATTTGTCTGACCTCGTTGCTTTGACCTGTCAATCTGGGGTGACCCTACATGATATAGCTCACAGCTTTGTTGAACCACATCAAGGTAGCAACCCAAGGAATCTCAAGATGCAGGCTGAGCAATGGTAATTCCATTGGTAAGGGTTATAGTTCCAGGCAGGTTAAGCAATAATAATCCAGATGGTAAGGATTATTCTCTTGCAGAGAATGAAGCATGCACATACATTTTGTAAATTCAAACTGAATAACAACTTTATTGACAGACATACATATGCATATTTATTTTTTTATTCAATATTTTTATTAAAGACAACGTTGAAACAATACAGTAAGGGAAAACAGGTTAACAAATACATAAAACTATTTGTAGTAGTGTCACCCTGCCCTTATAGATGGTAGCATATTGTTGAAACATACTAATAAACAGTAACATAATGTTAAGCGACCCACATATAAAGACATGTAAACCTGAAAAGCTTTTTTTTTTTTTTTAAAGTGATCTATCTTAGAATTCAAAAGTTGATTTAAATAAAACAGTTAGAGCAACTACAGGAGTAAAGAAAACAGAAAAGAAAAAATAACTGCGAAAGAGAGAGGGGAAAGAAAAATCATCTGGCAAACTTACCCTTTAAGATGTCTTGAACGTTGCAGATATTTGTGACGTTCCGGGTCCTCTGGGCCTCCACACCCACCAGGACAGCCTAAATTAGCCTTATAAGTAGTAATGTCGCGAACATCAAATATTGGGTTCGCGAACAGGGGACGTGAACTTTACCAAATGTTCGTGAACGGGCGTACAACGACAAACCCCATAGACTTTAATGGGCAGGCGAATTTCAAAATCCACAGGGACTCTTTCTAGCCACAATAGTGATGGGAAAGTTGCTTCAAGGGGACTAACACCTGGACTGTGGCATGCCGGAGGGGGATCCATGGCAAAACTCCCACGGAAAATTACATAGTTGATGCAGAGTCTGGTTTTAAGCCATAAAGGGCATAAATTATTATTATTATCCTTATTTATATCGCGCCAACATATTCCGTAGCGCTGTACAGGGGTTGAGTACATAGCAGAGAACAAATTAAACACCTTGTAAAGAATGGAGGGCCCTGTTTTTGAGCATAAAATCAAATGTACATAGAGCTTGTTTCCAAGGCACTGACACAAGATTGAAAACTCACAAACTTACAATCTAAGGGATAAATCACCTAACATTCCTAAATTGTTTGGAATAACATGCTTTAAAACATCAGGTATGATCTTGTATCGATCAGGTAGTGTAAGGGTTACACTTGCTTCACAGTAACAGACCAATCTCCCCGTTTAATGCACAGCAAACAACCGCAAACAGTCCCTTTGCACCATCGCAAACTCCCCATTTGCACAAGGTTGGATACCAAGCTAGCCATGTCCCGTCCCTTGTCCTCACTGATGTCATTGAAGGTCTCTTCCTCCACCCAGCCACCAAGGGTCCCCGAAACAACAAGCCCCCTGGGACGCCTGCTGTGTTTGGTCTTCCACCTCCTCAAAGCCACCTTCCTCCTCTGACTCCTCTTCTTCAGACTCCCAGAGTCTGGGGGCTTCCACTGCCCAGCATGGAAGATTATACACAGGTCAAAGTCTGGGGGCTTCCACTGCACAGCATGGAAGATTATACACAGGTCAGAGTCTGGAGGCTTCCACTGCCCAGCATGGAAGATTATACGCGTTGCCTCTGTCTGCATTATTATAAGGTGTGTACTGTTAAGTAGTACTATTCCTATCGGTTTAATCCCTGTTACGTCCACTATTAGGGGACGTGTATATGGCATGGATTTTTGGAAGCGGGAGATGGAAAAAGATGCTTGGTCGGTCCTCCCACTTCAAATTTGAGCCACGTATTCCATGCTTGGCAGCCGTCACCAGGTTTACCCAATGCGCAGTGTAGGTGATATACCTGCCCTGACCATGCTTTGCAGACCAGGTATCAGTGGTCAGATGGACCCTTGACCCAACAATGTGTGCCAGAGATGCCATTACTTAATTTTGCACAATCGAGTACAGGTAGGGGATTGCCTTTTGTGCAAAGAAATTTCAGCCGGGTACCTTCCACTGCGGTGTCCCAATAGCTACAATTTTTTTGAACGCCTCAGACTCCACCAGCTTGTATGGTGACTTTGTGACATTGGCTTCTTACGCTCAAACATGTCCTTGACAGACACCTGACTGTGGGCAGATGAGCAGGGACTGCTCAGGGCGAGACACGGAGTGGCGGATGGTTGAGAGGGGGCAAGCAGGGCAGTAGTGGTTGACGTGGCTGAAGATGCTGGACCAGGAGGAGGATGGCGGCTTTGACTTTGTGTGCTGCTTGTACTCATGTGTTGATCCCATAGGCGTTTGTGATGTGACATCATGTGCCTTCGCAAAGAAGTTGTACCTAGGTGGGTGTTGGACTTCCCACGACATGGCATCGCTGTTGTTACAGGCAGACACACCAAAAAATTGCCACACTGCTGAGCTCTGCAATGACGGCATTCTGGCGGTGGCAACAGTATGCGTTGACTGGCGTGCTGTCTGGCTGACCCCGGCTGCCGATGCATGCTGTCTGACTGTGCCACTAGCTACTTGCGATGACCTCCCCCTGCTTCCAACTCGTCTCCTCCTCCTCTCTGTCTCCCCATCTGAACTTTCCTCCTGTTCTTCTTCTCTTTTAGCGGGCACCCACATGACATCATCATCAGACCGTACGTCCATGTGTGTTATGCTGCCCGACTGTGACATATCCCTGTTATCTACATCCTCTGGCACTCATGTTTGTGCATCACTCATTTCTTCCAACGGATGTGTAAATAACTCTGCTGACGGATCAAGTGAAACGGCTGTGGTGCTAGTGTTGGTGGTGGTGGCAGGCGGGCGAGTGGTAACTGGAGAGGTGCCCAAAGTTAAGCTGGTTCCGAGCGGAAGCTGTAGAAGATTGGGTGTCCTGTGTTAGCCAGTCAACCATGTCCTCAGAACTTTTCAAGTTCAGGGTACGTTGCCTCTGAAAACTGGGCATTATTCTAGGGCCAAAGGGAATCACAGCACCATGACCACGACGGCCCCTGTGGGGTGGCCTGCCTCTGTCTGTCATTTTTTTCCCGATTAGTGGTACTATGCGTGCAAGCTACTGTGACACCAGATATGAGTGTCACTGTGCACTGGCAAAAGTTGGCAGAGTAGATTGCAATAGGCTTCACACACACGCCTGTAGGCAGGCAACTAATATTCAATCGATTACAGTCAAAAAAGTGTTGTTTTATGTCACTGTACACTACGGTTGCACCAGATATGACGTATCACTGTGCACTGGCAATATTTTCCTGTAGCAGCCAATCCATAGTTGCACTTAGGAATTTATTGACTCAGTTTTGCAGAGATCTGTTTGTGGGTTAGAGATTGATAAATGCTATACTTAAACCATAAATAAATCATCATGAAATGCTTTGCATGTTGAAGAATCTGGGGTAAAGTTATGTGCAACCTTAACTTTCATATTTTATGTGCTTTGACTAAAAAATGAATTCTGAAAAAAAAAGTAAATTTTGCCACTTTCACTCTACACCATTTTTGCATGAAATGATAAGAATGAAAGAATAAAAAGAAACTTATCAATTTAAGAAGCATTTTTAATTGTATTTTCTGTCATTTTAGATTTTTTTTTCAAATCAATATAATTCTTAAAAAGTAAATTAAAATACCAAATCAGTGATGAGTGGGAGAGGAAAATAATTGGACCAAATCAATGTTTTAATGTCCTTCCCGACATCACTAAAGAAAGGGATGCATTGGAGTGCCACATTATGATACCCGGGCTGTAGGTTGGAGAACCCTGCATTAAGGGATCTATTCATCAGATTGATTTTAATGCTTATTGGGTGAAATTGAACCACTATTTTAGGATACCAAACTTTAACAAGAGAGTCTTTTGTAGAGAATCCCCTAACTGGCCTAAGAGGATCAAGTCTTAAATTATTTTACAAATATACAGAAGTAAATGCAATTTTTCAACTATTTATTTTCTAAGAGACATAGACACAGTCCTATATATTGACAGATTTATGTATAGTTAGTAATATTAGAAAGTAAATATTCTGAAAATAAATTCAAGAAAGACAATTATTATACAAGCCTTAGGACCATTTAGATTTTAGCTCATACAAACAAAACAAGGTCCTAATCAAAGTATAAATACTCTTAGAACTATTAAAATGTTAAAACTGAATCCTGCACTTGCTTCCGGCCATTGTAACCCATTTGCTTTATCCAATTTTATACTTTGGTTTAGATTTATATGAAGCATCATGAGGTTTAAAGTAATTAAATGGCTTAAGGCACAATGAAAAAATAGTAGGAACTGGCTGAGCTTTTTGATTGTTTACAGAGAAATGAAAAGCCTGGGAAATGTTGCAAAGCAGATGCAATTAGTGCATCCTTGGATCCTCCAAAACATCTCTTTTAAACAGTGATGTGATTATAATAAGATGCAACCTTTCCAATCTGATGAAACAGTTTCCATATTGCAGAAATCTGTATGTGAGAGCATGGAAGACTTTCAATTGAGAAATTGTAAGTTACTGGAGCCGGTAAACTAATTTGCTATTCAATTGACGTCTTTTTGCGGGCTGCAAACGGTCTACGGGTTACGAGCTTAAAATCCCTGCGGTTGTTACAACCGTGACTTACACCCCATCTAAGCCTTTGATCTTTCACGTCCGTTATGATCGCTAAAATCGTAAATCGATATTCAATTGCTAAATTTCTGCAAGCCCGCAAATGTTAAACAGCAAATGGAGAAGAAAATCCTACGAAAATCCTACGAGTACCAGATGGGACCGGCAAAGGGGTTAAAGACATGTCCATAGCACTGTAAATGCAAATAAAAAAACAATACTGCACTGTAAATGATGAGAAAAGCGATGAAAGCCATTAGAATGAATTGCACAACAAAATCATATTTTTTTATGTTCATTTCGGGTTATATCGATCTCTGGAATCAGTGAGTTAATACATATCAGCCACCCATATGGACTAGAACAGTATTGACATTCATTCTTATTATTTAGTATTTTTCGGATTTGCAAGTCTGATCGCATAATTGATTGACATGTAACCTCCATCTTATACTGACGTAATGATGACGGTCTCATTTTCTATTGGCTGTTTCTAAATGGGTAGTTAAGGCCTTGCTTAATTTATCATGTTCACACTCTGAGATGCTACATACGAATGCATGGTGTAACGGAGCTGGGACACGAATCCAATATCTCCGCTGGTATACGGTAAAATATCCAAGAAGCACTACAGTCTCACCATTCATGACCTCCCATATTGGACGACACACAATTTGGGAGTCAAATGAATACTGACTTTATTTTGTTATTGCAGAAATATATATACCCATCTCTTCCCACAGGTAATACACATGCCCATATTTGGCCGCACAATACCCATAAAGAGAACAATAGATGGGTCACACCTCCCTGGCAACTTTGATACAATCAGACATTGATTCAATTACACTTCTTTGTTCTTATCTGAGAATGAAAACACTGTATACAATAGACTTCCTTTATCTTATGCGGAGTCGCTGTAACAGGATTATCTCCCATGCCAAGTAGCTGCAAATGTCTGGGACAATATTCTGCAGAGCATCAACCAACATACATATAGTAGGATCATATTTTAACCATAATAACCATAAAACAGGGTAAAACAGTGATGGGTTCCGCTACACACCTCCCCCGTGACCATAAGCCGGCATACACGGTCTGATCCCAACGGATCGGCCTGGGGATGTCCGGACAAAAGTATTTGTTGGTCAATTCTCTAGTTTGACAACCCATCAGCATTACTGCAATTCACATTTATGCACATTTCCCATATCCCCAGATAGCTGGGATCTGAGCGCACAAAACTACCGAATAGCGCTCAGATCCTCTTCACACAGTTCAATTGCCATGTAGCTAAAGTCTTTCCCATAGTCTTTCATTATATGAATGGGCTTCATGGCATACCTATCTGGGGTATCATGGTTCACACAGGGCAAGTACCAAATGACCCCCCTGTATGTAAAGGGCCAGAATGAGTGACTTACACTCTGGTATGGCCGAACACTGGTTCCAAAGGGCAATATGTCCCCGGGCCATAGTCGCAGGGCAGGAGGCTGGCAAACAGTCCTCTCCAAGACAAAGTGGCGAAGGGCACTTCGTCACACATCTCCCCTTTGGGGGGAAGTCTAAACAGGCACCTGGATATTTCGCTGTGGTGATGGTGCAACACGCTGAGGGGACTTGAGGGGCAGAGGCCAGCGGCACTCTGCCCTGATGCCAGCTCTTCTGCTGGTATAACCTGCAGGACCTCCTGCTCTGTACCAGGGACAAAGGGAGGGCAGGGGCCGACTGCATTCGGCCCCACTGTCAGCTCTTCTGCTGGGGTACCTGGGACATATTCCGGCTCAGTAGCCAGGGAAACGTGGGGGTCAGTGGGGGTTAACATTTCCTCTGTTAACCCTGGGGCCACATTAGAAGTTAGCTGGGGAGGGGAATTTGTACTTACCCCCTCCTCCGGTTGTCCCAGTGAGAGTAGTTGGGGATCTGGACAGGCTGTCCAGCATCCCGGTAGGTCAGGCACAGAGACCACGGTCCCATCTGCGCCGTCTGGGGGATTGGTGTCTCCCCTTGTTAGGGTAAGCTGTCGCTGGGGGGAGAGGGCGACATCTTCAGCTCCCTGGGGTTCACACTGCCGCTGGGTGGGAAGGATGACACCTTCTGCCCCCTGGGGTTCACACTGCTGCTGGGGAGGAAGAACTATACCTTCTGCCCCCTGGGGTTCACACGGCCGCTGGGGGGGAAGGACGACACCTTCTGTCCCCTGTGGTTCACACTGCCGCTGGGGGGGAAGGACGACCCATTCTGCCCCCTGGGGTTCACACTGCCGCTGGGGAGGAAGGACAGCACCTTCTGCTCCCTGGGGTACACACTGTCGCTGGGGAGGAAGGACGACACCTTCAGCTCCCTGGGGTACACACTGCCGCTGGGGGGGAAGGACGACACCTTCGGCCCCCTGGGGTACACACTGCCGCTGGGGAGAAAGGACGCACCTTCTGCTCCCTGGGGTACACACTGCCGCTGGGGAGGAAGGACGACACCTTCAGCTCCCTGGGGTACACACTGCTGCTGGGGGGGAAGGACGACACCTTCGGCCCCCTGGGGTACACACTGCCGCTGGGGAGGAAGGATGGCACCTTCTGCTCCCTGGGGTACACACTGCCGCTGGGGGGGAAGGACGACACCTTCGGCCCCCTGGTGTACACACTGCCGCTGGGGAGGAAGGACGACACCTTCTGCTCCCTGGGGTACACACTGCTGCTGGGAGGTGGAATTAGTTGGAGTATTCCACGTTGAGCGGTTTCTGTTTCTGGGACAGTCTCTCTGTATGTGGCCCTGCTGGTTACACGTGTGGCACCTGATGTACCGTGGAGGGGTTTGGTAGTTCCCACCACCCGGACGCAGTGCTGGGGCGGGGTTAATGGTGGGAGGTGGGTTAGCAGCTCCCAAGATGGACCGCTCCCGTGCCCGCTGCTTTTCCATTATGGATTTGTGGACATCTGTCATTAACCATTCCAAGGTTTTCATGGGAAGCGTACCTGGGAAAAAGGCCAGTCTGCTTTGGAGTTCTCTTTGAAACTCAGTCTGTGGGGTAATAAGAGGTACTGTAACCATGAGTTCCTTTCTGTCTGCATCCCTGTAGTCCGCGGCCGCCTCCTCCTCCTCATGATGGAACGCTGTCTGAAAACTAGCCGGTTCCATCCTGCTGTAGCCAGGGGCGCTGTACGGATACTAGCGTTGCCCTCAATTTGTACTCCACGGAATGGTGTCTCCTGTAGCTGTCCTTCTGACCATGGGAACAATTCCGCCACTTGCCAACAAATGTAACGGAGCTGGGACACGAATCCAATATCTCCGCTGGTATACGGTAAAATATCCAAGAAGCACTACAGTCTCACCATTCCCGACCTCCCATATTGGACGACACACAATTTGGGAGTCAAATGAATACTGACTTTATTTTGTTATTGCAGAAATATATATACCCATCTCTTTCCACAGGTAATACACATGCCCATATTTGGCCGCACAATACCCATAAAGAGAACAATAGATGGGTCACACCTCCCTGGCAACTTTGATACAATCAGACATTGATTCAATTACACTTCTTTGTTCTTATCTGAGAATGAAAACACTGTATACAATAGACTTCCTTTATCTTATGCGGAGTCGCTGTAACAGGATTATCTCCCATGCCAAGTAGCTGCAAATGTCTGGGACAATATTCTGCAGAGCATCAACCAACATACATATAGTAGGATCATATTTTAACCATAATAACCATAAAACAGGGTAAAACAGTGATGGGTTCCGCTACACATGGTTTTACGGTTTTGGCTTTCGGCTCGTAATTTGCGGGCTTGTTCAATTGAATTGCTACGTAATTGTAGCAGAGTTCAAGCCAGCAGACATACGGCTTGTACACAGCGAGTTGTGGCCTTGCAATTGAATGAGGCTCCTTATCTCTTTACAGTAATCGCTATTTGTTGAAGTGCATCTGTACTATGAGTTTTGTGCTCCAAAAACTTTATGGGGCACATAAAACGAAAAATGCATATTCCAGTCATGAAAATGATGTCCAATAAAGGGACACTCAGCCACTGTTAATATATGGCTTTTGTATGATTTAACCCTCAGCCTACCTCCAATTCAACAGCTCCATGTTACTACACTGTCCAATGAAAAGTTTTCTTTAAGGAGACACTTTATCCACCCTAAATGTCATTTTTATCAGCGTTTAACCCTCTGTCTCCCACAAGTTTCTAACTCAGCTCTTAAAAAACTACTGTTTAGACACTTCTAAAATGTGAGTACACTTATGTAGGTGGGGGAGGTATGGGGTTATTTTCTCTGTATCGGGGCATATTTACTGTAGTATTTTTGCTCTCCTAGGCCCATTCAGATTTGTGAATCCCCACACCATAGTTACTACTATTATCTATACAGCCCCCTATCTTTAGCTCATGCATCCCTTACAATGGTTCAGTTTTACTAGTGTGCCTGTAACAAAGTATAGTAGTGTTCTGTGGACTAGATTTACTAAAGTGAGTGGTTTTTACTTCCTCCAAAGGCCATGGTGTAGATCTACTAAGAAGTAACTCCCCCAAGTATTCTCTAAGACATCTTACTTTAGAGAGGGCAAGACTATTTATTATCTTGTAGTGTCTGAGTGCTGTTTACGGAACAAAATATGCCAAAATTATATTGCCTTCTGTTTTATTATGTGTACTAATACTTGTTTTTAATTGTCAAGTATTCACGTACTCATGTTTTATAGGTATCTGTAATATTTGTAATGATAATAATAATTATATATGTATATTCATATGATTTAATTTTTTTTTACCCTTATTAACTTCACCAGGTGCCAAAACATACTACAAATATCAATGCATCTAGATTTTTCATATACCGTAATCATTTAATCTAATTTTACTTTCAACAATTTACCTTTAAAGCATTTCTTAATTCGTAATCATAGCCTTTCTGTAGAATTAAAAGGTGTGTTGTAATATCAGTTCTGCCCTGACTAGTTCAATGAAAGTCGGATTGTCTGTAGCCATCTAATTGGTCTGCCTTCTTCAAAATTAATTTAGTTTGGCTTTAACATTTGGCAAAGCACATCATTATTGGTATAAGTGAAGTTCAACACTGTTAAACTCTAAATTCATTAGGCATCAAGTCAGAACAGAATCTACTGAAAATGGCTTTAACCTTAAGTACAGGAAGATTAGGGGTTTCCTATTAAATCCTTCCACTTATCAAAATGTTTTTGATAAAATTCTATGTCTCGCCTTGTTTGGTGAACAAAGCATCTTGTTCTTCTTGTGTGCACAAGGTGAGCTTTGAAATACTATATTAAAGCCCACACTGGCCTGCTGGTCTATTTCTATCACATCCCATAAAGCTTAGAGCATGGCATAGACTCTATGTTGCCAAATAAAATGAATATCTGAAATGAAAACCTGTGACTCTGTGGCTCTCGTAATGCAATAAAAAGCAAGTTGCTTCAGCAGAACTTAAACTTGCCCCTGAAGCTTACATGTAAATGCAAAGCATAATTAACACTACATGGACAGCACATACATCTACAGTTCAGGAGCAAATGTTTTTAGCGTTCCTTTGCTCTATAGAATTAATACTATTTGATTATACATTGTCTTGTTTTTTTTTTGCCTCTTGTATATTTTTGAATACCATTTAAAAATGTCTTATTATAAAGCAAATTCATATTATCCATCATATTTTTATCATTGTGAAGAGTTGCAGAAATCTTGAAGATGTAAAACCTTAGTACATATTTTCTACAGTATAAAACCAAAATGAAAAGTTCCTGCAAAAGAGCTCCAACATCTCCCTCGTTTTTGCATTTTAATCCAATATCTATTATGTATTAGTGCAAAAACAATGTGGCTTATTTTGTCACATTGCATTGTTTTGAATATGTCCAACAGTGAAAACATGTTGTTAATAATACTGTTAAGTTCTTGAATATTTTATTTATTTATTAAACATATAATTCCACAGCATACTAGTAGAAAGTAAGCTGCATTACATTTGCTTAGCAAACATGAATCCTGAAGGCTCTTGTAACTTTTGAAACTGGCAACCTCTTTTTGCCTCTTTTTGCCCCTGTCTTCCCTAACTGGGCAACCTAGCACAACCAGTTATTTCTTGTAACTGTTTGATTTGTGCTGGTGGTGAGGAAATGTAATAATATCTTGACCTCAAAGTTGGCATTTATTACAATCACTGAGTTCTGTGAATGAAATGTCAGATGGAAACACTAAGACCAAATATATATATATATATTTAATACAGTGCTTAGGTTATTTAGCAGGTGAGTATGAGATTTGTTTCAAAGCTGATTTCAATTGTAAATCACTCAATGCAATAAAATAAGAAATAATTCAGACATTTGAAAATGAAGTACACGTGCAGCTTTGTCAGCAAAACACATTGCTAATACTAAGTCCTAAAAAGTGACTGTGAGTCAAGTTTTTTTGGCTTAACGGGAACCAACTGTGTGTTTTATGAATGCTGGAATAAAATTTAAACAATTCCAGACAATGGTTAGGTTGCAGAGTGGGCCTCATATTATTTTATATCAAAGATAAAGTCATACGTGGCTGCAGGTTGAAATGGAATACAACTCTACTCTGTCTACACTGTTTCCATAGCTAAATGACCAATTGACCTACGAGTCGTGAATAGCTATGGAAAGTGACTGGAAATTCTGTAAACTGATGTAAGGACTGGAATCAATAACCATACTTGGAATTATTCAGAGTTATCTAAGTAACTTGGAAAATCTTAGTACTAGTTTGTTTTCATGTGAATAAAACGAAACTTCCTAGAGAGTGCACAGGTTAGCATATATAAAGTGCAGCCAAAGGTCAGAGATGTTTCTAAAAATGAGATAAAAATGTTAAAGCATTTGTTGCCCTCCAGAAATATTGGCTAATCAAATGACGGCATGTATGCTGGTGATGAGTCTCAATAGCAGCAAGGATATGATAAATAACACATGGGACAAGTAGGGGATGTGGCTTTCTGGGAAGACAGATTGCAATCTCCGGGGAATGCTGAGAAGGGAGTCTGTCCACAGAGACTAAAGTCGCAGACTCAGGAAAGAGCTTTTGTTTCCTCAAAAAAAGATTGGGAAGATCTGGAAAGAATTTAATTTCAAAGCTCATCAGTGAAACCATGGCATTTGTTTCCAATTGAGCAAGAATGAGAGCATGGTTTAAAAAATTCATTTGAGGTTCCTGGCAGAGAGAACATAACTCATCTCAGCTGCTTTTTTTGAGAGCATACAACATAGTATGTGCTCACAAGACCCAGAGTATTTGTTGGTGACTAGAACCTACGTGCATCGTCTCAACTCTCTGCTGCTTGGACTGGCGTGTAATGGGCTACATTTGACCATTACCAGATGTTGGCTCACAAACTACTTATGATACACTCTTTTAGTTGTTCTGTTTAGAGGATACAATGATGAGAGACTTTACAACTAATGATATTTATATCTTTTTCTCAAGTGCAATACCTTTTCTCTTTGAAACTTCTATTTGCAGTAGTTAAATGATTAGAATCATAGAAAGCATATACTGCATTTTTTTCTTAAATATCTTAAGTATGTTTAATATAAGAATGCTGTAGGAACAACCCATATAACATTAGTTTTCAATAACAATGCATAAAATTGAATTCTGCAGGATTCCATTTTTGTGATTAGTTTTCATTAACAAAGCTTAAAACTAAATTATGCAAAATGAAAAGGTTTAAAACTACTTTTTAACAATGAAGGGTAAAATTATGTTCTGTATAGATTTCAACATCGAAGCCTAAAACTATATTCTACAGCAGAACTTTTCTCGATTATATTCATTAACAAAATGCTACATTTTTTATTCGCTAAAATAGTTTTCAATATCTCAGTTTAGAAAATATAAAATTAATAATATTAAAAATAATTACACCAGCATTGGTGCAGTCAAATTCATTAAGAAAATATTTTATTTATATCATTGCCTAATAAACTTAATTCACATTGAAGCTGCTAATAACAAATTTCTTATCATGAGAACAGTTCCACATTGCCAGATGTAGTGCCAACAACAACTTTTATTAAAATATGAATCATGCTACATATGGTAAAAATAATACAATAGTAATAATAATCATAAAATGTTATTCATATCTTAAATACTATGGGCCCTTTTCTATTGCCCAATTTGTAAATGTATACACACTTAAAATCCCTCTTAATATTGCTACATGTTCGGCAAATATTACTTATTGGCACTAATGAATTCTTAAGTCAATAGAATGCATATCATATAGTTGTGGTAATTGCGAGTTGTCGTCATGCAATGCAAAATTTTCCGGGCTTGCGCTCATCGCCAGGATTGGAAAGTAGAGGGGGAGAGGCTCGCAGGCGCTCATTGTGGGGCATGAGAGTTGCGGGTTGGCCGAGTCCGGCAATGAATGGCAAAGGTGCTCACTGCGGGGCTCGCAATGAGCGACAAAGGCACTCATCGCGAGGCCCGTAAAGTAGAACCATGAGTTACGGGTTTGCGTCCGCGATCATATTCAAGCCTGCAAATGCTACTGCCGATAGCATGGTTTGCGATTATAGAGACCGGCGCCTAACTTGCTGGCCTGGCCAATTGAATAGCATCGCAAAAGGAGCATGCAACTCAATCGCAGGCATTTGGCTGTCTGTGATTGCGTTGCGAGCACCGAATTGAATGAGGCTCTTTGTATGTAATTCACATTTAACCATTACTGCCAGCAAAATATGCATGTCTGCTGTACATCTATAAAATTTAAATTTATATGTTATATATTTAGTCTGTCTGCACATCAATATGTGACATGTATTATGTCTGCTCTGTCTGGTATACAAGGCTTCTGCAACCAGCATGAAATAAGGATAAACAACACTCAAATCTTTAAATCCCATATCAACATAAGTGCATCAATCTGTTTTACACTGATTTCTCGGGAGAATTTACCACAATCACAAATGAAGTCCCATTTATTCTAAGGAAGGACAGTTCATGATTCCAACCCCTTAAACTTGATTTGTCTAGACTTCACGAACATGAACTGTCTGCATCACTCACTATTAACATAAACCATAAGCTCAGATACTGTGCATGGATACTAGCAAACATTAATCTAACACATTTCTGTTTCTCTTATCTTTTCCATCCCTAAACAATAGAGTGCTCAATGTATCATTTTGGAAAGAATGGCAAGAGACACCAGAGGTAGAGGAAAAGGGCTTGCATTATAAAAGCTTGGTTGCATACAAAGGTGTAGTATAATGTTATTGGGATGTAGGAACTGTGGGTGATGCGTGTGTGTGTGTGTGGGGATAAATCATCCCCAGTTTATATAAATAGGGGACGCACAGAATGCTGAAATTAAACTTAATCATGCATTACCAGAGCTTGCCACTAGAGGTGCAGTATGTATCTCCCTGGAAAGCGTTGACTCAGGAATGCTTTTGACTCCCACAGTTTTTAACAACCCTGGGAGGATACAATGGGCAGTCAGGCAAGAGCACAGAAAGTATTTGCACAAAGGTACACACAACATTGTAATTAAAAATGGCTAGTATATATTTTTCAGGCATGTATTTTTGCATCACAACACCTGACTTTTGTATTTATTTATTTATTTATTATTGCAATATATTCAGTTAATTCATAGCTTTCTAAATCATGTCTGTTCATTGTTCTTTATTCAGTTTTTTTCTAGTCTTCACTTTTCCCCATCTCACTGACTACCTCCTCTCTCTGCATTCTGCATCTTGCGCTTCACTAATTCCTCTTCCCTTCCCCTTCTTTCACCTCATCACCCATATCCCACTTATCATCTCACACATTTTCCCCTGGAAAGTATCATGTAGCTATTAAAATTTGAGGGGAAGTAAGGAGGGAGTAAGCTTGTGTTATGTAGTGATATGATAGGGAGAAGGGTAATACTGTGTTATGCAGTGATATGATATTGAGGTGGGAGGAAGCCTGTGTTATGCAATGATACGATAGCGAGGAGGGAGGAAGCCTGTGTTATGCATGGATTTGATAGTGTGGAGGAAGGAATCCTGTGTTATGCAGTGATATGATAGTGAGGTGGGAGGAAGCCGGTGTTATGCTATATTATGATAGGGAATAGGGAGAAAGCTTGTGTTATGAAGTGATATGGTAGGGAGGAGGGGGAATCCTGTGTAATGCAGTGATATGATAGTGAGGTGGGAGGAAGCCTGTGTTATGAGAAATGGAGGGTGTCTAGGACTGAGCTTGGGGTATGCCAACAGTCAGAGGGTGAGGCAAAATAAAAAAAAAATTTTTAATACACACATGAAATATTGTACTTACAAAACATAAAAATTGCAGGGACATATCCACAATCTCTAACAGTAAACACACAATTTTTTTTGAAAGATAAATAGCAAAGTAATATAGCCACAGGGTATGAGATTAATTAAAGGTTATCTACTTCATACTAAAAAAGTAAATTATCTAACACAATACATTTGTAGTGTCTCTTTTTTTTTAATTAAAGCCCACAAAAGTGTAAATAATCTGTCATAATGCACATATTAAAAAAAGTTCTACATAAGTTTTATGCCAAATATTTGACTGGTTTTAGTATGAAGTAGATATGAAGTAGATTTTTTTTTATACTGCACTGTAAATAAAAGGGAAAACGATGTAAGACAATAGAATTAATTGCACAACAGTCTCAAGCTTGCAAATCGTCAATAATTTTTTATTTTTTTTTATTTTTAAATCTTTTTATTGACACATAAGAAGTGTTCAATAACACAATATTGTTGGACTCGCAGGTCCAACACAATTTTGCATAAACAGGATTTTATAACAATATTTTAGATATCTTGTACAACTTTGTTGTCAATAATGATTATCCTGTCCTGACAATATTGGGTGCCTGCTTTATGTGTCCACCATAACCTTTTTCCGTTTTCTCAACTTTGCAGGAAACGCCTGCTAGCTATTCCTTCTCTAGCAATTGACTTCTCAATACTAAACTTGTCAAATTATTACATGTGAGCTAACTTGTTGTCTTTCCATGTAGATATATATAGATGTTCAATTTTGCATAGCTCGAGAATTACAATTTTCACCTAGTATATGGGAAGTATAACATCGAACAAACAATGAATAAACAAGTCAATGAACTTATTACCTGTATCTTCCTTGCTTTTTTTTTTTACCTCCTTCTTCCTGTCTATCTTCTTCAGTTTACTCAATTCGCCAATAGTTGTCAACGCCCAAGACACCCGTCACCCCGGCCTGGAGTCTCCGTCTCATCCGATGACGCCTTCCCTTCCTAGTGTACTAATTTCCACTCTAAATCAAGTTTTTGTTAAATTAAAATAGCTTTGTCCAACTCCACCCATCTGTCCCAAATTTGACTAAAAGTGGAGAGGGAATTGTTTATTGAATGCGTCATTTTTTCATAAATCATGATGTGGTTTAATTTTTTTATAACCTCTTGGGCGTCTAAATGGGGTGATTTCCAATTCTTTGCAGTGTGGCTTTTGGTTGCCAGCATGACCATTTGTATCCACTTGTTATGGTTCTTACTAACGTTCAGTACTGGCATTCCCAGTAAGCATGTCTCCCTAGAGGGGTGTATTTCCCTGTCTAATACCTCAGTGATCATTGCAGTTACCCTTCGCCACAGGGCCTGTACTTTTGGGCAGTCCCACCAGATGTGGCCAAAGGTTCCTCTATCTGAGCAGTTCCTAAAGCACTCAGGAGGGGAAAGTGGATTTATCTTATTTAGCCTGTCAGGTGTTATGTATACCCTGTGTAGTACTTTAGTTGCTGTTTCTAAATAGCTAAAGAAGAGGGAGCCTTTAGTCAGTGCCTTGTGTATTTTTCCCCATCTCTGGGTGTCCCATTCTACTCCCATTTCCTGTTCCCATTGTAGGACATGTTTAGGCTTTTGGTCTTTAAGTGGCTTGTTGGCAAGCGAGTAAAGGGTACCAATTATGCCTCTGGCTAGGGGAATCTGCGCACATACTTTCGTAAACCAGGTGTCCTGTGGGGGACCCCAGGATTTGACCAGTTCTTTGACCCTGTGGCATATCTTGTTATAGTTAAATATCTCCCTGTCTGGTAGATTGTACTTATTTATGAATTGTATAGAGGTTAGAAGGTTGCCGTCTTGGAACCATGCCCCTAGCAGGTCTAGTTTCCGCAAGAGCCACCACGCTTTTGAGACCCCCCCTAATTCCTTCATAATCTGGGACCCCGAAAGGACTGGCGTGAGAGATGAAAGGGAGTGTGTTAACTGCCGCTTGGAGTTCGCCCCTCTCCACTCCTGCAGGGATAATTTAATCATTGGATTATTGTAGCCTGATTTTGCTATTGGGGGGAGTGTCTGGGACCAAATGATATTGTCCCATTTGTAGGGTTTCATTTGATAGTTCTCTAGGGATACCCACATTGGTTGGTGTTCACTGGAATGGGCTTGTGGTAGGAAGGAAATCTGGACTGCTTTAAAGTAGTGTATTAAATTTGGGCACGCCAAACCCCCTGCTTCTCTGTCTCTATACATTAGGGACTTGTTGATTCTCGGGTGTTTATGTTGCCAGATGAATCGGAATACCGCTTTTTGGAAGCCATCTAGATCTCCTCTATGTATTCTAATCGGGAGTGTTCTAAAATAGTATAAGATTTTGGGTAACATGTTCATTTTAAAAGCGTTTATTCTTCCTGTCCATGACAGGTTGTATCTATTCCACCTAAGTAGATCTGCTTGTAATTTTTTGTAAAGGGGGATATAATTTTCTTTGTATAAAGCTGACAACTCTGGTGTGAGGTTAACTCCTAGATATTTGATACTTCCCTTTGGCCATGAGAACGAGTGTCCCTCTTTTAGGGCTTGTACCTGGTCTGAGGGCACTCTCATGCATATTATTTCAGATTTATCTGCGTTAACTTTGAGGCCTGACAAGTTCCCAAACCGGGACATTAAGTCCATAAGGGCTGCTATTGAGGTTACCGTTTTTGTAAGCGTGCACAAGATGTCATCTGCGAACAAGCTGCATTTCATTTGTTGACATCCCACCTCAATACCCTGTATGGTGGGGCATGTCCTAATGGCCTGAGCAAGAGGTTCGATGGCTAGAGCGAATAGTAGCGGGGACAGGGGGCATCCCTGCCTCGTACCGCTCTGGATGTTTATAAGATCTCTATTAGCCCCTGGAAGCCTAAGGCTTGCCGTCGGGGGTTTGTATAATGTATTTACTAGATTTGTAAATTTTCCTCTGATGCCGAATTTATCTAAAACCGCATGTAAATAAGGCCATTCAACGGAGTCGAATGCCTTTTCTAGATCTAAGGCTACTAGACTGAGAGGTATATTCGCCTTTTTAGCTATGTGGGAGACATTTAGAATACATTGTATGTTATCCCCAGCTTGTCTGTACGGCAAAAAGCCCACTTGGTCTTTGTGTATTAGTTTTGGGAGGAATTTGGCTACCCTTGCTGCCATTAGCTTAGATAGAATTTTAATGTCCCCGTTTAACAGGGATATTGGTCTATAGTTCCTTGGATTTAAAGTATCCTTTCCTGGTTTAGGGATAAAGATTACATCTGCCTGGTTTAGCTCGGCTGGCATTGGCTCTCCTAATAGCATCTCATTAAATAATTTGCTTAGGTGTGGGGCCAGGTGTTTTGCAAGGCTTTTATAGTATAAGTTTGAGTAGCCATCCGGGCCAGGGGCTTTTCCTGCTTTAAGCGTTTTTATAGTGTCAATAACTTCGGACGGGGTTATCTCTGCATTTAGGGAGTCTAATTCCCCCTCCGAGATTTTGGGAATGTCTAGGCTGTTAAGGAATTCCTGCACTGTGAAGTTATTGGCTTTTGTTTTTGCCCAGTAGATTTCTTGGTAGCACTTGTGGAATGTCTTTTTTATTTCCGATTGGTTCATTGTAATTTCTCCACTATTCGTTTTAATTTTGGTGATATGAGTTAAGTTTTTCTTTAGGTTGAGTCTGCGTGCAAGCATAGGGGAGCGCTTGTTACCCTGGGCGTAAAACGTATGCCTAGTTTTCCTAAGGGCCTGTTCAGTTTTAGCGGCTAGTACCGCATCTAGTTCTAGTCTAGCGTTGTCTAGCTGGGTTCTAGAGACCCCAGGAGCTTTGGCCTGAATTGCTTTTTTTAAGTACTGCAGTTTTTTAAATAAGTCATTTTCTTTTTGAATGCATTGTTTCTTTCTGACAGCTGCCAGTTTAATTATGGTGCCTCTAATGTATGCTTTGTGCGCTACCCAGACCCACCCTATATTTGCCTTGGGGACCATGTTTAACGTGAAGTAATCTTGAATGTCATGTTCTATTTGTGCTAGCGATCCAGGATTGGTTAGAAGTGCCTTGTTTAAGCTCCACTTCCCAGGGGTTGTGAGACTAAGTCTCAGTTGAATTTTGATGCTAACTACCGCGTGGTCAGACCAAGGGCAAGGGTGGATCTGGGCATCCACTGTGTGGTTAAATAGCGAGGTATGAGTTAGGAGAACATCTATTCTGGAATAGGAATTGTGAGTTGGGGAGTAATAAGAATACTCCTTTTCCGAGGGGGGTAGTCCTCTCCAGGCATCAATCAACTCTAACTCCCTCATTTGTGTGTGAATTGTTTTGAGCTATTTCATGTTACGCGTGGGATGGGTTGCTCTTGATCTGTCTACAGAAGGCTCGAGCGTAAGGTTAATGTCACCTCCTAGTATGATTCTGCCCCAGTCTTTTTGCTTCAAGGTACTTAGCAATTTAGTGAGCGCTCTGGTGGGCGCTGTGGTGGGGGCATAGATATTAACCAATGAGATTCTGAGGTTTAGGATGGTTCCTGTTAAAATTAGATAATTACCCTCTTTGTCTTTGGTTTGTTTTTCGACTACAAATGGGAAATCACGGTGTATTAATGTAGCTAAGCCTGCTTTTTTGCTTTTCTGGTTGCAAGTGTAGAATACTGGGAATTCCTTGTGTAGGTAGGTGGGTACTTTGCCCTGGGCGAAATGGGTCTCTTGCATAAATATGACAGATGGATGGAATCTTTTATAAAACAGGAAAGCTTTGCGTCTTTTAAATTGAGAGTTGAGGCCCCTTACATTGTGTGTTAAAAAGGTGTGCTCTACATCAGCCATTGGTTTTTCGTGTAGTTAGCTTTATATGTTCTCAGTGGGGAGTGTGTGGCGGTTAGGTTACCTGGGTGTGGAATGCTGAAGGACCGTGACCTGCGCCGGGAACCTCCCTTGGGTGTCTTGGGCGCCGAGACCACCTGTAAACTGGATAGACTAAGAAGAAAAGCAAAAGAGATACAGAAGCTTAGATTCAACATTTCAATAAACTGGTTAAAACATTTCCTAACAATTTGGTAGTTTCCCTGTCTCCCTACTTGTTTCCATACCTTGAGGCCAGTAGCTATTGCTCCCATTACTGGGTTTGACCTCTTAGGGAGAGGACTACCTCATGGGGGTTCAACCTGGGGAGTTGTTAAGGGCTCAAAACTCCCCTTAATCTTCATCCCTCCAAATCATTTAAGTCACCTCAAGAGCTCCGCTACAGCTAGATCTGCATATCTGTAAATAACAATCTATCTGTCTCTAACATAACTTAAACATTTTAGCTATTTGCTGCAATTTCTTCGGCTCAACCTGCTTATGGGGAAAAAAAAGTGTTCAATACTCTCTCAATGATCAGCATCAGGATCCTCGCAGTCGGCTGACGGAGCGGTGTCCAGACCTCCTCCTGTAGCTTGCTCCATGAGAGGCCCCCTACTGAAGGCTGCTGTTGTTGGTTTTTTGGCTGATACTTGCCACATCTTGGCAAGACTGGGTCTGGGTCTTGGACTTCTCCTTTCAGCGTCTCTATCCTCTGCTAGTAAATTCAGCTTTCTCAGGAGGATCTCAGCTTCTTCTACTGTGTGTACTCTGTAAGTGGATCCGCCCCGCTGGAAAATTAGTGAAAATGGAAAACCCCACTTGTAGAGGATTTTGTGGCTGGACAATATCTCCAGCATGGGTTTCATCTCCTTCCTTTTCTGCAGTGTGGCCGGCGCCAAGTCCATGTATACTTGTATAGATGAGTTGTCCGGGCCTTTGATTTCTTTGAGCCTTCTCGCTGCTGTGAGTATCAAGTCTCTTGCTTTTTGTTTGGCAAACCTTATTATTATTATATCCTTAGGTTGGTTGTTAGCTTTTGTTGGCCCAAGGGCCCTATGCGCTCTTTCAATAGCCCAGTCTGCGGGGCGTAGCTGACGTCTGAGGAAGCCAGACGTGTTTTCCTGAGCTCCGTGCTGAGCTCCGTTTAGGGCCTGTTATTTTGCCCTGGAGCGGCTTCTTGCGCCCTTCTTACCTCCAAGGGCACTACTGGGGGTTGCCCCCATCCCCCGGGGGGAGACTGGGAGCTATCTGGATGGCCCAGCAGCACAGGAGACCTCCATTCGCGGGGCGCCATCTGAGGCCCCAGAAGACCTCGGGGCTCTCCTTTTCAGCTCCTGGGCTGGTGCTGGAGTGGATCCCGGTGGCGGCTGGATCCGGCCGGGATCCCAGAGTGACCCCTCTGGCCAGATTGAGGCCGCCGAAGACGGGGCAGAAAAGCCCGCGAAACGCGGCCGCCATCTTGCGGGGCCGCCATCTTAAGAACGCTGCAGGTAGGGGGGACATTCCCCAGAGGGTTGTGACTCCCCAGGGGGGCCCCAGGAGCATTACTACCATCCCCAAATGAGGGAGCAGTGTCCCCACAGCTAGTAGAGGGTGTTTAGCTCTCTCCCCACAAAGAACTGTGGCTGCTATTAATATCAGAGGCATAGTGGGGCAGGAGGAGGAAGCTGCCTGCATTTCCCCCAGTTTGCAAGGCACACAAGGATCTACTTACTGTCATATCCCCACGCAATCCTGAGATCTGGAGTTAAGGTGGTGTGAGTCAACTCTTTAAGCTACCCATTCAGGACTGAGATTTTTATATAGAGACTTACCTCGCAGCATTGCCAGAGACTGAATTGCATAATATTTTGGAGCCTTGTGGGGGTACCTGGTCTCAGAAACTGACGCTCTCTTGAGGCACTTTTTTGGATCATTTATGCATCTAACAAAGATACTGTGCCTACCTATACTTGAAACCTGTGCTTTCACTGTCAGTTGCATGGTCTGTGTCAATTTCTTACAACATCAGCACACACGCTGCCACCCTGTGGACGTTTACAATACTGCAGATCATCATTGTCCTTATGCAAATAATGTAAGAGTGGAAGTCTCCCTGCCATTCATTGCTGCTTACTGTCTGTACTGATCTATTCTACGGCTGAGTTCTACTTAACAGGGCTCCGGTCAACGAAAGCAGACAGATTACCTGAAGAGGGTACAACTTTTTGTGCCACTCGTCTACCAAAGGATCACTCTTTGTTTGGCCGGATTTCCAAAGGCTTCCCCAGAGCCCCGGCTGGGGACTACACTATAATTATGGAATAAAGAGACGAATGGGGAATTGGCCTGGCAGCACAGCTATCACCTACCTCAACTCAACTTTATAATCTGGACAAACTCTACAATTTGGGCCAGCGGACTTTCACTCAGACCACTTGGGGCATAGCTTCCCTTTATCCTATACCTAGCTGTTTCCATAACGGACTCTTTGCTGACTTTTGCGGCCCGTACTCCAACATGCCGAAACCCAAAAGAACTGCTTCTGTGAAGGGCATAAGGGAGCACTTTACACCTAAAACTGCCAGATGCTCCCCCCCTGCGGAATCCGCCTCAGAGCACTCGGATGGCTCAGACAGGGAAGGTACTCCTGACACCCCTAGCCAATATATGGACCTCTGCCAGGTCAGTGGCTACTATTGAACGGCTCCTGGCAAAAGCTATTGATCCTCTAAGACAAGATTTGAAGGACCTGGGACAACGCACTCAAATATTGGAGGACTCGTCGGATCGGATGGCCGAGGCGCAAGAAAGAGACCGATCCTCTATTGCTCAAAACTCCATTCATATCTCTGACCTCACGGATAAGATAGAGGATCTGGAGAACCGGTCCCGCCGACACAATGTCCGCATCCGTGGTATACCTAGAGCGATACAGGACCTATCTAGCTACCTGAGGGATACAATCCCTATAATCCTTCCTAATCAGCCTGAAAGTGTGTGTGAGATTGAGCGTGCCCATAGAGCCTTGGGTGGTACGAGAAGCTTGGAGGCTCCCAAGGATGTTATTGTGAGATTTTTAAGGCAGCAGGCCAGAGATCTTCTACTATCGGCCACCAGGAAGTTTCATACTATCAAGGGGCCGGATGATTCAATCCTGCAGTTTTATGCGGACCTCTGCCCGGATACCCTGCATAAGCGGAGACTTATGAAACCGGCTATTGCCATTCTTCTTCAGCACAGAATCCAGTACCACTGGAACTTTCCGTTTGCTCTGACCTTCACTTATCATGGCAAGACTTATACCACCCGCTTCCTGGAAGACTGTCTAGATGTGTTACAGAGACTACAGCTATGCCCGGAGCACACGACAGAAGCAAACCAAGAGCACCTTGTTCCGCTTATCCCTAAGAGGCAGCCGACTCCAAAGCCAGCGCAAGTCCATGGCAAACAAGTCCCTACCCTGGAGGGGCCCAGCGGCCTCCGGGACTATGTCGGCGATCAGCAAGACAAGCGCTTGGTATACTCAGCAGACTCTGGACTTTCTGCCACTTCAAAGTTGGGCCCGAGACCTGAGAGGCCCCCTACCTAGCTGGACTGTGATAACATCTCGCTGAGGGTCTGATGCTCATTTCCGTTGTTTACAATTCAGATAGAATGTTGATAGAAAGTTTGAACTATTGTCATTTAGAATTATTAAAGTTTGTCAGACTAGTTCCCCACACTTCAAGGATTTGATTTTTAACTTGTTTACTACAAATAGAGATAGAAAGGTTATGTGCAGATGACTGTCTTATACTTATCCTGCTATACTTTTTAAATTGCAGCTTGAAGTTTAGACGCACTGTAACCTTGCTGTTTTACTGCTCTGATTTTTTTTTCGTTTTTATTATTTTTATTTTTGTGCTTTTTTTTTTTTTTTTTTCCTGTTTTATTATTGGTTTGTTTGCTTTGTCTCAAGATTTACCTACCTTTCCGATTTTTAACTGCCTTTCTCTCTTCTTACTGCTCTCAGCCCTCTTGATAAAAGGGAGATTTCTCCGCTGCCAACAGCTTCTCCGCTGGGACTTCTGTCTGCTCTCCGGGTTCCTCCACTCCTCGTCGCTCACGTGCTCAGCTATCAGGTAAGGTTGCGTACACCTGCATCCCCAACTACTAATGGCTACTTCTAAATACACCATAGTGACCCATAATGTGAAGGGATTCAATTCCCCCTTTAAAAGGTGGAAGGCATTTGCGTTCTACAAAAAATACACTCCCTCGGTCATTTTCATGCAGGAGACCCATTTCTCTCTCGGCAACAAACCTAAATTCTTGCATAAGGATTACCCCACCTATTATCTGGCCTCTCTTCCTACTAAGAGAGCTGGCTGTGCAATTTTATTGCATAGATCCTTTCCCTTCCAGGTAGAATCCACTCAGGTAGATGGGGACGGTAATTATGTTATGGCAACTGGGACTATAAGAGGGGAAAGAATGACGCTGCTATCCTTGTACTCTCCTACGAACTCTCCCTACTCTGTTCTCATAGACCTGTTAAAAAAGCTAGAGGCTCAGGATTTGGGGAAATTGATAATTGGGGGGGACCTTAACCTGACCTTGGATCCGACCCTTGACAGATCTGGAAAACCAACCAACAGATTTTCCAACAAGACTAATCAGATTAAGTCCTTACTAAACGGTTTGGGGCTAGTTGATGCCTGGCGGGGAAAGCACCCAGACAAGAGAGAGTACACATTCTACTCCCAGACTCACCTGACATACTATAGGATAGACGCTCTTCTTATCACTTACTCATTGTACGACTCTACCATAGACTCTGAGATAGTCCCCTGCCCCTGGTCAGACCATGCTCTGGTACTAGTTGAGCTGGATCTGGGTCCTAACCCTCGACTTCCCTATAAATGGGTTCTGAACGAATTTCTACTGTCTAACCCGAGCAGTATGGATACCATATCCAAGGACATACAGCAGTTTTTTGAGACAAATGACTCCCCCGAAACTGGGGCTGGATTGCTTTGGGCTGCCCCTAAGGCTTTTGTTAGAGGAACTTGCATTAAGCTGTCCTCTATACATAAGAAACTTCTCAGGCAGAAGGAGACAGAGCTTTCAGCCTCATTAAAGAGGTTAGAGGAGAAAAATCAACAGTGTCCCTCTCTTCAGGGGCGTAAGTTAATTGACCAGACTAGGCTAGAGCTGGACGCTATTTTATCCCATCGAACTGAACGGGCTATGAGAAAAATGAGGCACCTCTATTACTGGAAGGCAAACAAACCTGACTCCCTTTTAGCTAAAAGACTAAACAATAAATTCTCCCAACCCAGAACCACCCAAATTAGGATTTCTAGCGGTCAAATTTCCTACAGCCCCAATGATATTCAAAATTATTACCAAAAAATATACTCATCGCAACCCCTTTGCAGCGGATCAGATATAGACTCCTTTCTAAATTTATGTGATCTTCCTAAAATACCGGATGATCAATTGGACGATTTGAACTTAGAAATAACACAGGAGGAGGTTAAGCTTACCATCCAGAATCTTAAGTTGGGCAAATCCCCAGGACCGGATGGCTTTACTAATTTGTATTATAAAAAATGTGAACCCCTTCTTACCCCCCACTTGACATCTCTTTTTAATGCCATATTAAACGGAGAGCCTATGTCCCCGGAGCTAAACCGGGCTGACTTAGTGGTTTTCCCAAAAGATGGCAGGGACCCTCTAGAGGTGAAAAATTATTGTCCTATATTCCTAATCAATGGGGTCGTCAAAATCTTGGTGAAGATTATGGCCACCCGCATCTCTAAATTTCTTCCAGATTTGATCCACAAGGACCAAACTGGGTTTGTTCCCTTTCGAGAGGCCGGGGACAATGTTAGGAGGGTCATGAATGTACAGTTCATGGCTCAGAAGTCTAATATACCAGTCTGTCTTTTAGCTTTAGATATAGAGAAGGCTTTTGACACGGTAGAATGGCCATATTTATATAAGATTTTGGACAAATTTGGATTCCAGGGACGTTTTATTAATTTACTTAAGAGATATTATGACTCCCCAGCAGCCAATCTAAAACTTCCAGGGGACCACCAAGCCGACATCCAAATTCAAAGAGGGACCAGGCAAGGGTGTCCGCTCTCCCCACTGTTATTTGCTCTTGCCATAGAACCCCTTGCGCAAGCGATTAGAGCCAACCCAATCATCCAGGGGGTACAGGTAGGCCTCCAGCATTTCAAATGCTCTCTCTTTGCGGATGACATGCTTTGTACCCCGACCAATCCCCTCTCATCCATACCTGCACTCATGTCCACTGTTCAGGACTTTGGCAGAATTTCAGGGCTCAAGTTGAATGTTGAGAAGACTGAGGCGCTGGGGATAAGATTGCCGCAGGGTGAGATTGACACTCTTAAAGCTAACTACCAGTTTATTTGGCCCGCACAGTCTATAAAATACTTAGGTGTCAGACTTTCCTCCAAGTTGGGGGATATGTACGGGGCAAATCTTCCTCCCTTGTATAGATCCTTGACTTTAGATATGCAGAAATGGAGGAGTTTTAAGATTTCATGGACAGGCCGCATTGCGGCTGTGAAAATGAATATCTTACCTAAATTACTATACTTATTTAGATCCCTTCCTATCCCTATCTCCCTTAAAGACCTAGATAAGTTCCAGAATAACACTTCAGGCCTGGAGATGGGGTAATTCTAGGCATCGACTTAGCACGGAATTATCACCTCTTCTGTCAGTTATGTCCTTTCCACAAATTTTAGCAGACTCAAGCTCTATGCCTAAATTCTGGTGGACCTCCAGACGCCTGGATCGTATAGGGAACTGGTTCGCCAATGACAAACTATTGACCTATGACCAATTTTGCACGACTCACGACTTGCCAACTACGGAACTCTACAATTACTTAAAAATTAGAAGTTGGGTTACCAAGATGGTTAAGAACTCCGCCCCCCCCAGAGCCTCCTGGCTATCAGTTATCTGTAAAAATCTCCTGCTTGCTAAAGGTAACTTGAGTTCTTTGTATAACACCTTTTTGGGCACTATGGGGAGCCAGAAACCCAAGTTTATGCTTCATTGGGAAAAGGACCTGGGGGTAGAGTGGGACTGGGATAAATGGACTGAATCTTGCTCCAATCTTTCAAAAGGATCTCTTAATTCGGCTTTATTAGAAACATCAATCAAAGTTTTCCACAGGGCCTATTGTACTCCCAATAAAATGCAGAAGTTTAGGCCGCAGGAGAGTAATAAATGCTTTAGGGGATGCCAGGATGTGGGGGATCATATTCATGTATGGTGGGCCTGTCCACGTGCCCAGAATCTCTGGGAACAATTGACCCGTTTAGCCTCCACACTCTTTCATGAAAAAGTAACTCCTTCGATAGAATCCTGTTTACTGGGGGTTCATATTAAAAATTTGTCGCATCCCCAGAACAAGCTGTTTCAAATAATGGCATTAGCTTCCAAGATTCACATAGCCAGTAGATGGAAGGACATGAATCTAAACTTCCAAGAGGTAACTAGGAAGATCAACTATTTACTTATTAATGAGAGGCTAACCCATATTGTTTTAGATAGGATGCCCCAATTCCAGATAGTTTGGGACCCTTGGGTAACATCCTCCTTTAGTGTCCCCCTAGTATGATATCTGTAATTGTCTGAAGCGATTCGGAGGAGTGGACTGGAGTGGGGGAGCTCTGGAGACCTTTCAGTGGTACTAGATGGCAAGGAGGATCTGAGGTAAGAGGGAGAAACCAGCCGGGATTGCTCCGTGGCCACCTAAAGGGGTAAATGATTATTATTTTTATTTTTGTTTTTTCTTGTTTTTTTTTTTGTTTGTTTTTTCTTCTTTTTGTGTGATAGGGTATATGATAGCTTAGTAAAAATAGATAGGTAATAAATGTTATATTGTATACTCTTATCAACTGTATACTTTAGAATTTAATTGGTTCATTTTGCCTTGTATTCTTTATATGGTTGGAAAAACCAGTTTAGATACTAGAAAATGTTATCACTAAAAATTAAAAAACAAGAAGGTTTAGTCAGTTAAATGCTGCAAAATGATAATTTTATGTTTAGATGACTTGATAAAACTGACATTTATGACTGTTAAGAAGGTTTTATTTATGTGTGGATTTTGCATACCTTCTAATAAAATAATATTTATTCAATAGCCCAGTCTGCTTCGCTACTTGTGGGAATGTTCCCAAGTATGACCGCTTTTGAGTACTGCAGTATGTCTGAGATGCTGTTTGGGACATTTCTCAGTCTTATGTTATGTCTTCGTGAGCGGTTTTCAAGATCTTCAACCTTGTCAGTCAGCTCTTTTATCTGTGTGGAGTGTTCCGCCATTACCTCTTGATCATGCATCTGGGCTTCTACTATCTGGTCTGTTTGCTCCTCTAACAGCTGCGTTCTTTGTCCCAGGCCATGCAGCTCCCTTTTCAGGTCAGTGATAGCAGTCGTCATTAGTTCTTGGAACATCAGTTTTATTTTTTCCATGTTTTTGTCTGTTAGTTCCACCTGAGCATGTGCTACTTCCGGCTCTCCCTCTCTGACCGGCGAGTTTGAGTTTTGGGTGAATAATGATGCATTGTTTGGAGCTTTGTAAAACTCCTGGATGTTTCTACTCGCTTGGTTCTTTTTGGGTTTGGTGCTGCTGCGAGCCGCCATTATGCCGCCTTGTCCTGAGGGTGTGATCTATAGAGGTTGCCGTCTTCTGACTCTGTGCTGTAGGTGAAGCAGGCTAAGGATTTTGCTTAGTTGAGCATGAGAGTTTAGGTGGGCTAGAGCTTTTCTGGTAGCCGGCTCATGTAGGTGACTTGCGTAATTCAGTGAGTTATTGCATCTTACTTTTTGAATTGTTTAACATATTTACAATCCTAGTGAAACTTGTCTAGATAAGTCTTGCCAGCTTATTTGTGACATGCTTCTCACAACTTGTTGTTGTTTATTAAGTTAGGAGAGATGCTGGATTGTGATTCTGTCTCTTAAATCTTTTAACCCCTTTTAATCTTAATCTTTGCACAGATGCGTTGGAGGCAGTAATTGTGCTGTTGTAGGCTGTCCAGTTGGGGACTCCCCTGTGGGGCTTAAAAAGGCTGCTGTTAGTGCTGTCTGGGCCCCATTTTGGAGCCTTGTCTGGGGGCGGGCCCCTCTTGGTGTATGTGTCTCAAGATGGCCTCCTGCCCCCTCTAAGTAAATAGAGTTGTGCCACTTTAGATGTTGGGGTCTAGGCTGCCTCTATTTTGCTTATTTTTGCTTATGCACTACTTGTGTAGGGATGGTGAGGAAGGGATCTGGTGTACTGTGTCCCTCTTACCTCCCAGAGTAGCCTCTTATTGGAGTCTGGCACCTCTTTCAGTCTCTGGCACAAGCTCAGTGGGGGACCAGGTGGTGGAAGCCTCAACCACTTACTTTGATCCAGTGGTAGGTGATGCTCGTTGGGGGTTAAAAGTGGGCTTCTGGGCTGCTTGGGTCGCCCCTGCAGCTTTGCTCTGCTGTGCAGCTGCTGCTGCTGCTGATCGCCGGGGAGGCCGGATGCACTAGGCCTCAACCACGCGGCGTGTTAATTAGCCCCGATTTTCGTAATTCTTCTTTCCTCCTCTTCCCCTGCACCCCCTCGTGCTGGTATTTAAAGGTTTTTTTGGTGGGGGATTAGGGCAGATTACCCTGGATTGAGTGGGTATTGGGATGGAGCTGATGTCGGGCACGTCTTGCTGCTTTATTTTTATTTTTTAATGTTCATTTTGGGGTTATATCAATCTCGGGAATCAATGAGTTAATACGAAACAGGCCACCCATATGGACTAGAACAGTATTGACATTCATTTTTATTATTTTGTATTTTGAGGGTTTGCGAATCTGATCACATATCGGACCCCCGTAATGATGGGGGTCTCATTTTCTATTGGCTGTTTCAAAATGGGTGGTTATGGCCTTGCTTCATTGATCATGTTCCCACCCTGAAATGCTACGCACGAGTGCATGTTTTATGGCTTCTGCGTTCGGCCTGTAACTTGCCGTCTTGTTCAATTGAATAGCACCGGAATCGGAGACAAATGGGAGCCTGTAGCATGCCTGCAGACATACTGTCTGTATCCCACAAGATGTGGGCTTGCAATTGAATCGGGCTGAAAGTATGCATGAGCTGTGGCGGCAGACCTTTAGTGGGACTGTTTGGAAGGTTTGAGTAAGTGAAAACAGAGCTTTTAAGCACTTGTTAATAAATTGATTAGTTATGCAAAAAAACTTAGGTAGTTGATTTTAATATAAAAAATACAGACACTTTTATGTATACGTTAAGTTAGTAACAAACTTCAGTGGTGGGTCTGATTGCAAACAGACTTCATTGGTGGGTCTGATTGCAAACAGAGTGACCTAGTCCTATTAAAGTTCTGGCATATGGATACCCCAATTCCTTTATCACCCCCCAATTTATCTCCTAAAGGCCTGTAATATTGTAGGTCATCACTACTCATGAGAATTATTCTCACTAATCTTAATGCAAGCTTCCTGAAGCGTCTGACGTCATCACTTGGCTACTGTCAGATCCAGACTGCCTAAAGCAAGTTTTGCGTGTAGCTTCGATGGAGGCTTACAGTGATCATAATAGTGGACTTTACATAGACAGGTGAATGGTTCTGTTACAGCTAATATGCTAATTATTGAACTCTTTATGTACCACTGTTCAAGAGATGTACAGAGAAGTATTCTAAGACAAAATTAAAGCATGAGGGAAATGGACACCATATTGCACTATAATTTATGAATATGCATAACACTGTATATATCTCAGGTTAAACATAAGCAAATATATATATTGAGCTAAAGAGGCATAATTCTAAAAAACAAATCCAGAGTTTTCTTGCTTCAAGGAGAGCCACCTCGAGATTACTCCCTATGCCTGATTATTCATATAATAAATATAAAAAAATGGTTTTATGAAGTATATAACTTAAGGCATCAATATTGGAAGGCCTCATTTCTTTCTTGGATATTGTTTTGATTATCCTACAGTTCCTGTGCGTTTCTAATCCTTTTTTTCCCTTTAGGTTTTAAATACTTGGTAAAGGCTCATTTACATAAAGAACTGGTGTGATATATTCACCTAGGGTATTGCATCATATTGAGATATTATTTACCATTACTGTACCACTTATTAAGATAATTTTGATCCCTCCACCTGTGTACTATCATTAATTATGTTCTTACATTTTTCAATACTGAAGAAATACTTGTCTAGATTGACTAATTATAAGATATTACTTGGCATCGTTGATTTGCAGTTATTTAGTCTATTATCTTCCCAATGCATTTTTTCTTCTTTATACAAAAGCTTACAGCTTACAACATTTCATATTTAAAATACATTCTCATATTGTGTGGTCTTGATCTGCTATGTGCTGATAAACAAAGAGAATTTTTGGGCTCAGCACCCCCACTCACCCCAGATTATCATTAAAATGCATAATATTAAATTATTTTTTACAGTTTGTAATGTACTTTCATTCCAGGTGCAAGATAAAATTCACAGTTGTTTATACTATGAATATTACTGTTAGTTTTCTTCCAGAGAGCGAGTTCTTTACAAGCTGAAGTCATTTTTGGATTGATACTAAAGTCTCCTGCTCCTGCTTAGGTTTTCCAAATTTAGCACAAATTGGCAAATGTATGTACCACATACAGAAGCGAAAAAGGCAGAAACCGAAATGTTGCCCTGGGGATAGTGATTTCCATTGGCTACCAATTTCATAATAAAATTATTAAATAATTATAATGATAATAAAAAATAATAAAATAGACAGGAAGGCCAACAGTTAGTCTTGTTTAAGCCTAATGATAGTAACAGTTTCTTTCCACAGCATCAAAATTATTTGATATCTAATAAGTTTAAGGTAATTTATTTGTGTCTAGCAATTGTGGAAATCTTGTGTATAATAGTCACTTTGCCCTGACAACAGATTATTTAAGTTTACCATTGTTACAGATCCTTTGATTAAGATCCAATAATGAGGGTCACTAATCAAGTACATAAAAACCCTTTCCATATAATTAATGTTAACATAACTGTAAACATATATCTGTATATTCTTTAGAGTACAAACAATCAATTCCATTCTAGTTTAATAAAGGCTTTTTATTAGTTTACATTAATATTATAATTATATTATCATCATATTTTATTTGTAGAGCAACAACAGATTCTGTAGCGCTAAGGGTACAATAAACACGTTAACACAATTTTATATACATTTGGGAGAGTGAAAATAAGACAAGATTGAAAAAAATTGTACACATATACCTTGCTAAAAGAGGAAACAAGGGTCCTGCTCTTTAATTCAAATCTATATGTTTGCTGGAATTTAAGTATTTTCATAGCACCTTGGTTGCTGTTATTTGCTATCACACTTTTCCCTCATATGCTTCCCTCTCTTATCTCCTTGTTTATTTCATCCCTCATTATAAAACTGTGACTAATAATAAGTAATTTTACAACAAATGTTATTAACAAATGCATTCTCCCAGTAAACTAAAATTGAAGTTTGCCAATTTGGTCATCCTTTCTGATCCACTCACAAAAATACATTGAAATTATTTATTAATGAGACTCCATTGGCATTAATTACCAATAATTCCCTCAGGCATTGTATCCACTGTCCTCCATGCAGTTGCCTGCACATTGAGCATACCTAGGTTCCTATTAAATTGCAATGGTTTTAGAAAACGTAGCCCGCAAAACATACAGCTATTAAATTAGCCCCTTTTAGCTACCCGCAAACGATCTGCTGGTTACAGGCGGAAAAACCCTAAGGGCTGTTAAAATCTGAACTCCGTCCCAGCTATGCCTTTGGTCTGTCAAGCCTGTAAATGTTAAATTTGCAAATCGCTATTAAGTTGCAACAGTTCCCTAAAGACGCACTGGTGTTCAAACCTGTAAATGGCAAATGGAGCCAAAAATCCTATGGATACTAGAAAAGATCTGCAAGGGGGTTAAAGTCCTGTCTGTAGCACTGTAAAAGCAAATATAAACACAATACTGTACTTTAAATTGAAGGGATATTGATGCAAGGAATTAATATTAATACCACAATATTCTCCAGCCCGCATATGGGCAATAAAAAATAATACATTTTATGTTTAATTTCCGTGTTATATCGATCTTGCAAATCAATGTGTTAATACATATCATAGAACTCGCATGGACTAGAATATCATATTTACTGATTATTTCATATTGCATTTTTTCTGGAATGCGGGCCCGTTCACAACTCGTACTTCAAACCCGTAAGTGATTGGAATCTAACCTCCAATTTTTTAGTGACGTAATGATGACGACCTCTTTTACTATTGGCTCCATCTAAACTCGTAATCATGTTCACGGACGCAAATGGAACTTGTGGAAGCATGGTTTATGGATTTGGATGTCGGCCACTTATGTTAGGGGCTTGTCTAATTTAATCGCTCTGTAACTCCCCCAAATTTCAAGCCTCGCCCAATGTGTATCTCCTTCAAGAAAAATACAGCACTTTCATACTAGATTTAAATTACATGGCCTACACCATCTGGCCTATGACCTACATCGGCGGGTCTCAACAGCCAGTCCTAGAACTTGTTTCTGTCCCTGAGACCTTACCTCCCAGCCCTCAGAATTAAAGAGGGATGTGCATAAATGAATACTTTAAGCATAACTCTACTTGTCTTAGTTAAACACATTTTTTTATTAGAGAATTATAGATTATTGAGGAGCTCATCTACAGTTAAATGTTCTCTTTTCTAACCAGTGGAAAATAAAATGAAAATGTTGTGGGTTCGCATACAACATCACCCTGTTCAAAATGTTCTGAATCTCAAAGGAATTCACCATTACCTTTGAAAGGTAACTAACCAACCACGATATTTAAAAAGTTGAGAGCCACTGATCTACATCATCGTGATCTGGGTACATTTAGGAGTAGGTTTAATTGAGAGTATTGTCCCTAAAGCTATGAACATTATTTTCTACATTTTCGTGATGATAAATTGTTCAAAAATATGTCATGTGGCCCTAGATGTATATCTGCAAGATAGCATGTCCTTAACAGGCCAGGGAATTTATAAGACAAATACCCACAGCTAGGAATGGGTACTGGATTATGCAGTGTAAATCTGGTACAAGGCTACTTGCCAGAACCTGGAACAAGTTTAACAAGCAGTTTGAAAATACTTTTATGTGTTCAATTTTAGTTTAAAAACAGCTATGTCAAAAACTTTTAAGTACCTCACAGCAATTATTATACTTTGATCATAGGAGTAATAATTATTATGGCTAAATATTTCCCTTGCTCTTATTTTATTTAACTTAATCACATTCATATACTTCAAACATAAATCAACGTTCCACATACCACCAGTACAGAAACACCTTAAAATAAATAGATTCAGCTCCTGTATAAGCTATGTGCTCAGCAAATGTTACTCTGCTTTGTATAACACATCTCTGCTGATGAATTAAATGTACTATGAGATTTTAAAAAATAAAATACATAAATATCTGCTTCTGGAACTCCAACCATAAACCTCTGTATGTTTTATTTGTAAGCTAAAAAAATAGAAGATCTTACTTTGCACTGAATATATTACTTGCGCAACATACTGTATATAATTGCCATACTTTATTGCAATCAAATATTGTACCCAACAGTGCTTCTCAAAGAATATACAAAATTCTAAATCACTTATGATCAGTGCTTGTAATCCTAGCTAAATAAATATACAAATGTAATTTCAAGTTTCTCATTATGGTCACTGTTGTACCTCTCCACACCACTGTCGTTATCCTGACTACTACTGCAAAAAAGAACAAACATTTCAACAGAGATAATATTACTAGGCAAATTTGGTAACCTAGAGCATGCTCCCTTTGGAGCTCCAGGAGTTACAGGATTGTAACTATAGCCCCCTTATCCTACAGAGCATGCATATCATATGAATAGAGAAGAAAGACTTTAGTCCATTAAGAAATTCTGGGTCAATTAAAAATTATTAAAAATACAGGTCACAGCTAGTAGAACACAGTGGCCTAATTATCTGTACCACATCTTCCATGCAAACATGACAAAATTAGATCATAAATCCAAACAGTTCATATTCACATATCTCAGCTTCTGACATATTCGACTCAGCTTTGAATGCCACTTTGAATAGAGAACACATTGTCTTAAAAAACCCCACCAAAACCATTGCATTATGATTGGGACAATGTTATACAAGACGGACTGGCTTACCTAACCTTTAACAATATCACCGTGATTCTGTAAACAAGTCTGCTTTCTTTCAGATGTTGGTAGCTTAACATTTTTTTTAGAAATCTAGTTTTGAGATAAATTTGGGATACATGATTTAAAGGCTGATATCTAGTCATCTGCAAAGACATAGAACCATATTAAATGTGAAGCCCGTAGCGGCACCGGTATACCCGCAAATCCTGCGGGCTTGAAATTCTCCCGAGTTACAGTGCTATTACATTAGCAAAGCCGCAACAGATGTGGCCAACATCTAAACCATTAAACCATTCTTGCACATTTTGCATGTACGGCCATGAACATCACCAATTAGTCAAACCTGTAGTTACGGGTTTTGACGGAGCCAACGGTAAAATACATCGTCATCATTACGTCACTGAAAAATGGAAGTTACATTTCAATCCCTTACGGGTTTGAAGTATGAGTTACTATCGGATCCGCATTCCAGAAATTATGCAATATTAAATTAAATATGATATTCTAGTCCATGCGAGTTCCATTATATGTATTAACACATTGATTACCGGGATCGATATAACACAGAAGTTTAACAGAAAAAAAAGTATTTTATATTGCAGATTTGCGAGTTTGAGAATGTTGGGCTATTAATTTTAATACCTAACATCACTTTCCCCTTATTTTAAAATAAAGTATTGTGTTGATATTTGCATTTACACTGCTACGGACAGGACTTTAACCCCCTTGCAGGTCCTCTGATATTTTGACACATATATCTTCTAGATATCTTGTTCCATATGCATATTCATCCAGTCAGAGACAGTGATATCTGATACCTCGCTTTATTAAGTTTGGAGCAAAACTGTCAAGAAATGGGACTTTCATTTTGAATATAAACTGTGATACAGGGAGAATGGAAAAAGCATCTAACATTATGAGGTAAACTTACATGGGAAATCAACATAACATAGGGTAATCAGCATAACATAAAAACATATTAAATAACTGTTAAACAGCACCTGAGCCCAGTCCCTACGCGGGTGGTTAAGAGAAGGTACAATTTCTCTATCCCACAACCATTTAAACAAAAATCCAGATATTGTTAGCGCCCTCAAGTTATTATGTGAGTAATGGCCTGTTTTAACAATATTAATCCATGCTGGGCGGTTCATATGAGTCCAAAGGGGCTGGTGGTCAGGGGGATCATAACAACTACAATGCAGCAAGGCAAAATATTACCTCAAATGTTGCAAAACTGATGATTTTACTGACAAGTTCTTCTCAAGACATGTCAAAAATATAAAGTATAACATTGTGGATCTCTTTTTAATTTTACAATCCATGACAATCCTTCTGGGCTATTATTACATAACTATCTTTGGCTCTAAGTTGCAGTTATATTTTACTGGTTTAGCTCTTTGCACTCAACCAATATGGCTGCTTTCATTTTATGGTATTTTATTTTAAAGCTACTTAAAAGACTTTAAAGTTATTTTTACTGTTTAGCTCTATTTTAGCTTTGCCCAGTCTAAACGTTGTGACTTAAGACTTCTAGTGTTTTTCACATCTCAGACTATGAGGTTTCATGATAAAAAACTTGCCAAGTGGAACATTCCCATCTGTTAATCTGGTCCTAGTTGACTGTTTTCTCTCAAGTTTTGAAAACACAGTTTTGTATTTTAACATTTGTTTAAACTATACAAAGATAAACAAAGATGTTATATTAGCGCAGTAACAGAACTCATGGAAAGCTCGAAAATGAGTAGAAATCCTTGCCAGATTCCTACTATTCGTCCCTTGATAGATAACAGGGGAGTACAGTTCTTGTTTTCCATTTGAACGGCAATCCCAAGTTGGTGCAACACTTTCTCATTAACTTGAATTTTATCATGGAATTTCATATTAACATTTAAGCTTATTGTTGAAATACTATTAAAAGGACACTGAAAGCACATATTTCTGTGTTGCACTCGAAAGAGGTTATTTTACAATTTACCACTATCTGTTTGTTTCAAATGATGCTCTCAAAACTGATTTGAATCTTTGATTGATCTGGGGTCTTCTCCCTGTTAACCAATAAGCAGAAGTAAAGATGTATGAGTCATATTTGCCTGCCAATGAGATCTGCAGACATGTGTGTGCCCTGTGCAAACTGGTTTTTATGTAATAGGAAACTTTATTTGAGATCTTTAAAACACAAATAAAACTCCTTTTAGAAAAGCTAGAAGGTTAAAAAGTGTTCTGCAGCTGGGCTCCAAATGCAGTATATCACCACCCAGTACTAACAATAGTTTACGCTTATGGGGTAATTCCAGCACAGGCAAACAAAACAGAGCCTACGTCCCTCAAAGGGATCTTCCTTAGTAATGACTGCTTTTGGGGTCGGGATGGGACTCCACTAAACCCCACAAGCAACCCTGTAGGGTTGGTAATATCAAAGGCATTTAAAATGACTGTGATGTGTTGTTTATATGTGTAATGTAATGTGGGACACAATAATTAATGTTGGGGTCACTATGTGAAGTTATATGCACTGTGATAATGTTTTTTACCTGTAACTAACAGAGATACACTTTCTGTAAGAACCTCTCTCTTTCTTCAGATTGTCATAAAGTTTGAAGTTGGTTTATTGCTTGTTAGTGACCTAAAACGATAACCCCAAGGTGTATCTGGTGACTAGGGAGGGGGTGTAATAGCCCAATCAAGGAGTGGGAAGGTCACGGTAAGAAAGCAGACCCCTCATACAGGGAGTGGAATTATGAAGAGGGGTTTGGCTAAAGAAAGTAGGGAGGGGTAGATGTGGGTTTATTGTTTTGATTTTTTTTAATGTTTTTAGAAGAATGAGTAAACTGGCAGTCACAGTCTGTCTCTACACTAATTGAATGGTGTTGCTCGTCTGATTTATCTGCTTCTCTATGAATGATGTTCTGATCTTAATTGCTGGGTGCTGAGATAAATATAAAGTCACAACCTGCAGATTGCTCCTGTAAACTGAAGCAGGAGAATTAGGGGTATGTCTCTGGGTTGTGACAGTTGATATGATCAAATTACAGATTTAGGAGTTTGAGGAGCATGATTCATGCAAAATGTAGTTACATTGACAATGTTATTTAGTGTTTCATTAAAACACAGTTAAATCATTCCAAACAATTATTATTATTGCTATTTATATGTTGTGAAAAAAAGCTTTTATAACTACTGTAGGTTCATTTAAAGTACACATACAGGACATCTTGGATTTAATGTAACAAAACAAAAAATGTTTTAGTGTAGAGATGAGAAGAAAATGTCTAAATAAGGAAATACAACACATGGTTGCAACACAGTAAGATTTCTTGGATTTAGATTTGTCTTCCATGTCCTTTTATGAAAAGCAGAAAAAGTAATATTGTTTTTTTTCATACTGTCTTATTACTACCATCATCCTGCTGCAAGCAAAGTTCCAAACACATAATATATACGATCACATTGACAGAATGGGGAATATAACCATAATAGATGCTTAAATGCAAATACAAACCGTAATAACTTACACATCAGCGTAGTTGTACTAGCCACACTTCCACATGATGGATGGTATGACATTAGTACTAACTATAGTATGCCAATTATAGCACACTTCGTAGTTCAGGCAAATGAGGAACTGCATGTGTCCACTTGTGGATTGAATGGGTCTGACGATCTAGTTACTATATTAATAAAAACACTTTCTGGTCCAAAACGTGAATTGATAAGCATGCTTTCAGAATTAACCAAAGCAAGTTCTTTCAATCAGGGTCAACAAGTTTTTGAGTCAGTCGTGTAGGAAGTATTAAAACAGAAATATAATTCCAGATGAAAGACAGTTAATTGGAGAATTTAAGTGATTTATTTCCAATTAAAAACGCTCCATATCACTTGGCATATTTAGCTTGATGCTTGAAAAATTACTGGAAAACAGAGGGCTAACTATGTAGCTAGCATATTTAGGGTCTAGTATGCTTGTTTCTGTAATAGGAGCAGAATTGGTGTTCTTGAAATTACAAGCTTTAAAGCAAGAATCAATGGGAAATAAACAGTGGATCAACTTCTCAATGGCTGCTGATACACTGCAGAGCTGGTGGATGTTAGAGACCTTGCACTCCCCCACCTTCCGTTTGAGGATGCTCCACAGATGCTCAATGGGGTTTCGGTCTTGGGAGCTACAGTTCATTGAGGGAACCATGAATGCCAACATGTACTGTGACATACTGAAGAAGAGTATGATCCCCTACCTTCGGAGACTGGGCCGCAGGGCAGTATTCCAACATGATAATGACCCCAAACACAGCTTCAAGACAACTACTGCCTTTCTAAAGAAGCTGAAGGTAAAGGTGATGGACTGGCCAAGCATGTCATCAGACATTAACCCTATTGAGCTTCTGTGGGGCATCCTCAAACGGAAGGTGGGGGAGTGCAAGGTTTTGTAACATCCACAAGCTCCGTGATGTCATCATGGTGTAGTGGAAGAGGACTCCAGTGGCAACCTGTGAAGCTCTGGTGAACTCAATGCCCATGAGGGTTAAGGCTGTGCTGGAAAATAATGGTGGCCACACAAACTATTGACACTTTGGGCCCAATTTGGACATTTCCACTTAGGGGTGTACTCACTTTTGTTGCCAACCGTTTAGACATTAATGGCTATGTGTTAAGTTATTTTGACAGGACAGCAAATTTACACTGTTATACAGGCTGCACACTTACTACTTTACATTGTAGCAGAGTCATTTCTTTAGTGTTGTCACATGAATAGATATAATAAAATATTTACAAAAATGTGAGGGGTGTACTTACTTTTGTGAGATACTGTACATACATACACATATAACATCATTTAATGAATCCTGCAAATTTGTTCATAAATCCTCAGCCAAGAGGATGTAAAGCTTGGATGAAAGGGCAAATAGGGTTGTACTTTGGCTACAGATATCAAGTGGTTTAAGACAACAACATAATCACATTATTATGCAACAGGTTAAATAAGCCAATATACTGAAACCAAAGTCAAAAACGTTTTTAAAGAAAGCATAACAAACACATCTCATCTAGAATATAGATTGTCATCAAGGTATCTTCGACTGTTAATGTATATAATAGGTGGTTAGTATTAGGTTTTTTGGAGTCTCCCTCTAGAGATCCTTAATGTGCCTCTGCACAGAGGTTTCTGGTTTGACTTGCTGGTTTCATGAAGTCATGTACAAATATTACTTCCAGATTCCCTGCTATTGTTTTATTTTCACAAACCTTCATATGAAATACCTCTAATATTAGATAATCTTTTTTGGTCAGGCAGTTACTGTCAGTTATATTTAAATATTGGAATACACACAACTTATTTCCTTTTGTCATCACCAAGTTGTGGAACGTTTGGCTGTTAGAGCATCTGTAGTGTTTAAAACTCTGGAAAAACATGTGGGTTTCTTGCCACTTAATCGACATGCCTGCCTTTCTAAAGCTTGTTACTTATCTGTATTGTGGAAGATCTATTCCTTTCAGTGTTTCTTTCTTCTACGCGTACCAAAATATTGTCCTGTGGATCCTATTTAGGAATCCTTCAACAACCAACCAAGGTTGTACAGAAACACCTTTTATGCAGCCTTTAATTTAATTATTATTGCCACATACTAATTTAAAAAAATCAATCTTTATTTGTACATTTAAAATGTTGTTAAAAATGCAACGATTAAAAAATTCATGTTAAACCCAAAGGGTCTCATTCTATTAACGGCCGTAGGAGATGCGGGGCCGCAAGGACCGGCCGCAAGTTATTCGGCTATTCTATTCCCCTCAGGCTGGGGATTCCGGCAGGCTTGCGGCCGGCGCCTTGTTATCCCTTGCGGCCTCTCGCGCCGGAGGAAAGCCTTTGATCTAAAACGGCCGTAAGAGTTTCGGCCGCAAGAAAAGCCCGGTTGCTATTCTATTACTCCGGGAACCCTCTCTGCAAGGCTAAAAGCGAGCCGCAGCTTACTTGCAGGAAAAAGGCCCCGCTAGCACCAATTAAGCACATTATAAAGCCGAAATAAAGCCATCCTGCACTCTGAGGAGACTATAAAGTGATTGTAGGTGTTAGCAAAAATAGCACAATATTCCCCTACATTCAAATCCGTAAAAAAAAATTTTTTTAATTTATGTCACAAATCCATGTAAAAAGTCCTGAGGGCTTGGAGCACATCAGACCCGCCCACGCTGCGGCCGGAAAATAAACAGTTAATGTAAACTCGGATTTGGGCTGATGTGCAAGCTTGAGAGGGGGTTGCTATTAATCCTCATGTCCCCCAATATGATCCCTAGCATTTACAGAGCTGTACAGTGCCGTCTTGAATTTATTTTTGCGTTTTAAGTTTTCTGAGCTTACGGCCGGTTGCAAGATATACGGCCAGCCGTAAGGGGAGATCCTTGCGGGGCCGTATAATTCAATTCCAAGATAATGGAACCCTCGCAAGGAATCTCAGCCTTGCGGCCATTTTATGGCCGATAATAGAATGAGACCCAAGGTGTTTAATTCTTTCGGCTTTTTGATGTCCAGGAAATTATTAAAGGTTTATTTAAGTTTTCTTTTTGTTGTTATTATATTCTTTGCTTTGATTACTTTATTATGCTCAAGTCAATAAAAGATTTGGTTTTTCAATTCAACTGTATTTGTGTATTTTTGGTTATGTTTCCTTAGTCAAATCATTATCAGGTACCCTGGATTTTAATTTACATAAGATTAAGATTTTTACATAAGATTAAGATAAAGTTTTATAATCCTTTTATCTGTTTATAGTTTTGTTTATTCATACAGCACTTCACTTGAGTATATGTTTTAAGTGCCTTTGTGTTTCTTTTGTGTTATTCTTTTATCCTGTTTATTTATGTTAATTCATAATTCTATTACTTAAAGTGCATTATAATTCAAGTTGTGTTATTCAAAACTCCTTATCTTAAAGTGCTTGTGCTATTGTGACTTAGTGCTAATTTCTTCTTATATTACCCTTTTACCTCGTGACTGTTAGTCTGTCACAGTCACTACTTTACCTTATTCATTTATAGTGCTAATGCTGTGCTATTTTTTAAAATGTATACACTCCCGATTTTATGCTGTTTCTTAAACTATATGTTTCATTAATACTTCTGTCTATTGTTTTTTAAAAGGAGGTTGTGTCCTCCTTTTTCTTTTGTTTTTTTGCTTTAATTATATATATCTTTACTCCTTTTTCCTTTTTCTTGCTTTTCTATTTCCTTATTCTTGTATATTACTCTATTGTTACTATAATGTGACTGTGTGGTGAAGGAATTGGCTTTCTATCTTTCTTTTAAGTTAGTAGTGGACCTGGAGCTTTAGAGCTGTATCTATCATGCTCCACGCTATGTTGGCGTGGTTGGTTCTGTGATCGCGCTTACTGATGACGTCACAATATCCCGACGCACGTTTCGTGAGGCTCTATCAGTCTCTCACTCATCAGGGGCACAGTGCTGTGGAGCTATTTATAGTTTCTATGGCAATTAGTTAACTCTTTGTGTTCCATAGTTTCTATGGCAATTAGTTAACGGAAAAGTTCCTGAATGTTTTTGTTCATGCTTTATTTTCAAATGTTGCTTTTGACTTTCTTTTTTACTATATTATCTTTATATTATTTAAATAAGTGTAATGATTTTGAATAAGGAAATTACTTTCAAAGTAATACTTTTCTTTCTTCTACCCTTTAAAACAATGCACAGAACTTTGCCTGAATGTGCTCACCTATTCATGCACAAGAATTCCATTTGAATATGTAAATAACTGAAATTTAAATTAAATTAGCCTGTTACAATTTAACCAAAAATAAATATTTTTTAAGTGTTTTTTTCTGGAAAAGAGAACCCATATTTGACAAACAGGTAGAGGGAAAGGAAAATAGCTATGCCATGTAAAATTATATTTTAAAATAGTGCAGCTGTGTCTCTAGTAATATAATCAAGAGTCATTGTCACTTCCTATTTAGACATTACTTGCTATACAGTTACCACTGTATGTAAAATAATTGCCGGGTTTATTAAATGATGTTATATGTGTATCAAAGTGGAAAAAACATTATATACAAGCAAGGGAAAGGGAAATTGAGGCAACTGCTCCTAATTGAGCAATATACTGCAGAATACAATCAATACTTTGGTAGCACCAAAGCATAAAGCAAAAAAACTATGGAACAGCAAATCTGCTATCTGGTAAAAAATAAATAATAATGGTAAAGAATAAACCATTGTCCAGGACCCCCGGATTGGGGGGTATGTATAATATATCGATTTTTTTGTAAATAACATTCCAAAAATATTTTATAGATTTTATAATTTTAGATAGTTAAGTTCGTAGATATATAATGAACTCAGATATAACATTTATAGTCAAATAATTTAAACATCATTAGCTGGTTGCTGATGGGGTTTAAGCTTGTTTAAATGAGTTTTGAGAGATTTTATTGGGAGCATATTTTGTCCAACACTAAGTAAATAGAGACGGATTGCTGTTCGTCATTGCCTTTTAGAGATTATCATGTAACTTGTTTGTTTATTTTCTTTCCCTCCCACACTCGTGGGTGAAGTACTTGGCACTGTACTGAATATATATGACATCAATACAAACCCTTTTCTGTCCTACTTTCCTCCATATACACAATCTGTTTTCTCTTGATTTATTCACCATACTGAAATCATTTGGGCACTGTTAAAAAATATAAATCACGCTTGTACCTGTAACATAGCATACAGCAAGAGAAATACTTGTTTTTTTGGCAAGCAATCTCTTTGCAAGTTTTCGTGAAGACTGACCGTTTACAAATCTAATCCATGATTCGACACTATAACTAGACTAGCGAATTGCCCGTCAAAAAATGACGGCAATGAAATTGTAAGGTAGCTAATGGTGTTTTGTGTGTACTACTGAAATATATAATACAATTAATACATGAATATACTTTACCTATTTTGAAGCATTGTGTTGAGGAGCTGGCAATGTATTTTGATGTTGCTGCAGCATTAGTGGTGTTGAGCTGCTGTGTAAGCGTGATGAATGTGTGCAGTGTAATAGTGTGCGTGCGTGAGACGAAACCGTTAGCGTAGTTGTGTACTTCCGCATTGGCGTAAAATGGCGGGTAATGTGTGGTACGCGTCTTAGCGGAATATCTGTAGGTTGTTTGTGGTATTTTTTTTTTTTTTTTAATTGATTTTTATTAGACAGGTCAGACATATAACATAGTACACCAAAAACATTAGAAGTGATAAATAGGAATTAACAATAAACGTATTTCACATATTTGGTTTCCAGTGTGTCCTCTGCCTGTCCAAAACTCCTCTCCCTTTTCCGTTTTTCTGGTATTATAATAGCTGATATTAGCTTTTAAATAACTTAAGGCTAACGAGAAAACTATATTTAATAAAGTCCCATAACTATGGGAAAAATATGATGAACTTGGATTCCTGACCAACTGTTGTTTTGAGCTTGGTTGGTAGCATCTAATAGAAAGATTATTCTGTGTTTAGGTTACTGTGTGGGCTAATGATGTTGGGTAAATTAAGACCACTACTACTATGGATCCCCTAATAGCTCCTTTGTAGGGAGAAGTGTCACTCACCCTATTCATCTGCCGCGTCTTGTCTCCCAGGCGGCCCAGCAGGAGGCCCAGCGCTTGTAGTTATGGTCAACCTCTGCGGACAAAACGCTCATGGATCGAACGAACTCAATTTTGTTTAAGACTACTTCAAATGTTGGGGTGGGTGATTTCCAATGGGCGGCTACTACTATCCTAACTGCTAGGAAAATTTGGTTAGTTAGGAATTGTTCTGAGTTGGACATCCCTTCTACCGGTAATCCTAGGATGGCCTCTTCTGGTCTCATGGGATAGCATTGACCCCATAGTTTCTCCAGGGTTTTGTAGGTGTCCACCCATGTGTGTCTAATCATAGGGCATTCCCATAATTTATGGATTAGAGTCCCTTTTTGGTTGCAGCCCCTTTCGCATATGTCACTAATTGTCTGGTTCCCTATGTGCATTCTTACTGGGGTTAGGTACCACCTCATAATAACTTTATAGGAGTTTTCTTTCATAATTACGTTAAGTGATGTGTTTTTGGCTTGTTTCCGAATACTATTCCATTGGTCTCTGTCTAAATTTATGTTGAGGTCAGCTTCCCATGCTGATTCATAGTGTAATTTAGGGGGAGTGACTAAATCGCTTAAATGGTTATATATTGTGGAGATGTTTCCTTTCCCTCCCGGGAATTTAATGCAACATTTTTCGAATAAGGATATATTTTGCCCTCCTTTATTCTTAGTGATGTGATTTAATCTTTGGTTTATAGCGATTAGGTTAAGCCATTCCCCCGGAGGAAGGGGTTTGTCTTCTAGGAATGTGGTGGTGGACCATTTTTGATTAACAACCGGTAAATCTGCCGCAATTGAGCAATTATTATCAATCCACCATCTGTATTGAGCATTAGAGTTTATTTTGGGGTTAGTTGAAAGTGGCCATAGAGGGCTGAGCCCTGACTCCTGGCCCAGCAGTCTGTTCCTCTTATTTATATCTTTCCATAGGGAAATTGAATGCCTCACACTTGATGGAATTGATTGGGGTAACTTGAAGCCCTGCTGGGTTGAGAGCCATAGTAACTGACGCATGATTAAATCATTGGACCCTAGTATGTGTTTTTCTAATTGAACCCATACCGGGGGGGGAGTCCCTGACATACCACTTAACTAGTTGTGCTAATCTAGCAGCTTTAAAGTAGCTGGAAATGTCTGGAAATCCGAGCCCACCATCCTTCTTAGTCGCAGTAGTTGTTTCTCTGTTTATTCTAGGTTTTTTATTGTTCCACAGAAAACTCATTAGTAATTTCTGTATTTTTTTCAAGTCTATCGCTAAAATCGAGATAGGTAAGGTCCGAAAAAGGTAGAGCAGTTTGGGGAGTACGTTCATTTTGACAGCATGTAGCTTTCCTAACCACGAAATCTTTAGTTCTGACCACCTGTGCAGGTCCCTAGTTAATTGTTTAAAGAGGGTTGGGTAGTTTGCTTCATATAGGGTCTTAGTTGATTTTGTAATTTGTACGCCTAGGTAGTTGATAGAATTCGGGGCCCATTTTATTGGGAAGTTATTGGCTAGTAGTTTTTCCGTGGTGGGAGGAAGTGATATATTAAGGGCTATGCTTTTACTTGTGTTAATTTTGAATCCCGACAGTGGGCCAAATTGAGACAAAAGTTTGAATAGTTTAGGTAGACTAACCAGGGGGTTTGATATTGCTAGTAGGATATCATCGGCAAAAAGGCTAATTTTATGATCTGTCGGGCCGACCCGTATACCCGATATGTCAGTGTGCTGACGAATGGCAATTGCTAGGGGCTCTATACTGAGGGCGAACAGCAATGGTGATAGAGGGCACCCCTGTCTTGTCCCCCTTGTGATGTTGAATTTTAGTGAATTGTGTCCTTGGTATGTAACTTGTGCGGTTGGTTCCGAGTATAATGTCGCGATGCTTCGCAGAAAACCTTCCGGAATTCCGAATTTGTTCAGTGTGGCGTTCATAAATGTCCAATCTAACCTATCAAATGCCTTCTCGGCATCAAGCTCCAACAACATAGCGCGGCCTTCATTACTTTTGGTTATGTCAATAAGGTCAACAATTTTTCTGGTATTGTCTGGCGCTTCTCTCCCCTTAATGAACCCTACTTGGTCTGGATGTACCACTTCAGGTAACAGATTCGCTAGTCTTGACGCTAAGATTTTGGTGTATATTTTTAAATCTGTGTTGATCAGAGATATTGGTCTATAGCTAGCACATTGGGATGGGTCTTTCCCCGGTTTAGGAATCAGTATTATTTTAGCTTCTAAGAATTCCGGTTTAATTTTTTCACCAGCTAAGAAGCTGTTAAATAGCTTATGTAAGGTGGGGCTAAGTAGATCGCTCATATGTTTGTAGTAGAGGTTGGAATAGCCATCTGGCCCTGGGGCCCCGTGTGCCTTTGTGGATTTGATCGCATCCTGTATTTCTTCGACCGAGATGGGCTCTAAGAGTGATTTAGCTTTGATAGAGTCTAATTGGGGTATATTTAAGTTATTTAGTGTATTTTCAATTTCTAGTTTGTGGGTTGGGGTGCCTGATTCGGGTGTTTTGCTGTAAAGGTCCGCATAAAATTGTCTGAATTCGTTTACTATTTGATCTGGTTTAAAAGCTGTCTGCCTATTTTTGGTGATTATTTTGGCTATAAATGAGTTTGCTCTTTTTTCTTTTAGTCTCGTGGCCAGCATTCTATCGGGCTTGTTTGCGTATCTGAAGAATTTAGCTTCAGTTCGCTGTAGGATATTGACCATTTTCCCTCTTAAAATAGTGTTTAGTTCTTGTTTGTAACTTAGTATCTTCTCATGGGTATGTCGTGATTTATCTTTAACAAATAGTTTCTGTGCTTCAGCAATTTTCTGGTTTAGAAGTAAGATTTGTGCTTGGTCTTTTTTCTTTTTGATTGAACTAATTTGTATACAGACTCCCCTGATCACTGCCTTGTGAGCTGCCCAAATTCCATCTATGTCTATCTCCCCTACTGTATTGAGGTCAAGATAATCTACGATTGCAGTTCTGACCTTATCTCGTGTGATAGGGTCGTTCAGTATACTGAGATTTAATGACCACCTTGGGTTATTTCCTTTCGGTAGGAGATTATTCATGGAGATTTTGACTAGATCGTGGTCCGACCATGCTATGGGGCAGATAGAGGCCTCAGTTAGGTTCCCTGTAACGTTCTGTGGGATCAGGATATAGTCTATTCTGGAGAGCGAACCATGTCTGGCGGAAAAAAATGTGTATTCCCTTTCTGTGGGGTTCATGTTTCTCCAGGTATCAATCATGCAGTTTGATTTTAGGAGTTTTTTGAGAGCTTTGGTCGCTGTGGGGATTTTTTGTGAACCTAAATCGTTTGACTTGTCTTTGAGCGGGTCTAAGACCGCGTTCATGTCTCCTCCTATTATCTTAAGTCCGTCTTCCCAGCTATCTGTGAGTTTCTGTATTTTTTGAAAGAATGGCGTTTGATCTGTGTTCGGGGCGTAAATGTTCAAGAATGAAACCTTACGTTCGTGTATGGTCCCATGTACTGCTAAAAACCTGCCATCTTTATCTTTTTGAATTTTACTTAACTGAAAGTTGAGTCTTCTGTGGAACAAAATCGTGACTCCCTTTTGTTTGGTATCTGCGGTCGAATGGAATGCCTGAGTAAAGACTCCCCCCCAATATTTTGGTAGTTCTTGTTTTCTAAAGTGAGTTTCCTGAATCATTACGATATCAAGATTTAGTTTTTGGTAATTTCTCAAGGCTACCCCCCTCTTGATTGGTTCGTTCAGACCATGAGCGTTGTGTGACGCAATGACAATGCCCATATTTCTTATTGAGGTGTATGACCCTTTGGTGTGTCTAAATGGCTATCTCACCTTTCTGGAAGCCTGTTACTTCGTTATCCTGTGCCTCCTGCTGGTTTCCGCCCGAAGACTGCTCAGCCGCTGGCTGTGTGGGAGAGTATCTGTACTCAAAGGAAAAAAGACAACAGAGTATGAGCCAAATTGCTTATACTTAAACTTTCGGAATTATAAAAACCTGGCTCAGTAATTAAGCAAGTTCCTACTTTTCCTCTAGTGGGGAACCCTAAGGTAATCCTGGGTAAGAAGTCTAAGTACTTGAGTCTGTTTGTGTGTCTTACTGTTGGTCAGGAAGGCTCTTAGTATGTTTGAACTTAATTGTGTTCCTTACTTAAATAAAGTGTGGTAATTTAAACTACTATGAGGAGAGCGTTTGCTGTCCTCTTCGTATTTTACTGGTGGGCCAGTTAGTGTCTCTAAACTGACACTGAATTGGTCCGCCTAAACTTTCCCTACTGTAGGGGTTTTTGGAAGTCTACGTGTTAGCGCCCGTAGGGACGCCTTCTAGGTGTGTGTTGCTTTTGCCTTTACGGCCTGGGTTAACTGTCTATAGTGTGTATTAGAACTTTCACTGGTGTGGGTGCTACCTTATTGGATCTACTCGTTTTCAGACTAGCTTTGGTTGTCAGAGTAGCATGAAAACAAGGAGACCGAGAGAAGAAGAGAGAGGAAGATGAAGCAAAAAAAGACAAAAAAAACAGAGAAACAAAATAAGTGACAACTCATTGTAGTAAGTCTTTTTCTCCGTTCATGGGAGGACTCCTTCCTCTCGGGTTTTCTGTTGGTTGTAACTGCTCTCCGACAGTGACCTTGATGTTCCATTCCGCCAGCAAGTTAATGCCTTCCTCCAGTGTTCTGATGGTGAAGAATTTTCCCTCTTTGGATATATTGAGGCGAAAAGGGAAACCCCATGTATACCTCCATCCTTGAGCCAGGATACAGTCCAGAACCGGTTTCAGTTGTCTCCTTTTGGCAAGGGTAGTCGGGGCTAGATCAGAAAAAAGCAGCGGTGTGTGCCCCTCGATGGGAGGGATGCCTTTTCTTGCGGCCTTCATGAACAGTTCTTTGGTGGAGTAGTAGTGGAATCTGGCAATGATGTCTCTTGGGCGCTCCTGTGGAGATGAACGGAATCCTAGGGCTCTGTGAAACCGATCCATTCTTAAGTTTTCTGGATGTATGTTTGGGAGGAGAAATTCACATAGATCGTTTAGGTATGCGTGTAGGTCCTTGACAGACTCCGGCACATTCCTCAGCCTTATGTTCTGTCGTCTAGATCTGTTTTCTAGATCTTCCTGTTGCAACTGTTGTCTAGATTGTTCCTCCTTCAAAGCCAAGATCTCCTCTGTTAGCTTGTTGTTATGTTGCATTATTTCCGAAATTTTAGTTTCCAGTTTTGTTGTTTTATCGTCCACCTTTTTAATTTCTGTGGTTAGTTCTGTTGTCACCTTCCGGATGTCTGATTTGACCTCCTCTCTGAAGTTGGATATTAGGTCTTTAAGGTCCTGGATGTCACTTTTAGTGCTAGGCGCTGACATTTCAGAGCTTGTTGCTGCGTGGACTGCGGCTGTGAGTGTTTTATTGGTGGGAGAACTTGCTGAAGATTTGGGTAGGCAGTAAGATTGGATCCCTTTATTGTTCTTTCTCGTGGCAACACCTGCCATCTCAGTGAGAGTATTGTAGATCAAGTTGTTGCCAGAGACCTGGTTTCACTTGGTTTGTCCCAGAGCAATTGTTAGCGTCCCTATATTGCTGGGCTTTTTGCTAGTTACATCTTTTTGGATTTATTGAAAGTTCTTGAACCGAAGTGGTCATAGCTTAAATGCTTATAGTTGAAAATTGAGCTTTGGTTGTCTCTTTTTACTTGCTTGGTGCTTTTGAACTTTGTCCACTAGGTGGTAGTAAAGTTCCACTAGTACAGTCTGTTACACAAGCAGGGATTCGGCCTGGAAACTAGCCTTGAAAAACAAATGGTTTTGTAATCCTGTGGCCTGTGTCTGATTAACCCTTTGTAAGCTGCAAATTTCGCTCTTGGGGTGCAACGATTCTTGGACCTGAACTGTCCTGTTTTTAGGAACCCACCTCAGATATGTGTCTATGGTCTGTGGACTTCTGGGGAGGTTCTTGGACCCAGAGGGGGGGGTCTCCTGCGGTGGTTGTGCCTGCAAGTTCTCTTTGGGCTTTTGGAGCCCCCTACATGTGCGCCTGCAGCATGGGCCTCTGTTGGTAAGTGAGCCCTGTGCAGTGTACTTTTAATGTTCTGAGTCTAAGTAGACAGGTTGGGCTGGGTTGCTTGGACCCAGGGTATGGGGAGAGCTTTGATGGGGATATGTGGGTAAGGGGCCCCGGATTGCTTAATTTTTCTGGGGCTAATTTGCTTCTGATGCCCCCCTGGGTACCCCTTCCTTGGATCAGGGCTATCTTCTCCCCCCACAGCTCTATAGCCTCTCCCCTGTACCTGCTTATATATGTCCTCAGCAGTGCAGCTCCACACTCTCTCCCTCCAGGCTTCCAAGGGGAAAAGTTCAGCTGGATAGGGATTCCATGCAGGGGAGTCTTCTGATTTTATTGTTTTTTTTTAAGGTAATTTTGGGATCAATTTGTTCCCCTAGGTCTTCTGAGTTTAGTGATATTGTTTGTTGGTCACTCAGGGCATCTATAGGGGTCGATTGTCCCAGATTAACCCAGGCCTTAGCTGGAGCTCTTGCAGGACATGTCTTTCCTCTCCAGCAGCTTAGCCACACCCTCCGTTGTTTGTGGTATTTTGAGAGTTTCTTGTGGTGTTTTGCGTGTTTAGAGTGCTGTAGCCTCGTTTTCGTTTTGTTCGGCGGCCATTTTTTCTCTTGTTTAGCGGATTTTTTAGTGTCTAAACTCTTTTATTTTTAGTTAAATAAAGGTGTAAGTTGTTTTTTTGAGGTCCTGGATGCTCCCTCTTGCTGTAGGTAAGCTTTTTATGTATGTGCTGTGTGTATTTATTGTGTTTTGAATTTTGTCATGTTCGCCAGTAGCGTCCGATTTTTGCGTTGGTAACGTGTCTCGTATATGTTTTTTTGCGTTGCGAGGTAAAGTTTGCGAGGGTCGTAGTTGATGTGTCGTGTTGTTTGCGTTGCGACGTAAAGTTTGCGAGGGTCGCAATTGCTGGCAAGGAGCGCCTTCGGCGCTCCTTGCTAGCAACTGCGACCCTCGCTTCGAGAGGGCCGCAGTTGCTTTCAAGGAGCGCCTTTGGCGATCCATGCTAGCAACTGAGGCCCTCGCTACGCGCTGGCCGCGGCTCGCTGCGCGAGCCCGCAAGCATGAGCAAAGGCTCTGGCTGGCTCACCTGCTCACAACTATATATGTGATGCCAATGCTCATATGAAATGAAAGAGAACAAAATAAAAAGGAACAGTAAACTGTATAAATGCAGCAGAATATATCTTACCACTTGTTACATAGTTACATAGTTACATAGTTACTTAGGGCCTCATTCTATTACTGGCCGTAAATCGTCCGTAAGGCTGCGATTCCTTGCGGGGGTTCTGTTAACTCGCGATTCTATTATACGGCCCCGCAAGGATCTCCTCTTACGGCCGGCCGCATATCTTGAAACCGGCCGTAAGCTGTGAAATCTAAAAACGCAAAAATAAATTCAAGCCTGCACTGTACAGCTCTGTAAATGCTAGGGATCATATTGGGGGACATGAGGATTAAAAGTAACCCACTCTCAAGCTTGCACATCAGCCCAAACCCGAGTTCAAATTAACTGTTTATTTTCCGGCTGCGGCGTGGGCGGGTCTGAAGTGCTCCAAGCACTCTGGACTTTTTACATGGATATTTTACGGATATTAAAAATAAAATATTTTACGGATTTGAGTATAGGATAATTATGTGCTATTTTTTCTAACACCTAAAATCCCTTTATAGTCTAATAGAATGAGGCCCATAGTAATTAAGGTTGAAAAAAGAGTTTCAGTCCATCAAGTTCAACCTGTTAAGATCTCCTCTGATCTGCAATATGCGGATTAGTTATTAATTAAATTATTGATTAAATAATTGTTAATAGTATAGTATTGGAGGATGAATAAAGAGTTAGTCCATCAAGTTCAACCTTTTTAGATCTCTATTGATCTTTTTAATGTGGACTATTTATTATTATTGTTAATTGTTAATTGATCCAGAGGAAGGCAAACAGAAAAAAAAAAAAACATTGAAACTTTGCCAATTGTCTCATAAGGGGAAAAAAAAGCAAAATTCCTTCCTGACCCCAGAAACTGGCGATCAAATTTCTCCCTGGATCAATATTCCTTGCTAGTTATCTAGGATAGCCTTGAATGCCCTCTTTATTCAAAAATATATCTAACCCCTTTTTGAAGTTGTCTATCGAATTTGCTGTCACCACCTCCTTTGGTAGAGAATTCCACAGTTTAACCACCCTAACTGTGAAGAACTCTTTTCTTTGTTTAAGGTGAAATCTTTTTTCCTCTAACCTCAAAGGATGTCCTCTTGTCAGTTGATAATCTCTTGCTACAAAAAGTTCACTTGACAAAGCCTTATATTGACCCTGGATGTATTTATATAACGTAATCATATCTCCTCTTAGACACCTTTTTTCTAGCGAAAATAAGTTTAATTTTGTTAGTCTTTCTTCATAACTTAGCCCCTCCATTCCCCTTATTAGTTTTGTAGCCCTTCTCTGTACTTTTTCCAGCTCTAAAATGTCTTTTTTATGAGGTGGTGCCCAAAATTGTACTCCATATTCCAAATGAGGGCGTACTACAGATTTGTATAGTGGCAGAATTATATCTTCTTCCCTGGCTTCTATACCCTTCCTAATACATGCTAATATTTTATTTGCCTTTGCTGCCGCTGCTTGGCTTTGAGCACTGTTACCTAGGTGGTTGTCCACTAGTACTCCCAAATCCCTTTCAATATCTGATACCCCTAGATTTGCTCCATTAAGATTATAGATTGCTTGGCTATTGTTCCTTCCCAAATGCATAACCTTACATTTATTTGTATTAAATCTCATCTGCCATTTAGCCGCATATTTCTTTTAATTTATGCAAATCCTTTTGTAGGGAAAGTACATCATTATCTGATTTTATTACCTTGCACAACTTAGTGTCATCAGCAAAAATGGGGACACTACATTCGAGTCCTACCTCAACGTCATTAATAAATATGTTAAAAAGGAGAGGACCTAATACTGAACCTTGAGGAATCCCACTTATCACATTAGACCAATCTGAGTATGTTCCATTTACAACAACCCTTTGCTTCCTGTCTTTTAGCCAGCTCTCGATCCATGAGCAGATATTTACTGCAATTCCTGTATCCCTTAGTTTGCTCACTAGTCTTCCATGTGGCACTGTATCAAATGCCTTTGAAAAATCTAAAAAGACTACATCCACTGAGTTGCCCTGATCCAAGTTCCTACTAACCTCCTCATAAAAACTAATTAGATTGGTCTGACACGACCTTTCCTTCATAAATCCATGTTGACTGCTACCTATGATCCTGTTCAAATAGACATATTCTTGTATTCTGTCCCTTATTAACCCTTCTAAAAGCTTCCCAACTACAGAAGTGAGGCTCACTGGTCTATAATTCCCCGGATTTTCTCTAGATCCCTTCTTAAATATAGGTATCACCTCTGCTTTTCTCCAGTCACAAACTCCAGTAACAGATAGTACCATGAAGATGTTTGATGTTTAATCCCCATACTTTAAATACTCATAATATAATATTCCAAGCAAGTAAGCAACGAATCAATCAGCCAACCAACAGCACAGAAGAGAAACAAAATGCTAAAACATACTAACCTCAAGTGAGGTAAAAAACAGAAAAATCACCCTAGAAAATCAGGAATTGTAAATTAATCTCAATGTTACAAGTACAGAATTAACGGATATACCATCTGGAAACATAATCTGTAAATGCCACATTCACTGTGGTCTCAAAAAGCTTCTAAGACAGGCTTTCTAACAAAAAACACACAAGGTCAATAAGCCACACACACCTAAGTTTTACCACAATAAAAATAAAAATAAATCTCTAAGGCTCAGAACATAGATATTGCAAGTGTTTTTGAGCATTAAAAGGGCTCTTTGGTACCAAAATCTAGATACCATAGATGCTATTACAAAAAATGATGCTTGCACTTTTCATAGCAACTGCCTAATGAAACGTACATATGTGGAGCGGGCTTATTGCATCCTACCTAAATACCCTTGCGCCCTAATGGGGTTTAAAAATAATACTCCCCCCATACTTTTAACTACTTTTGTTTATTAAGAGATTTTCAAAAGGTCTGTTTTGAATGCCTAATATCATACAAATAGTTCTTGTTTGGATCTACCCTGTGCACAGGGGTGTAGGAACGGGGGGGGATGGATGGGACACATCTCCCCAGATTATGTGGCTAGATGGGGTGTTAGGGAGCACCTCACTTCCTATACCTCTGGCTGGCAGGAAAATGCTATTACCGGTTCTCCTGAGATCTTGCATGATCTTGTGAGACACGGTTTTAAGAGAAGTCCCAGGCAACCAGAGGTAGGGGAGATGAAGGGCAGCTACAAAGGACTGATGGGGAGGCAAAGGGAGAATACTAGCCCCGGGCAGGGGCTCATCTATAGGAGGGTCCTGTGCTGCCCTGCATGTATTTTTTTGTGTGTCGGGGAGGGCCCTAGGGGCAGGGAGAGTCACACAATATATTTATATATTATTTCTGTAGTGTATAGGGGACCCCTAAGGGGATGCAAGGGCAGGGCTGTCAGCGGGTGGGGAGAGAGCCAGAGGAGTGTTCTGTATTGTAGGTATTTACTTATTTTTGTAGCATAGGCTCTTTTTTATTTCTGTAAACTAGCGACTTGCCCGTCAAAAAATGACGGCAATAAGATTGTAAGGCAGGTAATGGTGTTTGTTTGAGAGATTAATTTTGTTGGTGTTTCAAGATGCTTCAGCGCTCATTGCGAGCCTCGCGCTGAGCGCCTTCGGAAATAATTAATAAAATAATACATGAATATACTTTACCTATTTTGAAGTAATATCTGCAGGAGGCATTGTGCAGAAGAGCTGGCAATCTGTTTGCATGTTGCTGCAGCATACAATGTGTGTTTTGAGGGCTGTGGAGCTGCCTTGTAAGTGTCAGCAATGTGTGCAGTGTGTAGTGTAAATAGTGTGCGTAAAATCCGTATTGTGCAAATTAGTGTTGTAAAATGGCACCTAATGTGTGGTACGTGTCTATCCTTGTTCTTGGATCGCGTCCGTCTTTTTCAGAAAATCTGTAGGTGTTTGGTGGTGTTTTGCGTCTTTAGAGTCCTGTAGCCTAGTTTTCGTTTTTTTCGGCGGCCATTTTTTCTCTCGCTTGTGGGATTTCCGGGTGTCTAAAATTGCCTGAACAAATTACATCCCGTAACACTTTAAAAAGGAAACCGCCACGTAGAGAAAATAAAATACAACCCACTAAAAATACAAACTTAACGGCCGAACCGTGCACATCCAAAAACACAACAAATACAAAAAGAAAACATACCAAAAACATCACACACAGCACGGGGGGAGGGGGGGGGTTGGGGATTTGCAGAGTTCCGCCACTCGAAAATCACCTAAGCGAAAGAAAAAATGGCCACCGAAGAAAACGACAGGCTACATGAACCCTAAACACGCAAAACACCTCCAGGCACATACGACTTTTACCCAGGAACGTATGAGGTACAAAATACACTATTAGGAAGGATGGGAAATGCTCGAGACCTGCGTAACACATACACACTCACCGCCATTTACAACATTCTAAAATACTGCATTACACAAAGTGCACACTTGTCACATTGCTGACACTTTCTCCTCAGATCACCAACAGTCCAAATGTACATTGTATGTTGCAGGAAAAACAACAGCGATTGTTAGCTCTTCAGCATATTCATTCCTGGATATATTCATTACAAATAGGTAAAGCATATTAATTTATTATTTAATTAATTCATTAATTATTATACAAAAATATATATTTATATTAAAAAAAACAGAGCAGAGGAGAGACTCGCTTTGCCAAAGGCGCTCAGCGCGGAGCTTACAATAAAAGCCCAGGGTGCTCAGAGGAGATAAAGTACATGAGGGGAGGGACTCACAATGAGAGCCGAAGTCGCGCATTGCAAGCCTCGCGATGAGAGCCGAAGGTTAATCCGTTGTTGCAAAGCCTTTGTTCTGCAAAACCTTTGTTCTGTCAAGCCCCAAATCACTATCAAATTGCTACGAATCCACTGGCGTTCAAACCTGTAAACAGCAAATGGAGCCAAAAAGCCTACGGGTACTAGAGAGGACCTTCAAAGGGGTTAAAGTCCTATCCATAGCACTTTAAATGCAAATATCAACACACTACTGTATTTTAAATTAAAGGGAAAGTGATGTTAAGTATTAAAATTAATACCACAACATTCTCAAGCTCACAAATCTGCTATAAAAATCCTTTTTTCTTTTTAATTTCTGTGTTATATCGATCCCGGCAATCAATGTGTTAATACATATAATGGAACTCGCATGGACTAGAATTTAATATTTACTGATTTATTAATATTGCTTTATATCTTCAATGCGGGTACTATGGTAACTCGTAATTCAAACCCGTAAGGGATTGAAATCTAACCTCCATTTTTCAGTGTCGTAGTGATGACGATCTCTTTTACCATTGGCTCAGTCTAAAGCCGTAACTACGTGTTTAACTAATTGATCATGCTCACGGCCGCACATGCAACGTGAGCAAGAAGGGTTTACGGCTTTGATTGTCAGCCACGTCTGTTGCGGGCTCCGCCGAGTTTCAAGCCTGCAGGCTTTGCAGGTGTACTGGTGCAGATATGGGCTTGAAATTTACTGTGGCACATATTCTACAGAGCTGTACAGAGGTTAAGCAGAAGACAAAAGCACTTTTGACACATTACAAACAAGTGGAGATCTATATATATATATATATATATATATATATGTCTGTCCCGTCCAGATATTTTTCGATTCCTACGCACTTGCCTGTGCAGCACGTGCATACAGAGACACTGTAGTATTGGCTTTCCTGTGTCTCATTCTAGCCTATCAGGAACCAGGTCTTGCCAACATGCTGCAACATACAGGGACAATTTTTATCTTTTAGGCTGTAAAAACAGAGCTTTTAAGCAGTTCTTAATTAAACAAAGTACCTAAAAGTAAAGAAATACCCAGGTTTTTATGTACCTAGGAAAGCCCAGAAACCCTTCATATCCCTTTAAGAAACAGATAATAGATGTTAGACTGTACTGATAAATTAAGAAATTCTCCATTCACTGTGACACCTTAGTGTTTAGGACTGAAAACATTTTGCACCCACATGTGACAAAGTTCTTAGCTAGTTAAACAACCTAAATAGCTAAATGCTGCAATAATAATACTACAAAAAAGATGTTGTTAAGTGTGTTCATTTTGAAAAAATGCAAGCCCCTCGAAAATCATTGTTTTTGCGGTTTTTTTTTTTAAGCTAACATGAATAGTTTTACTTATATCAACCTGCTGTAAAATACGTATATATATACAGTGCCCTGCAAAAGTATTCACCCCCTTGGCATTTTTCGTGTTTTGTTGCCTCACAACATGGAATTAACATGGATTGTTTGAGGATTTGCATCATTTAATTTGCAGAACATGCCCACAACTTTGAAGATGTTTTTTTTATTTTATTTTATTCTGAAGCAAGCAACAAATAGGACAAAATAACAGAAAGTCAATGTGCATAACTATTCACCCCCCTAAAGTCAATACTTTGTAGAGCCACCTTTTGCGGCAATCACAGCTCCAAGTCGCTTTGGATAAGTCTCTATGAGCTTGCCACATCCTAACACTGGGATTTTTGCCCATTCCTCCTTGCAAAACTGCTCTAGCTCCTCCAAGTTGGATGGTTTGCGCTTAAAAACAGCAACCTTTAAGACTGACCACATATTTTCTATTGTTTGAGGTCTGGGCTTTGACTAGGCCATTCCAACACATTTACATGTCTCCCCTTTAGCAGTGTGTTTGGGGTCATTGTCCTGCTGGAAGGTGAACCTCCATCCTAGCCTCAAATGACGCACAGAGTGGTAAAGGTTTTGCTCAAGAAGATCCCTGTATTTAGCACCATCCATCTTTCCCTCAACTCAGACCAGTTTCCCAGTCCTGGCTGCTTAAAAACATCCGCACAGCATGATGCTGCCACCACCATGTTTCACTGTGGGGATGGTGTTCGTTGGGTGATGTGATGTGTTGGGTTTGTGCCAGACATAGCGTTTTCTTTGATGGGCGAAAAGTTCAATTTTAGTCCCATCAGACCAGAGCACCTTCCTCCCTACATTTTGGGAGTCTCCCACATGCCTTTTTGTAAACTCAAAACGAGCCATTTTGTTTTTTGCTGAAAGTAATGGCTTTCTTCTGGCCACTCTACCATAAAGCCCAACTCTATGGAGCGTACGGCTAATTGTCGTCCTATGTACAGATACTCCAGTCTCTGCTGTGGAACTCTGCAGCTCCTCCAGGGTTACCTTAGGTCTCTGTGTTGCCTCTCTGATTAATGCCCTCCTTGCCCGGTCCATGAGTTTTGATGGGCGGCCGTCTCTTGGCAGGTTTGCTGTTGTGCCATGTTCTTTCCATTTTTTTTATGATAGATTTGTTGGTGCTCCTGGGGATCATTAAAGATTTTGATATTTTTTTATAACTTAACCCTGACCTCAACAATATTGTCCCTTACTTGTTTGGAGAGTTCCTTGGTCTTAATGGCAGTGTTTGGTTAGTGGTGCCTCTTGCTTAGGTGTTGTAGCCTCTGGGGCCTTTCAAAAAAGGTGTGTACATGTAATGTCAGATCATGTGACACTTAGATTGCACACGGGTAGACATTATTTCACTAATTATGTGACTTCTGAAGGTAATTGGTTGCACCATAGCTTTTTATGGGCTTCATAACACTGGGGGTGAATACATACGCACATGCCAATTTTCTGTTTTCTATTTCAAAAAAATAGTTTTATGTATATATTTTTCTCCTTTCACTTCACCAACTTAGACTATTGTGTTCTGATCCATCACATAAAATTCAGATTAACTAAACATTGACTTTAATGTAACACAATAGGTAAAAAGTCAAGGGGGTGAATACTTTTGCAAGGCACTGTAAATATAAATATATATATATATATATATATATATATATATATATATATATATATATATATAATTAAACTGCATTCTCTGTATTTACAGTAAAGGGAGAAAATCCACTTTTATTGCACAGGGTAATCCAAAGCCAGTCTCAAGACCATTTTCCCACAGAATTACTCAGTAAGCACTATTTCCTCTGCAGTTGAGGATTTTGGGTAGTGACATGCAAATGAGACCCACCATGTATAATTATTTGATGTCTAGTTCATTTAAATATTGCTAGTATCTCAATCATGGGTAATAGATAGACTAATGGATTTATACTAACGATATCTCGAAAAACTACTTTTTATTCTATTATAGTGGCATTTGGTATATGTGCAATGGAGTTTTTTTTTAATTACTTTTGACTCCACCATGTTTGGCTTCATACCAGTGCCAGGAAACAACTTCACTCTGATATTTCCCGTAAGTATGAAATAGGTTTGAAATTGTGCTTTTCTGCTATTGTTATTATGGTATTATTTCTAGCTTGGGTTATGTTTGAAAATATGTTAATGTGCGACACTACTTATAATAAGATATCCTTGTTTAATGTGGATAGAAGCTGAATAGGTATGAAGAGAATATCTTATTGGCTGGTCAATGCTTAAAATCCTCAACCGCAGCAGATTACTGTTTACAGAGTGATTGGTTGGGGCATGTATGTGTACTAAAAATAGCCTTATGTGATTCCTTAAATAAATTAAATTTGAAAACAAAGAATCTAGAAGGTGTATTTTGATGTGAGCTATACTTTACTGGTAACATTAAAACTGTAAACCTGTTTTATATAAATCCAACATTGGAATTTTTGTATTAATTAAAAACTTTTTTATTTCATTACTACATCATTTCAATTTAACATCAAGCATCTGGATGTCTGGTTGTTATTATTGATTAGCCCTAAAACTATGACATCTGAGATATTTTTTTCAAGGCTCAGTACATTAGAATAACAGACAGATGTTGTTAATTGTCTCTGGTAGACTCAAGCCTAGTTGTGATGGAAAATTACTATAGCTACAGATGGGATAAATCATTTGGACCAGAAAATCTTGAAAAGGCTCAATATTATTTCACTCTGAATTAAGCACCAAAAAAGGGAAGTTAAAAGCCAGCAAAGGCTATAAATGCTGCCAAGGCTGCTTTGAAAGATCATAATAAGAGAATATGGCATGTCGCTACTTATATTATATGCCTTGTCAAGTAAATGAAGTAATGTAACTATCTTTATGCAGTATGCATAATATGAATACATACAATGCATGCGTCATTAAAAGCACTTATTAAGCTATATGTCTGCTTTCTTTATGATAAAGAGAATTGCTACAGTATTTACAAAAGGGACAAACAATGGGTACATAGCAAACCACCAAGGTGTCTCTGACAAATTCTGCCATTTGGAGGATCCATCTTTTTGCCATGCAGGTAAGGAGGAAATAAAAGTCAATCAATTATAATTGACCTGATTATTTTAACTTCTCCAAATAGATTACTGTTCCTGAAACTATACAAGACAAATCTGAAGTGCTAATATATTTGACAAATATTATTATATGTACTTTTTACAAGTCAGCGAATCTATTTAATTCAAATAGCCAATGGCAAAATATTATGGCCCACTACAACAGCATCATAATTGAACACTGATTTATGAACATGTTCAAACGTAGAGGACAATGTTTCATAGCATATTGTAGGGCTGCAAACATCACTTTCCACCGTTCACTCCATCAACTCCACACTCTATCTTCAGACTCTCAACTTGATTCTTGTTTTGACCCCCATCTGCACCACATCTCTCTTTCAGTTTTTATCTCTTTCCTAAATAATAATTATTTCCAGTTGGAATTAGCCTCAAAAAGACAAAGGCAAGGGCTATTTTAGTAAAATCAGAGTTTGTAATTTCTTTTTTAAATTCTATTTTACAGGGACACTGTTGTCTGCTAGTTTATTATGTTATTTTAAAGAACTAGTATTGAATATGGGTAAAAAAAATAGGCTTTTCTGGCCTTCTCCATTTTTATATTTTAATAAATTATTATTTTATATAATCCTTTATTTGTAATGTCACTATTAATGAGTATATATTTCTTGTCAGATAAGTTACCATTATTTAAACCTTTAGGCCATACAATGATCTGTTATTCAAGCAGGAAGAAAGTTGAGATATAACAGATAGGAAGTTTTTATAAGACAATAATGTTGATTCTTTGAAATGCAACTCAGAGAATATAAGATTACACTGTCCCTTTAAGGGACCACTCTAGTGCTCTAACGACATCAGCCAGATTTTTAATTCAGCATTGATCAATAATAAAATCCATTTTCAATGATTGGAAAAACAACATTCAGCATTAAACTTACTTTCAAAGTTCATACTTGACTGCTGCTGGTATCCACCCACTTTACGTTCAATGGGGGCGAGTGGCCTTGTCTAGCAGACAGCTGCTACATTTAAAGACACAAAGTGTATCAAGATAATGGTCTCTATCTACTGAAGACTAGATGTGTCAGAGATGTTTGACTTAGAGGTTTTGCTGTTAGGGCAGCATATCAATTTTTAAATATGAAGATCGCTCTGGAGGGGTGTCCTGAGGATTGGGGTCTGTGCACTTCAGGAGAACCCGAAACTTATTCTAGGCCCCTTCAAATTAGTATCACATTCTAAAGCAGTGGTTAGGAACCTACAGACTTGGAACCACATGTTATGTCTTGCGTAATTCCCCATAATCCTGAGTTTTTTGGTCCAGTACACAAACAAAATCTCTAGGTGCAACCTTCACTGCCTTCTTATATTCTTTCAGTACTGCAAAAAGAGGCATACATAATATAAATGGGACATGGAAATTATAATATTTTCTATTTTCATATACTCGAGCTCACCAAGATGAAGTTGGATTTAAAGGGCTGTAATAGTCCAAATGTTCCAAAATGGATTAAAAAGATCTTTTGTATGAACATTACAAAAAATACTATAGAGTAGAAAAAAAAATAGTTCAGTTGTTTACACCATAGTTGTTAAAATATTTTTGGGTGGCATTGTGTGAGATGGGCTGTCATTCAATTATCAGATCTCATCAGTGAACAAATTCTCATGTTTCATCTGCAGAAAGTAGCTAGTCTGCATACTGTTATAGACCTAGCAAATCTTCCACTTTGGTTCATGTTTTTCTACTGGAACAACTGCAATGGCCTTTACATTAGTCTTCCAAAAAAAATATCTATAGCAATACGGAATGCTGCGTATTGGTTATTGGCCAATCTGGATTTTGATTTTCAAAGCTCTTCATGACCAGGTACCTGAAGAACATACCACTTTATTTGTACCATCTCATGCAGTGAGAACTCTGAGAACTGTCTTCAAAATCTCTTTACCTATAATTTAGTCTAAATTATTATTATTGCTATCATTAATTTTATGGATTAGATGAGACCTAAAAGTGTTTGCCATGTGTTTTTTCAACCCTCAACTACCATGTAACTATATAAGGCACCAATACCAGGATTTACTTAGACACGTTTTCCCCGTAACGTAGCATTTATCAAGCTGGAGTTAGTATATTATTTCCTTAATTGTTACAGACACTAATCTCCCTCCTAGTGCTTTTCTTGGGTCATAGTTATGAAGTCAAATCCTGCAGAGATTCAAAGCTGGAAGCAATTTTGACTGCATTATTGGGAAATGCATATAAAGCTAAAATAATTGTCATATTTAAAAGTTGCACATAAAGCCATTTAATAGTCATATTTAAAAAAAAAAAAGGAATAATTTCACATCAATCATTTTACATTAATAGTTCCTTGACACTGAAAGCTGCTGGAAATTAGGCAACAACCTAAGATATTTGGGATCAAAAGCGAAATTATTAAACAATTTCAATTCCTTCTGAAACTGAAAGCTGCTGGAAATTAGACAACAACCTAAGATATTTGGGATCAAATTTCAGTTCCTTCTGACTTTCTGTGGAGGGGAGGGGGTTGAGGAGGATAGGGAGGGGGAGAGGGAGGTGAGAAGGATATATATATATATATATATATATATATATATATATATATATATATATATACACATTATATAGTGTATGATTATTTCTGGAGGTCTATAAAAAGAGGACACCTCCAGTAAGAATTGTGTACAATGCAATAAGAAGGCTATACTGTATGATTGAAAAATACATCAAGAATGTAAAGTAGCTTTAAAGAAAATTGTAGATTCCTTTTTCATCTAAAAATGTTTGTAAATAAGTATAAATAGTTTATAAATATACATTTTATGTGAAAACAGTATGTCAGTTTAAAGACCTTAACATAATGGATCGCTACTCCACTGGTCATTTGAAGATGTAGGAATAAAAGTTGAGTATCTGAAGGAGAGATCCCCAGCTAGTGGAGGCAATAAACTAGTAAATAACATCCTCATTAAATTGGAGCCCAGTAACTCTAAGTCCGCAGCAGCTATGGGCTAGAAAATTCCTTGTGTTACGGTGCTATTAAATTCGAAGGGGCTGCTAGGGGCTGGAGAATCAAAAGCGCAATGCAGACTGTCGCACGTTGGATGTGCGGCCGTGAACACAATCAATTAGTCGAACCTGTAGTAACAGGTTAGATATAGCCAATGGCAAAGGAGATTGCCATTCTGGCAAATTGAAGCCGGCGAGAACCCCCGCAGGCTCTCGGCCTCAGCCCCGATCCGGCCCCCAGCGGCAGTTAAACCTTGAACCCCTGCCGCTGGGGGTACTTCAAGTGGCCCCCCGGCCCCTAAAATTAACCTCCTTTGCTGGGGGATTCCATCGGGACCCCCACAGTGTTCCTACACTACCCCTTGCAGTGGGGATCCAGATTGGCCCCCTTGCAGGTCTTTAAAGGTTTGTAAAGTTTCTTAAAGGACCTGCGTTAACTAAAAAAATAAACCCCTGCCAGGAGGATTATAAGTACCCCTGGCACCTAAAATTAACCCCATCACTCATGGGGGTCTATCTAGACCTTCATGAGCCGCTAATTAACCCTATCAGTACCATACAGATCATTATGGGACAATACTTAACACTATAAGTGCCATGAGGGTACTCCAGGACCCTCATGACACAATGTCTAAACACAACACTATTAACCCCCACTCCACACTATTAACACCCCTCTACACTATTAACCCCCCTCTACACTAATAACCCCCCCTCTACACTATTATGTATTATTACTATTATTTATATGGACAGGTAAGTGGTCTATTTAGAATGTATTGTATTACATGTTGTATTTATTTATGTATTATTTGTAATGTTTCTTTTTTTCTAGGTGTGTCGGACCTGGGGGCATTTATGGAGGGCCATTGTCTGGGACAGAAGACCATCATCGCTGGAGGGGAATTTGGGCAAGGTAAGTGGTCTAATTTACCCTATTCTAGTTTTAGTGACAGATTTTTTTTAGGTGCAATGTAGGGGTTTTCATTGTATGTGATTTAGTTTTTTTTAATTGTATGTAATGTAGGGTTTTATTGCATGTAAAGTAGTGTATTTTATTGTGTATGTAATTTAGTTGGATATTTTATGTTTTTTTCTTTAATTTTCAGTAATGTAGCTTTTATTTTTTTTGTAATGTAGTGTTTATTTTTTTGTTTAATTAGTGGGTTTATTATTTTTGGTACTTAGTGGGGTGCTAATGATTTTATTAAGGGATTAGGTTGGTAGTGTAGGGGTTAATAGGGTAGAGGGGGTAATAGCGTAGAGGGGGTAAATAGTGCAGAGGGATGTTAATAGTGTAGAGGGGGTTAATAGTGTAGAGGGGGTTATAATATAGAGGGGGTTAATAGGGTAGAGGGGGGTTAATAGGATAGAGGGGGTTAATAGTGTAATGTTTAGACTTTGTGCCATGAGGGTCCTGGAGGACCCTCATGGCACTTATAGTATTAATTAATAGGGTATAGACCCTTAGGGGACTGATACCGTTAATTAGAGGCTCATGATTGTCTAGATAGACCAACATGAGTGATTTTTGAATTTTTAACTGCCGTGGGGGTCCCAATTGGGACCACCGCAGCAAGGATTAATATGGGGACACTGCGGCATAGGGGGGTTAATTTTAGATGCAGCTGGGGTACTTGTAGTACCCCCAAGGCAGGGGATCACAGCAAGGGTTAATATTGAGAGCCTGCAGCATGGGGATTAGTCTGGGGAGCAGGGGGGAGCTTTAGTTGCCAGAGCGTGGGTCTCTTCTGTTGCTTACGCAGCAAACGTAAGGGCTTTTAAAGCCTTTGCGGGTCCTCTCGAGCACATGTTGTACTTCGGGCTCCATTTGCGTGTTACGGGCTGGCTCAAGGGGGACTTCATAGCGATTTAATAGCAAAATGGGAATGTAGCGTGTATGTGCTCAACAGATCAAAGGGTTGCGGGCTGCGATGCTTCATGTTCCACAAAACGTAGCCATTTTTTGTTCGTCCTGCGTTCTAACATGCAAGTCGGCAACGTAGAGGTTTATGAGGCTAATTCAATAGCCTTTAGCCCTATTTTTTTCACTATGGGCTACTTTTTAAAACATAGCTCTAATTTAATGAGGCTGTAAAAGACCCATTACCAATTTAATAGTGCTTCAAGATGTGCACAAAAACTGCGTATACATAAAAAAATATCACATGCATAAAAAACTATTTATGCAAAAAAACTACTTATGAATAAAAACATCATATGCATAAAAAAACTACTTGTGCATAAAAAACATCACATGCACATGAAAATCACACACACAAAAAACGGCATATTTGAATACTTTGAAAACTACTATACAGTGCCTTGCAAAAGTATTCAACCCCGTTGCCATTTTTCGTGTTTTGTTGCCTCACAACCTGGAATTAACATGAATTGTTTGACGATTTGCATCATTTAATTTACACAACATGCCCACAACTTTCAAGATGTTTTTTTTCTTTTATTGTGAAGCAAACAACAAATAGGACAAAATAACAGAAAAAGTCAATGTGCATAACTATTCACCCCCCTAAAGTCAATACTTTGTAGAGCCACCTTTTGCGGCAATCACAGCTCCAAGTAGCTTTGGATAAGTCTCTATGAGCTTGCCACATCTTACCACTGGGATTTTTTCCCAGTCCTCCTTGCGAAACTGCTCCAGCTCCTTCAAGTTGGATGGTTTGCGATTGTGAACAGCAATCTTTAAGTCTGACCATAGATTTTCTATTGGATTGAGGTCTGGGCTTTGACTAGGCCATTCCAACACATTTACATGTTTCTCCTTAAACCACTCAAGTGTTGCTTTAGCAGTGTGTCATTTTCCTGCTGGAAGGTGAACCTCCGTCCTAGCCTCAAATCACACACAGAGTGGTACAGGTTTTGCTCAAGAATATCCTTGTATTTAGCACCATCCATCTTTCCCTCAGCTCTGACCAGTTTCCCAGTCCCGGCTGCTGAAAAACATACCAACAGCATGATGCTGCCACCACCATGTTTCACTGTGGGCATGGTGTTCTTTGGGTGATTTGATGTATTGGGTTTGCGCCAGACATAGCGTTTTCTTGATGGCCGAAAAGTTAAATTTTAGTCTCATCAGACCAGAGCACCTTCCTCCATACATTTTGAAAATCTCCCACATGCCTTTTCACAAACTCAAAACATGCTATTTTGTTTTTTGCTGAAAGTAATGGCTTTCTTCTGGCCACTCGGCCATAAAGCTAAACTCTACGGAGCGTACGGCTTATTGTGTACAGATACTCCAGTCTCTGCTGTGGAACTCTGCAACTCCTCCAGGGTTACCTTAGGTCTCTGAGCGACCTCTCTGATTAATGCCCTCCTTGCCCGGTCCGTGAGTTTTGGTGGGCGGACGTCTTTTGGCAGGTTTGCTGTTGTGCCTTGTTCTTTCCATTTGGTTATGATAGATTTGATGGTGCTCCTGGGAATCATCAAAGATTTGGATTTTTTTTATAACCTAACCCTGACTGGTACTTCTCAACAACATTGCCCCTTACTTGTTTGGAGAGTTCCTTGGTCTTAATGGCAGTGTTTGGTTAGTGGTGCCTCTTGCTTAGGTGTTGTAGCCTCTGGGGCCTTTCAAAAAAGTTGTGTATATGTAATGACAGATTATGTGGCATTACTGAAACATGGTGGGATGAATCTCATGACTGGACTGTTAATCTGGATCGTTATAACCTATGTAGGAAAGATAGGGGCAATGGTAAAAGAGGAGGAGGGATTTGTCTGTATGTTAAGAAAGGAAGTTTTTAGTTAGTGAACTTCTATCCAAAAGCAAGGTCTTCACTTCTGTAAAAAAATATATTATATAGAGCCCTATTCAATTGTCTAAATCACAATTTAATAAGGCTGTAAATATACATACACATCGGCATATACCATGTGGGAATAAAAGTAAAATTAGTAAATTACATCCAACATGGCTTAACAATGATTTAAAGATCAAGATACGGAGTAACAGGCACTTCAATTATACAAACAAGAGGGGACAGAGACTGCTTTACGGGAGTACAAGGAAATCAACAAGGCTTGCAAAAGGGCTATTAGACTGGCTAAAATAGAAAATGAAAAATTAGTTGCAAAGGACTAAACCTAAAATATTTTTCAAGTATGTAAATGGGAAGAAGGACAGGAAGGAAGCTATAGGAGCATTACAATATGAAACAGGCCGTCTGACAATTAGTGACCAGGAAAAGGCAGATGAGCTTAATAGATTATTTTCTTTGGTATACACAAGGGAGGTACCAGTGGTTGGGGACACAGCAACATAATGGGGCTACACTACCTTCACCAAATAATTGGTTAACACAGGAAAAAAGTCAAAAGAGGTTGGAAAACATAAATGTTAATAAAGCCCCGGGTACTGATGGAATACATCCAAGGGTACTGAGGGAACTGGGTTCTGTAATAGCCAAACCATTATCTAATTTTTCAAGACTTACTCAACACTGGGTCGCTACCAGATGACTGGAGAAAAGCGGAGGTGATACCTATATTTAAGAAGGAAGCAAGAGCAAATCTGGGGAAATATAGACCTGTAAGCCTCACATCTGTAGTGGGAAAGCTTTTAATAAGCCTATTCAAACAGGATTATAAGTAGGAGAAAACATGGATTTATGAGGGATAGGTCATGTCAAACAAATCTACTTAGTTTCCATGAGGAGGTTAGTAGGAACTTGGATCAAGGCAACTCAGTGGATGTAGTCTTTTTAGATTTTGCAAAGGCTTTTGATACAGTGCCACATGGGAGACTATGATGCAAATTAAGGGATACAGAAATTGCAGTAAATATATGCACAGGGATTGAGAGCTGGCTAAAAGACAGGAAGCAAAGGGGTTGCTGTAAATGGAACATACTCAGATTGGACTAAGGTGGTAAGTGGGGTTCCTCAGGGCTCAGTATTAGGTCCTCTCCTTTATAACATATTTATTAACGACTTAAAAGTAGAACTGGAAAGTATTGTCTCTATTTCTGCAGATGACATGGCGTTGTGCAAGGTAATTCAATCAGAAAATTATGTACTTTCTCTCCAAAAAGATTTGCATAAATTAGGGAAATGGGCAATTAAATGGCAGATGAGATTTAATATGAATAAATGTAAGGTTATGCATCTGGGAAGGAAAAATAATGATTCGATTTATAAACTTAATGAAGCAAGCCTAGGGGTATCAGATATTGAAAGGGATTTGGGAGTGCTTGTGGACAACCACCTATGTAACAGTTCTCAATGCCAAGCAGCAGCTGCAAAGGCAAATAAACTATTAGCATTTATTAAGAAGGGTATATAAGTAAGGGAAGCAAATAATTCTATAATTTTAACACTATACAAATCCCTAGTATGCCCTCATTTGGAATATGGAGTACAGTTTGGGGCACCAATTCATTAAAAGGACATTTTAGAGCTGGAAAAGGTACAGAGGAGGGCAACAAAACTAATAAGGGGAATGGAGGGGCTAATTTATGAAACTTATTTTCTCTAGAAAAAAGGCATCTAAGAGGGGATAGGAATACTCTATATAAATACATCCAGGGACAGTATAAATATTTGTCAAATGAGCTTTTTGTGCCAATAGGTTTTCAACTCACAAGAGGACATCCTTTGAGGTTAGAAGAAAAATATTCCACCTTAACGAAAGAAAAGGGTTTTTCACAGCAAGGGTAGTTAATCTGTGGAATACTCTACCAAGGGAGGTGGTGACAGCTGATTCAATAGATAACTTCTAAAAGGGATTTGATATATTTTTTTTTAAAAAAGGGCATTCAGGGTTATCCTGGTTAATTACAGAGGGAGTATTGATCCAGGGAGGAATCTGATCGCCAGTATCTGGGGTCAGGAAGGAATGTTCATTTCCCTTTTGAGACAATTGTAAAAGTTTCACTGTTTGTATTTTTTTCTGTTTGCCTTCCTCTGGATCAATTAACAACTAATCTGCATATTGCAGATCAGAGGAGATCTTAAAAGGTTGAACTTGATGGGCTAAAAGTCTTTATTCAACCTCAATTACTATGTAACTATGTTACTATGAATTAAGGCCCATGTATTATTGAGCTTATTCCAAAAGTTGCAATAGTTTTTAATTATTAGAGCACATTCCTTTGAGATATTATTTGAGATCTTTAAGTTTCATATTTATTATATAATAATGTTCTATTTGTAACCATCCCTGTGGGGTTAGGATAATATTCCAATTCATAATTTGGTGCATCATTGTTCCATCCTGGTAGCATTTCAGATTTGGTTGGGATAAGCCTCCCCTGTTAAATCTTCTTACTGTAATACTAGTTTTGACTCTAGTTTGCTGTTTCTTATAGATAAATGTATCCACTATCTTTTGAAATTGTTTAATCCTATGGCTTGAAAGTGGATAAGGAATATTTCATATTAAATAGTTGAATCTTGGCAGAATAGACATCCTTGTTGCCTCAATCTGCCCATCCAAGACAGAAGATCTTTCAAATTGTCATATAATGTCTTTAGGTTATCAGATATCATATGGTCCAAATTTTTATTAAAGGTGATACCTAAGCGAGTGATAGAATTGTTTTGCCAATTATAGGTACCGTATTGGCCCGAATATAAGCCGCACCCGCATAAAAGCCGCACCTGTAAAGTTAAAGGGGAAAAAATAGAAAAAAGATAGTACTCAAATATAAGCCGCACCCTTAAAATTGGAGAGAAAAAGACTCTCTCCAAGTGATCAGCCATTGCAAGAAACAGACTTTCTAATTAGTACTGTAACTTTTTTTGCAGGTTACAGGCCTTACAGGATGTTAGAATCACTAAAACCGTAAATCGCTATTCAATTGCTACAATAAAGCAGTCTCAAGAACGCAAATCGGCACCCTTAATTCGCAATCGCGAAAACCGGCAGTAATTTTACGTTCGCGTATAGAAGCTGCACACGTAACTTGCAAGCTAAAAAATCAGAAAAAAGGTGCGGCTTATATTCGGACCAATACAGTATATGTTTCTTTTAAATACTCATGTTGTTGTTAAGAGAGATTGATTGTCATAACTTCCGTTTTAGTGAGATTAAGTTTGTAGTATGAAACATAACTATATTTTGCAATTATTTGATGTAAATTATATATTGAACCAACTGGATATGATAAGGTAAGAACAATATCGTCTGCAAAAAGTAATATTTTGTGTTCTTCTTTCCCTATCATTATGCCCTTTATCTCTTGTGAGGATCTAATTAGGACTGGCAATGGCTCTGTTAACAGAGCAAAAAATAGAGGCGATAAGGGACAGCCTTGCCTCGTTCCATTTTTTATTTTAAAGATGGCTGATTTAAAGCCCACGACAGAGGCGGATGGGTTGGTATATAAAGCTTTTATGGCCATAGAGGCATAGTCTCCCAGGCCATATTGTAATAACGGCAATTCTGAAAATTCCCATCCGACTCTGTTGAAGGCTTTTTCGGCATCCAACGAGAGGGACACAAAAGGGATCCTTTTGGTATTAGCAAAGGCAATCAAGTTTATCAGTCTTCTAGTATTGTTTATCCCTTGTCTGCCTACAATGAAACCAGATTGATCTATTGATATTAATTGATCAATAATTCAACTGAGTCTTATAGCTAATATTTTGGCGTAAACTTTAATGTCCATATTCAATAGCGAGATAGGTCAAAATTGTTTTGCAGCTGGTTAGATCTTTATTTTGTGTGGGTATTGTAACAATAGTCCCCCCTAACATTTGTTGCGGAGCTCTACCAGTACTTTTAATTTCATTAAAAGTGTTTTTCAAATAGTTTACAAATGTAGGATAGAAGGTTTTAAAGTACTCATTTGCAAATCCATACAGGCCCAGAGCTGTACCTAGTTTTAGGTTTTTAATTGCTTCAATAATTTCTTTTTCGGATATTTCTTGGTTCAATGTGTCAAGATCTACTGAAGATATTCTAAGTAGATTTATCTGTCCCAAAAATGTTTTAATGTCTTGGGTAGAAAGTTTCTTAACTTTACTTGCTTCTTCTAGATTATATAAACCTTTGTAGCATCTGTAAAATACTTCTCCTATTTCTTCTGGATTAATAACCTTCTTGCCCTGATCATTATATAAGAATTGTATCCTTTTTGTAGGTATTTTCTTTTTTAATTTATTCGCTAACTGTCTTCCTGTTTTGATGCCTTGATGGTATAATTTCTGTTGAAAGACCCATGCTGATCTATCTGCAATTTATTGTAATATTTTTTTGATTTGAGCTTGAATTACTTTCAGCTGTGCTATACATCCCGCACTTGGGGAGGGTTTGTTATATCTCTCTAGGTTGTTTAACTCAATACATAATTCCATCAGTGAGCTCCTTCTTTGCCTCTTCCGCTGAACTTGCAATTTAATAAAGAGTCCTCTGATACAGGCTTCATGGGCGTTCCACAAGACCACCTTAGAATTTACTATATTTTTATTGGTAGTGAAAAAGTAAGATAGCTCCTGTTTTATTAAGTAAAGTTATTAGAATTATATTTCATGGAAAAATTGAATCTGCTATATATGGGATTTCCTTGAGAATGGAATTAAAAGTGTAATTTCATATAGGACATATACTCTGTCAATCAATATCCTGAATCTAGACCTCAGTAACACCTGCCTCATGTCTCTAACAAAACACAATAAAACATTTATACAACATTTAACAAATAACATAAAAAAGTACTACAAACCCAAAAAGGATTTCCATTCCCCATACTTCTGGGTGTAAAAGTACTTACTGGCACCCCAAAGGCAGAGGAACGACCAAATAAATGTGGTTGGCTACCCTAGCTCTGGATCTCCAAAGAACGCAACTCTGTATATTACCCTTTTTTATCAGATTAGTAGTTTTATATTAGTACTAGTCGTTTACACATCATAAATGACGGTATAATATTACAAGTGTCTCTCCCCCGTGTCTTTCCTGCCCTCTCACTCCCCTGTGTCTCTTTCCCTCCCTCTCCCTCCCCTGTGCCTCTTTCCCCCTCTCTCTCCCTTGTGTCTCTCTCCCCTCTCCCCCCCTGTGTCTCTTCCCACCTATCCCTCCCCTCTCCCTCCTCTTTGTCTCTTCCCCATCTCCCTTCCCTTTTTCTCTTCCCCCTTTCCCTTCCCTATGTCTCTTTCCTCCCTCTCCCTCCCCTGTGTCTCTTCCCCCCCCCCCCCCTCCCTCCCCTGTCTACCTCTGTCCCTCAACAGCCCCTGTTTCATGCACGGCTAGCTCTTGTACACGGCATGTACATATAGTTTGTAAAGTGTGAGCACTTTACAATCTATATTAGTGATCTAAGCCATGTACAAAGCACCACTTAGGCTGGATGAGTCCCGAAGGTGCTCATCTGCGAAGCCTCACGAAGCGTGGCGAGCCATGTACGGAGAAGGACTTAGGCTGGATGAGCACCATAGGAGTTCATCTTTGAAGCCTCACAAAGCGTGCCGAGCCATGTATGGCGCAGGACTTAGGCTGGATAAGAGCCAAATGCTCTCATCTGAGAAGCCTTGCATAGCTAGGTGAGCCATGTACGGCGCAGGACTTAGGTTGCATTGTGAGAGTCGCAACTGCGAGCCAAGCGCGTAACTCAAAAAACCCTCAAAACAAAACAATACATCTAACAATTATCATAACAATCTCACAGACAGCACAGGGGGAGAGCTAAAAAATCTGGGAGTGAGGTTGAAAGCGATTTTGAGCCATATTTGTGGATTTTCGTCAATCCAAAATCGGCTAAGCAAGGAAAAAATCGTTGGATGAAAAACATAAAAAATTCTGAAACTGGAGGAAAACGAGTCTCAGCTAAGCCAGGCACGCGGGACTTAGGAAGCACACCACAGCAAAGACAGTAACACTTACATCAACCCACGCCAGGCATTGAAACTAAAACAAACGTCCTTCAGCGCGTAACATACAAACATTCAGATGAGACACAGAGGAGAAACACACAGGGAAGGGACAGGGGGAAGATGGTGGAAAGAGGCACATGTCATTCACAAGCACAAAACTTGCAGGTTAATGAAACCTGCAACGAGCGGTCTGTACAGTAGACGGGAGGAAAGGCTCGCAATGAGCGCTGAACGTACTCATTGTGAGCCACGAGATCAGCACCGAAGTTCAAGTACACGGGGGAGAGGCACACAAGGAGCACTGAAGGTGCTCAGCGCGGGGCTCGCAAGGAGCACCGAAGGTGCTCAGAGGAGCAAAAGTCTCACATTGTGTGGCAAATAGCATTGCTAGCATTACAATTTTAAACCCGTCATTGTTGACGGGCAAGTCGCTAGTATTATATACCAGTAGCTTTTTATCAAGAACGTTCTTTATGGTTTAACTCTATTTTACCTATATACATCTAGACATATCATTATTACAATCGTATATGCTCAGAAGAGCTTGAAAGCTACCCTATCTTTTTATGCAGAGAGTAGATATTTTAACCCCTTTCCCCTCTCCCTCCCCCACTCTCCTCTCTCTTCCTCCACTTCCCTTCATATTTTTTCCTCCCAAACAAATTATCTCTAAACTTTAATGTTAAAAAAAATGACCACAAAACAAGTGTAGCTTCCAAAATTGCTAATTAGTCTTACCAAAAATTAATTATGTGTAAACCTTAAGATTTACATAACTAAAGTTAATCTTGTGAATAATAGTTGATTATAGTGTATTAAATTAGTACCTAACTATTTTAGGAGGGTCCGAATGGCCCATTATATTATTTATTTCCATTGCCAATCATACACAATGTGCCAAACTCTAAACTAAATTGATGCAAGGTCAGTCATGTAACTCAACATAAGAAGAAAAGGTAGACAAAGAAAAGAGAAAGAGAGGGAATGGGGGTTCGAGGCACACTATTGGTAAAGGGAACTTATGCACCCACCTATCCTAATGCCCAAATATTAAAAAGCACAATTTGTATTATTTATTATCAAATTACTCCAGACCTTCATTTGATGGCATTAACTGCTTTAATCTGAGGAATGTTTCACCTTCTTTAACAGTGGTGATCGCATATCTTTCATCAGAAAAAAAGATAAATAATTTAAGGGGAAAACCCCATTTGTAGATTACATTGTTATTCCTCAAAAACTTTGTAATTTCCAGAGATATCAGAAAACACTGTCAGAGTGTCATATGGCGAGTCAAACTTTTTTTTCTCAAATGCAAATTTCAGAATATCCTATTTATGTGCCTGATAATTTAATTTGACAATAACATCTCTGGGTAAAATAGTTTTAAGTTGCTTGGGTAAAGAGATACGGTACCACGTGTCAATTAAATTCTCATTTGTTAATTTTGATGGAATTATGCAATTAACAAAGGTGTTGAGGTATGACGGTAATTCTTTTATACTGACAATTTCTGGAATACCTCTAATTCCAAGATTCTTACTTCTTGCTAAATTATCCAATCTCAAACATTAAGGTCCTCATTAAAATCTCCCTCGTAGTTCTCTCGGTTCTTGCAAAAGGCAGTTTTTTGCTGTTTGTGAGGACCGAATCTCTCGCAGCCTGCTTTGTGATATGACTACGAAAAATGGTCGAGAATAGGCCCCCGAAAGAGCTACATAGTCACACGCAGCCATAAATCTACGAGAAATTCTCGCATCTCGGAAGAATCCCTACGGGCACAAAAAGTAGAGGTTTTAGGGATCCTAAAACCTCTACGTGCTGCCTCAGAGTAGCCCGAGACAGCAGTGTAAGGCTCCCCCTGCTCCCTATATACATCCCCATGCTGCAGGGGTCTCTATCGGGACCCCTTCAGCACCCCCACATTAACCCCTTGCAGCGGGGGTCCCCAATCGGCACCGATCATGCCCCCGGTGCATTTAAAAGTTTTAAATTCCCCACCGCGGCTCCTTAAAGGGCCCGCGGCACACTATTAGCCCATCCTGGCCGCAGCAAAAAAAAAAATTAACCCACCTCTATGCTGGGGGTCCCCATCGGGACCCCAGAAGTGTCCCCACATAAACCCCTTGCAGCGGGGAGTCCCTGATCTGCATAGATCAGGCCCCCGCTGCATTTAAACATTTTAAACTCACCGCCGCGGCTCCTTAAAGGGCCCTCGGCACACCATGACTAATACCGGCTGCGGCACCTAAAATTAACCCCCCTTTATGCTGGGGGTCCCCATCGGGACCCCCGAAATGTCCCCACATGAAGCCCTTGCTGCAGGGGTCCATAGGGACCCCTGCAGCCCCCCCACATTAACCCCCTGCATCGGGGCTCCCCGATTGGCACCGATCGTGACCCTGCTGCATTTCAGTTTTTTCATTTCCTGCCGTAAAGGTCCTGAAAGGGCTCGCACTAAAAAATATTGACCCCAGGCAACTATAATTAACCCTATAATTCATGGGGGTCAATACAGACCCCCATAAGCCAATAATTTACCCTATAACTCATGGGGGTCAATACAGACCCCCATAAGCACTTAATTAACCCTATAACCCATGGGGGTCAATACAGACCACCATAAGCCAATAATTAACCCTATAATTCATGGGGGTCAATACAGACCCCCATAAGCACTTAATTAACCCTATAACTCATGGGATTCAATACAGACCCCCATAAGCACTTAATTAACCCTATAACACATGGGGGTCAATACAGACCCCCATAAGCCAATAATTAACCATATCATTCATGGGGGTCAATACAGACCCCATAAGCCAATAATTAACCCTATCACTCATGGGGGTCAATACAGACCCCCATAAGCACTTAATTAACCCTATAACTCATGGGGGTCAATACAGACCCCCATAAGCACTTGATTAACCCTATAACACATGGGGGTCAATACAGACCCCCATAAGGCCTTAATTAACACTATAATTCATGGGGGTCAATACAGACCTCCTCAAGCACTTAATTAACCCTATAACTCATGGGGGTCAATACAGACCCCCATAAGCACTTAATTAACCCTATAACTCATGGGGGTCAATACAGACCCCCATAAGCACTTAATTAACCCTATAATTCATGGGGGTCAATACAGACCCCATAAGCCAATAATTAACCCTATAATTCATGGGGGTCAATACAGACCCCCATAAGCACTTAATTAACCCTATAACTCATGGGAGTCAATACAGACCCACATAAGCCAATAATTAGCCCTATAACTCATGGGGGTCAATACAGACCCCCATAAGCAGTTAATTAACCCTATAACTCATGGGGGTCAATACAGACCCCCATAAGCACTTAATTAACCCTATAATTCATGGGGGTCAATACAGACCCCATAAGCCAATAATTAACCCTATAATTCATGGGGGTCAATACAGACCCCCATAAGCACTTAATTAACCCTATAACTCATGGGGGTCAATACAGACCCCCATTAGCCACTATTTAACCCCAACAGTTCCATAAGGGTATATTATGACACCAATGGGGCTGTTAAAACCCTAACATTAACCACATAAGTGCCATGACGGTCCACAAGGACCATCATGATACTAACTACAAACACTACACTATAACCCCCAATAAACCATTTAATCTAAACTAACCCCCCTCTACACTAATCTATTAACACTTACACTACCTACCTACACTAACTACCCCCTAATAAACCTCCCCACCACTCTAATTACAAAAATAAAAAAAAACTACCTTACAGAAAATAAAAAAACCTACAGTACAGAAAATAAAAAAACCTACAGTACAGAAAATAAAAAAAACCTACAGTACAGAAAATAAAAAAATACATTACAACCCCCCCACTACATAAAAAAAAAAAATACACACCTGAAAAGGAAAGACAGACATACACAATACAATACATACATACATGCAATACATTACATACAATACATTACATATAATACATTACATATAATACATTACATACAATACAAATCAAATACCCCCTATCTATCTAACATACAATCTAATTAATATAAAATAAATCATAACTATATCAAATACATCCCCCTATCTATCTAATATACAATAAATCATAACTACATACACAGAACCTAATTCTAAGCGCTAATAAATCAATTAAGACCAATTACCTTTAAGATGTCCCTTCAGATCACTAACCTAGGGGTAAAAAAAAAAAAAACAATTAGTACAAAACATTAACATAAAATAAATAAACATTATATACATTCTAAATATTCTACTCACCTTTCCAGCATGTCCCGTCATTGTTCAGTTCTTCCGGCGCGGCCCTGTTAAAAAAACACAATACATTAATACAATATACAAACACCAAATAAAATAAACATATAAACATATAAATATACATTCAACTTACCTCCCTGCGATGTCCCCGGCTTCCTCCCCTTCAGCCCCCTGGCTGGGCCCTGCAACCATCCGCGGTTTAAAAAAATAAAAATAAAAAATCTAACAGAGGTCTGCACTTACCTCCCCGACGCTAATTAGGCTCCTGTAGCCTTTTCCGGGAGGAAATTGGCAATGGCGGCTTGTGATTGGCTGAAAAAGCTGTCTATCAATTTCAGCAAATAAGAAGTCGAGAATGTGTGAGCCAATCAGGATGGGATACACCCCAATATCCCACCCTGATTGGCTAAAGCACCTGTCAATCTTTATTGGAACCAATCACAAGGCGCAGATGCCTTCAGCCAATCACTATGGGATACACCCCCATGGAGTGATTGGGTGAAGACATCTGCGCATCCTGATTGGCTCACACATTGACGACTTCTGATCGGCTGAAATTGATAGACAGCTTTTTCAGCCAATCACAAGCCGCCATTGCCAATTTCCTCCCGGTAAAGGCCCCGGGAGACTCATTAGCGTCGGGGAGGTCTGCGAGTGCAGACCTCTGTTAGTTTTTTTATTTTAATTTTTTTAGACCGCGGATGGTTGCAGGGCCCAGCCGGGGCTTTTTTAGACCGGAGGAGGCCGGGAACATCGCGGGGAGTTAAGTTGAATGTATATTTATATATTTATATGTTTATTTTATTTGGTGTTTGTATATTGTATTAATGTATTGTGTTTTTTTAACAGGGCCGCGCCGGAAGAACTGAACAATGACCGGACATGCTGGAAAGGTGAGTAGAATATTTAGAATGTATATAATGTTTATTTATTTTATGTTAATGTTTTGTACTAATTGTTTTGTTTTGTTTTACCCCTAGGTTAGTCATCTGAAGGGACATCTTAAAGGTAAGTGGTCTTAAATATTTTATTTTAGCTTAGTATTAGGGTCTGTGTATGTAGTTAGTACTGTAATTATTTTATTTTAGCTTAGAATTAGGGTCTGTGTATGTTATTAGTATTTATTATATAATAGATAGATAGGGGGATGTATTTGATATAGTTATGATTTATTTTATATTAAATAGATTGTATGTTAGATAGATAGGGGGTATTTGATTTGTATTGTATGTAATGTATTATATGTAATGTATTGTATGTAATGTATTGTATGTATGTATGTATTGTGTATGTCTGTCTTTCCTTTTCTGGTGTGTAATTTTTTTTTCTGTAGTGTGTGTGTGTGTGTGTGTGGGGGGGGGGGTTTGTAATGTATTTTTTTATTTTCTGTACTGTAGGTTTTTTATTTTCTGTACTGTAGTTTTTTTTATTGTCGGTACTGTAGGTTTTTTTAATTTTTGGTGACTTAGATTTTTTATTTTTTGTAAGGTAGGTTTTTTTATTTTTTGTAATTGGAATGGTGGGGAGGTTAATTAGGGGGTAGGTAGTGTAGGTAGGTAGTGTAAGTGTTAATAGATTAGTGTAGAGGGGGGTTAGTTTAGATTAAATTGTTTATTGGGGGTTATAGTGTAGTGTTTGTAGTTACATAGCTACATAGTTACATAGTTACATAGGGCCTCATTCTATTATTGGCTGTAAAATGGCAGCAAAGCTGCGATTCCTTGCTGGGCTCCCGTTACCTTGCAATTCTATTATACGGCGCCGCAAGGATATCCCCTTACGGCCGGCGGTATATCTTGCAACCGGCCGTAAGCTCAGAAATCTTTAAAGTCAAAAATAAATTCAAGACAGCACTGTAAAGCTCTGTAAATGCTAGGGATCATATTGGGGGACATGAGGATTAATAGTAACCCACTCTCAAGCTTGCACATCAGCCCAAACCCGAGTTTACATTAACTGTTTATTTTCCGGCCGCAGCGTGGGCGGGTCTGATGTGCTCCAAGCCCTCGGGACTTTTTACATGGATATTTGACATATATAAAAAATACATTTATTTACGGATTTGAGTATAGGGGAATGTTGTGCTATTTTTGCTAACACCTACAATCACTTTATAGTCTCCTCAGAGTGCAGGATGGCTTTATTTTGGCTTTATAATGTGCTTAATTGGTGCTAGCGGGACCTTTTTCCTGCAAGTAAGCTGCGGCTCGCTTTTAGCCTTGCAGAGAGGGTTCCCAGAGTAATAGAATAGCAACCGGGCTTTTCTTGCGGCCGAAACTCTTGCGGCCGTTTTAGATCAAAGGCTTTCCTCCGGCGTGAGCGGCCGCAAGGGATAGCAAGGCGCCGGCCGCAAGCCTGCCGGAATCCCCAGCCTGAGGGGAATAGAATAGCTGAATAGCTTGCGGCCGGTCCTTGCGGCCCCGCATCTCCTACGGCCGTTAATAGAATAAGGGCCATAGTATTTAAGGTTGAAAAAAGACTTTCAGTCCATCAAGTTCAACCTTTTAAGATCTCCTCTGATCTGCAATATGAGGATTAACTATTAATTCATTAGTTGTTAATTAATTATTAATCAATTATTTAATTATTTAAGCGAGACTTAGCCAATTGTCTCAAAGGGAAATGTAAAAAAATTGGATCAATACTGTCTCTCTAATTATCCATGATAACCCTGAATTCCCTTTTTAATTAGAAATAAATCTAGTCCCCTTTTCTATCGAATTCGCTGTCACCACCTCCTCTGGTAGAGAATTCCACAGATTAACCACCCTTACTGTAAAGAACCCTTTTCTTTCTTTGAGGTGGAATCTTTTTACTTCTAACCTCAAGGGATGTCCTCTTGTCAGTTGAAAACCTCTTGGCACAAAAAGCTCCCCTGACAAATCTTTATACTGACCCTGGATGTATTTATATAAGGTAATCATATCTCCTCTTAGACGCCTTTTTTCTAGAGAAAATACGTTTAATTTGGTTAGTCTTTCTTCATAACTTAGCCCCTCCATTCCCCTTATTAGTTTTGTTGCCCTTCTCTGTAATTTTTCCAGCTCTAAAATGTCCTTTTTATGGAGTGGTGCCCAAAATTGTACTCCATATTCCAAATGAGGGCGTACTAGAGATTTGTATAGTGGCAGAATTATATTTGCTTCCCTGGCTTCTATACCCTTCTTAATACATGCTAATATTTTATTGGCCTTTGCAGCTGCTGCTTGGCTTTGAGCACTGTTACCTAGGTGGTTGTCCACAAGCGCTCCCAAATCTCTTTCAATATCTGATACAGCTAGATTTGCTCCATTAAGATTATAAATTGCATGGCTATTTTTCCTTCCCAGATGCATAACCTTACATTTATTCGTATTAAATTTCATCTGCCATTTAGATGCCCATTCCTCAATTTTATGTAAATCCCCTTGGAGGGAAAGCACATCATTATCTGATTTAATTACCTTGCACAACTTTATGTCATCAGCGAAAATGGAGACCCCACACTCCAATCCTACCTCTAAGTCATTAATAAATATGTTAAAAAGGAGAGGACCTAATACTGAACCCTGAGGAACCCCACTTACCACATTAGTCCAATCAGAGTATGTTCCATTTACAGCAACCCTTTGCTTCCTGTCTTTTAGCCAGCTCTCAATCCATGAGCAGATATTTACTGCAATTCCTGTATCCCTTAGTTTGCCCAATAATCTCCCATGTGGCACTGAATCAAAAGCCTTTGAAAAATCCAAAAATACTACATCCACTGAGTTGGACCCTCATGGCACTTATGTGGTTAATGTTAGGGTTTTAACAGCCCCATAGGTGTCATAATATACCCTTATGGGACTGATGGGGTTACATAGAGGCTTATGGGGGTCCGTATTGACCCCCATGAGTTATGTGGTTAATTAAGGCCTTATGGGTGTCTGTATTGACCCCCTTGAATTATACTGTTAGTTATTGGCTTATGGGGGTCTGTATTGACCCCCATGAGTTATAGGGTTAATTTAGGCCTTATGGGGGTCTGTATTGACCCCCATGAATTATAGGATTAATTATAGTTGCCTGGGGTTAATATTTTTTAGGGCGAGTCCTTTCAGGACCTTTACGGTCCTTTAAGGACCCGCGAAGCGGGAAATGTAAAAATTGAAATGCAGCGGGGTCACAATCGGTGCCGATCGGGGACCCCCGCTGCAGGGGGTTAACGTGGGGGGGCTGCGGGGGTCCCTATGGATCCCTGCAGCAAGGGCTTAATGTGGGTACACTTCGGGGGATTAGTAATAGTGTGCCGCGGGCTCTTTAAAGAGTATTAAATGCAGCAGGGGCATGATCGTTGCCGATCGGGGACCCCCGCGGCAAGGGGTTAATGTGTGGGGGCTGCGGGGGTCCCTATGGAGGGAGCCGGGGGGGGGGTAGTTGGAGTACCCCCAACGGCAGGGCTTATGTTGGGGGCTGCCGCGGAGGTCCCGTTTAGGACCCCTGCACTACTTGTTGAGGTGCAGGAGCCTGCAATATCATCTCGTAGGCTGTCACTTCTCATGTACATTTTCGCAGTGTTGATACGTACGGCCCTGCTGCGTAGCTCATAAGTTGCTCGCAGCAGGGCGATTGTAATAGCATTGTAACTTTGAGAAATTTTACAGTACGTAGGGCTTAAGTAGGAGCCTCTTATTTACGAGGCTGGAATTTAATAGGGCCCTAAGTTTTTAAGCTTTGGACTTCATCTTGTAAAGCTTTCATTTCACTGTTAAGTAATTGATATTTTTTAATAATATGATCTTGAGTGTTTTTCACCTCTTCTGTATGTTTAGCAAGGTCATTAATAGCTTTTGCATTATTATTATTATTAATCTCATAAAATAATTCTATTTTTATAGCTGTTTGAAATTCACTTAACAGCACTCTCATAGTTGCTATTGTTAGTTTCTCATCATCCAGGTTTTTCCCCTCTATACTTTCTTCTAATTGAGAATTCTCATTGCTACTGGGTTGTGTCACAGTAGAATAAGTGTAATTTGAAGGTGAACCACTAACATTTTTATCTTTATTAGCTGATTTTTCTAGAGGTGATAAAACATTTCCAGAAGGTTTTAAATTGGCTTTTTTATCCTTAGATTTAGCATAGGTCCCCTGGTTATCTTTGTTTTTCATCTTGAGTCAATATCCTATCTATCAAGATATATACTAGTTAGAAATAAAGTGGTATTAGTCCACAGAGATCTCTCCAGTATATATTAGTTAAGGATTGCTTAGTGATCCTATATAACTCGCTCTAGGCTGTACAGTTATTTTAATTTTACTGTCAATAATCGACCTGAATCACATTTTATTTAACTCTCTATTTAAAGTCAGGATTATCTTTAGTATGCAAATCATTCTATTCACATTTCCACTGTTAAAGTATTTGTGAACTTGTCTTATGTATCCTTAAACCTTAAAGCAGAACTGTTTAATAATAATTCTAATCCCATTCTTTTCTGAGAATATGGAATCCCTTTACACCAACAAACAAGATATTACAGCATCATTTAACTAATCACCAAATTGTAAGAAGGCTATTAAGCCCAACCCTTCAATTCTGAAATTGCTCTTTAATAATCCTCTAAGGGTTATATTCCACCCACTAGGTGGTTGTCCAGGTGTCTAATAATGTTGTTCAAAGAAGTCTTGTGATTGGTAACAAGTTGCAAAACTTATTTTAATTTGTATATTTCAATTTCCCTTGTGGTTTACTATAACTCGCTTCTTAAACCATTAGGTTATAGGGTGAAGCTGTTTCCATCTGGAGGAGCTCCAATAATTTTCCAAAGGTATATTCTCAAGCATTAAAGCCATTTTATAACAGTATTTAAGATCTGATGAGACTTTTATCCCATTTCTCAATATAAAGTATATTAACTATGGTTCTCTAGTGGGTCTGGTAGTAGATAGTCTCTTAAGGCCCACTGTAGTTAAATAGGTGGTTTAATGGTAGTTTTGGGGGCTTAATTATACCAGATTGTCAACCTCTTAAGCCTCTTGCTTCTCTGAAAAGAGTGGTCACATTTTTTTTTAGATACAGGATAGAACCTGGGATATACCCAGCTATATCTCTCTTAGATACATAGCTGTAAGTGCCATCAGCCGTCCATCTACAATGCCTGTCTGTCCATAAATTAGATGGTTGCAGAAATCCAGATACCCTTTGAATTCAAAGGACTTGGTTTACGCTCCAGTGGTCCATCATCTGTAGCCAGCTGTACGACTGGTCTCCGGAAGAACTCTGTTCTCCATAACAGGACACCAGAGATTCTTGCGACGGTAATCAGTGTAGGGAGCTTTGCTAGCTGCTTGGATCCAGACCCCGTTATGCCCGGTCAGCCTGTGCACCTAACCATTTCCTGGGCGTGGTCGACAAAATTATTTCTTGAAATAACAGAAACATTGCAATAATCAGATATAATTGGAAGATTTTATTAAAAAATTTAACCAATAAAAATATAAAATACCAATAATTTGTAACAGTTGTCATTCACATTTGTCTTTTAAATCTATGGTAAAAGATGCCTAGCTTCCAAGTGAAAGAAAAAGAAAACTTATATACAAAAACACCATAGATACAATGCATGAAATGTTCAACATATGTAGACACTATGAGCCCTATTAAATTGCTACGATTTAAGAAATCGAAGACCGTAAAGGAGTTACAGCAAACGATCTGTGGGTTACAGGCGTAAAAACCCTACGGGCCGTCAAAATCTGGACTCCATCCCAGCTAAGCCCTTGATCTGTCAAGCCTGTAAATGTTACTATCGCAAATTGCTATGAAATTGCTACAAATCCCCAAGGACGCACTGGCGTTCAAATCCGTAAAGGCCTAAAATCCTACGGGTACTGGAGAGGATCCGCAAGGCGGTTAAACTCCTGTCCATAGCACTGTAAAAGCTAGAATAAACACAATACTGTATTTTAAATTAAAGGGATATTGATATAAGGTGTTAATATTAATAGCACATTATTCTCAAGCCCGCAAATCAGCAATAAGAAATAATTTATTTCATGTTTAATTTCCGTATTATATCAATCCTGGCAATTAATGTGTTAATATGTATAATTTAACTTGCATAGACTAGAATATCAAATTTATTGTTTATTTCATATTGTATTATTTCTGGAATGCAGGCACAGTCGCAACTCGGACTACAAACCCGTAAGTGATTGAAATCTAACCTCCATTTTTTAGTGATGTAATGATGATGATCTCTTTTACTATTGGCTCCATCTAAACCCGTAACCCCGGGTTTGACTAATTCCTCATGTTCATGGCAGCAAATGGAACATGCGTAGGCATGGTTTACGGATTTGGATGTCGCCAACGTATGTTGCAGACTTGTCTAATTTAATCGCACTGTTTCGCCGCTGTACCACGGCTGCTGGGCTTCGAATTTAATGGAGCTCCATGTAATAGTAACCTATGTACAGAAAATATATCACTCCAATCATATTACTGGATTTGGCTGTCCAATTCACCAATGTGGAAGATGATAGCTGTGGGACAGTAGTGGATGCCGTTGGGCAGGACACTGCTTGTGGTACTGTAGGAGCACATTATGGTTGTGGTGATGGTGGTGGGTATGGAAGGGAAGCAGCCTTAGACTCAGATTCCTCAAAATAAGAGCAGCTGGGAGGAGGGTGGATGTAGGGTTGAAGTCTTCCTCTATGGCCAAGATTAATTCATCCCTCTCTTGTCCCCCTCATCCTGTGGTGGTAGCTGCTCATGTAGAGGTGGCAGTGCTGCAAGAGGAGAATAACATATTTATTTTAGAATTCTCACAAGCATAACCATTCAGTGTTTGTATGTACAATTTTCAATTTTGAGTTGCAAAGGCAATAATTTGAAGATATCTTGATATGATATCGTGGGTTTGGGATTGACATAATATACATTGACATCTTGCTGATATATCCATAGTTCTGTGAAATTTTGTCTCATGATTGATGATGGAGGTGTATGATTGGGGGTGCATACTCACCTAGCAGGGTCTTGGGTAAGTCCATGTCTAATAAGCTAGGTATCCTGAGAAAATTGGCTATGGACATTCTGCCCCTCAGGACTTCCTCCCACAGTTATACTCCATGACTGCTGAGGAAACAGAACCTATGGTTCTTGTACTGGCAGCTTTCTCAGCCATCTTCCTCTTGGCTATGGCCTGCAGTCACGATAGAAATGTTTCATGGTTTTGACATCTGTGACATGAACTCCCACAATACTAACCTCTACTGCCACATCTCTCCACCTTCTTGCCCTCTGATCAGCACTGACCATTCTGCCACCATGGAGGACAATAGACTTCTCTTAGGAGTAATTGGGCGGCCAATGTTTTTGGCAGCTTATTGACAACCTGTCTATGCTTGGGGATCCAAACATTCCTCGGCTGACCACATCCTAAAACACTAACCAAAGCCTCCCCAACTATTACTAACTCTTTAATGTCTACTCAAGGGGAAATTCCAGTTCCCTCCCTCTCTCCTCTTTCCCTCTTCTCTCCCTCTCACCACTCCTGCCCCCACTTCTCTCCCCTTCACCACACCTCTCCCCCTAACCACATCTCTCCCTTCCTCTCTCCTCTGAGAAACATGCACAATCACTGCCTACTCACGTGATAAAAAGAGAAAATATGTGCAAATGTTTTTGAAAAAAAGTGAATGTGATATATATTTTATTAATTGTATACTTGTAGTGTAGGGTGTAAATGTAATGGGATTGGGTATGGGGGGGGGGTGTGGTGCTTATGTAACATGTGGTATACAAAAGGGTATGTGTTATATCTAGTAGGGGTATGTAGCAATAGGATATTGGTGGGGGTATGAGTTGAGGGATATAGATATATATGTTTGCAAGTGGATTTACCTTACAAGTAAAGGCTGATAAACTGCAGAGTGCACTAAGTGTGTCCAGATGAGAGGGGTGTGGTTTGACTGTTTAACTTGTATAAAAGGTTTGTGAGCTGGTTTGGGGCCTATTTCCAAGTGGATTTACCTTACAAGTAAAGGCTGATAAACTGCAGAGTGCACTAATTGTGCCCAGATGAGAGGGGTGTGGCTTGACTGTTAAACTAGGGAAAAAGGTTTGTGAGCTGGTTTGGGGCCTGTTTACAAGTGGATTTACCTTACAAGTAAAGGCTGATAAATTGCAGAGTGCACTAATTGTGCCCAGGTGAGAAGGCAGAAGTTAATATAAACAGGAGAAGGGGAACTTGTGAGCTTGCGAACATTTTCAGTATCAAGTGCAATTCTAGTAAAAGCATAGGAGTTTAAATAAAAGGAGGGACTTCAAAGAAAAGAGAGGGCAGATTTATAGTGCAAAGGATGAAAACTTTATATACATTTATTATTTTATATTCTTTATTTTTCCCACTGAAATTCTGTAGACAATAATAATAATTATGAGTCAGTCCAGTGGCAACCTTATTCAGTGTACATCCTGTCATATGTATGCAATACTGGAACAGATGATCCATGGTCCATACCTCTGTGAGAGGTGTGAGCATGTTGCCTCTCTGGGAGCTCAAATTGGAGATCTGGAGAGGAGAATTGCAGCACTTAGTGATATTGCTCCACTGGAAAGGGGGTTTGTGGACTAGATATAAGTAATGGGGTAGAAAGTGTAGAGGGTATAAGTGATGAATTAACAACTCATAGGGGAGTAGATGGGGGGAGGGGTAGTATAGTCAATAGGGAGGTAGTACTAAGTAATTTAAGTACAGTGGCAGGCACTTCAGAACTACAGACTCATAACATAAGGTGTATGCTTGCTAATGCCAGAGACTTGCCAGGAAAAATGGGAGAGTTAGAATTATTAGCAATTAATGAAAAATGGGATTTAATAGGCATTACCGAAACGTGGTGGGATGAATCTCATGACTGGACTGTTAATCTGGATGGTTATAACCTATTTAGGAAAGATAGAGGCAATGGTAAACGAGGATGAGGGATTTGTCTGTATGTTAAGCCGGAATGTAAGGCTATAGTCAGAGAAGATATTTATGGTGGACCTAGTGATAAAGTTGAATGTTTGTGGGTAGAGTTAAATAGCAGCAAATTCCAAAAGAATATTAGTAGGAGTATGCTATAAACCCCCAAATATAGCTGAAAGTGAGGAAATACAATTATTGTTACAGATTGGAAATGCAGCTAAGCACGGGCAAGTTCTAATAATGGGAGATTTTCATTACCCTGAAATAAACTGGGTAAATGAGACCAGCAGTTCAGCTAAGGGGAGCAGGTTCTTGAGTACACTCAGGGATCATTATCGGGCCCAGGTTATACAGGAGCCTACTAGAAATGAAGCTATCTTAGATTTACTCATCACAAATATTATTGATATAGTATCAAATGTTGAAATAGGGCAACCTTTGATCACAACACAGTCTCATTTGATATTGAATTAAAAAAACAAAATTTTAAGGGGCCAACAAAAACTCTTAATTTTAAAAGGGCAGATTTTAACGGTCTAAGGGCAGCAATACAAAGTATAGACTAGGAGAGAGAACTGATAGGTAAAAACACTGAACATAAATGGACAACATTTAAATCCTTACTAAATATGTGGGAATAAAAGTAAAAGGAGTAAATCACAACCCATGTGGCTTGACAATGATTTAAAGATCAAGATACGGAGTAAAAAACAGGCATTTAAATTATACAAACAAGAGGGGACAGAGACTGCTTTACGGGAATACAAGGAAATCAAAAATGCTTGCAAAAGCGCAATTAGACTGGCTAAAATAGAAAATGAAAAATGTATTGCAAAAGAGAGTAGGACTAACCCTAAAATATTTTTTAAGTATATTAATGGGAAGAAGGTGAGGAAGGAAGCTATAGGAACATTAGAATGTGAAACAGGCTGTCTGAAATTAGTGACCAGGAAAAGGCAGATGAGCTAAATAGGTTATTTTCTTCGGTATGCACAAGGGAGGTACAAGTGGTTGGGACACTGCAACATAATGGGGCTACACTACCTTTGCCAAATAATTTGTTAACACAGGAAGTAATCCAAAAGAGGTTGAAAAAATAAATGTTAATAAAGCCCCGGGTCCTGATGGAATACATCCAAGGGTACTAAGGGAACTGGGTTCTGTAATAGCCAAACCATTATATTTAATTTTTCAAGATTCACTCAACACAGGGTCTCTACCAGATGACTGGAGAAAAGTTGATGTGATACCTATATTTAAAAAGGGAGCAAGAGCAAATCCGTGGAATTATAGACCAGTGAGCCATACTTCTGTAGTGGGGAAGCTTTTAGAAGGGTTAATAAGGGATAATATACAAGAATATGTCTATTTGAAAAGGATTATAAGTAGGAGTCAACATGGATTTATGAGGGATAGGTCATGTCAAACAAATCTAATTAGTTTCTATGAGGAGGTTAGTAGGAACCTGGATCAAGGCAACTCAGTGGATGTAGTCTTTTTGGATTTTGCAAAGGCTTTTGATACAGTGCCACATTGGAGACTATTGGGCAAACTAAGGGATACAGGAATTGCAGTAAATATCTGCTCATGGATTGAGAGCTGGCTAAAAGACAGGAAGCAAAGGGTTATTGTAAATGGAACATACTCCGATTGGACTAATGTGGTAAGTGGGGTTCCTCAGGGTTCAGTATTAGGTCCTCTCCTTTTTAACATATTTATTAATGACTTAGAGGTAGGATTGGAGTGTGGGGTCTCCATTTTCGCTGATGACACAAAGTTGTGCAAGGTAATTAAATCAGATAATGATGTGCTTTCCCTCCAAGGGGATTTACATAAAATTGAGGAATGGGCATCTAAATAGCAGATGAGATTTAATATGAATAAATGTAAGGTTATGCATCTGGGAAGGAAAAATAGCCATGCAATTTATAATCTTAATGGAGCAAATCTAGATGTATCAGATATTGAAAGGGATTTGGAGTGCTTGTGGACAACCACCTAGTTAACAGTGCTCAAAGCCAAGCAGCAGCTGCAAAGGCAAATAAAATATTAGCATGTATTAAGAAGGGTATAGAAGCCAGGGAAGCAAATATAATTCTGCCACTATACAAATCTCTAGTACGCCCTCATTTGGAATATGGAGTACAATTTTGGGCACCACTTCATAAAAAGGACATTTTAGAGCTGGAAAAGGTACAGAGAAGGGCAACCAAACTAATATGGGGGAATGGAGGGGCTAAGTTATGAAGAAAGACTAACCAATTTAAACTTATTTTCTCTAGAAAAAAGGCGTCTAAGAGGAGATATGATTACCTTATATAAATACATCCAGGGTCAGTATAAAGAATTGTCAGGGGAGCTTTTTGTGCCAAGAGGTTTTCAACTGACAAGAGGACATCCCTTGAGGTTAGAAGTAAAAAGATTCCACCTCAAAGAAAGAAAAGGGTTCTTCACAGTAAGGGTGGGTAATCTGCGGAATTCTCTACCAGAGGAGGTGGTGATAACTTTAAAAGGGGACTAGATTTATTTCTAATTAAAAAGGGAATTCAGGGTTATCATGGATAATTAGAGAGACAGTATTGATCCAAATTTTTTACATTTCCCTTTGAGACAATTGTCTAAGTCTCGCTTGTGATTTTTTTTTCTATTTGCCTTCCTCTGGACTAATTAATAATTAAAAAAAATAAACATTAAATAATTGATTAACAATTAATTAACAACTAATGAATAATTAGTTAATCCGCATATTGCAGATCAGAGGAGATCTTAAAAGGTTGAACTTGATGGACTGAAAGTCTTTTTTCAACCTTAAATACTATGTAACTATGTAACTATGTAACTATGTTATGATACGGTTGGATTAAACAGCAGAGAACATTGTTTGAGTGTGAAATACATAGCTTTATTAACTCGCTGTTGCAATTTTTACTGATGTTCTGTAACTTTACTGGTGTTGTAAGGGTGTATTGGCTCTTACTAGCCAGTTAAACTTCTCAGCTCCCTAAGTAACACATAAAGACCGTTGAGAGCAGTACTGGATCTACCATTTTGGAGCCCCTAAGTAGTGAAGTGGAGGAGCCCCTGCGATCTGTTTGTGTATATAGTTCTCTTACTGTGTGAGCAAATCACAAGACATTTCCACATAACAGCCATTTTTATAACATAGCAACTCATACACACGCCTAGCTATTACTTGTTTATTAAAATCATTTTATGGTGGGCCATATTATTTATATTTTTCTATGGGAGGGCAGCCAGCATATGTTACACAAACACATATCATGGTCACATGTATCACCCATAAAAACTGAGTAATTATAAGAATTAAAGGGCCACTGCACAATGAAAACAGAAACATTGTGTCTAACTAAGAGCATAAGTAATCAGGAATTAAAGCATACAGTTAGTTTTAAATTACTGTATATACTCGAGTATAAGCCGACCCGAGTATAAGCCGAGGCACCCATTTTACCACAAAATACTGGGTAAAATGAGTCACTCAAATATAAGCTGAGGTTGGGAAATGTGCTGCCCCCTGTGTCCCTCTTGTGCCCTCTGGGTCCCCCTCTCTCTCCGTGTCTCTTCTCCCCTCTCACTTCCCTGTGTCTCTTCTCCCCTCTCCCTTCCCTGTGTCTCTTCCAACCTCTCCCTTCCCTGTGTCTCTTCCCCCTCCCTTATCACCCTCCTCAACCCCACTCCTCAACCTCCCTCCTCATCCTTAACCTCCCTCCTCATCCTGAACCTCCCTCCTCATCCTCAACCTCCCTCCTCAACCTCCCTCCTCATCCTCAATCTCCCTTCTCATACTCAACCTCCCTACTCATCCTCCCTCCTCATCCTCAACCCCCTCCTCAACCTCCCTCCTCATCTGCCCTCTTCATCCTCTCTCCTCAACCCCCCATCCTCAACCCCCCTCCTCAACCCCCAATCCTCATCCTCTGTCCTCAACCCCCCTCCTCAACCTCAACCCCCCTCCTCAACCTCAACCCCCCTCCTCAACCCCTTCTCCTCATCCTCAACCTCCCTCATCCTCAACCTCCCACCTCAACCCCCCCATCCTCAACCCCTTCCTCAACCTCCCTCCTCAACCCCCCATCCTCAACCCCCTCCTCAAGCCCCCCGTCCTCAACCCCCCATCCTCATCCTCAACCCCCTCCTCAACCTCAACCCTCCTCAACCTCAACCCTCCCTCAACCCCAACCCCCCTCCTCAACCTCCCTCCTCAACCCCCCATCCTCAACCCCCCATCCTCATCCTCTCTCCTCAACCCCTCATCCTCAACCCCTCCTCCTCATCCTCAACCTCTCTCCTCATCCTCAACCTCCCTCCTCATCCTCCCTCCTCATCCTCAACCTCCCTCCTCAACCCCCTCGTCAACCTCCCTCCTCAACCCCCCCATCCTCAACCGCCTCCTCAACCTTCCTCCTCAACCCCCTCCTCAACCCCCCATCCTCATCCTCAACCCCACATCCCCAACCTCCCTCCTCAACCTCAACCCCCCTCAACCCCCATCCTCAACCTCCCTCCTCAACCTCAACCCCCCTCAACCTCCCCCTCAACCCCAACCCCCCTCCTCAACTTAAACCCCCCTCCTCCACCTAAACCCCCCTAAATACCTCCCCCCTCTCCCCTCACTTACCTGCTTGGGCTCCGGCCTCCGCTCCTTGACCCTTCGCCAGTGCGCATGTGACGTCATGCTAATGACGAGGCACGCATGTGACATCACATGTGCGCCGGCAACCGGGTCAAGGAGCAGAGGCCGGAGCACAAGCAGGTAAGTGGGGGGAGAGGGGGGAGGTATTTAGGGGGGTTTAGGTGGAGGAGGGGGGTTTAGGTTGAGGAGGGGGTAGGGAAAGAGACACGGGGGCTAGAGAGACACACGGGGGGTTAGACACACACGGGGGATTAGAGACACACGGGGGGATTAGAGAGACACGGGGGGGTTAGAGAGACACGGGGGGTTAGAGAGACACTCGAGTATATACGGTAGATAAAATACGTTTTGATGCCTCTGCTGGGCCCTGCAAAATCAATTTTATATATATATATATATATATATATATATATATATATATATATAGATATATATATAGTGCCATATACAGTGCCTTGCAAAAGTATTCACCACCTTGACTTTTTACCTATTTTGTGGCATTACAGCCTTAAATTCAATGTTTTGTTAATCTGAATTTCATGTGATGGATCAGAACACAATAGTCTCAGTTGGTGAAGTGAAATGAGAAAAATATATATATAAAACTATTTTTTAGAAATAGAAAACAGCAAATTGGCATGTGCGCATGTATTCATCCCCTTTGTTATGAAGCCCATAAAAAGCTCTGGTGCAACCAATTACCTTCAGAAGTCACATAATTTGTGAAATGGTGTCCACCTGTGTGCAATCTAAGTGTCATATAATCTGTCATTATATATACAAACCTTTTTTGAAAGGCCCAGATGCTGCTACACCTAAGCAAGAAGCACCACTAACCAAACACTGCCATGAAGATCAAGGAACTCTCCAAGCAAGTAAGGGACAATGTTGTTGAGAAGTACAAGTCAGGGTTAGGTTATAAAAAAAATATCCAAATCTTTGATGATCCCCAGGAGCACCAACAAATCTATCATAAAAAAAAATGGAAAGAACATGGCACAACAGCAAACCTGCCAAGAGACGGCCGCCCATCAAAACTCACGGACCGGGCAATAAGGGCATTAATCAGAGAGGCAGCACAGAGACCTAAGGTAACCCTGGAGGAGCTGCAGAGTTCCACAGCAGAGACTGGAGTATCTGTACATAGGACTGTAATAAGCCATACGCTCCATAGAGTTGGGCTTTATGGCAGAGTGGCCAGAAGAAAGCCATCACTTTCAGCAAAAAACTAAATGGCATGTTTTGAGTTTGTGAAAAGGCATGTGGGAGACTCCCAAAATGTATGGAGGAAGGTGCTCTGGTCTGATGAGACTAAAATTGAACTTTTCGTCCATCAAAGAAAACGCTATGTCTGGCTCAAACACAACACATCACCCAAAGAACACTGTCCCCACAGTGAAACATGGTAGTGGCAGCATCATGCTGTGGGCATATTTTTCAAATTGGGAAAGATGGATGGTGCTAAATACAGGGATATTCTTGAGCAAAACCTGTACCACTCTGTGAGTGATTTGAGGCTAGGACGGAGGTTCACCTTCCAGCAGGACATTGACCCCAAACACACTGCTACAGCAACACTTGGGTGGTTTAAGAGGAAACATGTAAATGTGTTGGAATGGCCTAGTCAAAGCCCAGAGCTCAATCCAATAGAAAATCTGTGGTCAGACTTAAAGAATGCTGTTCACAAGTGCAAACCAACTTGAAAGAGCTGGAGCAGTTTTGCAAGGAGGGATGGGCAAAAGTCCCAGTGGTAAAATGTGGCAAGTTCATAGCCCAAAGCGACTTGGAGCTGTGATTGCCGCAAAAGGTGGTTCTACAAAGTATTGACTTTAGTTTGGTGAATAGTTATGCACATTGACTTTTTCTGTTATTTTGTCCTATTTGTTGCTTGCTTCACAAAAAAAAGACATCTTCAAAGTTGTGGGCATGTTCTGTAAATTAAATGATGCAAATTCTCAAACAATCCATGTTAATTCCAGGTTGTGAGGCAACAAAACACGGAAAAATGCCAATACTTTTGCAAGGCCCTGTATATATATATATTCTAAAGTCTGCCACCCTCCCAGTTTAACATTTCACCAGCCACCGCTATCACATTTACTAAGGGCCCTCTATAATTATAATGCAAAAATATACATAGCCAGTTAGGGTCCCCTACATTAAAATAAGTATACACATATTCAGCCATGGTCCTGTGCAATCAAATTAATATGTACATATTTACATGTTTAAATCCCCTCTACTACTATATATCTACACATATTCAGCCAGGGTCTCCTATAATTATATTAATGTATACATATTTAGAGAGGGTCACCTGGAATCATCATAATAATACATTATATAAATATTTAATCAGTGTGTCATACAAACAAACACTTATTCAGCCAAGGTCTCCTATAGACATATATGGGACATAAGCCAGGGACCATTACATTATAATATAAATATTCAACCTCAATTGTCAAATATTATATTAATGCATACATATTTAGGTATGTTCACTTATAATTATAAACACATACATATTTAAGCAGGGTCATCTATAATTATTCCTCCAGGGTCTCCTATTTTTATTTTCTTAATGTGTATTAAGCCAGGGCTCCCTAAAATAATATACATTTACATATATTCAACCTAAGTCAACAATAATTATAATATAAACACATAGGACCTCATTGAAATGCGATTTGGCCAATTGAATAGGGTTCTATATAAACACAGAGCATATATTTTTTACAGATGTTTTTAGTTAGTGAACTTCAATCCAAAAACAAGGTTTTCACTAACTAAAACCTTCTGTAAAAAATATGCTCTGTGCTTATATAGAGCCCTATTCAATTGACCAAATCACAATTAAAATAAGGCCCATATACAGTAGACTCTCAGTTATCCTGTACCCACGGGGATTTGTAGATGCTAGATTGACAGACATTTAGTTTCTGGTTGCTTGAGAGTCACTATTAAATTTACTTAGCAGAGCATGCTATGTGCAGTGAGGGCTGTTCTAGCAGCAGCAGCTTTCACTCCTCACTTACACACAGGTACGTTCGACTGGAGGGTGCGGTGCTGAACACGGGGAATGTAACGCCAACACTGCCCAGGCTCAGTCACTCACGCCTGTCTTCCAGGTAAAGCTGAGTTGCAGAGACATACAGTGGATGCAATCTAGGTGCCTGTAAGCATTTTGTGGCATGACAAACTGGCTCCTGGCATCTGCTGAGCCCTGTAAAAATACATTTTTATTTAAAAATTAGCTTGAGTTCTAGTTTACTATAAATATACAAATGTATGCATATTCAGCTAGTGTCACCAATAATCATAGTACAAATACATAAATATTTAACCAGGATCAACTATAATTAAACACATGTACACATATTCAGCAAGAGTCACCTATAATTAGCATAAAAATATATAAATCTACATATAAATGTAACTTACATTTCTTGCCTCTGTTCAGCTTGTGCAGTTCCTTCCTCTACACTCAGCAGGAAATGCAGGGGATGAGTGATTAGTGAGAACATTATACTCTAGTTCCAATCTTTGAACTTCAGCATTTAGTTTTTAAGCCCCCTAAAAGGAGTTTTTAATATAAAAAAGAAGGCACCCCTCACAGGGAAGCTCTACTAGGCGGACGCCTAGTTTGCCTAATGGGTAATCCAGCCATGGTTGTTGCAAGTACTGGTAAACTAATCTCCCATACATGACAAACTCCCTGGCAATGAGTATATGATTTCCTATGTGAATTAGCCTGTTGAAACAATAATTATTTTAAGAAATCATGTAGGGCTGAGTCCTACTGAAGTGGTGTAATTGAGCCCTAAGTAAACAAAGAGCATAAAAGCATTTTCAGAGAAAACTGATTTTCGCATGCTCTGCATAAGTCCATATTGGACCTATATATTGGCGTGTGTGTGAGGTGGATTATACTGTAATTTTAAAATGAATGTTGTACTGTTCGTTGGCCTGGATCCTTAAAGAGAGGATGGTTCTACTGTCAGTTCCTATTGTGAAGTCTTAAAACATTATGACATACTTTGGAACTTCCAAAGTGATTTATCCTGTTAAGAAAAAAATAGCTGCACAATTAAAGCAAAATTATAATATAATAATTTAAAACTGAAACCCTGTATAATTTTTCTTTATAAAAAATGCACACTATAAATATTACACTTCAGTACTGCAGTAAATCTGGGACACATAGACACATAATCGAGCAGTGTCATTTGTTGTATACCCGTAAATCGGCTGCAGGAGCTATTTTTCGCTACGTTACACATTTATGTTAATCTTTTCCCTCACAATATTACTGCAGTCAGCCCACATTCATAAATCATGCCTTATCCACAAAAGATATCAGTGCAGGGAGTACCTAAACAAGTTTTACGCATGAGAAACGGCTTTAGGAGCTAATGAACTAAAATGAGAACCTCACTATTATTGTAATGAGTGAGAACAAGTGCCGGAACTGCAACAAGGAACCATTATATTTATTTATATATATAAATATATTAGGCAACTGTGATTTACTTCTGGAAAGTAAAGGCTGTTTCTTTCCTGCGTACACTGATTTTGTACAGGTGAGAAAGGAGTGGTTTTGCCTGTATTAAACTTGCCTATGTGTGTGATTTGTGTGGGTCTGTTTGCAACTGTGATTTACTTCTGGAAAGTAAAGTGTGTTTCTTTTCTGTGTCCACTGATTATTCATAATGGTGAGTAGTCAGAAACATATTTAAATAGGGAAGGAGAAAACTTGTGAGTTTGCAAACAGTTCTAATAAATTTGCATTTCTAGTAGTAAGTGTGGGAGCTTAAATCCAAAGAGTTCAAAGAATAAAGGTCAAATTGTAGGAAAGAAAAAAATGTTTTTTTTTATATATTTTTTTTCCTCACAATATCTTGTAGTTGGTAATTATGAGTCAGTTAAGTGGCAATCTTACTCAGTGTACATCCTGCCACATGTCAGAACTACTGGAACAGATGATCCAGGGTCCATACCTCTGTGACAGGTGTGAGCATGTTGCCTAACCTGAAGCTCAAACTGGGGAACTGGAGAGGAGAATTGCAGCACTGAGTGATATTTCTCCTCTGGAAATGGAGTTGCTGCACACTGAGCTAAGTTTTGCTGTGCCTAGCATTGACGGTGGAGATGGGGCTAGTGAGGATGTCCAGGGAGGTAGCTGGGTTACAGTTACAAGGGTAAGCAAGGGGAACAGGAGGAGGAGGGAAGCCAGTTCTAACTTGGCAAACACTAACACCAACAGATTTGCCAGATTGAGTGAAACTGTTGGGGATGTCTATTCATGTATGGCAAGTACATATAGAGCTGTTCCCTCTAACAGCCAGGAGAACAGTTCTACTGGAGGAGAGGGAGGGCAGAATAGGCAGAGCAACAGACAGGTTTTTGTGGAAGGGGATTCTATTATTAGGAAGGTAGACAGGGTGATTTGTCACCCAGATCTCAGCAATCGAAAAAATGTTGTCTCCTGGGTGCTCATGTTTGGCATGTTGTGGGTCATGTTGTAAATGATTGCGAGGGGCTGAAAAAGAACCATCAGTATTGGTACATATTGGTACCAATGATAAAGTTAATGGAAGATGGAGTGTCCTAATGCATGATTTTAGAAAACTAGGGAATATGCTTAAGACAAAGACCTCCAAGGTAGTATCTTCTGAGATAGCAAAATGTTGAAAACATGTCTTGTCTCCTGGGTCCGAACTGCATTGAACCCTAGACACTGAAGGGGTTAAGACAATTTGACACTGTATCTAAATACTGTTTCTATAATCTATTTGTTAAATTGTTTGCATTTGTTCTGGTTTTCTGTAATTTTTAACATTATCTAAACAGCCTCTGAAAATATTTTTTTGATTTTTGTTAGCATAGTGAAATTGGGCTTTCCTTTCAATTTTAATGTACCCAATTTTGAGTTTATATGTGTTAACAGTTGAGAAATTGGGTATTTTACAGGGAATTCAATGGTCAAACCATTCACAAATGTGATATATCATCATGACTGTAATTATTATTTTTATCATTATAATCATTATTATGCACACACCTTTTATATTTACTAAATTAGAATCGTTTTTTCATACTTATTTTCCCTCTACATATACAGTGCTGTGGGGGGGAGTGCTGATTTTGAACGTTTGCCCACTGACAAAGAAATGATCAGTCTATAATTTTAATTGGTAGGTGTATTTTAACAGTGAGAGACAGAATAACAAAAAAAACAAACAGGAAAAACTCATGTCAAAAAAGTTATAAATTGATTTGCAGGTCAATGAGGGAAATAAGTATTTGACCCCTTCGACTTAGCACTTGGTGACAAAACCCTTGTTGGCAATCACAGAGGTCAGACATTTCTTGTAGTTGGTTTTATGACAGAAGAAAGGGAAACAAATAACTTCACTGTAGATCAAATTAAAAAGAGAAATGAAATAGTTTGAAAAAATATATAACTTTTTATTGATGTATGCTTTAAAAAATAATTAAAAAAAGGATAGAAACATAGGGCCTCATTCTATTAACGGCCGTAGGAGATGCGGGCCCGCAAGGACCGGCCGCAAGCTATTCGGCTATTCTATTCCCTTCCGGCCGGGGATTCCGGCAGGCTTGCGGCCGGCGCCTTGCTATCCCTTGCGGCCGCACGCACCGGAGGAAAGCCTTTGATCTTAAACGTCCGCAAGAGTTTCGGCCACAAGAAAGCCCCGGTTGCTATTCAATTGCTACGGGAACCCTCTCTGCAAGGCTAAAACCGAGCCGCAGCTTACTTGCACCAAAAAGGTCCCGCAGGCACACAAATAAGCACATAATAAAGCCATCCTGCACTCTGAGGAGACTATAAAGTGATTGTAGGTGTTAGCATTCATAGCACAACATTCCCCTACACTCAAATCCGTAATTTTTTTATTTTTAAATTCTTGTCAAATATCCGTGGACAAAGTCCCGAGGGCTTGTAGCACCTCAGACCCGCAAAGGCTGCGGGATTAGCCTCCGTCAAGTCCGTAAATGGGTAAAATAGACCTATGGGTCGTAAAGGGCTTACTTACAAGTCGTAGCTTTGAAAAGCCATCCTGTACTTTTATTAAAAGTGAAAGTGATGTTTGGTTTTAGAATTAATAGCTCAACATTCCCCTACTCTCAAATCCGCAAATAAAGATATTTAACTTCATCTATCATGCAAGCCCGCACGGGCTTGAATAAGGACGGGCTTGATCATTGAAGTCCGTAGGACTTGTACGGATTTTAAAATGAAAGTACAATTTGGCGATGTGCAAGCTTGAGAATGTTTTGCTTTTAATCCTCATGCCCCCCCATTATGTTCCCCATCATTTACAGTGCTTTGCAGTGCTGGATTGAATATATATTGGCTTCTACAATGCTTGGTTTGCGGCCCTCCATCTCCGAACCCGTACGGGTTTTAACAAGGACGAGCCTGCGGGACTACGGGACGGAAAGTAATCCGTAAATAATATATCGGATTTGGGCTGATGTGCAAGCTTGAGAGGGTGTTGCTATTAATCCTCATGTCCCCCATTATGATGCCTAGCATTTACAGAGCTTTACAGTGCATTCTCAAATTTATATTTGCATTTACAGTTTTCTGACTTTGCGGCCGGAAAACAAGATTTACGGGAGCTGGGAAAAAGCTTCCGGCCGTTTGCATGATATGCGGCCGGCCGTAAGGGGATATCCTTGCGGAGCCGTCTATTTGAATTGCAAGGTAAAGGTAGCTCTACACGGGGCCGTAAGACGGCCGCAAGGAATCGCAGCTTTGTGGCCGTTCTACGGCCGTTAATAGAATGAGGCCCATAGTAAGCTACTACTGATTTTTGTAATAGATCTGACTGTGCCCTTAAATAGAAAGTGCTAATCGTGTTATAATTTTTATACTCTTATAATAAGTTCAGGCTGTAGTTGGCCACCAGGTTTCCACACATCTCAGGAGGGATTTTGTCCCACTCCTCTTTGCAGATCCTCTCCAAGTCATTAAGGTTTCGAAGCTGATGTTAGGCAACCCAAACCTTCAGCTCCCTCCACAGATTTTTTATGGTAATAAGGTCTGGAGACTGGCTAGGCCACTCGAAGACCTTAATGTGCTTCTTATTGAGCCATTCACTTGTTGCCTTGGCTGTGTGTTTTGGGTCATTGTCATGCTGGAATACCCATCAGCAACACATTTTCAATGCCCTGGCTGAGGAAAGGAGGTACTCACCCAAGATTTGATGGTACATGACCCTGTCCATCATCCCTTTGATGTGGTGCAGTTGTCCTGTCCCCTTAGCAGAAAAACACCCCCAAAGCATAATGTTTCCACCTCCATGTTTGACGGTGGGGATGGTGTTCTTGGGGTTATAGGCAGCATTCCTCCTCCCCCAAACATGGTGAGTTGAGTTGATGCCAAAGAGCTTGATTTTGGCCTCATCTGACCACAGCACTTTCACCCAGTTCTCCTCTGAATCATTCAGATGTTCATTGGCGAACTTCAAACGGGCCTGTATAAATGAGCTTTCTTGAGCAGGGTGACCTTGCGGGCATTGCAGGATTTCAGTCCTTCACTGCGTAGTGTTGAGTTGTTTTCTTGGTGACTATGGTCCTAGCTGCCTTGAGATCATTAACAAGATCCTCCCGTGTAGTTCTGGGCTGATTCCTCACCGTTCTTATGATCATTGAGACTCCACAAGGTGAGATCTTGCATGGAGCATAAGACCGAGGGAGACTGGCAGTTATTTTGTGTTTCTTCCATTTGCGAATAACCGCACCAACTGTTGTCACCTTTGCACCAAGCTGCTGGGCAATGGCCTTGTAGCCCATTCCAACCTTGTGTAGGTCTACAATCTTGTCCATGATATCCTTGGACATCTCTTTGGTCTTGGCAATGGTGGACAGTTTGGAATCTGATTTATTGCTTTTGTGTACAGGTGTCTTTTATACAGGTAACGAACTGAGATTAGGAGCACTCCCTTTAAGAGAGCCAGAAATCTTGCTGATTGATAGGGGATCAAACACTTTTTTTCCCTCACTGACCTGCAAATCAATTTATAACTTTTTTGACATGCTTTTTTCTTGTTTTTTTTTTTTTTGTTATTTTGTTTCTCACTTTTAAAATACACTTACCATTAAAATTATAGGCTGATCATTTCTTTGTCAGTGGACAAACATTCAAAATCAGCAGGGGATCAAATACTCCCCCCCCACTGTATATAGAGCCTCCATGTCATTAGGGTGTTGTAGTATTAATAGAATATCTTGCAACTATTTACACTATTGTGGTCTGTAGTTTATGGTTGTAGCAGATTAATTTCAATCTTGATATTCCTTTGAATTTCTATAATATTCATATATCTATATTCTTCTTTTATTTTACTTATCTGTGCATTGATCCATTACATAGATCCATTGGGATATACTTAGCCCTTTAACAAACTGCCCATTATATAGTCCCTTATGGCGGAATTAGTACAACAGCAGCCATGTTAGTAGACTCCACTACTTCCTAGTTACTAGGGAACAAGAGGCGTTGGAGAACATGTGACATCACAACGTCTTCGGTTGCCTAGCAACGCAAGATGCCGGAAGTACACAGGAGGGCGCAATTAGCAACTTTGTAGGAGCGTTCAGCATCTACATAAGACCCTGCAGGAGGGAGGACAGTGTGCCATACTGCAAGGTAGGACTACTATACGCATTGGCATTTGGAGTGTGTTTAACAATTTTCCCTTACCTGTGTATGTATTGGCATACAGCACAATTGAGAAAGACCCAGAAGGGTTGAAACGCGTTTGGTTTGATTTTAGTGAAGCGCTGTCTGCACTTTCTACACCCATTAGTGTTGTAACATTTGAAGTGGTTATATTCCAGTGCACTTGAGTACCCAATACATCCTATTAGGAGTATATTCCAGCAGGCACTCAGTGTATGTATTTTTACATACATTTCTAGCCATACTACATCGGTTAGTTCATTTTTGCAATATAGACTCTATTTTTCTCCTCACATGTGACCCATCAACATCTATATATATTTTAGTCTTTTCTTGGACTATTTATACCATTATATACCCTAGTTACACTGGATACATTGGTATATTGGGGGACAGCTGACAGCATTGTTTCCTGATAAGAGGACCCGTTCTTCTTTCTGAGGTGCTCAAAAACCTCACATTGTGTGAGGGTTTTACATGTGAGTGTGATATCGTGACATTTGTTCTGTTATATATCTTTTATTGTGCTTTTATGATTGCTGTAGAGTAATGAATCTATTGATCTGCACCATTGGATTCTGCGCTTTTCTCCCCTGCATTTCCCTCGCTTATGAGCACTAGTGAACAGTGCTCTCAGAGAAAGCCGCATATCCTATTGTGACAAATTATCATTCACAGAGTAGAAGTCATACCATTGCTTCTTTACATTGAGCAAGGAACTTTTCTCCGCCATATTTGGATTGTTTGCATCCAATGACAGTGGAATTTCAGACAACACCTACCCTGGATTTCATATCCATCAGTTATATGAAAAGAGGTTATATATTGATTTTTTTTTTTTATTTGTACTCCATCTTATACAATTTACGTGTTGTTCTACTAATAGAGACGGGATTCCACTAAAGCTGACATCTTGACTCATACTTTTTGGGATAGAGTAGAGTACATTATTATAAAAATATTTGTATTTTTCTATACATTGTTCCATTTATACATCATCACCTTATGAGAAGTGGTTGGGTCACAGGGAGCACTACAATTTAAACTCCTTTTCTGCCTGAAGGACTCTATCCGGCACTGTAGTAGCTACCAGTTTGGTTATATCACTCCTAAGGAAAGAAGGTGTGTTTGTATTTGTTTTAGCTCAACAGATGTGTGGTTTACCCTCTTAGAAGCTCCACATTTTTTCATATAGTTAATTTAGAGGCAGTAGAACTTTGTCTCTCACACCGTCATATTCCAATTAATCTATCTTGCGCACACACAGTACACAATTTCTCATTCTTGAATATAGACCTGGGGTTGCTGGCAGGATCATTACTTTCCATGAAGGTAGTTAGATCAATTAGGGAGGGGGTCTGTGGGAAGAGGGAAATTTAAGCTCAGTTTTTAAAGATAAACTCCAGTCATCCTTTAAATGACAGATTAGTAAGCAAAACACTGCTCAGTCTCAACACGATTGGCTGAGCTTTATATCATGCACATTTGCAATAGCATGGGACATGGAAATATGTTTTTATTCTTTGTTGTATCAGAAAGAAGGTCTTTGATATTGTGTCACAGTGTTTTTTTTCTTTCAAAAAAGGGTTTCAGCGCACCAAAACTTGCACCCTGACAGCCAATGAGATCTACAGACTTAAGTATGCCATTTGCATTTCCTGTTAGTAACAATGGCGTTTAAGCAGGTTTTATTTAATATTATTTGCATGCTAAAAACTAATTGTGTAATGTTTAAAACATTCATTTTTAAATACTTGAAAAAAACAGGTGTGGGGCTTTTCCTGTTTAGTCCCTGCCATCAGTCGCATCCAGCGTCTTGTAGGTGGCGCAACGGTGGCGTTAGGGTTAGGTTTAGGGTTAGACTTAGGGTTAGGATAGTGGCAGATGATAAGTTTTACATAGTGTGCGCATCACTATTTTGCTATGTAAAGCGTATCATCTGCCACTACACTAACCCTCACTCTAAGAACAAATTTAAGTCTCTGCATGCTACCATCGTACCACCTAGTGCTCGCTGCCCACCACTGCTGGTGGGGACGAAACTGGAAAGATCCCAGGCGTGTTCAAGTAATTACATTAAAAAAAACTGCGTAATAATAAATATTCAAAACATTACACATTTGCATGCATTTTGTGTAGAACCAATATTATCACCATATTTGCAGTATCAATCCTATTTCAAATTCATAAAATGTCTGTTTTTCTCTTATTTTTTATTTAATGCTGCTATACTGAGGAGAGGTGACTCATGTTAAAATGACCATAATGAATATCTGTCACCTTAGAATAATGGTTGGGATGAATAAATGCTTTGAAGTCTACAGAAAATTTAAATCAATAAAAGTAAGGAAAAAGTCTTTGTTACCTAGTTCAAAACAAAATCGAGTGCTAACTTTGACTTTGGCGGCTGGGAAAAACAAATAAAGGCGTGCAACAAAACAAACACGAGTTCTGCCATATTTAACCTCAGCCGTGTCAGTGAAGTCTATAAAAAATTAAGGTTTCTTGTGTGTGATGTTTGGAAAGTCAATATAAAGTTGCTTGTGAGATTAGGTATGATTTATTAATTTTATTTTTGCTTAATGATGCTGCAAATATTCAGTTAATGATTAAACAGTTGGTAAATTATAGAGAGTTTAGTATGTAAACTAACACGGCCAGGGATGCATAGTAATTCCTAACACTGTGCTTTGGTGCACCTGTCCTTTAGTGATCTCCTTATGAAAACCTAGCAATGCTAACAGTAAAGATTTAATACAAGGGACTCAACTCTTGCGTCAAATGGTGTGAAAAATGGATCACTTGCACATGAGTCTATACTACCAGCCTTCCCCAAATGTGATGCTTCTCACTTCACTTGATTAACCAATTTATCAACCTTTTTTTTAACAGAATTCAGTTTCACTTGACTTTATTTACATTTAGTTTTTCCATCTGTCTTCTCTTGATTACTGTTGATCAGTCTATCTGTTTTACATATTTTGGTTTCATTTTCAGTCTTTTTGTAATTTTTATGTTTTAGTGTTATAGGATTAGTTTAATTTTCTTTTATTGTTAACATTTAATTTTCTATCAGGCATTCTTTTGCATGATTTGTCACATTTTTGCACACATGTAATAATGTCTCAAATGTTTTCTTGTGTCTACTTTCTAGGCCATTTTTTCTTCCTTGTTTACTTTTTTTAGCCTTTCTATTAAGCTACATTATTTTTTTATGTACTTTCTACTGAACTTTACAAGTAGAATTTAGTGGAAAACTATAACAGTATATTGAAAAAAATCAGTCAAAAGTAGTATGATATTTGCACTGACAAAAGAATATAAGTTACTCCCTTAGACTTTTACACCAAACCCTATGCTAATAAGACTTTACAGATCACTTGCAAACCAGCGCTGTGCCATAACTACAAAAAAAAGAAGAAAATATTACGGCTATCAAAGACCACTCACAAATGGTTTTAAAACCATTGCTGAGTGCCGCAGCAGCAGTTAAAGAGACAGTATTGCACCAAAAAGCAATTAAAATTTTTGAATGTTCAGCTTTATTTGACACTTAACAGTCCAATATAAACATGTGTAATTAAAAAATATGATATTTTATTATTATGTTTGTTTCATTATACAACATCAAGGGTAACAAGCAACCCATTATCAGGAAACCACATTGCTCTCAAATGCTCTAATGCATTGTCCATATACATATAGTATACAGTAGACTCTCAGTTAAACGGCACACTTGGGGATTGATAGATGCCAGATAAATGTAGTTTCTGGTTGCTTGAGAGTTACATATAAAAGAGGCCTAGGTTAGCTGAACATAGGATGCTCTGCTAAGTATAATTGTCCGTGAGTACTGTTCTAGCAGCAGCAGCTTTAATTTTTCACTTACACACAGGTACGTTCGGCTGGAGGGTGCGGTGCTGAACCGGGGGAACGTAACACCAACACTGCACTGTCTTTAGTCACTCATGCCTGTCTGCTTCAAGTTAACATTGAATTGCAGAGACATACAGTGAGTGCAATCTAGGTACCTGTAAGAATTTTGTGGCATGACATCCTTGCTCATAGCATTTGTTGATCCCTTTAATTTAATATTTGTATTTAAAGTACAGTATTCAATTTTTTCCTGGTTGTTTGAGAGTTCTGGTTGCTTGAGTTTTGGATAACTGAGAGTCTACTGTATATACTGTGTATATATATATATATATATATATATATATATATATATATATATATATATATATAAAGAGTGAAGTAGCCGTGAATGTCCAGTAATCCAGATGAATAATCAGAGTATTGCAGTATATAGTGATACCTTTTTTATTGGACAAACATATATACAGGAAATATACATACAAAATAAAAACAATTATATATACAGTGAGGGAAAAATGTATTCGATCCCCTGCTTATTTTGAACGTTTGTCCACTGAGAGACAGAGTAACAAAACAAAAAAAAACAAGAAAAACACATTTTTTAATTTGATTTTCAAATCAATGAGTGAAATAATTATTTAGTGCATTCTTATGCTTTCCCTACGAATGTCCATACTACCTTTAGCTGTTAATTTAACATATGTTTTATATACATACTCTGTATATAGTGCATTCTTATACATTTGTTCCTAGGCAATGTGGTTTCCTGATATGTATTAACCTCTTGAGTACTGGTAGTACTTAGTGGCAAAACCCTTGTTGGCAATCACAGAGGTCAGAAGTTTCTTGTAGTTGGCCACCAGGTTTGCATACATCTCAGGGGGGATTTTGTCCCACTCTTCTTTGCAGATCCTCTCTAAGTCATTATGGTTTCAAGGCTGATGTTTGGCAACTCGAACCTTCAGCTCCCTCCACAGATTTTCTTTGGGATTAAGGTCTGGAGACTGGCTAGGCCACTCGAGGACCTTAATGTGCTTCTTCTTAAAGCCACTCCTTTATTGCCTTGGCTGTGTGTTTTGGGTCATTGTCATGCTGGAATACCCATCCAAGACCCATTTTCAATGCCCTGGCTGAGGGAAGGAGCTTCTCACCTAAGATTTGACGGTGCATGGCCCCGTCCATCGTCCCTTTGATGTGGTCCAGTTGTCCTGTCCCCTTAGCAGAAAAACACCCCAAAGCATAATGTTTCCACCTCTATGTTTGACGGTGGGGATGGTGTTCTTGGGTTCATAGGCACCATTCCTCCTCCTCAAAAAATGGCGACTTGGTCTCAATTTTGGTCTCATCTGACCACAACACTTTCACCCAGCTCTCCTCTGAATCATTCAGATGTTCATTGGCAAACTTCAAACGTGGATGTACATGTGCTTTCTTGAGCAGGGGAACCTTGCGGGTGCTGCAGGATTTAAGTCCTTCACTGCGTAGTGTGATACCAATTGTTTTCTTGGTGACTATGGTCCCAGCTGCCTTGAGGTTATTAACAATATCCTCCCATGTAGTTATGGGCTGATTTCCCACCATTCTCATGATCTTACATGGAGCACCAGACCGAGGGAGCCTGGCAGTTATTTTGTATTCCATTTGCGAATAATCACACCAACTCTTGTCACCTTCTCACCAAGTTGCTTGGCGATCGTCTTGTAGCCCATTCCAGCCTTGTATAGTTCTACACTCTTGTCCCTGACATCCTTGGACGGCTCTTTGGTCTTGGCCATGGTGGAGAGTTTGAAATCTGATTGATTGTTTGCTTCTGGGGACAGGTGTCTTTTATACAGGTAACAATCTCTGATTATGAGCACTCAGAGAAATCTGGCTGACTGATAGGGGATCAAATACTTATTTCACTCTTAGACCGGCAAATCAATTTATAACTTTTTTGACATGCGTTTTTCTTTTTTTTTTATTCTGTCTCTCAATGTTAAAATACACCTACAATTAAAATTATAGGCTGATAATTTCTTTGTCAGTGGACAAACATTCAAAATCAATCAAAATATTGTTTTCCCCTCACTGTATATTAAAGCTACAAATACAACTGTTCCATATATTTAGTTTAAATAAATATAATTAGAAAAATTATATATTTATATATATATATAAATATAATGGTTTCTTGCCGCAGTTATGGCATTGTTCTCACTAATTATAATAATTGTGACATTTTTATTTTCTATTGGTTCCTAGAGCAGTTTTTCATCCGTAAAGCTTGGTTTTGTGTATTATTATGAGTGAACACATACTACTACACTGAAATCTCTTGCGAACAAGGCTGGATTTATGGCTGTGGGCTGAGTGCCATAATATAGAGAGTGGAAAGATATATATATATATATATATATATATATATATATATATATATATATATATATATAAGATAGATAGATGGATAGATAGATAGAACATAAAAGTGTAACATAGGAAAAAAAGCTTCTGCAGCTGATTTACAGGTATACAGTAGATTACACTGCTAATATTTTTTTATAGGTAATTACATTAATAGAAATGACAGTATTCTGTCAATGTTTTGTAAGTGTTATTGATAAGAAAGGTAAGGCAATTTAGACCAGAAGAAGAGACTAGCACAAAGATAACTTAAATAACAACCATGTGTAGTAGATGAGGAAATCTTTGATGGTGATGGCAGTTGGTGACATGAAATAGAAGTTGAGTGGATATTTCATATTCCATATCATCAGTGTAATAATGATCAATTGCATCATCAGTGTAATAGGGATCCTGAAAGTCATATTATTTAATCTACCTTCCTGGTGTATATCGCTCTATTTTTTGGGAAAGGGAGGAGGGGAGAGAAGGGTAGAGGTGAGGAGGTGTGTCCTCCCACCAGGCCTCTCCTTCCACCAGGCCTTGCTGGGCGATAGTCTGAGGAGGCTACATAAGGATATAAGGAGGCATTACCAACAGTTGGAGTCCTACATGGCCAGGCTGCACCAGGTGGTGCAGAACCAGAGCACACTAACCCAGTTAAGAATGGACATTACCAAGCATGCTCTGGTTCCCAGCATCTCCTCCTCTTCTCCCGCACACTGGCAGCCGGGCCCCTCCTTGCCTCCACCTCCACCAGTTCTGCTGCCCCTCGATTAGACCAGGAGCGCAGCGAAACAGGGGTCATGCTCATGTTGCAAGGAGGATAGGGACTGCACCTGAGCTTTGACCTTCTCAACAGCACTCCTCAGTGATTGGTCCAAGTGTTGACATAATCTAGCCTGGTTACATAGTCTTAAATCGGCTAAGTTACGTCCCTTGTCCTGTCCAAGGCAACGCTTTTAGGCTTTCATAAGCATCCTTTTGCAGATTTTGGCCCAAACCTGCTAACCTTCAACCTTCCCTCAGCAGAGCATTGTAGTCCACAGTGATATCTTTCCTGTTGGACAAACACCTCACTAAGAGTGCTAAGTCTGTTATGGTATACGAAGAAAAAATCACATGAAATTCTGATAATGTGTTAGAAAACCCAAGTCTATATTAAGTCCTGTGTGTTTAGTGTTTAGAATGTGATCATCTTTATTTCAAATGCTTTTCTCTCTTGGATGTTTTATATACACACACACTTTCCCTACACAGCCCTCCAACACTGCAAATATACAAAAATCCCCTAATACACAATACATGATATACAAGAATAATAATGTAGAGAAAGTTAGACCTTCTAACACAAATTTATACTTAAAGGTATACCCCGCTTAATGCTACCTTTGTTTCCTGTTATTCCGTTTAGCCCTTAAATTCTTACTCTGCACTCTCTCCTATTTGTCACAGCACTTTCTAATGCTTTTTACACAATAACACAATGCACACAATAACACAAATAGACATAGAATTACATTACATAGCATGAGAATAATAACATTTCGGTAATTCAGTAACTTCAGTATTCTATCTTTCTATCTATCTATCTATCTATCTATCTATCCATCTACCTCCCTAAAAAATCTCCTCCCAAACTCATTATTTCCAAGCAGTGAGTCTCACGGTCAATTCCTTTTCCTGATGTAATGCTAGTTCCAGAGGGAACTAAAAAAGAGGAGCCTTTAACAGGGAAGCACCCCTAGATGGATGCCTAGTTGGCATAATGGGTAATCCGTGTGAGTAGTACGCTGTCCACCACTGTTAATTCTGCCTTTGTATAAGACACGAAACCCAGATTGCTTGGTATAGAGTAAACAAGGTAATTGAAGACTAGTCCTTTTAGTGGCTTGGAGACAAATGTGATGAGACAGCTAGAAAGAGAGGAATGGTCAAGTGATAATTTCCTCATATTCATGTCTAACAGAAAAATGCCAGAAGTAAAGAACAGCGGAAACAGGTAAGTGAGAGATAGATCATAATACATGTATGTTATGGATGTCCGACATCTGTAGAATGCTAACATTACCCAGTGTTAGAAACATGGATAACATTACTTATTTTCAGGTGGTGGCCGCTAACTTCCATGCAGTTGCCTATTTACTGTCCATCTCAACTGGCAGAATCTGGAGAACAGTGCTGCACTTCCCAGTACAGCTTGGAAAATATATGAGGAGTTCCAGCCTATAGATTAAGGGAACAACAGCAGTCTCTTGTGTACTTTTTAAACACAATACATTGAAAAGCTGTTTATATTGATACTACTATATAAACCATTACGGTCGCTCTTGAAATCCCTATTTAAGACATGGTGCAGCTTTATTTTAATTAAAACAAATCAACAAACAAACAATCTCAGTGCCTAATCAACCCCTAACTAAAGATATGGGAACAAGTTCTGATTATGATTTTTACTTCCCAGAAACATGAGTTTTTAATTTGCTATATAAAATTACTGAAAGCACTTAAGACAAACACGTCTTTGTACAATTGGTTACATTTAAATGTACCTAAATGCAGTTCTTCAAGCTCTGTCTTTTTCGGCTCACACACTTATCCTTGCATCACTGCTTCTTGTTCAAAAGAGAGGATAATCACGAGTGCTGTCCTACATTTGAATAACTTCTTTGAAGTGAGTTTTTGCTGCTGGGTTTTTAGATGATGCAAGTAATTTATGATAAGTGGTAGGGATGGGCAACCTTTTTGAAAAAAATCCCTCCAGGTTTGATTAAATCTGTAGCAGTGTGCAAAGAAATATTCCCACAGAATACAGACTTGGACATTTTATATTATCCAGTCAAATAAATATTTTACCCTTGTTATTCTTTTTTTATCTTTCAGAAAATGCAGGGATATATATATATATATATATATATATATATATATATATATATATATATATATATATATATATATATATACATACATATACAGTGCCTTGCAAAATAATTGACCCCCCCTTGGCATATTCATATTTTGTTGCCTCACAACCTGGAATTAACGCGGATTGTTTGAGGATTTGCATCATTTAATTTACAGAACATGCCCACAACTTTGAAGATGTTTTTTTTTTTTTTTTTTATTGTGAAGCAAACAACAAATAGGACAAAATAACAGAAAAAGTCAATGTGCATAACTATTCACCCTCCTAAAGTCAATACTTTATAGAGCCACTTTTTGCGGCAATCACAGCTCCAAATCGCTTTGGATAAGTCTCTATGAGCTTGCCACATCTTACCACTGGGATTTTTGCCCATTTCTCCTTGGAAAACTGCTCTAGCTTCTTCAAGTTAGATGGTTTGAACTTGTGATCACAGATTTCCTATTGGATTGAGGTCTGGGCTTTGACTAGGCCATTCCAACACATTTATATGTTTCCCCTTAAACCACTCAAGAGTTGCTTTAGCAGTGTGTTTGGAGTCATTGTCCTGCTGGAAGGTGAACTTCCATCCTAGCCTTCAAATCACGCACAGAGTGGTACAGGTTTTGCTCAAGAATATTCCTGTATTTAGCACCATCCATCTTTCCCTCAACTCTGACCAGTTTCCCAGTCCCTGCTGCTGAAAAACATCCCTACAGCATGATGCTGCCACAACCATATTTTACTGTGGGGATGGTGTTCTTTGGGTGATGTGATGTGTTGGGTTTGTGCCAGACATAGCGTTTTCTTTGATGGATGAAAAGTTCAATTTTAGTCTCATCAGACCAGAGCACCTTCCTCCATACATTTTTGGAGTCTCCCATATGCCTTTTCGAAAACTGAAAATGTTCCATTTTGCTTTTGCTGAAAGTAATGGCTTTCTTCTGGCCACTCTGCGATAAAGCCCAACTCTATGGAGCATGTGGCTTATTGTCGTCCTATGTACACATACTCCAGTCTCTGCTGTGGAACTCTGCAGCTCCTCCAGGGTTCATTTGGTTATGATCGATTTGATGGTTCTCCTGGGGATCATCAAAGATTTGGATATTTTTTTTATAACCTAACCCTGACTTGTACTTCTCAACAACATTGTCCCTTACTTGTTTGGAGAGTTCCTTGGTCTTCATGGCAGTGTTTGGTTAGTGGTGCCTCTTGCTTAGATGTTGCAGCCTCTGAGGCTGAGGCTGTAATGACAGATCATGTGACACTTCGATTGCACACAGGTGGACATCATTTCACTAATTATGTGACTTATGAAAGTAATTGGTTGCACTAGAGCTTTTTATGGGCTTCATAACAATGGGGGTGAATACAAACGCACATGCCAATTTCTAAAAAATAGTTTTATGTATACATTTTTCTCATTTCACTTCACCAACTTAGACTATTGTGTTCTGATCCATCACATAAAATTCAGATTAACAAAACATTGAACTTAAGGCTGTAATATAACAAAATAGGTAAAATGTAAAGGGGTGTGAATACTTTTGCAAGGCAGTATATATATATATATATATATATATATATATATATATATATATATATATATATATAGGCATGAAACAAGTGTTTATCTTGCTTTAGACGTTCAAATGTGAGCAAGAATGGACAAACGTATTGTGAGAATGTAAGGAGCCGGGGAAACATTATTGAGGGCCGTTATGTAAGCCATAGGCTGAACTGCTCCTTGTATCCAGCTCTCAGGGAGTTAAAACACTTAAATTCACCAGGTCCAGTGCTTCACTATAAAAACCCCAGGAAGCCCCAGTGAAGGGGAATGGTGTGCTGAGTAGTTTGGAAGCTGAAGCCTAGGAGACAAGCTGGAAGGAGCCTGTAAAGTACAGCTAGTTGAGAGGACTGACAGCTGCCTGAATTGCTGCGGGATGACCAAGGTGAATAGTTTGGAGAAGCAATGTGGTGAGTGAGATCCTGCGGTTTCTTGGAGTTGAAGGTACCAGACTGATTATGCCTCAGGGAAGTTGCTGAGTGTGGAACTGACAGAGGCCCTGTTTGAAGGTGCCAGACTGAATATGCCTCAGGGAAGTTGCTAAGTGTGGAACGGACAGAGGCCCTGTTTGAAGGTACCAGACTGATTATGCCTCAGGGAAGTTGCTGAGTGTGGAACTGACAGAGGCCCTGTTTGAAGGTACCAGACTGATTATGCCCCAGGGAAGTTGCTGAGTGTTTGACCGGTACATATGCAATAATTTAATACTGCTGTATCAAAGGATCCCTGGGGTGAAGCATACGGGAGAGACGGGCGGGCCCTATGCTTCATCCGCGGCTACTGATGTAGAAACGTGGAAAAGACTACTGATATACAAGAGACTATTTGTATCCTGGCCACAAGGTGGCAATATAGCAATAGTCGGAGACTATTTGTATCCTGGCCACAAGGTGGCAATCTTTCAATAACCAGAGACTATTTGTAACCTGGCCACAAGGTGACAAATTATAATTATTAAAAGACTGTCTTTGTCCTTGCCACTAGGTGGCGCTATTCCTATGAAGTTGCTCCTTCCTGAGTACAACGGAGTGGGAGCTCCGTCCTGAAGACACCGGGGTGTAGTCTTTTTGTCCCTGTTGCAGGTAAGCTGCACAGGAATAGTCAGGGTGTTCCTGTGTCACAGTCAGTCCGTATATGTAGATGTTTATTTTCGTTATTTAAGCAGAGTTACTGCTCCTGTTTGTTTTTGTTATTTCATAATAAACCTGTTTGCTGCCTCACCAGAAGGTATTTGTTTCTAACTCAAGAAAGCACAGCTCTACACGGCCATCCTGGTCACACTGGTGTCAGAAGTGGGATCTCTTATTTTGTCCTGGTTTCAAGGTCTTCCCCGCCTTCAACATGGAGGATCTGATGAAGACATTAATGATGGGAGTGGTGGCTCAACAATAGACTAACAGGCTGTTGGCCATTCAAGTGTACCAATCTCAGGCCGTTCTTGAAAAACTTTCTGTGGGTCCAAAACCTGATGCAGGAGTTAGAGCCAGCCACCGATTACCCAAGTTGAGTCCAGAGGATGACATAGAGACTTATTTATTGTCATTTGAGAGAATTGCAATGCGTGAGGCTTGGCCTCAAGCCCAGTGGGACGAAATTCTTGCTCCATTCCTCATTGGTACCGCCCAGCAGGCCTATCATGATCTTACGGCTGACCTGGCCTCCGACTATACAGTACTTAGGAGGGAGATCCTAGCCCGCGAATGAGTGAACCCTGCAGTGAGGGCCCAAAGATATCATCAGTGGAGATATTGCCGCCAGCAACCAGCCAGGCAACAACTATATAATCTCCTCCATATCACCAGGAAATGGTTATGCCCTGAATTGAAGTCCCCTGCACAAATAGTGGAAACCCTAGTCCTGGATCGCTATTGGAGGGCCTTACCCAAAGAGATGAGAGATTGGGATGGTCAAGGGGGCCCTACCACCATGGAGGTAATGATTGATTGGGCAGAACGATATCAGGCCTGTAGAGAAGTATCTGAGAATCTCAGGCTGGATGTACCTCCAGAAGAGAGAAGGATCCGATCTGAGAGAAGGAGGCATGCTGAGAGAGACACTGGCGCTTTCAGGGGACCCCCACATGATGTCCAAAGGCTCAATAAAGGGGAACCCGGAGGGACGAGAGGAGAAGAAAGACCCTCATACAGCCCAATAGAAAGACAAAGAACATTTGGAAGCAGGTTCAAGTGCTTTCATTTCGGAGAGCCTGGTCATATAGCCGCGAAATGCCCAAATTCTGAGGTACCCATGCAATGTGAGCTCGGACTCAAACAGCCTCGATGTGACCTTATAACACTTGTAGGCCTAACAGAGCCAGTACACCGTTTTACAACGGAAGTCCTACTCAACGGGAGGAAGGTCCGAGACCTAATAGACTCTGGGAGTGCAGTCACTTTAATATCCGGAAGAAGTGGGGTCTCCCTCAGCACAAGAACGGGGAAGAAAATGGGCATCGCCTGTGAACATGGCACAGTCATGACTTATCCCACCCAGATGTTTCACATAGAGGTACAAGGGATCAGAGCAAACATGACAGGCCCCGTGGTTCCTAGACTCCCATATCTGGTGGTCTTTGGACAAGACTTCCCTCACTTCGACGGTCTGCTCCAGATGAATCCCCATCAGATTAAGGTGAACAGCCAGAATATACAGGTCAGCTCCGCGGGAGAGCTTGGAGAAATATTCCCCTTTGATGATCCTGATCTGTTCTCTTCCCGACAAAAGAATAAGAAATCGAGAAAAGAAAGAAGAAAACAGAAAAGATTAGGAGCAGTGTATAAAAACAAACAGATCCAAGGGGAAGTCCTAGCAGCCTCTCAGGACAGACCCAATGAAGGGACCGAAAGAGAAATTATGGCAAGTGACACAAGCCTCCCCGGGGGTGAAAACCCAGCAGTAGAGGAGATTCCCCGTATAGGGAATACAGAAAATTTTGGCCGAAGCCAAGCAAATGACCCCCTGTTAATGAGAATACGGGAAGAGGCCGCAGAGGTAAATGGTATCCGGGTACCAGGAAGAGAACATCCCACAAGTCCATACTTCATAATCCGAAATGACCTCCTATACCGAGTTATAAAGACTGCTGAGGAGGTAGTTGAGCAGTTGCTCACACCCCAGAATTTCCGAAGGAAAATCATAGACTTGGCTCACAGCCAACTCCTGGGGGGTCACCTAGGCGTAGACAAACCATGGCACGTATCTTAAAAATATTTTATTGGCCCAGGATATACGAGGAAGTAAGAAGATATTGCTTGTCGTGTCCTGACTGCCAACCGACAAGCCCAAAACCTAGCTTGAGGGCTCCTCTGGTACCACTACCCATCATAGATGAACCCTTCCAAAGAATTGCCATGGACCTAGTAGGGCCACTTGAGAAAACCTCCAGGGGTCATCAGTACATCCTGGTAATCTTAGATTATGCGATCAGGTACCCCGAAGCTTTCCCATTACGCACGGCAAGCTCGAAGAGCGTGGCCAAAGAACTCTTTCTCTTGATCTCTAGAGTAGGCATTCCGGAAGAGATACTCACTGACCAAGGCACTCCCTTTGTCTCAAAACTCATGTCTGAATTGTGCAGACTGCTGCATAACCGAACCCTGCGGACCTCGGTCTATCATCCCCAAACAGACGGACTGGTCGAAAGATTCAACCGCACCCTAAAAAGTATGATACCCAAGGTTGTTGACCGCGATGGAAAAAATTGGGATCTGCTGCTCCCCTGCCTTCTGTTCGCCATACGAGAAGTACCTCAGGCCTCCACCGGGTTTTCACCCTTCCAGCTCCTGTATGGACGCCATCCTAGGTGTCTCCTAGACACAGTCAAAGAAGAATGGGAAGAGCAAAGAGTGCCTGGGCAGAATATTATTGAATATGTCCAAAGCCTAAAAGAAAGGATGGCCCAAGTCATACCCTTAGTCAGGGAAAACATGGAATGGGCCCAGGCTCAACAGAAGACATATTATGACTGCATCGCTCATGTTCGGAAGTTTCAGACCGGAGATCGGGTAATGGTGTTAGTCCCTACTGCTGAGAGTAAGCTACTGGCCCAAATGGCAGGGTCCTTATGAGGGCATAGAAGCCATTGGAGATGTAAATTATAAAATCAAACAACCAGATCGCCGGAAAACTGAGCAGATTTACCATATAAATTTATTAAAGGCCTGGAGAGAGAGAGAGAGGCCGAAGTAAGTTTTGCCTCCCCGGAAGAACCCGTTGCAGACATACCAATCTCCACCGAATTGTCTCCTCTACAGAAGGCAGAAGTGTTACAGATGATTACCCGTCATCAGGACGTTTTTTCAGTAAATCCAGGGAGGACCACAGTGGATTGTCATGATATCATTACAGCACCAGGCATTAAAGTAAGGGTTAAACCATATCGGATCCCAGAAGCAAAAAGGGAAGAAATAAGAAATTAAGTACAGAAGATGCTGCAAGCTGGAATAATTGAGGAGTCATCCAGTGATTGGTGCAGTCCCATCATCCTCATACCCAAGCCTGATGGGAGCACACGGTTCTGCAGCGATTTCAGGAAACTGAATGCCATATCCCAATGGGATGCTTACCCACTTCCCCGGATTGATGAGTTGGTGGATAACTTGGGCAAAGCCCGATTTTTGTCCACGTTGGATCTCACGAAAGGCTACTGGCAGGTACCCCTAGCTAGGTCTGCCAAGGAGAAGACAGCATTCTGTACACCGGAGGGAATGTTTCACTATAACGTGATGCCATTTGGGTTGCATGGTGCCACGGCCACCGTCCAACGATTAATGGACAAACTTCTGTGACCCCACCGGGGCTACGCAGCGGCATACTTAGATGACATTGTCATATATACCCCTGATTGGGATACCCATGTGGAAAAACTCAAAAGAGTCCCTAAAACCCTTCAGCAGATGGGACTGACATTAAATCCAGCAAAGTGCAACCTTGGTAAAACAGAGGTAAAGTACCTTGGGTATGTTGTAGGTCGTGGATTGGTTCGGCCTCCTCAACTGAATAAAGTTGAAGCCATAAGGGCCTGGCCAAAACCTCTACGGAAGAGGCAGATACGAGCTTTTATGGGTCTGATCGGATACTATCGCAGATTCATCCCAAACTTTGTAACCTTGGCAGCTCCCCTAACTGACCTTTCCAAGGCTAAACTCCCAGAGACATTGAGATGGAACCCGGAGGCTGATGCAGCCTTTGATACCCTTCGGTCAGTACTATGTAAGGAGCCAGTCTTAATAGCACCCGACTTCGACCAACGATTTGTGCAACAGACTGATGCCTCTGAGGTAGGGTTGGGGGCCGTATTATCACAAGTGCTGGATGGAGAGGAACACCCGGTGCTCTAGCTAAGCCGAAAACTGCTACCAAGAGAACGAAAGTACTCCGTGGTGGAGAAGGAGTGCTTGGCAGTAAAGTGGGCCGTGGATTCACTACGATACTACCTCTTGGGAAGGCGCTTCACTTTGATCTTGGACCACGCTCCCCTGCAGTGGATGCACCGGAACAAAGGAGCAAATGCCAGAGTGATGAGATGGTTCTTATCCCTGCAGCCCTTCAGTTTCGACCTGATTCATAGGGCAGGAACTCTCCAGGGCAACGCTGATGCCCTCTCCCGGATCCACTGCCTCTCGGCAGACGCTCACTCCCCTGTCGTTGAGCTGAGGGGGGGGGGGATGTATGAGAATGTAAGGAGCCGGGTTGTGAGGAATTGACTCTGCTGGGTTTTGAACCCTGGTCCCCAGGCTGCTATACCTCTTCCCTACCACTGCGCCAGCCTGCCTGTTGTGAATTCCATTGAGACCTTATAAGCTTGACTCTGCTAGCAATTGTATCAGTACCTAAGTCTCTTCAGCTGTGTCTGGTCAGGTGTCTGGTCCTTGGCCTATATAAGGCACTTCCTGTCTATTGATCCTTGCCAGATTATTGTGTGGTTTCTGATCACTTCAATAAACCTTGTTCCTGTTTTCACCTACAAGTTTGCGGAACTGGATTATTGCTGACCTTGGCTACTGGTCTCCACAACTTTGTGATTTCTATATCATTACAGAATAATCTGGCCCTTTCATGGAGACCGCCGGGACAGATTCTGCATTGGCCCAGCAGGCTGCTTTATTTGCAAGAACTGTGCAGACCCAGGCAGAGACCATCCAAGTGCTGCAGGACCAGGTAGCTGAACTGCAAAATAAATTTCAGTCAATGCACAGTGAGTATACCAGCTACAGGGCACGTGATGCTGCGGCTGCTACTGTTACACCTGCTCAAGAGGCCCGCTTGCCCCTGCCAGAAAAGTTTGGAGGAGATCGCAAAAAATGTAGGGGTTTCCTAAATCAATGCCGTTTGCACTTCATGATGTTACCTCACCAATTTCCATCTGAAAGAGAGAAGGTGGGATTTATTTTTTCCTTATTCAAAGATGAAGCCCTGGCTTGGGGCTCCCCTCTTCTGGAACAAGACAGTCCAGTCTTGGGTAATCTAAATGACTTTCTTGAGGCCATGTGCCTAGTTTTTGATGACCCAAATCGATGTGCTACAGCAGAAGCCACTCTCCTTCATTTGCATCAAGGGAGGCGCTCCGTGGCTGAATATGCTGCTGAATTCAGACAGTGGGTTGCTGATACTACCTGGAACCAATCAGCCCAGAGGTTCCACTTCAGAAAAGGTCTCTCAGAAGCTATAAAAGATGAGCTAGCTCGTGTTGATCTTCCTGCTGACTTTGATGCATTTGTGCGTTTGGCAATCCGTATTGATCGGAGACTTTCTGAAAGAAGATTGGAAAGACAGGGCTCTTTTAGACCAAGTACTACTCAAATTTCCTATTCAAGAACTTCTACTCCGATCCCACAAACACCTACAGACTCTGAGCCAGAGGCTATGCAGGTAAATCTAATAAGAGGGCCATTATCCAACGAAGAAAAACAGTGGCGACGCACTCACAATTTATGCCTGTATTGTGGTAGTGCAGGGCACTATGCCATCAATTGCCCTAGCAAATCCAAAAGAACAATAGCTATGGTGGCTGAGGGTGCACAGATTCAACACCAATCCCAGATTTCGGATCAACTGGATTCTGTCACACAACCCTTGTTTTCTCTGGCTCATGGTGAAGAGGGTATGTTGACTCAACATCCTCATTTTGTGGTGCCTATCATGTTGCAATGTGGTGATCGTAAAATTTCAACTACCGCTATGATAGATTCTGGAGCAGGCGGAAACTTTATGGACATTAAATTTGCAGCAGGAAATAGAATTCAGTCTATCCCTAATTCTTCACCTGTGTTAATGGAGACAGTTGATGGTTCTCCACTTACGTCAGGACCGGTTACACATGAGACTGTGCCCTTAAAGTTGACTGTGGAAGTGAATCACCATGAGGCTATCTCTTTCCACCTAATTTCCTCAACACAGTTTCCAGTGATTTTGGGGGTACCTTGGCTTGCTCTGCATAACCCACAGATTGATTGGAAGATCAGAACTTTGTCCTTTCCTTCAGAACACTGCTTAATGAATTGTCAACCCTCTAAGGTAACACCTGTTGCCACAACAATTAATGAAATGGTTGCTACAAACTTGACTAAGCTTCCTCTACAATATCGGGATTTTGCAGATGTCTGTGATAAGAAGAATGCTGATCAGCTTCCACCACACAGGCCTTATGATTGCCCAATAGTATGTAATAACTCCCAAAGGTTTAAGTATGGACGCAAGTAAAATTAAAGCTGTGCTGGACTGGCCCATCCCCAAGAATGAAAAAGATGTTCAGAGATTTGTGGGGTTTGCCAATTTTTACAGGCGTTTCATTAAGAATTTCTCTGCCGTTATTACACCGATCACTGAACTCACACGTAAAGGGACTCCTTTTCAGTGGTCCGATAAGGCGGATACCGCATTTTCCCGATTGAAGATTCTGTTTACCTCTGCCCCTGTCCTGGTACATCCTCAGCCGGAATTACCATTTATTGTGGAAGTTGATGCTTCTGATTCAGCTGTTGGTGCTATACTGTCTCAAAGGACTGGACCTAAGATGCTGTTACATCCGTGTGCCTTCTATTCCCGCCAGATGGTGCCAGCAGAAAGAAACTATGACATAGGGAATAAAGAACTATTGGCTATAAAAGCTGCCTTCACCAAATGGAGACATCTCTTGGAGGGAGCTACCCATTCAATTACTGTCCTCACAGATCACAAAAATCTGGAATGTATTCGATCAGCTAAGAGACTGTCAGCCAGACAAGCACGCTGGTCCCTATTCTTCTCAAGGTTTAATTTTTTGGTTACATACCGTCCTGGCTCCAAGAATAGTAAGGCGGATGCCTTGTCTAGAATAGCTGACCCCCTCCATACTACCGTAACCAAGACCACCATCTTGCCAGAGGATATATTTATAGGAGTTACATTTCCTTCTGATCTGATGTCTCGCATTAAAAAGGGCTACTCTGAAGACCCAGTTTTTCGTGATCCTCCTCGTGACCTCCATATGACGATGCGTAATGGGTTTTGGATTTTTCAACAACGTCTGTTTGCTCCGGAGTCAGTGCGACTGGACCTTTTACGTCTCTACCATGACTCAAAACCAGCAGGTCATCCAGGAATCCGAAAGACACAAGAGCTACTTGCCCGATCCTTTTGGTGGCCGAAGTATCATGAGGATGTTAAGAAGTATGTGTCCTCTTGTGATGTGTGTGCCAGACATAAGACTCCTCGCTCATCCCCTGTTGGCTTGCTTCAGCCTCTTCCGATTCCTCATCGTCCCTGGGGATCTATATCCATGGACTTTATTGTGGAACTACCTCCCTCTAAGGAACACACTACCATTCTTGTTGTTGTGGACAGGTTAACTAAGATGGGTCATTTCATACCAGCTCGTGGTCTCCCTTCAGCTAAACAGACGGCTGACCTGGTTATTCGGGAAATATTTCGCTTGCATGGAGTGCCTGATGAAGTAGTTTCTGACAGGGGAGTGCAGTTTACGTCTCGTTTTTGGAAACATTTTTGTTCTAATCTAGGTATTAATGTAAATCTGTCGTCAGCTTTTCATCCGCAAAGTAATGGACAGACTGAGCGAACCAACCAGACTTTGGAGCAATATTTGCGGTGCTATATTAGTTACCTGCAGGATGACTGGCTGGATTTTCTACCCACGGCGGAGTTTGCCTATAACAATGCCCAACACTGCTCCACTTCTTTGAGCCCATTTTTTGCCAACTATGGTTACCATCCGACCTTTCTAGTCAGTCTCCCAATTACTACTTCCATTCCTGCTGTCACTGACCGGCTAACGGCCTTACGTGATTCCCAAGCACTGTTGAAAGAGACTCTTTTGGAGGCTCAGGAATGTTACAAAAGAGCTGCTGATAGGCATAGAAAGGAGGCCCCAGTCTATCACGTTGGTGACAAGGTGTGGCTGTCAACAAGGAATCTCAAGCTTCGGATTCCTTCTCATAAATTGGGTCAAAGGTTCATGGGACCTTTTGAGATCATTGCTCAGATCAATGCTGTCACTTTCCGTTTACAACTCCCGAATTCCATGAAAATACATCCAGTGTTTCACGTTGCACTGCTTAAACCTTTTCATGAAAACACTTTCCCTGGCCGAGCCCTGTCTGCCCCACCTCCAGTCCTCGTGGATGGTGAGGATGAGTACGAAGTGGACAAAATTCTTGACTCCAGGATCTTCTGTGGCAAGCTTCAGTATCTGGTTCGCTGGAAAGGCTATGGTGAGGAGGAGAGCTCGTGGGAACCAGTGGACAATATTCACGCTCCTGATCTCCTTCGGTATTTTCATGTGCAGTACCCTGCTAAACCAGGTAATAGGGCATCCAGAGGCTGCACCTATAGAGGCGGGGGTAATGTGAGGAATTGACTCTGCTGGGTTTTGAACCCTGGTCCCCAGGCTGCTATACCTCTTTCCTACCACTGCGTCAGCCTGCCTGTTGTGAATTCCATTGAGACCTTATAAGCTTGACTCTGCTAGCAATTGTATCAGTACCTAAGTCTCTTCAGCTGTGTCTGGTCAGGTGTCTGGTCCTTGGCCTATATAAGGCACTTCCTGTCTATTGATCCTTGCCAGATTATTGTGTGGTTTCTGATCACTTCAATAAACCTTGTTCCTGTTTTCACCTACAAGTTTGCGGAACTGGATTATTGCTGACCTTGGCTACTGGTCTCCACAACTTTGTGATTTTTATATCATTACACGGGGACAGATTATTGAGGGCTGTTATGTAAGCCATAGGCTGAACTGCTCACTGTATCCAGCTCTCAGGGAGTTAAAACACTTAAATTCACCGGGTCCAGTGCTTTACTATAAAAAACCCACGAAGCCCCAGTGAAGGGGAGGGGTGTGCTGCTGATTGGGCTCTGTCCTGAGTAGTTTGGAAGCTGAAGCCAGAAGCTGGGGCCTTGCTTAGGAGACAATCTGGAAGGAGCCTGTAAAGTACAGCTAGTTGAGAGGACTGACAGCTGCCTGAATTGCTGCGGGGATGACCAAGGTGAATCGTTTGGAGAAGCAATGTGGTGAGTTAGATCCTGCGGTTTCTTGGAGTTGAAGGTACCAGACTGATTATGCCTCAGGGAAGTTGCTGAGTGTGGAACTGACAGAGGCCCTGTTTGAAAGTACCAGACTGATTATGCCTCAGGGAAGTTGCTGAGTGTGGAACTGACAGATGCCCTGTTTGAAGGTACCAGACTGATTATGCCCCAGGGAAGTTGCTGAGTGTTTGACCGGTACATATGCAATAATTTAATACTGCTGTATCAAAGGGTCCCTGGGGTGAAGCATACGGGAGAGACGGGCGGGCCCTATGCTTCATCCGCGGCTACTGATGTAGAAACGTGGAAAAGACTACCGATATACAAGAGACTATTTGTATCCTGGCCACAAGGTGGCAATATAGCAATAGTCGGAGACTATTTGTATCCTGGCCACAAGGTGGCAATCTTTCAATAACCAGAGACTATTTGTAACCTGGCCACAAGGTGGCAATCTTTCAATCACCAGAGACTATTTGTATCCTGGCCACAAGAGGGCAATCTTTCAATAACCAGAGACTATTTGTAACCTGGTCACAAGGTGACAAATTATAATTATTAAAAGACTGTCTTTGTCCTTGCCACTAGGTGGCGCTATTCCTACGAAGTTACTCCTTCCCGAGTACAACGGAGTGGGAGCTCCGTCTTGAAGACACCGGGGTGTAGTCTTTTTGTCCCTGTTGCAGGTAAGCTGCACAGGTATAGTCAGGGCGTTCCTGTGTCACAGTCAGTCCGTATATGTAGATGTTTATTTTCGTTATTTAAGCAGAGTTACTGCTCCTGTTTGTTTTTGTTATTTCATAATAAACCTGTTTGCTGCCTCACCAGAAGGTATCCGTTTCTAACTCAAGAAAGCACAGCTCTACACGGCCATCCTGGTCACAGTATTCATAATAAAGCGACAAGCTTTCAAGAGATAATGCCTCTCTTTATCAAGTCAAAAAGCAATACTGATACAAGTATGAACTAAAAACAGCAAACAAAGAGATGGGGGGGTGGGGAGAAATTGTAAAAACAAGAAAGACAAAATTCATTGGCCAGGGTTAAGTGAGAAACAGACCAGCATTGTGCATAATGTCCTGATAGGTCAGTACGTGAGAAATAGACCAGCATTGTGAATAATGTCCTGATAGGTCAGTAAGTGAGAAACAGACCAGCATTGTGCATAATGTCCTGATAGGTCAGTAAGTAAGTCTATAGATCAGGTTGTAGATAAGAACACAGCAGAGTAAAATAAAGAGCAATACATTTCAACATAGCATGTAGCTAACAAAAACAGTAATAGAAGGGGGGGGGGGAGGTATGTGGAATGTCTTAGCTATAAGATATTAAGATAGTGGTCCAGAAAGCCTAAGTCAATGTTAATGCCCAAATCCTTTGTATTAAAAAATGTAATCATTTTTAATTCAAAGGTTTTCCGCTGTTGGATAGTTCTGAAATTCCCTCTGAGTACTTTTATTTTGAGGTTCTGGATGGAGTGATTCTCCTGGGTGAAATGGTGTCCCACTGCAGTACAATAGCTGTCTTCATTGTGCTTTTTAATGGAGCTTCGGTGAAGGGTCATTCGCGTGTGTAGTTTTTTTAAGGATTTACAACCAGAACTCACAGAGGACACAGAATTGAAACATATATCCCCCCCCCCCTGCCATTCTTGCATTTAGGCAGTGTACATGATACAATGTACTGTATGTGAAAGGGGTGCTACGTTGGAGAAACCAGCCAGAAACTACACATGCGAATGACCCTTCACCGAAGCTCCATCAAAAAGCACAATGAAGACAGCTATTGTACTGCAGTGGGACACCATTTCACCCAGGAGAATCACTCCATCCAGAACCTCAAAATAAAAGTACTCAGAGGAAATTTCAGAACTATCCAACAGCGGAAAACCTTTTATGTCTTATAGCTAAGACATTCCACATACCTCCCCCCCTTCTATTACTATTACTGTTTTTGTTAGCTACATGCTATGCTGAAATGTATTGCTCTTTATTTTACTCTGCTGTGTTCTTATCTACAACCTGATCTATAGACTTACTTACTGATCTATTAGGACATTATTCACAATACTGGTCTATTTCTCACTTAACTCTGGCCAATTAATTTTGTCTTTCTTGTTTTTGGATTTTTTTTTTTCCTCCATTTCTTTTTGTTTACTGTTTTTAGTTCATACTTGTATCAGTATCACTTTTTGACTTGATAAAGAGAGGCATTAACTCTCGAAAGCTTGTCGCTTTGTTATGAATACTTTTGTCCAATAAAAAAGGTATCACTATTTACTACTCTGATTATTCAACTGGATTACTGGACTTTCACGGCTACCTCACTTTTCATATATATATATATATATATATATATATATATATATATATATATCCCACAATAATTAAAGGGAAAATAGAAGATGGCAGCTCAACATTTTTAAAGATCACTGTAGTTTATGAAATACTAGACATATTTGTGAAATCTATTAATATTGGCGCCATTGTTTGCTATCAGCATAAAAGATTTTTGTACAAAATCTTTAATTAGTAGACTTGGCTCATGTCATAAGTATTTTAATTGGGACTGTTAGTTAGCCAGGATGATGGGGAGGGTTATCATACTGGGACTTGCTTTTCTATTTACTTCTATTGCCAACTTGCTACTCATATTGGCAGTTTCAATAAAACTGTATAGAGGTATTCCACCCATTCCTCACAGGTATCTAATCCTGTTAGGAACAAAAGCAATTGCCTGCCACCAAGCTAGCTCTGTATGAGGGTTACACTTTACTCCGGCAGCGCACAGTCACGCGCATCGCTCACAGCAAGCGCTGGTTGAGTTGAGTTTGTCAAATGAGGACTGGTTCTAGAACTTGGGGCCAGTTTCAATGTAAAATATGGCCAGTACTTACAGTCAGGGTTATAGATCATGTAGGTCATACTGCATAGACACATAAACCTGCAAGAGGGAATAACCTAAAGCAATGCTTCTGCCTCATGCCATATACTCAGCAGAATTTCACTCTCCATCTGCCATTTGTCCAGTTCTTTCTACCATCAGGACTGAAGTTGTCACTTATGCAACAGGCTCTGCCAATACCACTGGGCCTCATCCCATCCACTCAACAGAATCTCACTCTCCAACTGCCATTTTGCAAGTTTTATTTACCTTATTTTTCTATCCTCTAAACCTAAACCCACATCATTCTTCTGCCTCTGAACTCATGTAACATGACCAGCGACTTACCCTGTCCACACCCACTCAACTATTTGTGTAACTTTATGATGCAGATTTAGCACTATCACCTCCATTTTTCACAGCTGATACCCCCACAAAATGAATCACTAATTAACCCTTTACTCTATTTTCAATTACTTGCCAAGCGTTTGTTTCTTCCTTTTAATTACTTCTCCTTTTGTTTCATTAATCCCTTTAGATTGTAAATTTGTGAGCTGTCATTTTTCTATTTTTCATATTTGAAACTCAGGGGAGGGCCCTCTACTTTTTGGCATGTGTTTAGTATTTTATTTATTTATTTTTTCTTCTTTATACTCTACCCCTGTGCAGTGCCAAGGAATATGCTGGCGCTTTATAAAAAAATATAATAATAATAATGCATAGGACAAACAATCTATCTACATAAACCTCCCTGTAAGGTGAAGTGCTTGTTAAAAAGGATTTAAACATGATCAATAGGACCCATTTGAACAGGTCTTGTCATAATCCCCCTGACCACAAGCCATTTTAGACTCATATGATCCTCCCAGGATGATTAGTATTTTGAGGAAGGCCATTACTCTAGCCACATAATGACTCCTCTGAGGACTGACTCCTGGGAATATATGGTTGCGGAATGGGAAACTGTACCTTGCCTAAACCACCTGCACAGGGACTGGGATCAGTAGTTGATTTAGTTCTTTAATATGTTGTTATGTTTTGTTAATTACTGTATGTTATGCTGTATGTTTAGTTATAACCATGAGGGGTTAGTGACAGTTGAGAAGTTATGTAATCTGTTATGTAACGTCTGTTCTGACTGAAGTGTGTGTATGCTCCTGACTGGATTAATATACATATTGAAAAAGATATCTAGAAGATATATATGTGTGACATAATCCCTAGAGAAGGTGATAACAGCTATCACTATCTCTGACTGGATTAATATATATATGGAATAAACTATCTAGAAGATATTTATATATCTATAATCTCAAAATCCTTAGACAAGATAATAGCTGCCCTTGCCATTTTAACCTATGTGTGTCACTGTGTGTGTCTGTAACAAGGCCAAACATTCAAGGGTATGTAAACCTTTGATCAGGGCCATTTAAATGATTTCTGTTCTAATTATGATTTAAAAAGGAGCCAAACAACTATGTGATAATAAATGGCTTCATATGATCACTATCCTTCAATAAAAGACATTGTTTTGCAAGATCAGTCATATTTTCTAAATAAATGCCCAAATTTAAAAATTTCTGCCAGCGTATGCAAACTTTTGAGTGCAACTGTGTATATATATATCACATCTATAGTTGTCAGTGTTGGTGACGTTTGCAATGTTGGTAACGCAACTGCGAGCCACGCAAAGCGAGGCGAGCCATGTACGGCGCACGGCTTAGGCTGGATGAGCGCTGAAGGCTCTCATCTACAAGCCTCGCAAATCCAAAATCGGCTAAGCGAGGAAAAAATGGAGGACAAAAAACGTAAAAAAAATTCAGAAACTGGATGAAAACGAGCAAAGCCAGGCATGCAGGACTTAGAAAATACACGACAACAAAGACAGTAACACACACCAACGACGCCAAGCACTCGGGACTTTGAAAATAAAACAAATGGCCTTCAGCGCCTAACATTCAGCAGACACCCAGAGGAGAAACACACAGGTGTGAGGAAAGGCTCGCAATGTGAGCCACAAGATGAGTGCCAAAGGAGCACATTGTGAGCGAGAAGATGAGCCCCAAAGGCGAATATAGATATAGAAAAATAAATAAGTATCCCGATTAAATAAAAAATAAATTAACATGGTATGCAAAATAATTATAATTTAAAATCAATAAACATGTTTAGAAAACAAAGTTTTTAAAAAATATTACAAAGATATACTAATGCTAGCAAGTTAAAAGTATCACTTTGAAAGTAATTTCATTATTATTTAAAATCAATACACATATTTAAATAATATAAATACATTATAATAATAGTAGAAAATAAATATAATAAAAAAGAAAGTCAAAAGCAACATTTGAAAATAAAGTATGCACAACAAAATTCTGGAGCACAAGGAGTTAACTAATTGCCATAGAAACTATAAATAGCTCCACAGAGAAGGCAGCACTGTGCCCCTGATGAGTGAGAAACTGATAGAGCCTCACGAAACACGCGTCAGGAGATTGTGACATCATCAGTAAGCGCGATCACAGCGCAGACCACGCCAACATATCGTGGAGCATGATAGATATAGCTCTATAGCTCCAGGACCACTACTAACTTAAAAGAAAGATAGGAAGCCAATACTTTCACCACAAATTTACAATATAGAAACAACAGGGTATTATATAAGAATAAGAAAATAGAAAAGCAAGAAAAAGAAAAAAGGAGTGAAAGCATAATTAAAGCAATAGACAGAGGCATTAATGAAACATACAGTTTAAGATACAGCATACAATCAGGAGTGTATACATTTTAAAAAATAGCACAGCACCAGCACTTTTAATTATTAAGGTAAAGTAATGACTGTGACAAACTAACAGTCACGAGGTAAAAGATTAATTCAACAATATAAGAATAAATTAGCACAAGCAAGTCACAATAGCACAAGCACTTTAAGATAACAGTTTTGAATAGCTCAATTTGAATTAAAATGCACTTTAAGTAATAGAATCACGAAATTAACATAAATAAAGAGGGTAAAAGATTAACACAAAAGAAACATAAAGGCACCTAAAGCATATACTTAAGTGAAGTGCTGTATTAATAGACAAAACTATAAACAGGTAAAAGGATTATAAAAGAAAAATCCTATATTATGTAAATTAAAAATCAGGGTACCTGATAAGGATTTGATCACGGAAAAATAAACAAAAATACACAAATACAGTTGAATTGAAAAAAAAAAATGTCTTATTGACTGAAGCATAATAAAGTAATTAAATAAAAAAGCTGTATTTAAAGCAAAGAATATAATAAAAACAAAAATAAAAGCTAAATGAACCTTTAATAATTTGCTGGACGGCAAAAAACCCAAAGGATTAAAAACCTTGGGTTTAACATGAATTTTTAATTGTTGCATTTTTAACAATATTTTAAATGTACAAATAAAGATTGAATTTTTTAAAATTAGTATGTGGCAATAATAATTAAACTAAACGCTGCATAAAAGGTGTTTCTGTGCAACCTTGGTTGGTTATTCAAGGATTCCTAAATAGGATCCATAGGACATTTTTTTTTGTACGCATCTAAGTAACAACACCCAAGCCTAATAAATAAACTAAGATCATTTTTTGAGCATTATACACAACTGTATATAATATGAAAAAAATCATCACTACGATATTACTGATGACATCACACTAGACCGCCTATGATGTCACTTAATGCATTTGAAGATGATTTTTTAAATGTATACGGCTACAAATATTTTTCTCAAAGTTATAGTTAATTGTTAGGATGGTATGTTTAAATACAAGCAAAGTCTTAATTTTTTAATTGGTTCACACTTCTTAATTTTATATTTACAGCAAATAAAGCAAGAAAGCACATGAATAGGCCCATATGAAGTTTGCCAATGAACATCTGGATGATTCAGAGGAGAACTGGGTGAAAATGTTGTGGTCAGATGAGACCAAAATCGAGCTCTTTGGTATCAACTCAACTCACTGTGTTTGGAGGAGCAGGAATACTGCCTATAACCCTAAGAACACCATCCCCACCGTCAATTATGGAGTTGGAAACATTATGCTTTGGGGGTGTTTTTCTGCTAAGGGGACAGGACACTGCATTGCATCAAAGGGACGATGGACAGGGCCATGTACCATCAAATCTTGGGTAAGAACCTCCTTTCCTCAGCCAGGGCATTGAAAATGGGTCGTGGATAGGTAACCCAGCATGACAATGACCCAAAACACAAAGCCAAGGCAACAAAGGAGTGGCTCAAGAAGAAGCACATTAAGATCCTGGAGTGGCCTAGCCAGTCTCCAGACCTTAATCCCATAGAAAATCTTTGGAGGGAGCTGAAGGTTCGAGTTGCCAAACATTTAGCCTTGAAACCTTAATGGCTTGGAGAGGATCTACAAAGAGCAGTGGGACAAAATCCCTCCTGAGATGAGATTCTTTGTCAGTGGACAAACGTTCAAAATCAGCAGGCGATCAAATACTTTTCCCCCCACTGTATATATATATATATATATATATATATATATATATATATATATACAGGGAGTGCAGAATTATTAGGCAAATGAGTATTTTGACCACATCATCCTATTTATATATATTGTCTTACTCCAAGCTGTATAGGCTCGAAAGCCTACTACCAATTAAGCATATTAGGTGATGTGCATCTCTGTAATGAGAAGGGGTGTGGTCTAATGACATCAACACCCTATATCAGGTGTGCATAATTATTAGGCAACTTCCTTTCCTTTGGCAAAATGGGTCAAAAGAAGGACTTGACAGGCTCAGAAAAGTAAAAAATAGTGAGATATCTTGCAGAGGGATGCAGCACTCTTAAAATTGCAAAGCTTCTGAAGCGTGATCATCGAACAATCAAGCGTTTCATTCAAAATAGTCAACAGGGTCGCAAGAAGCGTGTGGAAAAACCAAGGCGCAAAATAACTGCCCATGAACTGAGAAAAGTCAAGCGTGCAGCTGCCACGATGCCACTTGCCACCAGTTTGGCCATATTTCAGAGCTGCAACATCACTGGAGTGCCCAAAAGCACAAGGTGTGCAATACTCAGAGACATGGCCAAGGTAAGAAAGGCTGAAAGACGACCACCACTGAAAAAGACACTCAAGCTGAAACGTCAAGACTGGGCCAAGAAATATCTCAAGACTGATTTTTCTAAGGTTTTATGGACTGATGAAATGAGAGTGAGTCTTTATGGGCCAGATGGATGGGCCCGTGGCTGGATTGGTAAAGGGCAGAGAGCTCCAGTCCGACTCAGACGCCAGCAAGGTGGAGGTGGAGTACTGGTTTGGGCTGGTATCATCAAAGATGAGCTTGTGGGGCCTTTTCGGGTTGAGGATGGAGTCAAGCTCAACTCCCAGTCCTACTGCCAGTTCCTGGAAGACACCTTCTTCAAGCAGTGGTACAGGAAGAAGTCTGCATCCTTCAAGAAAAACATGATTTTCATGCAGGACAATGCTCCATCACACGCGTCCAAGTACTCCACAGCGTGGATGGCAAGAAAGGGTATAAAAGAAGAAAATCTAATGACATGGCTGCCTTGTTCACCTGATCTGAACCCCATTGAGAACCTGTGGTCCATCATCAAATGTGAGATTTACAAGGAGGGAAAACAGTACACCTCTCTGAACAGTGTCTGGGAGGCTATGGTTGCTGCTGCACGCAATGTTGATGGTGAACAGATCAAAACACTGACAGAATCCATGAATGGCAGTCTTTTGAGTGTCCTTGCAAAGAAAGGTGGCTATATTGGTCACTGATTTGTTTTTGTTTTGTTTTTGAATGTCAGAAATGTATATTTGTGAATGTTGAGATGTTATATTGGTTTCACTGGTAAAAATAAATAATTGAAATGGGTATATATTTGTTTTTTGCTAAGTTGCCTAATAATTATGCACAGTAATAGTCACCTGCACACACAGATATCCCCCTAAAATAGCTAAAACTAAAAACAAACTAAAAACTACTTCCAAAAATATTCAGCTTTGATATTAATGAGTTTTTTGGGTTCATTGAGAACATGGTTGTTGTTCAATAATAAAATGAATCCTCAAAAATACAACTTGCCTAATAATTCTGCACTCCCTGTATATATATACTGTATATATATATATATCACATATATAGTTTTGAGCATGCGAGTTGTTGCTAATGGTTGCGGTCTCGCGTGGCGAGCCGCGGCCCTTGCGTAGCGAGGGCTGCGGGCGAGGGCCTCAGTTGCTGGCATGGAGCCCCGAACTGCCACCCTCGCAAACTTTACGTCGCAACGCAAACAACACAACACACCAACTACGACCCTCGCAAACTTTACCTCACAACGCAAACAACATACAAGACACGTTAACACACATTACGACCTCGCAACACTCGGACGCAACTCGCAAATATTACAAAATTCAAAACACAATAAATACACACATCACATACATAAAAAGCTTACCTACAGCAAGAGGTAGCATCCAGGACCTCAAAAAAACAACTTACACCTTGATTTCACTCAAAATAAAAGAGTTTAGACACTAAAAAATTAGCTAAGCGAGAGAACAAATGGCCGCCGAACAAAACGAAAACGAGGCTACAAACGCAAACACCATACGAGACACGTTAGCACACATTACGACCTCGCAAAAATTGTCCGCACCCCGCGAACATATTTTTTTTTAAAACACAATAAATACACACAACACACACATAAAAAGCTTACCTACAGCAAGAGGTAGCATCCCACACCTCAAAAAAACAACTTACACCTTCTTTCCAACCAAAATAAAAGAGAAAAAATGGCCGCCGAACAAAACGAAAACAAGGCTACAGCACTCTAAACACGCAAAACACCACAAGAAACTTGCAAAACACCACAAAAGACCTACGGATATTCCGCTAAGACGCATACCACACATTACCCGCCATTTTACGCACACATTCATCACGCTTATACAGCAGCTCCACACCACTAATGCTGCAGCAACATCAAAACAGATTGCCAGCTCTTCAACACAATGCTTCAAAATAGGTAAAGTATATTAATTTATTAATGTATTACATATTTCATTATTACACACCAAACAGCATTAGCTACCTTACAATTTCATTGACGGGCAATTCGCTAGTATATATATATATATATATATATATATATATATATATATATATATATATATACCTCAGGCATTTATGTTTCTTTCCTATATTTAGTGTATGTATATATATATATATATATATATATATATGCCAACGGTTTAGACATTAATGACTGTGTGTTTAGTCATTTTAAAGTGGACAGTAAAATTACACTGTTATACAGGCTGTACACTTACTACTTTACATTGTAGCAGAGCCATTTCTTCAGTGTTGTCACATGAAAAGATATAATACAATATTAACAAAAATGTGAGGGGTGTACTCACTTTTGTGAGATACTGAATATATATATATATATATATATTTATATATATATATATATATATATATATATATATATATATATATATATATATATATATATATGTGTGTGTGTGTAAATATCAGAAAATGTTATTTTCAAATGTTGCCTTTGCACAGTAAGTAAAATGAAAATTCCAGGCATGTGATCCCTTGTTTTTCATGGATCTGAAAGCAATATGTTTGTAATATCTAAAACATGTTCTTTTCTGCATAAATAGGGGGCACAATTTAATATTGGTAACATATTTTATATTCAAAAATGATTTGAACTTCTGTTACATAAGGAATGCTTTGTCATATCAATATGATATTGACCATGGCAAATAGGTAAACAAAAGCATATGTTTTTAATTATACAATAAGTGAAAAGGAACATTTAATTAGATGATGATACATTTATGGAAGAAAGTAACTCAGTTAGAAAATGCATTTACAAAAACAGAATGTTGAGATAAGACTTAATAAAATGACAACATAAGTCTGTCTTATTGAGTATGCTGTAATATACAAAAGGATAAATATAACAAACCTGATCTGTGTTTACAGTGAGAGGTGAAGTACTTCATTATATGATTTAGATAACTAGATAACTATGTTACCTCTTAAGCAAATACTGAACTTGAAACAAATATAAAAATAGTGTCTATATTTCCCGTTTAATTAGTAGAAAAATATGTTATTACTTTTCTAAAGCAATCATTTAAAATGTTTTTTTATTAACACATTTTTATAAAGAACACTGGGAATGTTCATGTAATAACTCAGTATATATCATGACTGCGTTATACAGTACGGCAAATGGTATCCATGTGTTTTTCCTAGGGAACTCATTGTGTATTTGGCATTCGAAGCAAAATAACATCAAAATAGTCATATTATAACACAGCCATTATTAAAGGAAACTGTACCCCCAAATGGAAGTTGTTTTCATATTAAAGAGCATCAAAAACGTCTATACATTGTATTAGATTTTCTCTATAGTAAATCGGAAATGTTTTTGCTGTTGATTTGTAGCTCCAAGTGCTAATTTGTGGCTCAGAACAATTGATAAGGCTAAAGGAGGGGTTCTATCTGAAAACATTTGGGGTCACTATTTTGGCCACTACAGGAATAGACAAGTAAACTCTGATTCTAACACATCAAAGTAGGTGCTGCTCAAATCAAAAGGAGGCTTGTCTTGTCCTCATTATAAACTTTATTATTAAGCAGCTCAAACCTAATGAATTCCCTCTCCTCCATGCATCAACCATCAAAGATCTTCTTGGAAAAATTCCACATGTCCCCCTACTTGTGGGACTATGTTTCCTAGTTACCCAAACCCTTAACATTGTTGGGAACGAGAATCAACCCTTTTATTAAACTTTCACTCACACACTTAAATTGGGTGAAAAAGAAATGTAACCCAACACCCACTTTCTCCACGCTTACCCCAATAATTCCCCACCAACAATCCAACCTCTCTCAAAATTCACGGACCTGGTGGAAATCTACTGGGCTGCTGAGAGTTGGGTCAAGGAACAGAGATAATCAAATCCTCTCATTCGAACAGCAAGATGACATACATCATTTCCCTCTACATGAACGCTTTACATACCAAAGATTTAAACATTTAGTCCAAAAACAAGAAAGCATCTTTAATCAACTTCAGGCATATTGGTTCACAAGAGTGTGCGAAAAATCCCTGCTCAGGCATTTTAGGTCTTATATATGACTCACTTAACACATTGGCGCTCATCCAGCCTAAGTCCTTCTCCGTACACGACTCACCTCGATTTGTGAGGCTTCACCAATTAGCGCCTAAATCCTGCAACGTACATGGCTTGCCTCGCTTTGCGAGGCATCTCAGATGAGCACCTTCGCTGCTCATCCAGCCTAAGTTGTACGCCATACATGGCTCGCATTGCGCACGCGGCTCGCAGTTGCGGCTCGCAGTAACAACCGCGTCGCTTTGCGTGACCAACATCGCAAACGTTCCGAACACTGTTCTCGGTCCAGAACTATATATGTGACTAGCGACTTGCCCGTCAAAAAATTAAGGTCAATAAAAATGTAAGGCTGGCAATGCTGTTTGCCACACAATGTAAGGCTTTTTGTTGTCTGACAAACCCTCCCCTGGTCCTTTTATATATATATATATATATATATATATATATATATATATATATATATATTAATGATAATTAATTAAATAATACATTAATATACTTTACCTTTTTGTAATTAATATATGCAGCAAGCAATATCCTGAAGAGCTAACAATCTGTTTTGATGTTCCTGCAACATACAATGTACATTTGCACTGTTCCTGACCTGAGGTGTAAGTGTCAGCAATGTGTGAAGTGTGCAGTGTAAATATGCTGGGTGCGTGAGGGCAAACCGTTTGTTTAGCTGCGTAATTCGGCATTTTGGAATGGTAATGTTAAAGTTAGTGTTGTAAAATGGCGGTGATTGTCTATGTGTTACGTGGGTGTGGTGCATTTTCTGTTTTCCCAAATAGTGTATTTTATACCTCGTACGTTCCTGTGTAAAAGTCTTATGTGCTTGGTGGTGTTTAGGGGTCGTGTAGCCTCATTTTTGTTTTTTTCATCCGCCATTTCTTTTGTCGCTTAGGCGATTTTCGAGTATTGAAACTCTGCAACTTGTAGGGGTGTAGCCAACAGTCCATTTCCTCTTGCAGTGTATCCTGTGCTAGCTCAGTTGGGGAAGCATGGGGTAGCTCCAAGTACTTGAGCCAGGTCCCACCTGGATCCACGTCCTCAAGCCATTAATCATACTCTTTTGCCAACTCCATTTCTTTATGGACCATCCATCAGCCCAAGTGTGTAGAAGGAGGGCCATTGTGATGCAGGAGTTGGAAGCATTAGGTCCCCATACTCAAGTTCCAAGTCGAGCTCCAATCACACCAAGTCCTCAAGCCGTTCTACTAGCTTCTCACCTGGCTGGAGCCCAAGGGAAACCATCTGCTGATTTAGAATAACTGTCCACCTATCCTCGTCTGTGGTAATCCGTTTCCTTCACCACTCCAGCCTTCTAGATGATGCGGCTCCTTTTATCCCTGATCACCTCTGCTCTGCAGGCCTCCATGTGGTCCCTGACCCCTCTATTCGGGGCTGGCCTTCTTTGGACTTGGGCCTGGATTTGAAGGTTTGGATAAATTGCTGAGTGGTTCCAGGTATCCCGTCAAGCCGCTAAAAGTACTGGACTTCAAAACTGCATAGATCACCATATTCCATCCTTGCTGCTGGTTCTTGCATTGAGATTCCACCACTGCTGACCAGTTGTGACGATTCGCAAGTAGGGGCTATACAAGCCCAGAGCCACCTGCTATGAACTACAGGTTGTCTACCCACAAGGACTGTTGGGTTCTTTGAAATCTCGGCACCAACATCCTGATATCTGGCTTCTGCATCAGACAGAGCCTCCCCATCAGGAATCAGCATTTCCAGTAGTTCCAGTAACCTTCCTGTGGTGGTAGGTAGATAAGTTCAGTATCGCAGCCATCAGGAACAGAATCAGAAAAACACGATTTCTATGTATCGCCAAGTGAACTGACTTTTTTTTAAAAATCACAGCAGTATTTATAGCAGTTGCACAGAGGGGGTGTACACAGCACCACAATGGAAGGGGGGGGGGGCGTGGCAGACAATTACAGGAGATGACCTCACAACCTGAGATAAAAAGGATTAACTCCAATATACATCCTGCCGTCTCTAGCACATATCAGATGTGTCTGACCTCCTCTTTTCCTGATGGGATTAGCTTAATATGGCAAACAATGGAACAAAGCAGGTTTACAAATACAATAGAGGTGTCCATGCAGATAATCCAGTGGTGGAGACAAAAAGTCTGTGCTTTGATGGGCTTAATGGGCCAACACCCAGGCTGGGGAAAAGGTGTCTGTGACAGAAGTCTCCTGGGAAAAAAGGGATGCATTTTTTTTAGATTCTGTAAACCTAATCAACCTAGAACTGATTAGATGCATTCCGTATGCGATCCAAAGACCTGCCAGTGACTATAATCCCTGGTATTCTGGTACCCTCTACCCTATAAAACTGATACCCTATAAAACTGCCTCATTATCGTCTCTGTGAGGTCATCCAGTTTGGTTCCATTTAGGAAGTGCACCTTCAAGAGTTCTATTGCCTCTACTATTCAGCACTATCATCCACACATGAATATCTTTGATAAAAATGAGGCATAACAAAAAAGGCTTATGTATAATGCTAATAAATGGATAAATTGTAACATAAGCTATGAATAATTGTGCAAGGTGCTAACTTGTATAACATTCTCAAAGCTACCTTTAATCTATTTTAGAATAATATTCTGAAATTTATGAATCACAGTGAATATGGTGTAAGTGGATGGAGAATAAAATTACCTGACAGTTAAGAGTTCTTTATGCAATATAACTTCTCTTCTTCACTCAGGAGATTACAGCATTGACCTGCTTCACTGTACCAAGAGAACACATTTACCCTCTCACATAAATTACAAGAGACTAAATTAAAGACAATCTTTGCACAAGACGGACATTTTAAATAGAAAGTTATTGCTTTTGAGTTGTGTAACTTAAGTTCTATTAAGTGATTGGGTTGGTTGTCCAAGAGATATGTCATTAGCGGAAAAATGCATCCTTGTACATTCTTGCCATGTTACTATTGTCCTGCAGAATGCAATAATAACAATATACAGTGCATTGCAAAAGTATTCACCCCCCTTGACTTTTTACCTATTTTGTTACATTACAGCCTTAAGTTCAATGTTTTGATTAAAATGAATCCAAATTTTATGTGATGGATCAGAACACAATAGTCTAAGTTGGTGAAGTGAAATGAGAACAATATATACATAAAACTATTTTTTAGAAACAGAAAACAGAAAATTGTCATGTGCGTATGTATTCATCCCCTTTGTTATGAAGACCATAAAAAGCTCTGGTGCAACCAATTACCTTCAGAAGTCACATAATTAGTGAAATGATGTCCACCTGTGTTAAATCTAAGTGTCACATGATTTGTCATTACATATACACACCTTTTTTGAAAGGCCCCAGAGGCTGTAACACCTAAGCAAGAGGCACCACTAACCAAACACTGCCACAAAGACAAAGGAACTCTCCAAACAAGTAAGGGATAATGTTGTTTAGAACTACAAGTCAGGGTTAGGTTATAAAAAAAAATATCCAAATCTTTGATGATCCCCATTAAATCTATCATAACCAAATGAAAAGAGCATGGCACAACAGAAAACCTGCAGAGAGACGGCCGCCCACCAAAACTAACGGATAGGGCAAGGAGGCATTAATCAGAGAGGCAGCACTGAGACCTAAGGTAACCCTGGTGGAGCTGCAGAGTTCCACAGCAGAGACTGGAATATCTGTACATAGGTCGACAATAAGCCGTACTCTCCATAGAGTTGGGCTTTATGGTAGAGTGGCCAGAAGAAAGCCATTACTTTCAACAAAAAACAAAACGGCATGTTTGAGTTTGCAAAAAGTCATGTGGGAGACTCCCAAAATGTATGGAGGAAGGTGCTCTGGTCTGATGAGACTAAAATTTAACTTTTCGGCCATCAAAGAAAACGTTATGTCTGGTGCAAACCCAACACATCACATGACCCAAAGCACACCATCCCCATAGTGAAACATGGTGGCAGCATCATGCTGTGGGGATGTTTTTCAGCAGCTGAGACTGGGAAACTGGTCATAGTTGAGGGAAAGATGGAGCTAAATACAGAGATATTCTTGAGCAAAACCTGTACCACTTTGTGCGTGATTTGAGGCTAGGATGGAGGTTTACCTTCCAGCAGGACAATGACCTCAAACACACAGCTAAAGCAACACTTAAATGGTTTAAGAGGAAACATGTAAATGTGTTGGAATGGCCTAGTGAAAGCCCAGCCCTCAATCCAATAGAAAATCTGTGGTCAGACTTAAAGATTGCTGTTCACAAGCGCAAACCTTCCAACTTGAAGGAGCTGGAGCAATTTTGGAAGGAGGAATGGGCAAAAATTTGAGTGGTAAGATGTGGCAAGATCATAGAGACTTATCCAAAGCGACTTGGAGCTGTGATTGCCCCAAAAGGTGTCTCTACAAAGTATTGACTTTCGGGGAGGGGGGGGGATAGTTATGTACATTAACGTTTTATGTTATTATTTCCTATTTGTTGTTTGCTTCACAATAAAAATAAAAAATAAACATCTTCAAAGTTGTGGACATGTTCTGTAAATTAAATGATGCAAATCCTCAAACAATCCATGTTAATTCCAGGTTGTGAGGCAACAAAAGACGAAAAATGCCAAGGGGGGTGAATTATTTTACAAGGAATTGTAAATAAGAACTCTGTAATGATATAGGGATCACAAGGTTGTGGAGACCAGTAGCCAAGGTCAGCAATAATCCAGGTCAGCAACTTGTAGGTGAAACAGGAACAAGCTTTATTGAAGGGATCAGGAACCAACAATAATCTGGCAAGGATACAGAGACAGGAAGTGCCTTATATAGGCAAAAAATCAGACAGCTGACCAGACACAGCTAAAGAGAGTTTTCACTGATTTCATTGCTTTTAGAGTCAAGGTGTAATGATATAGAAATCACAAAGTTGTGGAGACCAGTAGCCAAGGTCAGCAATAATCCAGTTCTGCAAACTTGTAGGTGAAAACAGGAACAAGGTTTATTGAAGTGATCAGAAACCACACAATAATCTGGCAAGGATCAATAGACAGGAAGTGCCTTATATAGGCCAAGGACCAGACACCTGACCAGACACAGGTGAAGAGACTTAGGTACTAATACAATTGCTAGCAGAGTCAAGCTTATAAGGTCTCAATGGAATTCACAACAGGCAGGCTGGCGCAGTGGTAGGGAAGAGGTATAGCAGCCTGGGGACCAGGGTTCAAAACCCAGCAGAGTCAATTCCTCACATTACCCCCGCCTCTATAGGTGCAGCCTCTGGATGCCCTATTACCTGGTTTAGCAGGGTACTGCACATGCAAAGACCGAAGGAGATCAGGAGCGTGAATATTGTCCACTGGTTCCCACGAACTCTCCTCCTCACCATAGCCTTTCCAGCGAACCAGATACTGAAGATTGCCACGGAAGATCCTGGAGTCAAGAATTTTGTCCACTTCGTACTCATCCTCACCATCCACGAGGACTGGAGGTGGGGCAGGCAGGGCTCGGCCAGGGAAAGTGTTTTCATGAAAAGGTTTAAGCAGTGCAACGTGAAACACTGGATGTATTTTCATGGAATTCGGGAGTTGTAAACGGAAAGTGACAGCATTGATCTGAGCAATGATCTCAAAAGGTCCCATGAACCTTTGACCCAATTTATGAGAAGGAATCCGAAGCTTGAGATTCCTTGTTGACAGCCACACCTTGTCACCAACGTGATAGACTGGGGCCTCCTTTCTATGCCTATCAGCAGCTCTTTTGTAACATTCCTGAGCCTCCAAAAGAGTCTCTTTCAACAGGGCTTGGGAATCACGTAAGGCCGTTAGCCGGTCAGTGACAGCAGGAATGGAAGTAGTAATTGGGAGACTGACTAGAAAGGTCGGATGGTAACCATAGTTGGCAAAAAATGGGCTCAAAGAAGTGGAGCAGTGTTGGGCATTGTTATAGGCAAACTCCGCCGTGGGTAGAAAATCCAGCCAGTCATCCTGCAGGTAACTAATATAGCACCGCAAATATTGCTCCAAAGTCTGGTTGGTTCGCTCAGTCTGTCCATTACTTTGTGGATGAAAAGCTGACGACAGATTTACATTAATACCTAGATTAGAACAAAAATGTTTCCAAAAACAAGACGTAAACTGTACTCCCCTGTCAGAAACTACTTCATCAGGCACTCCATGCAAGCGAAATATTTCCCGAATAACCAGGTCAGCCGTCTGTTTAGCTGAAGGGAGACCACGAGCTGGTATGAAATGACCCATCTTAGTTAACCTGTCCACAACAACAAGAATGGTAGTGTGTTCCTTAGAGGGAGGTAGTTCCACAATAAAGTCCATGGATATAGATCCCCAGGGACGATGAGGAATCGGAAGAGGCTGAAGCAAGCCAACAGGGGATGAGCGAGGAGTTTTATGTCTGGCACACACATCACAAGAGGACACATACTTCTTAACATCCTCATGATACTTCGGCCACCAAAAGGATCGGGCAAGTAGCTCTTGTGTCTTTCGGATTCCTGGATGACCTGCTGGTTTTGAGTCATGGTAGAGACGTAAAAGGTCCAGTCGCACTGACTCCGGAGCAAACAGGCGTTGTTGAAAAATCCAAAACCCATTACACATCGTCATATGGAGGTCACGAGGAGGATCACGAAGAACTGGGTCTTCAGCGTAGCCCTTTTTAATGCGAGACATCAGATCAGAAGGAAATGTAACTCCTATAAATATATCCTCTGGCAAGATGGTGGTCTTGGTTACGGTAGTATGGAGGGGGTCAGCTATTCTAGACAAGGCATCTGCCTTACCATTCTTGGAGCCAGGACGGTATGTAACCAAAAAATTAAACCTTGAGAAGAATAGGGACCAGCGTGCTTGTCTGGCTGACAGTCTCTTAGCTGATCGAATACATTCCAGATTTTTGTGATCTGTGAGGACAGTAATTGGATGGGTAGCTCCCTCCAAGAGATGTCTCCATTCGGTGAAGGCAGCTTTTATAGCCAATAGTTCTTTATTCCCTATGTCATAGTTTCTTTCTGCTGGCACCATCTGGCGGGAATAGAAGGCACACGGATGTAACAGCATCTTAGGTCCAGTCCTTTGAGACAGTATAGCACCAACAGCTGAATCAGAAGCATCAACTTCCACAATAAATGGTAATTCCGGCTGAGGATGTACCAGGACAGGGGCAGAGGTAAACAGAGTCTTCAATCGGGAAAATGCGGTATCCGCCTTATCGGACCACTGAAAAGGAGTCCCTTTACGTGTGAGTTCAGTGATCGGTGTAATAACGGCAGAGAAATTCTTAATGAAACGCCTGTAAAAATTGGCAAACCCCACAAATCTCTGAACATCTTTTTCATTCTTGGGGATGGGCCAGTCCAGCACAGCTTTAATTTTACTTGCGTCCATACTTAAACCTTTGGGAGTTATTACATACCCCAGGAATTGAATTTCTGTTTGTTCAAACTCACATTTTTCTAGTTTAATGGATAGGCGGTGGGTACGAAGGCGCTCTAGAACTATACGGACCTGTTTTCTGTGGTTTTCAAGATTATCAGAGAATATTAGGATATCATCCAAATATGCCACAACAAACTGATCCAGGAGATCTCGTAGTACATCATTGATAAGATGCTGGAAAGTTGCAGGGGCATTACACAGCCCAAAAGGCATTACTAGATATTCGTAATGCCCGTACCTGGTTCTGAAAGCTGTTTTCCATTCATCATTGAGTCTTATGCGAACCAGATTATATGCCCCCCAAAGATCAAGCTTCGTAAATATTTTAGCTGAGCGGAGTCTCTCCAAAAGTAATCAGGAATCAGAGGCAAGGGGTAGCGGTTTTTAACAGTGATGTTATTAATGTCCCTGTAATCAACGCATGGCCGTAGGCTGCCATCTTTCTTTTCTACAAAGAAAATAGGAGCTCCTGCTGGAGAAGTAGATGGTCGAATAAAGCCTTTGGCAAGATTTTCTTGTAGGTATTCACGAAGAGCTTTCAATTCAGGCTCAGAAAGGGAATATATACGGCCAAATGGGATAGCAGCCCCAGGCAACAGCTCTATTGGGCAATCATAAGGCCTGTGTGGTGGAAGCTGATCAGCATTCTTCTTATCACAGACATCTGCAAAATCCCGATATTGTAGAGGAAGCTTAGTCAAGTTTGTAGCAACCATTTCATTATTTGTTGTGGCAACAGGTGTTACCTTAGAGGGTTGACAATTCATTAAGCAGTGTTCTGAAGGAAAGGACAAAGTTCTGATCTTCCAATCAATCTGTGGGTTATGCAGAGCAAGCCAAGGTACCCCCAAAATCACTGGAAACTGTGTTGAGGAAATTAGGTGGAAAGAGATAGCCTCATGGTGATTCACTTCCACAGTCAACTTTAAGGGCACAGTCTCATGTGTAACCGGTCCTGACGTAAGTGGAGAACCATCAACTGTCTCCATTAACACAGGTGAAGAATTAGGGATAGACTGAATTCTATTTCCTGCTGCAAATTTAATGTCCATAAAGTTTCCGCCTGCTCCAGAATCTATCATAGCTGTAGTTTAAATTTTACGATCACCACATTGCAATGTGATAGGCACCACAAAATGAGGATGTTGAGTCAACATACCCTCTTCACCATGAGCCATAGAAAACAAGGGTTGTGTGACAGAATCCAGTTGATCTGCAATCTGGGATTGTTGTCGAATCTGTGCGCCCTCAGCAGCCATAGCTATTGTTCTTTTGGATTTGCTAGGGCAATTGATGGCATAGTGCCCTGCACTACCACAATACAGGCATAAATTGTGAGTGCGTTGCCACTGTTTTTCTTCATTGGATAATGGCCCTCTTATTAGATTTACCTGCATAGCCTCAGGCTCAGAGTCTGTAGGTGTTTGTGGGGTTGGAGTAGAAATTCTTGAATAGGAAATAGGAGTAGTACTTGGTCTAAAAGAGCCCTGTCTTTCCAATCTTCTTTCACAAATGCATCAAAGTCAGCAGGAAGATCAACACGAGGTAGCTCATCTTTTATAGCTTCTGAGATACCTTTTCTGAAGTGGAACCTCTGGGCTGATTGGTTCCAGGTAGTATCAGCAACCCACTGTCTGAATTCAGCAGCATATTCAGCCACAGAGCGCCTCCCTTGATGCAAATGAAGGAGAGTGGCTTCTGCTGTAGCACATCGATTGGGGTCATCAAAAACTAGGCACATGGCCTCAAGAAAGTCATTTAGATTACCCAAGACTGGACTGTCCTGTTCCAGAAGAGGGGAGCCCCAAGCCAGGGCTTCATCTTTGAATAGTGAAAAAATAAATCCCACCTTCTCTCTTTTAGATGGAAATTGGTGAGGTAACATCATGAAGTGCAAACGGCATTGATTTAGGAAACCCCTACATTTTTTGCGATCTCCTCCAAACTTTTCTGATAGGGGCAAGCGGGCATCTTGTGCAGGTGTAACAGTAGCAGCCGCAACATCACGTGCCCTGTAGCTGGTATACTCACTGTGCATTGACTGAAATTTATTTTGCAGTTCAGCTACCTGGTCCTGCAGCACTTGAATGGTCTGTGCCTGGGTCTGCACAGTTCTTGCAAATAAAGCAACCTGCTGAACCAATGCAGAATCTGACCCGGCGGTCTCCATGAAAGGGCCAGATTATTCTGTAATGATATAGGAATCACAAGGTTGTGGAGACCAGTAGCCAAAGTCAGCAATAATCCAGTTCAGCAACTTGTAGGTGAAACAGGAACAAGCTTTATTGAAGGGATCAGGAACCAACAATAATCTGGCAAGGATAGAGAGACAGGAAGTGCATTATATAGGCCAAAAATCAGACAGCTGACCAGACACAGCTAAAGAGAGTTGTGACTGATTTAATTGCTTTTAGAGTCAAGGTATCAGATCAAATCTGCAAGAGGCAGCAACATGCAAGGTCCAGCAACATGCAAACCAGGGTTCAAATCCCAGCAGAGTCAATTCCTCACAAACTCCTACAGTATATATCAAAATGGGTATGGGGGAATGGCGAGATATCTTAGACACTTCTCTCCTGTGACAAACTACAAGGATGTAGAATTCACTAGACTGATAAAAGCCTGTTTGCTAGTTAAGTCAGTTGGACTTGGTTCTCTTCTTACTTTAAAATTCTTATCACCTATAGATTGGAATGTAAAAGAGATTAAGCTGTCCTACCACTTTTGGGTTGAAACCGAGCATTGCTTTGGCAACTCTTTGCTTGATTATGAGGGATATTTCATTTCTTCTGTGGGCTCTTGGAAAATCTAGACACGCTATTAAAATACAAATATATTACACTATCAACAAAAGTTTACATAGTTAGAACTATGGTATTCCCAGTAGTAACATACAGGATGTGAGAGCAGCATCATAAAGAAGGCTTACTGCCGAAGAAATGCTGCCTTCGAATTGTGGTGTTGAAGAAACCTGCTTTGAGTCCCTTAGACTGCAAGAAGATCTAAACAATCTATAGGAAATAAAGCCAAATTGTCCTCTGGAAGGTTTGATCATAAGGCTGAAGCTCAAATATATTGGTCAAATCATGAGAAGACAGGTTTCCTTAGAGAAGAAGCTGGGAAAGATTAAAGGCAAATGAAGAAGGGAACAGCAGAAGCAGAGATGGATATATAAGGGCCAATGAAGCAATGAGAATGAGCTTGAGTGAGCTCAGAGGGGCAGTGGGTGACAGGTGTGCCAGGTGTGCTGCAGTCCATAGGGCAACGAAAAGTTGGACATGGCTCAATGATTAAACCACATCAACTAGTTTTGAGGCTGTACCCCATACTGAAACTGGGCTTAGCAGATTGTGACAAATCTGCAGGGCTGAGGTAGATGTGAAAACTGACCTTATCCTCCCTGAACTGGCACTAGACTGGACAAACTGGATATGGAACAGATGACTAGACAGGATAAGGCAGGAAACTGTATACAAGTAGAATACACAAACCCACCTGTCAGGAATGTACTGACAGGTCACCACCATGTTCCATGAACTGGCAGATAATTCTGGGAGAGACTGGACTAAATACCCTCAAGTGTTCCCTTATTGGCTCTGGAATTAGTTAAGCTCCTAGCCATGCTTCTGATAGAAATACCTTTGCCTGACATAGGAGCAGTATGAAGTGTGGTTCTCCCTGCAGCAACCTGCCCAGGGTCTCCATCTTTTTTAAATTCAATAGGATTAACTCCTGTTTGTCTGGCAGCAGTAGCATAAAGATTAACCCCAGAATGGCTTCATGCACATGTCTTTGCTGGACCGGCCAGACAAATCCCTGACAGACTACCCGGTCTTCAAAACTGTTTGTTACTCATTGGCTCTGCAAACATATTGTGAGATCATCAGTCCAGGCTCACTGAACACTCTGGAATCTGAGATACTACCAAATACTGGTGGCACAGCATTTACACAAAGTTCAAAATATATTTATCTGAAAATGGCCATAGGTTGACTGACGCAGGAATCTGACCATCATTCAAAACTCTAGATGACTTAACATATAACTCCATTGAGAGGCTTATCGAGCAGAGAGCAGGGAGAAACAATATGGTATCCTCTGCGGCAAAACCCAGCAAGAGCACCTAGTCAAGACAAGCAACTGGAGAGAGGCAAGAGACACAGTGGTGAGATCCCACAGGAAATCAAGGGATTGAGACAGCGAGAGGGAGAAGAGATTGAAGGAGACACTGAGGTGACTGAATGTGAGTCTCTGGGGGGCAAACGCTGGCAAGCCGCAGAGCATAGCAGCATCAGAGGAATCAGAGAGAAGGAATATTGTCATGAGAGATGTGGCTAGAGGTCTTTGAAGTTTTGAGACAGATGGCACAGATAACCAAGCTAATTTGGTGATTTAAATAATCAAGTAAGCGGTGAAGTAGAAGGGAAAAAGACATATATGGAAGGGGAGATACTCTGGGTGAATGGACTAAAGCTAATATCCACAAGATAAAATCTAATGAAGAAGAGGGGGGGAAAGGAAGAGGATAATCAAGTAAAGTTTAATGAGTGAAAATGCACTCTTCTAGGTTGAAAGCTATATCTAACCCTCCACTGATTATTTCAATAGAGAAAAAACAAAATATCCTAAATTTCTGAAGGGTTAAACAAAGTAAGGAATAAAAATCATAACCCCATAAAGAGAAAAGCCAAAGAAAAAACTGTTTCTAAAACCCATTGCCCAACTTTTTCTCACCTAAAGATAGAAAGTACCTATCATCCCATTTTGATATATCCCTTTCTGTGAAATCTCCCTCAGAATAACTAAATAATAGAGAATCTGAAATAGTGGTCTCTCTTGCAGGTCCTGCTTCTCTGGACGATGATAAACTTCCAGTATGAAAAGCTTGCTGGCTGACTTCCAATTCTATCTAGGATCATAGGTTAAACAAGACATTCTACAACCAGTGTTTTCAACTCCAGTCCTCAGGAACCACCAACAGCTCATATTTTAGGTACATCCCCACTTGAGCACAGATGAGCTAAACAGAGGCTTAGCATGTGGTTAAAAAGAATGACTGAGCCTTTGATTAGCTTATCTGTGCTCAAACAGGGATATACCTAAATTGTGAACTGTTGGTGTTCCCTGATGACTAGAGTTAAAAACCCTGTTGAACAATTTCAAAGCTATTTACTGTCTTTTTATCAGAGTAGAGAAATATTGAAGCTAAGCATGGAAATCTGAATAAAGGCCACCTGTCCATACTCTCTTACACTAGAACTCTAGAGGAAGAACTAAACAAATATATCTACAAAGAAGATAGCTGTACAGGAATAACATCAGAATAAAATGGATCCCAGAATCCATATCAAGTAAAGAATTGAATACATTTATTACAGGCTTCCTTCTTTCTATTGCTTTTCCAGAATTGTTTTTCCTTTTCATTGAGAATTACTTCCTGGTATCCTAGTTGGTCTACTCTATTCCATATATTATAGGTGACTTATTTATTTTACATTGTAGATTAATAAAGATTGATTTTAGTACTCCCTTCCCCCATTGTCGATTTATACTGTCGGTGAAGGTAACATGGAATCTAACTTCACCAACACATAGTATATGGTTATGCTAAATTTGATATATAAAACTAAATCTAGAGGGGATACAAGCTTTTTTAAAAAGATTAGGTTGGTTGAAGAATTTAGGGCGATCGATGAAAATAAGAGATACATCATCTGTTTGGGTACCCTAAATAATGTGAGATATACAATAGTTAATATATATGTTCTCAATTATAAACAAAATAGTTTTTTGGGCAGATTTCTGAAGCATATCTTTAGGATAAGATCTGGTGCCCTAGTCTTGTGTGGAATTTTTAATAGGATATTAGATCCAAAAGTTAGATAGGATTTTGTCATTGAAAGCTGAGGCAGATGATCAATTTATTAGGAAATGCAGATTATTTTCCAGATTATACAACAATAATCTATATGATGCTTGGAGGACTTTCCACCCAAGAGAGTTAGATTATACCTATTTTTCAACAAGACACAAGTTGTATACTATAATAGACTATTTCTTAGTGTATAATAAAATCTTGGAAAAGTTTAGCAGAGTTAACATAGGGAAAATTAGCTGGGTGGATTATGCAATAACAAGAATGAAATTAATAGATGGAGAAGAAATGGAAATAGAAATGTATGGAAAATGGATGTTTCTTTGTTTAGATCTCCAGCAAGGATGCAACACCTAGAAAGATAAATACAATCCTTTTTCTATTTAAATACCCATATGGCATATATGTCTGAGCAGTTCAGAGTAAGAGAGATAGAGGAAAACCATATTTAAAACATTATATGTTGGAGATATCAATTGGAGATAACTTATAAATTGGCACCTAACTCAATAAATAGAAGGTAAATATCTCATCTCCAGGCCCAGAATAAAACAATTCTGCAAGCGCAGACAGATAATCTTATTTGGAAATTCCAACGAAAGCAATATTCTATAGGAAATAGAGTGAAGAAATTCTAGCAAATAATCTGAAAAACGATGAATACAGAAACATATTGACACATTAACTTGGTAAAGTCTCTGAGAATGAGCTGGAGAAGTTGAATCAGGAATTTGGCGATAGGGATGTAGAACAACCTCAAAATGCTCCAGGTCCAGATGGCTTTGTAAATTAGTATTACAAACTTTTTTCCAGTGTTAGTAAGTTATTTCAAATATTAGTAGTAAAAAAAAGAATTTGTAGGATTTCTTGCTCCCAATGCAGCTGTAGTTATAATTTTAAAGTAAGATAAAGATCCATCTGCTTGAACTTATTGGCCTATTTCCCTGGTGAATGTAGATGTGAAACTGTATAAGAAACCTCCCATGGCCATTATAAAGATGTTTTATATACTACAAACCCAGTGTATAGCACTACTGTAGTGCTTGTGAAAATAGTGACGTAAGTATAAATGAGGGTGAATGAGAAACAAATAAATTATATATATATATATATATATATATATATGGTAGTTACATGTATAGGCAGAAAGTGACTATCGGCAGAGCTTCCAATGGTGCAGTTGATGCAGTTTATCAGGGCCCTCCTTTGGATGGGGGGTAGTGCTGTGCTGTGTATTTTATTTTTTTGCATTTCATTTTTTTCTAAAGTGTAGGGGCCCCTGGGCCCCCTCCCAGCCCAACCCACCAAGCCCTTCTTGGTGCCCCATAGGCCCCCCTGGACCTCCCTGCCCACACCCCATGCCAGAAAGTGGTGCTTGCCTATTTGAAAAAGAGCATTTCTACTGAAGCTCCAAGAGGAAGCAGTGTGGAGCAGTTAAGCACAATGGATATGTGTATCAGGGAAGAAGATAAGAAATAAGAGAGAGAGAGAGAGAGATAAGAGAGTAAGGGCTGTAGAGTGACAGCCATGTACAGTGTGGATGGGTTCTGTGAGAGGGGAGCAAAGGAGATACATATGGTTGCTATGTGAAGTGGGTGCTGAGAGGGTTTGGGTGCTCTAAGTGGATGGATGCTGAGAGGGGATGGGTTCTGACAAGGACTGGGTGCTATGTAGGGATCAAAGCTAAGAAGGGTGGGTGCTGTGTGGGGGTGGATGTTGAGAAGAACCTGGTACTATGTAGATATGAAGCTATACTGCACACAGAAGAGGTTTGCGCATGCAGGAAGTAATGGAAGAGGAACAGCTATGGAAAGGGGGTCTTGGGGGCAGCAATGAGAGAGGGTCTGGCAGAGGGGAAAGGAATATAATGGTATATGGGGGAAGGGCTAGCGCAAGCACATTTTTACAACCCTGCTTGGGGGCCCAAAATCTTTTTTTGCAACATGGCCCTCAATCCTCTAGCTTTGCCACTTTCTGTAGGTGTATATAAATCATCACATCTGCCAACTCAGTCCATATGAGGTGAATACCCACAGTAAATCCCATGATCACGAGTGATCTAGTCTGCCTCCAAGTGAGGTTTAGTCACATATAATTCCAAGAGTCTGTCAGCTTAATTCTCTTGACTGTAAATAAGTCCCAAATGTACACGATCCATAGGGTTTTGCATTTTCTTAATTAAGCACTGTTCACATCTGTGCTTTGTAATATGTCACAGAGAAAATGGGTGTATAGGGGAAGCAGCACACAAACTCCTAATAGTATAAACCAGTATATTTATTACACCATATAACATGTATCACCCTCAATTACAATGTGGTATACTAATGGCATATGAGGGAGTCCATCTGCGCAGATCAGGATACAACGCAATGGAGACATTTCCTCGAATAGTATATTTCCAGGCAGGATATTTTTTGCAGTCTAATTGCAATATCTTTGTAAGGTAATCTAGTAATTGATGGTCTTGGTTGCTCTATAGTACACAAATAGTTTCAGTCACTCTGAAAGCTTTGCAAAATACCCCTCTCTATTGTACACCTACACTTAAAGGGCTATAAATCCCTTATAGTGTGGTCCCCAAGAGATAAACAGACTATAAGAGGTCACAATCTGATAGGACCAGAATTGCAGTACTCTTCCACCAAGTAATTAAATACGGCTATAAATCCATAGACTCCCTCCTACTTATAAAAGAGGGTACACAAATCAATGTTGTAATGAATTAGTAGTTAGCAGTCCCAAATGGGGAAAGAACTTACAGCACAATAAAACTAAAATGAAAATATCAAGCTAATACCACAGTATCAAATGCATTGCAAGGTCTGTCTCAATGATGAAATACTCAATAATGTGACAAGGATTAAATATCTCCTACATGCAGGCGATATTTGCATATATTATTATTTGCAAAATGGTTGGTGGTTAAAAAGTGGAAACAGAAGAACCTCTATTTTTCTGTTAATATAATTTAATTGATTCCACAATATATAGGGCTTTTACAAGTTATAGAACTGAATCAGAAGAAAAAACAAATATTACAACATTAACCTACTCAAATAGTGGTCATATTTTCTATATTAATTGAATATCACAAATTAGACTAAATACTTTCTGCATCCTAATATAACTGTTAAGATATTAATAGCAAATATTCTAATATTCTACTTATTGAGGCATATAGATTGTAAAGCCTCAATAGCCAGCCTATAACATCTGTGCCAAATAACCGAAACTCCATCTCGCAAGTAATTTCCAGCCTGACAGATCACAACGCCCAAAGTAACTGCTACAAAGTTCACCTTAATGAAAACATTTACTTATGGCTTGATGTGAATTCAGTATGTTGCATGATTTCTAAAATACCTGCAAGTGTCAAGGTTTTATTGCTTTCATAAACTTCTCCAGGGAAGACGGAGGTTTAGATTTATCACTGGCAGTGGATTGTGTTAATGAGCCAATTAAAAAGTCTTTAATCTCTAAAGTTTTTGAAAAAAATATATATATTTTTTTCTAATTTACAGATACTTCTTATATGTTATCAGAATTAGATGTTAGTGGGTATTGTTATATTAGTAAATTATAATGTAAGAAAAATGCTTTAATGTTTGAAACTGTTTTCTCCGGGCCTATTACTTCTGAACATTCTTTATAGTAGAGGTTGTCAGCTATTCCTAAATAACCAATGATTCTGTGTAGCAGACACACCTTTCATATGATGTAAAAGATTAATAATATTTTTTAATAATTAATAACAGAGATAGTGGTGTAAGATTCAAGTACAGCATTGTTAGAATGTCAAAAACACCAACTATCTCTAAATATTATCCAGCCGCTAATAATTTACTCTAATATTTCTATTTTTCTCAAATGCTTGAACCCCATTGAATGTTCACAATAAACAAAAAATATACCTTTATCTGTTTTACTCTTGGAGTACTACACTATTTATGAATATGCAATTATAAACATGACTTAAAAGAGCATGTATTTAGCTTTTATGTATTATTCCTTGATTTCTGACCAATTAAAAAAAGTGTTATTTGCACAAACTGTGCGAAGCGTTAAAACAGATCTTCTGGTCTGTCATTCAGTAAAATTGGGATGTTGTGTGTTCTTCATTTGTACACACACTTGATAAATGGACTAACAGATGTTCCTATGACAGTGAATAGCACATATTCTTCATAAATGTTGGAGACTGGCAGAACATCTTTTTCTGTTAGGTAAATAACACATTGAAGCATTGAAGCATTTACATTAGTTAGAGGAACTTTTCATAGATTCCTTCAGACATGATTTTCCAATGTTTCTTGTGCTAAACTATGGGCATAATGGAGTTTTATTTATTATTAATTAGCATTTATGCAACCTTAAAAAGAATGGCTTTATTATGGCAATAACATGGTAGTAATGTGTCGACAGTTTGCTTTGTTGTTTCATATTTATAAGTAATACTAGCGACTTGCCCATCAAAAAATGACGGTCAATAAAATAAAGTGTTGAAATGCTGTTTGTCACACAATGTGAGTGTACTGTGTGCCTCAAGTAACTAAATTCCTCAAAAAGCAGAAATCTACATTACATAAAATAAGAAAAAATAAAATCACCAAAAATAAAAAATGTACCTTACAGAACAAAAAAAAAACCTAAGTCACAAAAAATAAAAAAGGAACATTACAGAAAATAACAAAGTACATTACAACCCCCCCTCACTACAAAATGTTTTAAAAAATTACACACCTGAAAATGAAATACATATAATACATACATATAATACAAAACAATACAACACAATTAAATAAAATACAATACAATTCAATCACATATTATAATTGTCTAACTGCGATTCGTCGTCACGCTTCAGACGAATCGCAGTTAGACAATTATAAACTGCTGCGCATTGCACAGAGCGCGGCGCGAGCCGCACTTGGGCAGAGCGTGGCGCGAGCCGCGCATGCGCATTACGCAGAGCGCGGCGCGAGCCCCGAGAGCAGATGAAAGAGTGGGGAAGAGGGGGGGTAGAGGCACAGAGGGAGAGTGGGGAAGAGGGGAGCGAGAGTGGGGAAGAGGGGGGGAGAGGCACAGAGGGAGAGTGGGGAAGAGGGAGAGTGGGGAAGAGGGGGGGGGAGAGGCACGGCACAGAGGGAGAGTGGGGAAAAGGCACAGAGGGAGAGTGGGGAAGAGACACAGAGGGAGGGGGGAGAGACACAGAGGGATAGGTGGGAAAGAGACACAGGGGAGGTAGAGGAGGGGGAAAAGACACAAGGGAGGGAGAACAGGGGGAAGATACACATGGGAGGGAAATGGGGGGGTGGAGAGGGGAACAGACACAGGGGGAAGGGGGAAAGAGACACAGGCCAGGGGGGAACAGGCACAGAGGGAGAGGGGGGAAGAGGCACAGAGGGAGAGGGGGGAAGAGACACAGAGGGAAGGGGGGGAAGAGGTACAGAGAGAGGGGGAAAGAGGCACAGAGGGGGGGGACAGAGGAAGGGGTGAAGAGACACAGTGGCGAGACACACAGAGAGAGGCGGGGGAAGAGGCACAGAGGGAGAGGGTGGAAGACACAGAGTGGGGAGAGACACAGAGGGTGAGGGGGAAGAGACAGGGAGGAAGAGGCACAGAAAGAGGAGGGGGAAGAGACACAGGGGAGTGAGAGGAGGGGGAAGAGACACAGGGGAGAGAGTGCAGGGGGGAAGATACACAAGGGAGGGAAATGGAGACACGAGGAAGGCCGTAACAGACACAGGGGGAGGGGGAAAGAGACACAGGCCAGGGGGGAACAGACACAGGGGAGGGTTGGGGGAGACACGGGGGGGGGAGAGATGCATGAGAGGGAGAAGGGGGAAAGAGACACAGGGGAGGGGTTTAGAGACACAGGAGGGAGAGGGAGGTAAAAACACAGGGGGGCAGGAGATACAAAGGAGATAGACGAGGTGGAAGGAGACACAAGGGAGGGAGAGGAGGGGGGAAATAAGACACGAGGGAGGAAGTAGACAGAGGGAGAGACTCGCAATGAGCTCCAAAGGGGCTCATTGCAAGGCCTGTGATGAGCGCCAAAGGCGCTCATCACAAGGCCAGTAAAGTAGAGGGGGAGAGGCTTACATTGTGTGGCAAACAGCATTGCCAGGCTTCAGTTTTTATTGCCGTCATTTTTGACGGGCAAGTCGCTAGTTAAATATAATATACATGCCACTATCTAATATACATGCCACTATCTAATATACATGCCACTATATAATGTAATATACATCCCGCTATCTAATAAACAATACTATCTAATAATACATCCCCCTATCTATCTATTTATCTATCTATCTATCTATCTATCTATCTAATAAACAATACATGCTATCTATATATATATATATATATAGCTACCCTAATTCTAAGCTACAATAAAATAATTAAGACCACTTACCTTTGAGATGTTTCTTCAGATCAGCAACCTACGGTAAAAAAGATTAAAAAAACGAATACAACACGTTTACATGAAATAACTAAACATTCTAAACATTCTAAATATTCTAAATATTATACTCACCTTTCCAGCATGTCCCGTTCCAGCATGTCACGTCCCAGCATGTCCCGTCCTCCATGTTCCGTCGTCCATCTTTGCGTCTTGTCCGGAGCTACTCTTGTAAAAAAAAAACATTACATTAGTAAACATAAACCAAAGTTAAATAAACACAATCTACATTATACTTACCTTTCCGCGATGTCTCCGGCCTCCTCGTCTTCTCTGGAAGCATCCGCACATAAAAAAAAAAAAAAAAAAAAAGCGATACACATCCGCCCTGGCGGATGTCTCAGACGCTAATGACCTTCCTATGGAGTGTTCCAGAATAAAATTGGCAATGGCTGCTTCTGATTGGCTGAAAAGGCTGTCTATCAAATTCAGCCAATGAGAAGACCCCATTTGTGAACCAATGAAAAAAGTATACACCCCAAAATACAACGCTGATTGAATAACACACCTGTCAATCTTTATTTGAACCAATCCTACGGTTTTATTGCCATCAGCCAATCACAATGGAATATACCCCCACGTACTGATTGGTGAAGACATTTGCGCCTTCCCATTGGCTGTAATATTGATTGATATTAACAGTAGCCAATGAGAATGCACAAATCCTTCACCAATCAGTACGTGAGGGTATATTCCATTGTGATTGGCTGTTGTCAGTGCAACCAATCAGAATGCACAGAGGTTCCAACCAATCACCCTGTGGGGGTGTATTCCATTGTGATTGGCTGAAGGCATCTGCACCTTGTGATTGGTTTAAATATAGATTGACAGGTACATTATCCAATCAGAGTGGGATTTTAGGGTGTATCCCTTTGTGATTGGTTCACACATTGGCGCCTCCTTATTGGGTGAATTTGATAGACAGCGTTTTTAACCACTCAGAAGGCGCCATTGCTTATTTTCTTCCGGAAAAGTCTCCTGGAGCCTCATTAGCGTCGGGGATGTCCGGGAGAACGGCTGTACGTATATATATATTTTTTTATACAGGGCGTGGCAGAAGAGGATCCGGAGGAGGCCGGAGACATCGCGGGGAGGTAAGTAGAATGTAGATTATGTTTATTTTATTTTGATGTATGTGTATTAATATTGTGTTTTTTTTTAACAGGTGCCGCGCCGGAGAAGGATTAAAAGAAGAAGGACGGGATATGCCGGAAAGGTGAGTAGAATATTTAGAATGTATAGAATGTATAGAATGTTTATTTTAGAACTGTAAACGTGTTGCACTAATTATTATTTTTTTCCCCGTAGGTGGCTGATCTCAATGGACGACTGCAAAGGTAAGTGGTCTTAATTGTTTTATTTTAGCATAGACTTAGATTAGTTAATATCTAGATAGCATTTATTGTATGTTAGCTAGGGGTATGCGTTTTATACAGATAGCATAGGATGTATTGTAAATAGATTGTGGTATTTATTTAGATAGATTGGGGATGTATTATTCTATAGATAGCATGTATATTAGATTATGCTATTTATTTAGATAGATTGTGTGATGTCTATTAGATAGGGGTGTATTGTATTGTAATTGTATGTATTTGTATTGTATGTATTTGTATTATATGTATTTCCTTTTCAGGTGTGTATTTTTTTTTCTGTAGTGAGGGGGGGTTGTAATATTTTTTTTTATTTTCTGTAATGTTTATTTTTTAATTTTTTGTGACTTTAGGCTTTTTTATTTTCTGTAATTAGAGTGGTGGGGGTTAATAGGGGGTAGGTAGTGTAGATGTTAATAGGTTAGTGTAGAGGGTGTTTAGTTGATATTTAATGTTTTATTGGGGGTGGTATAGTGCAAGTATAGTGCAGTATAGTGATGGCACTTATGTGGTTAATGTAGTGTTGTAACAGGCCCATAATGGTGTTAATATACCCTTATGGGACTGATGGGGTTAAATAGAGACTTATGGGGGTCTCTATTGACCCCCATGAGTGACAGGGTTAATGATGGGTTTATGGGGGTCTGTATTGACCCCCATGAGTGACAGGGTCAATGAGAGTTTTATGGGGGTTGTATTGACCCCCATGATTGACAGGGTGACAGTGTATATATTTTTTCTTTTACAACGGGTCTTTTAAGGACCTTTACTGTCCTTTAAGGTCCTGTAACACAGGAATTTTGAATTTGGATTGCAGCGGGGGTCCCCAATCTCGTGCAATTGGGACCCCCACTGCGATGGTTAATGTGGGGTTAATGCAGGGCTCCGAGCTTATCTCAGATCCCCTGGGGTAAATGTGGGTTTCCGAGCTTATCTCGGATCCCTTCTTGGCTAATTTGTACGTGGCAGGGCTGTGAGCCTCGTTTTCGTTTTTTTCGTCTGCCATTTTTTCTCTCGCTTAGGGGATTTTTGTGTGTCTCAACTCTGGAATTTGGACTTAAATGGAGGTGTAACTTCACTTTAAGAGTTCCTGGGTGCCCACCCCCCTGCTATGGGTAAGCTTTTTATGTAGTTTGTGGGAGTATTTGGTGTGTTTTCACTGTTTTTAGTTGCTTGCGGGTCGGCCGTTATAGTCGGATTCTTAGTGCGTGTGGGTGTTTGTTACGTTAAGGTTGGTTCCGAGGTGTTTTTTTTTTCTAAGTCGTGCGTGTGACGTGCTATGCGAGGCTCGCCAGCAATGAGCGCCTGCGGCGCTCATTGCCTCATTGCCTAAGTGCTATGATTTAACGGCTCATCGCTAAGTCGTACGCACCGCGCAACACAGCGTGACGACAAATCCTAGTTGGACAATTATAATATGTGATAATGTCCTACATTTATATTATTTAAATTAGATAATTTAATAAATAAGTTATTTCACTTTCTTGGATGACCTAATTCCTATGGATTTCATTTAGTCTTTCCATTTGTACACAATTGTATGTTACAACATCACACAGGAAAAGTAACAAGTGTATAAGACAGGCCGCTTATCATCCTCTATGATCCTGAGCTTCTCACTATACTATTTATTTTTACTATAAAATTTTGTAGAAAAGTCATGTCTATGAAGACAATTAAAGTTTTGTGGTGGAACTAGATACTTGTCTTCAAAATTGAGGAATACATTGTTTTTTCTTTGTCTAAACCTCCACCCATACTATATATTGTCTCATAAGCAGAGTAGAATTTAACCACTGTTTAAAATTGCCAGGAGTGGTCTGTGTGAGAGACAGACTGTAATAGATCAAGCGAAAGGACAGGAAAGGTGACATAAAGACAACAGGGAGATATTCAGAAAAAGGGGAATGAATAGATGGGGTAATAGATGGAGAGAGTGAGAGGGTATTTTGAAACATGGTAAAGCCATGTGGGAGAGGAAATGAAATGGAGTAATATGAAGGTGAGGAATAAAAGGGAACCATTATATGAGAGGAGGAAAAGAAAGAAAGAAAGAAAGAATAGAAAGAAAGAAAGAAAGAAAGAAAAAAAAAAGAAAAATAAATGGAATGAATGAGGGAAAATAACTTAAAGGGGAGAGAGAGATGGGTCAAATGAAGAAAGTAAATCATTGAAGATGTAGGAGAGAGAATAGAAATGTGCAGATATAATTATGGAGAACCCTAAAGTTACCTAAAGCTGCCTTAGTCTTACAAGAAGTTTTACAATCAATTTTGTAGAGCTATTACATGCCTCCCACACAAGAACTCCCATAATATGTACTGACTTGTGCCCAAGGGAAAGTGCCTGTAGCTCTCTAGCTCTAACATATGCTTGCAACTTGCCTTAAGAGACTCCAAGTCTGAAATTAAGTAATCTCTGTAGCGACGCCAAATAACTCTGCCTACTGTATAACACGAATACACTACAATAGCCCTTAAAACCATATCTATTATCCAACCCATATCTATTCATCTATCTAATAATTTTTCTGTCTTTATACCCATTGTTACGACCGCCAAGATTTGGGGACACCACTCTCAACCCAATTTTCTCTCTATAGGCCGTGACTTTTGTTGTTCAGATATCAGCACCCTGCCAAAACACCTTCTTAGGAGAACTCAGGACATCAGAAGTTGCTAACTTGCCTCAGAAGAAAGACAGGTAGACATTCCTTTGGTTTTAGAATGTTCCCTTCAGCCTGAGACAACAACATTAGTTTGTGGCCACTTCTTTATTTTCCTTCAGATACATTTACAGATATCACAAAACACCATCCTCCAGGTGTATAGCCAAACCCCCATCTCTAGTAGCTAGCTCTCCGTTTACAGCAACCATAAACCAACCTCCCCCTTTATGGCCAAGGAGTATCCATGTCTAGCCGCTCTTAATAGTCGTAAATCCATATAAATTCCTGTAGAACTTAACTCTTTGTTGTCCCACTAACAACCATGGCAGAAACTGTATCTCCACTAGTTACAAGTAAGATTACATTATTGCAGTGCATATAACATGATGTAGTAACACCAAAATGAATTACTGTGGCCCACGCTACACTACAGACAGAAACAAAGCCATGTAATTGAGCCCTAGCTAATCAATGTAAAAAATATGTTAATCATCTTATTTCAGAAAGCACACTATACGAGTTTGGGGAGTTATATGTAATGGTTTGCAAACTTTTAAATGGCATTATTCTTCACAGTTTTCTTTTATATAAATGTTGATGTTGTGGAATCATCATTATTCTAGTTAGGTATTGTATATGTATATATCAAGAAAAGAGAACATTTTCATATCTATGTTAGTGATAAATATAAATTATAATAATTCATTATTAATTATTATTAATTATGATTAATTCAGAATTCATTATTCTGTTTATATTCGGTTAAGAGCTTTTATAAATACTGTGGGCCTCATTCTATTATCGGCCGTAGGAGATGCGGGGCCGCAAGCTATTCGGCTATTCTATTCCCCTCCGGCCGGGGATTCCGGCAGGCTTTCGGCCGGCGCCTTGCTATCCCTTGCAGCTGCTCGCGCCGGAGGAAAGCCTTTGATCTAAAACGGCCGCAAGAGTTTCGGCCGCAAGAAAATCCCGGTTGCTTTTCAAGTGCTCCGGGAACCCTCTCTGCAAGGCTAAAACCGAGCCGCAGCTTACTTGCAGGAAAAAGGTCCCGCTAGCACCAATTAAGCACATTATAAAGCCGAAATAAAGCCATCCTGCACTCTGAGGAGACTATAAAGTGATTGTAGGTGTTAGCAAAAATAGCACAACATTCCCCTACACTCAAATCCGTAAATAAATTATTTTTTAATTTATGTCAAAAATCCATGTATAAAGTCCCTAGGGCTTGGAGCACCTCAGACCCGCCCACGCTGCGGCCGGAAAATAAACAGTTAATGTAAACTCGGATTTGGGCTGATGTGCAAGCTTGAGAGGGGGTTGCTATTAATCCTCATGTCCCCCAATATGCTCCCTAGCATTTTCAGAGCTGTACAGTACCGTCTTGAATTTATTTTTGCGTTTAAAGTTTTCTGAGCTTACGGCCGGTTGCAAGATATACGGCCGGCCGTAATGGGAGATCCTTGCGGCCGTTTTACTGGCGATAATAGAATGAGGCCCTGTATATCTAGATTTAATAAATAACTTATATATACTGTATATATAAATATATTTTTATGCAGTGATTTCTACTTTTAAAAACAAGGCCTTACCAAACTAAAGAGATCTCTGCACACTATAGTATAATAGAGAGTGTAGAATATGCCAGTGTACAAAAATACAAATGTATTGCCCTGAAATAATGTTCAACATGACCAAAATGTATTATCACACATCTTGCTAATGCAATCACTTTACCAAGTCCATTGCATGTTACACACCAAAAACATAAGCACAGTGAAAAGATTTGGACAAATTACTGAATATAAGTCCAAAATAACTAGTTATATCAAATAGTAAATCATAGGGTGTCAGGCCACTCTAGAAGTTTGTATAAGGTAAACAAAGTTAATCAAATAAGTGGAATTCCACCTAGCAAGTTTGAATGCTGTTCATATGATAGCATATGTGACAACATTATGTCAGCAACATTCTGCATTCCTTGACTTTCATTCAATAGAATTTAATAGACATGCCAGTTACTTCATCTCTCAAAGAATGGCTGCAGCATCCACTCATTCAAGTATGTGATATAATTTCTCAGCTGTAAGATATTTCTCACCACACTATGTTATGCTCCTGCCTTGAAGGATTCAAACACATTCAATGTACAGCAACACCTATTAATCAACTACAGAAACTGCACTGGCTTGGAGATCATTAGCTCGAATTTGCTGTAATAGCTGAAATCAACTTAATTTCTCTTATTACGCCATTCTTAAGGTTAGAACATGCTTCGCCATTTCCTGTTGCACTCCCAACACCTACATACCATCTAGTCAGTTCCGTAGCTAGAGTTTTTTTGCTGCCTGGGGCTGTCCCATTGTGGAGGTTTCCACCCTACTCAATATAAATAAAAATTGTGTCTTCCGTCAGTAACAGAGCTAGTGAATGGAAGGCCCCGGTGCAAAAAAAATTGTGAGACCCCCATTCATATATTTATATATTTATTTAGTTCTTTTTTATATATATTCAACACAGAAGTAGAAAAATATCTACATATATATATTTCTGTGGGCATAATATAGAATTAATTATTAATTATCAGTCTTTTTCCTCTTTATGTAACCTCATCCTCCCCCTATTTCTCCTCAACTTTCCTACCTCTTCTCTCTCATACTCCACTCTCTTCCTCCCTTCACTATCTGTCACCTTTCCTCCTTCCTCTCTGTGAAGATCCCAAAAAGGGGGTCTATTTAGCTATAGACAATCCCTGCCTTTCGCCACAGGAATTCCCCACTAAATAGGCAATTTTCTTTGAAGGAATGGGCTGCTTGGTATCCGACTAATGGATTAGGAACATGTACATGTGCTTTAGCTCAGAAAAATAATAAAACAAAACCATCCCGTTAAATGAAATAAACCATCCTCTATGCATTTCAAGTAATAACAACCAACTATTTTTACAGCAATATCACATCTCTATATCACATTTGGGAGAACCTATCCAAAAATCCCCTCCCTGATCAGGATCATCCAGTAAGGGAACAGCAGCTGGGGGGGGGGGGGGGGGGGGGGGTTATGGGCAGACTTGGATGCTTAGAGCCAATCAGAGGCAGATGAATATGGAGGCTTGGCTTGGGGGTTGGACCACTGGGCTTGAAGAGTGAAGCAGCCATGAATGTCCAGTAATCTAGTAATTTAGTAATTATTAATATATATATATATATATATATATATATATATATATATATATATATATATATTAATATTGAGTATTGCAATATAATTTGACAATTTGTATTGGACAAACGTCTTATTTATAATGACTAGCTTTCGAGAGGCTCAACTTCTCTTTATCAAGTCTGAAGCAATACTAACATGAGATGGAACCCTCAGTTTGAATAAGAACAGCAGATGCAGAGAGTTAATGGAAACAACATCTGACATCATCAGGTAAATACATATATGGGGAATAAACACAACATAGGGAAAGAAACATATATGCACATACTATATACACATATACATCAATATATACATGACAAAACAGAGCACTGTAGTCCACAGTGATATCTTTCCTGTTGGAGAAACATCTCACTAAGCCTGTTAGGGTATAGTAAGAAAAATCACATTAAATTCTGATAATGTGTTAGAAAACCCAAGTCCATATTAAGTCCTGTATTTTTAGTTTTTAAAAATGTGATCATCTTTATTTCAAATGCTTTTCTCTCTTGGATGTTTTTAAATTTTCCTCTGAGTATTTTGACTTTTAAGTTTTGGATGGAGTGATCATTCTGGCTAAAATGGTGTCCCACTGGGCTACAATAACAGTCTTCATTATGCTTTTTTATTGAATGCCTGTGTAAATTCATCCTTAAATGCGTTTTTTGGACGGTTTCTTCAATGTAACAGTCTATGTCACATATATTACATTGTATTATATAAACCACATTGGATGATTTACATGAATACTATCCTTTGATGTTATAGGTCTTGTTGTTATGTGTAGCAGTGTCATCATTACAAATGTGTTGACATAATTTACAGGCAAGGTTTGTTACAAGGTTTAGTTCCATTTTTTATATTCAGTTGTTAATTAGACAATTTTCTGCTGACAAGTTTTTGTTTCAGGTTTGGTGCTTGTTTAAATGCAAGGATGGGAGGTTTTGGGAATATATATTTTAATTCAGTATCTTCAATTAGTCATGGCTGTAAATCTTTGATATATATATACTGTATATACTCGCCAAAGACCCCAGTATAAGCCGAGGCACCTATTTTATCCCCAAATACTAGAATAACTTAGTGACTTGAGTATAAGCCAAGGGTGGGAAATGCACTGGCCCCTGTGTCTCTCTTGTGCCCTCTTTGTCCCCTTCTTGTGTGCCCTCTGTGCCCACAAGATCAAGCTCTTTGGCATCAACTCAACTCCCTGTGTTTGGAGGAGGAGGAATGCTGCCTATAAACCCAAGAACACCATCCCCACCGTCAAACATGGAGGTGGAAACATTATGCTTTGAGGGTGTTTTTCTGCTAAGGGGACAGGACAACTGCACCGCTTCAAAGGGACGATGGACTGGGCCATGTATCGTCAAATCTTGGGTGTAGCAGGGGAGGGAGAGGGAGGGAAGAGACACAGGGGAGGGAGAGTAGGGGGAGACAAAAGGGAGGGAGGAGGAAGAGACACAGGGGAGGGAGAGGGGGAGAAACAACGGAGAGGGAAAAAAGACACAGGGGAGGGAGAGGGGGAAGAGACAAGGGAAGGGAGAGGGGGTAAGACACACGGGAGAGATAGGGAGGGAAAGAGACACAGGGGAGAGAGAGGGGGGAAGAGACACAGGGGGAAGTGAGAGGGGGGGAAGACACCCAGGAGAGGGATAGGGGGGAGAGACACAGGTGAGGAAGAGTGGTGGAAGAGACGCAGGGGAGGGAGAGGGGGGAAGAGACACATGGGAGGGAGGTGGGTTACACAGTTTATAAAACTCTATCATGCCATCGTTTTTGAGGGGCAAGTCTCTAGTTTATTTATTGGGCAGCGAGCGCATGTTACACAAACACATATTATGATCACTTGTATCACATATAAAAACTGTGTCTCTACACTACAGCAGGAAATGCTTGGGCAGAGGAAGGGAACACTGAGCTATAAACTGTAGTCCCACCTGCAGTGGCCAGTCTGTGAACTACAGCATTTTGTTTTTAGGCCAAAAAAAGTATTTTAAAGGGGATTTTAAGCCCCAGGGTAATCCGGCCATGACTAGTAGAAGATTTATAACATATATTCGTATTGTAGCTTGCAGGAACCTTATACACACACCTTCTATCTTGCCAAATAGAGATGTTTCTACAGACAATTATTTCCCAGGGAAAGAGGGCTTAATTTCGAAATTGTCTCCAGGAAACTTAAATATCTGATCACCCTACAATATAGAAAATCATGTATGTATTTGGTCACTGAGGTCATGTTGTGGTTCAGAGACAAGCAACATAATTCCCTTGAAGATTTATCTTATGTTCACTGGGAGACTTTCCGAATGTTTTAGAAAGTTATGCGAACCGTCTATTTTGTCTTTTATTGTTTCAAGAAGTCACCTTTTAGTGGAACCAAGTTAATATAAATTGTCATAAACATTTAATGCAAAAAAAAAGAATACAATTAAGCTGACAATCATTTGATTTCATATATTTAGTATTATATCAACAATTAATATGTGCCTCGTCTGGCATAAAAAGTTAAACAGGCCAATGCTTTGACATCATACCTACAAGATTGAACATTTAGTGTCTCCTTCTCTGGCATCTTTTCTTCTCCTAACCCTCTGTCTGTTGATGTACCCCAAGGTTCAGCCCTAGGTCCCCTCCTATTCCCCATCTACACATGCTAACTTGGCACCCTAATAAAATAATTTGGACTTCAATATCATCTCTATGTAGATGACACGCAAATCTACCTCTCAGCACCTGATGTATCCCCCTCTCTTCTAGCACATGTTCCCAACTGCCTCTCAAGCATATCCTCCTGGATGTCTGCCCACCATCTCAAACTCAACATGTCTAAGATCGAACTCTTAATCTTCCCACCATCTACTACAGTGTCAATTCCTCACATCTCTGTCACTGTCAACAATGCCATCATCACTCCCACCTCCCAAGCCCATTTTCTTGGGGTTCTACTGGACACTGCCCTCTTTTTCATTCCTCACATACAGTCACTGATAAAATCTTGTCTTTTCAATTTAAAAAAACATTTCCAAAATATGTCACTACCTTACACAAGACACAACTAATATTCTAATACATTCCCACATCATATCCCGTCTTGACTACTGCAACTCTTTTCTGGCTGGCCTACCCACCACCCATATATCCCCCCTTCAATCCATATTGAATGCCTCCGCTAGACTCATCTACCATACTAAACGCTCCGTGTCTGCAGCACCACTCTCAGTCACTCCACTGGCTTCCTGTACCCTCCAGAAATGTTTTTAAAATCATGACCCTGGCTTACAAAGCCCTTAACAACACTGCACCCCCTTATATCTCTGCTCTCATCTCCAAATATTCCCCCACCCGCCCTCTTTGCTCTGCTAATGATTTCTTCTTTCCTCCTCTCTCATCACCTTCTCTCATTCCCGCCTGCAGGACTTTTCTCGCGCTGCTCCTACTCTCTGCAACTCCCTACCTCGCTCCATTAGACTATCCTCTTGCTTCAAATCCTTCAAAACCTCACTAAAAACACCCGTGTTTAAAGAAGCCTATAGCCTCCCTCCTTAACATGCACACTGCATTTCTCACCCTCCTTTACCCCACCCTAAACCTTTAGATTATAAATCCGTGAGTTTTCAATCTTGCACAGTGCTTTGAGGAAAGCTCTATGGTCACTGGATTCTAAGCTCAAAGACATCGCCCTCAATCTTTGTAATGTGTTAATACTGTTTTGCCTTGATCACAACTTATGTATTGCGCTACGGATTATGTTGGAGTGTTACAGATAAACGATAATAATAATGTACTATTTTGGCACTGTTAAATATATAATACTAGCGACTTGCCCGTCAAAAATGACGGCAATAAAATGTGAAGCCTGGCAATGCTGTTTGTCACACAATGCAAGGCTCTCCCCCCTCTAACTTGTGGGCCTCGCCAACCCACAACTTTCGTGCCCCGCGATGAGTGCTGAAGGTGCTCATTGCAAGCCTCTCCCCACTCTCTCCCTCCCTTGTCTCTTTGCCCTCTCTCCCTCCCCTGATTCCCCCCCCCTTATCTCGCTTCCTGTGTCTGTCCCCCCTCTCTCACCCCTGTGTCTCTTTCTCTCCCCTGTGTCCCTTTCCACCCTCTCCCCCCTCTCTCTCCTCTGTGCTCCAGTTTGCATTTACGGGTTTGAAACCATTTGTGGGCTTGGGAAATTAAACCAGTTAAATATCAAATTAGCTTGCAACCTGACTTACAGGCTCCCAGCCTCTCCCCCTGTGCTGTGTGTGAGGTTGTAAGTATCTTTTTTTAATTAATTGGCGTCTTTTAGCGGTCTCCCAATGGATTCCAAATTACGGGCTTGAAAAAAAATGTCGGCTGTTAAATTCATAATTTTTTTGAAGACTGTAACTTGTAAGCGATTTTGAGACTACCCCCCCCCCCCCTCAAGCCAGTCACGTACGGCCCTCACGTACGGGCCTTGCCTCTCTCTCTGTCTTGTGTGTCTCGCTCTAATTTCTTTCTATCTGACCTGTCCCTCTCGCTCCTGGTGCACTCTCTCTCTGTGTGTGCTCTCTTTCTCAGTGAGCTCTCTCTGTGCACTCTCTCTCTCTCTGTGCTCACTGCATTCTCTCTGTGCACTTTCTGTCTGTGCACTCTCTATCTCTGTGCACTTTCTGTCTGTGCACTCTCTCTGTGCTTTCGGTCTGTGCACTCTTTCTCTTTGTGTGTGCACTCTCTCTCTCTCTCTGTGCACTGTCTGTGTGTGCTCTCTGTCTGAGTGCACTCTCTCACTCTGTACCCCTTTCTCTCTCTTTCAATCTCTGTGTGTTCTCTTTCTGTGTGCTCTCTCTCTCTGTGCTCTCTCTCTCTCTTTGTACTCCTCCCTCTCTGTGTTGATCTCTGTATGCTGTCTGTGTGTGCACTCTCTCTCTCTCTCTGTGCACTGTCTTTGTGGCTCCCTCTCTCTGTGCACTCTCTGCCCTCTGTGCACTCTCTCTCTGTGCTTGCTCTGTCTGTGAACTCTATCTTGCTCTCTGTGTGTGCTGTCTGTGCCCTCTATCTCTTTGCGCTCTTTCTGTGCACTCTGTTTGTGGGCTCTCTCTCACTCTCTGTGTGTGCTCTCTCGCTGTACCCCTCCCTCTCTGTGTTGATTTCTGTGCTCTCTGTGTCACTCTTTCTCTGTTTTAGCACTCTCTGTGCGATCTCTCTCTCTCGCTCTTTGTGTGTGCTGTATGTGTGTACTCTCTCTGTGTCAATCTCTGTGCGCTCTCTTTGTGTACACTCTCTCTGTGGCTCTCTCTCTGTCTCTGTGCGCTTTCTTTCTCTGCTCTCTCTCTCTGTGCACTCTCTCTGTCTGTGCGCTCCCTCTCGCTCGCCATGTGCACTGTCTGTGTGTGATCTCTCTGTGTGCACTCTCTCTCTCTGTACCCCTCCCTGTCTGTGTTCTCTCTGTGTCTCTCTCTCTTTGCATGCTCTGTCTCTCTGTCTGTGCACTCTCTCTCTCTGTGCACTCTCTGTCTGCGCTCCCTCTCTCGCTCTTTGTGTGCTCTCTCTCTGTACCCCTCCCTCTCTGTGTCGATCTCTGTGTGCTCTCTGCGTGTGCGCTTTCTCTGTCTGCACTCTGTGTGCTCTCTGTCTGTGTGCAATCTCTGTCTCTGTACCCCTCACTCTCTTTGTCAATCTCTGTGTGCTGTCTGTCTGTGCACTCTCTCTGCTTTCTATCTCTGCACTCTCTCTCTATGCGCTCTGTAAACTCTCTCTGAGCTGTTTTTATGCTCCCTCACTGTCTGTGCGTGCTCTTGCTCTGTAATTCTCTCTCTGTACCCCTCCCTCTCTGTACCTGTCTCTCTCTCTGTAACTCTCTCTCTCTCTCTGTACCTGTCTGTCTCACTCTGGACCTCTCTCCCTCCCTCTCTCTCTCACTTTGCTGTTTTTTCTGAAATGCAAATGGCCGCCATGCTTCTGTTAAGATCAGGTGTTAGGCCCCACCCCCACTTACGTCATAACCACGCCCCCTTGATGATGTCAGCGTTAGCAACAATTTTTGCTGCTCCAAAATATATATGTGATGACTACAAAGGTAATTCTTGGCTTGATATACTTTGACATAGCTCTGAAAACATGTTTATATTTAAGAAAACATAAAAACCTGTATCTATATATCTATCTATACATATCACATATAATAGTTGTCAAACTGAGATTTGCCGTCAGGCTTGCGAGCCTCGGAAAGCGAGGCAAGCAGTTGAGGCATTGAAGCACACGGGACTTAGGCTGAAATAAGCGCCGAGGGCACCCCTATGAGCCTTGCAAAGCGAGGCAATCAGTTGAGGAACGCAGGACTTACTTAGGCTGCAAGCACCTGCACCTGCTCATTTAACATCAGCTACTAAAAACCCAATTAATAAAGTCTCTTAGATACTCACCCACCACCCTCATTCTGATTAACCTTATCACACTCTCCTCCTTGCTCCTGAACCTATATCAACACTACTTCTTATCTTAGGACAATAATTCTTACCCCACTATCACTAAATCATCCTATCTTTCTCCTGAGCTTACACACTGTCACAATGCTTTCTCACTCTTTCCTCTTTCTTATGACCTACTGCCTCTCTCTCAGCTTTTCTTTTGCAGTCTCTCCATATCATGTCCCCAACAATATTACTATCTCACCTTCCTTGCTCTCCTCTCCCCTTCTCTGCTCCCATGAGCTCCTCTCTCTCCTTCAGTCACAACATCATCCCCTCCCTAACACTCACAAGCAGAAACAACACTGTAAGTCCCAGTCCCATCTTCTCTCCCTCTCACTACTCCTTCTCCTGGCTGCGGGAGATATATCCCCTAACCCAGGTCCCTCACTCATCTCCACTCGCTGTCAGCCACGCTCTGGTTCATGGCTAGCAAACACCCGTAACACCCAGAATCTGATATCCATCACATGTCACAAACCTTCTACTCTACCTCTCTCCTGCGCCCTCTGGAACGCACGGTCTATCTGCAATAAACTCACCTTCACTCACGACTTATTCATCTCCAACTCCCTCAATCTATTGGCTCTCACGGAAACCTGGCTCTCATCCTCAGACACTGCCTCCCCGGCAGCACTCTCTTATGGTGGTTTTCACCTCAGCCACACACCCAGACCTGGGAACAAGCAAGGTGGTGGTGTGGGTGTATTGCTTTCCACTCGCTGTACCTTCCACCTCTTACCCCCTGTCCCATCCCTCCAATTCTCATCCTTTGAAGTGCATACAATCCGCCTCTTCTCACCTATCTCTCTACGTGTTGCCGTGATCTATCGCCCCCCTGGCACTCCCTCTCAATTTCTTGATCACTTTTCTGCCTGGCTCCCTCACTTTCTCTCCTCCAATGTTCCTTCACTGGTACTTGGAGATTTTAACATTCCCATTGACACTCCCACCTCCCCAGCAGCAGCCAAACTGCTTGCACTCACCTCTTCCCTCGGCCTCTCACAACTAACAGATTCTTCTACTCATCATGCTGGACATTCTCTTGACCTTATCTTCACCAACCTCAGCACAGCCTCCAACCCAGTCACCCATCCACTCCCTCTATCTGACCATCACTTACTTACCTTTAACCTCACCGCTTCTTCCTCCCACCACCCCTCTCCTACCCCTGCCACCATCACGAACAGAAACCTGCTAGCACTTGACCCTACTCAGCTCTCCACTAATATCCAACCCCTTCTCAGCCCCATCACCTACCTGAACTGCCCAGACACTGCCTTCTCACTTTACAACTCTACTCTCTCTTCCATCCTTGATACCCTTGCCCCCATAACCACACGAAGACGCTCTCGCTCTCTTCCACAACCTTGGCACACAACTCAAACACGATACATCCAGAAATGCTCCCGCACCGCTGAACGGCTCTGGAGGAAATCACGCACCTCTGCAGACTTCCTCCACTACAAATTTATGTTACGCTCCTACTCCTCTGCCCTCAACCTCGCCAAACAACACTACTTCACTTCACTAATATCAACCCTATCCTCTAACCCAAAGCGTCTGTTCGCAACGTTCAAAACTCTCCTCCACCCACCACCTCCTCCCATCCCTTCCTCTCTCACAGCTGAAGACTTTGCCAACCATTTTATTCATAAAATCGAAAATATCCGCAATGAACTCTCATCTCACAGTGGCTCACTCACTCTACCGTCTCAACTTTCAAACCTAACCCACTCTTCTCCCTCCCCCAATCCAACAGCCACTTTGAACTGCTTTGCCCCAGCTACAGAGGATGAAGTCGCTAGCCTGCTATCATCCACTCGCCTCACTACATGTCCCCAGGACCCTATTCCATCTCAGCTCATCACTCCCCTCTCTACCACACTAATCCCAGCTCTCACACACATTTTCAACCTTTCCCTAACTACCGGCAAGTTTCCATCTTGTCTAAAACACGCCACAATTACACCCATCCTCAAAAAGTTCTCATCTGACTCTGACATTGCTTCTAACTACCGCCCTATTTCTCTACTTCCTTTGGCTTCCAAACTGCTCGAGCGGCTCGTCTATACCCGCCTTACCAGCTTTATCTCCTCTAACTCCTTTCTTGACACCTTCCAATCCGGCTTTCGGCCCCAACATTCCACTGAGACAGCTCTCACTAAAGTCACCAATGACCTGCTTACTGCCAAGTCAAAAGGTCACTTTTCTATTCTCCTTCTTCTAGATCTCTCTGCTGCCTTTGACACTGTTGACCATCCACTTCTACTCCATATCCTCTCCTCCCTCGGTATTCGAGACACTGCTCTCTCGTGGTTCTCATCATACCTACAAAATCGATCATTCAGTATCTCCTTCTCTGACACCTCTTCTTCTACCTACTCCCTGTCTGTTGGCGTACCACAAGGATCTGTACTAGGCCCGCTCCTCTTCTCCATCTACACTTCCTCACTTGGTACCCTTATAAACTCTTTTGGGCTGCAATATCATCTCTACGCAGATGACACCCAAATCTACCTCTCAGCACCAGATCTATCCCCCTCTCTTCTAACACATGTCTCCAACTGCCTCTCTAGTATATACCCTCTTGGATGTCCACCCACCATCTCAAACTCAACATGTCTAAAACTGAACTCCTAATCTTCCCTCCCTCTCCCACAGCTTCAATTCCTCACATCTCTCTTACTGTCAACAATGACATCATCACCCCCTCCTCCCAAGCCCGTTGTCTTGGGGTTCTTTTGGACCCCGCCCTGTCCTTCATCCCTCACATACAATCACTAACTAAATCTTGTCTTCTCCATCTAAAAAACATCTCCAGAATTCGCCACTTTCTTACACAGGACACAACTAAAATCCTTATACACTCTCTCATCATCTCTCGACTGGACTACTGCAACTCGCTTCTTGCTGGCCTCCCCACCACCCGACTATCTCCACTTCAATCCATTATGAATGCCTCTGCTAGACTCGTCTTCCGTACACAACGTTCAGTGTCGGCATCACCTCTCTGTCAATCACTCCACTGGCTTCCCATAGCCTCCAGAATAAAATTTAAAATCCTGACCCTTACTTTCAAAGCCCTCAACAAGTGCACTCCCCCATACCTTTCTGGTCTCATCTCCAAATACTCCCCCACACGCCCTCTTCGCTCTGCTAATGACCTTCTTCTTTCCACAACTCTTGTCACCTCTTCTCATTCTCGCCTTCAGGACTTTTCTCGTGCTGCCCCTATTCTCTGGAACTCCTTGCCTCGCTCCACCAGACTATCCTCCAACCTCAAATCATTCAAATCCTCTCTAAAAACACATCTCTTTAAAGAAGCGTATCACCTCTCACCCTAACACACTCTCAAATCTCTCTCCCTCCTTTCCCTCACACAATACCTTTAAGATGTAAGTCTGCGAGTTTCAATCCCACAAGGTGTTTTAGGAAAAGCACCATGGACACTGGATTCCAAACTCAAAGACAGGGCCCTCCTTGTTTTACTATGTGTTAACTTGTATGTATCTTTGTCTTGAACTTATCTTATGTACAGCGCTACGGAATATGTTGGCGCGTTATAAATAAACGATAATAATAATAATAAGCAGTTGAGGAATGCAGGACTTAGATAAAACAATCCAACCTTGGAATCTCGGGGGCAAAAAAATCCGACCTCGGAAAAATACGAAGTTAACGGCCGAACTGCGGAAATCGAAAAACAAGAAAGATAATAAAAAATAAATTAAAACACACTCACACACAGGACAGGGGGAAAGCCAGGAAGCCTGGGAGTGAGGTTGCAAGCGATTTTAATCCTTATTTGCCGTGTTTCGTCACTCGCTAAGTGAGAAAAAAAAATGGTAAACTAAAAATGTAAAAAAATCTGAAACTGGATGAAAACGAGGCTGAGCAAAGCCAGGTACGCAGGACTTAGATAATACACGATGGCAAAGACAGTAACACTTACACCAACAAAGCCAGGCACGCAGGACTTTGAAAATAAAACAAACACCAGTCAGCGCGAGCCACACAAACATTCAGCACACACACAGAGGAGATAGACACAGGGAAGGAACAGAGGGGAGATGCTGGAAAAAGGCACATGCCATTCTCAAGCACAAAACTTGCAGGTTAATGAACCCTGTAATGAGCGGCCCGTACAGTAGGCGGGAGGAAAGGTTCGCAATGAACGCCGAAGGTGCTCATCTCGGGACTCGCGATGAGAACCGAAGGTGCTCAGAGAAGCAAAAGCCTCACATTGTGTGGCAAACAGAATTGCCTGGCTTACAATTTTATTGCCGGCATTTTTGATGGGCAAGTCGCTAGTCTATCAGATATTTTACCTATTATTTTATTTTCCTCTGGTTGGGTAATACTTATTCACAAAATTAATTTCAGTGCTACACCTTCTAAGGTATCTATCTGAGAAAATACACAGAACATAAGATTAAGCCACCAGAGGATAAATGGAGGTGGTATAGCTGTAGATACAGTATGGCAAATATTTTAATATATGTGCCAAGGACTTAAAGGAGTTATAGAGATTACCTATGGTGTAAATTGCATGTGTATGTTCATGTATCACTCTTTTAAGTTAATCCAGTGTTATCAAGTTCATCCAGATGAAAAAATACCTTGTCTCCTTCCCAAAAAAAATTTAACTGTTGGATTTGATCATGACCAGTTGGTGGCTTAGTTCATGGTATAAAAAATGTAAGTACTCTTTTTTCAGAATAATAATTGAATGAATACTGTTACCTCAACAGAATGTTGTAAAGTTGGATACACATATTCTCTACTATTAATTCATTTAAAAAAAATTGTATTAATGATATCAAATAATATTCCAGAATACATTTTAACATTAGACAATAATTTTCATTTTGAAGTTATTGAATCCTTTTGAGACAAAGAGTTTCATTTGTCTGGCTAACCGGATGCTTTATAAGTCTATTGAAAAACAAAATGAATATCGTTGTGTTCTGTATTCAGAGGAAATTGGATACAGAACTAATAAACTAGACTAATAAGAAATATGGCTCAGAGCTTGATTGTACCAAATATTTCTGAAAGCTTTCTTGTAAATTTCAATTAAATAGAAAATTAAATCTTGAGGCGTTTTCCAAATTTACTGAACATCAAACACATGGCCAGTTTATTCACTCCAAATAATGCTCCCTTGTGGAAAGGGATGATAGTGGAAAATAAAACACGTGTTTATAATTAGTCATTAGGCCCCTCCCCAAGAAGGAATACATTCTTATAGTCTTATTTTATTTAGTTTGTCTTTTTTCATTTTTTCAACAGACATAGCACAGGTCCAGATTATTGCAAAATATGAAATATGGAGCATTTATGTTTTTCTGTATAGGCCAAGGCCTAGGGGAGCATATATTCAGGGGACCAGTAGTCTTCCTCAAGATGCCAAATATGGAGCATTTATGTTTTTCTGTATAGGCCATGGCCTAGGGGAACATATATTCAGGGGACCAGTAGTCTTCCTCAAGATGCCAGTGCAGTGGTTGCAAATCAATGGCAATAAATGAAAAGGCTGTTATACTTTTACTTTCTCAAACTGCAAATTTTCAAGTATAGTAAAGTGTAGAACAGTCATTTCATTAAGAAGGTGTTTAAGTAGGTATCACCAAGTGCAATATTTATGAAAATGTAGGCATCTGTTTCTTGATTCACACCACTGTAAGAAGTATTTATTGTCAATTAAAAAAAGGATATATTGCATGATAACAATGCATTTCACTGGCACTCTAGAAAGGAAGTTGCTCAATGGTTCCTGTTTAGCTTGCACTAATGCTGGGGTATAGCTGAATATTATAAAGGGATGTAATCTGTAACAATATGGCTTTTCTCATATTGTTCTATCACATTGCTCACATTAAATTCCTCAGTGTATGTACCCTTGTCATGAGTCACCATGCTAAATAATCCCATTGCACATTGCATATAGAAAGTGTACATACCCTTCCTGAAATTGCAGATTTTTGTGATGTAAAGTCAGAATTCAATTTAAATGATGACAGACATTTTTGCATGTTTAGTGCAACAACCAAAATTCAAGAGAAAAACAAACAGATAAGTATTACATAATTAATTATGACATAGTTACATAGTAATTGAGGTTAAAACATATTCTTGTCCAGCAAGTTCAACCATTTTTGATTCTCTACAGATCTTTGTTATATGTGTCTTAATTGTTAAATGATCCAGAGGAAGGCAAAACAAAAAAAAACATATTGAAACATGGACAATTGTCTCGTCAAGGGAAAAAAAAAAACTTGACTCCTGGCAATCTGATTACCCCCTCGATCAATATTCCTCCTTCTATATCAAATGTGCTGTCACAACCTCCTTTGGTAGAGAATTTCACAGTTTAAACACTCTTACTGTGAAGAACCCTTTTCTTTCTTTAAGTGAAATCTTTTTTTTTTCTTCTAACTTCAAACAATGTCCTCTTGTCAGTTGCAAACATCTTGGCACAAAAAGTTTACTAGACAAAGCCTTATATAATGACCCTGGATGTATTTATGTAAGGTACTCATATGTCCTCTCAGGTGCCTTTTTCTAGAGAAAATACGTTCAATTTTAGTTTCTTTTAGTCTTTCTTTATAGTGCAGTCTGTCCATTCCCCTTATTAGTTTTGATGCCCTTCTCTGTGCATTTACCAGCTTTAAAATGTTCTTTGGTACTACATATTCCAAATAAGGGCGTACTAGGGATTTGGATAGTGGCAGAATTATATTTGCTTCCCTTGCTTCTAAACCCTTCTTAATACATGCTAACATTTTACTTGCAGCTGCTACTTCACATTGAGCACAATTACCTAGGTGGTTGTCCACAAGCACTCCTAAATTTCTTTCTATCTCTGATACCGCCAGATTTGCTCCTTTCAGATTATAAATTGCACACTTATTCTTCCTTCCCAAATTCATAACTTTGCATTTATTTGTATTAAATCTCATCTGCCATTTAGTTGCCCATTCTTCTAATTTTATATAAGTCCCTGATAGGAAAATTACATCATTTTCTGATTGAATTACAATGCACAGCTCATTGTCATCAGAACAATGGAGACACTAGTTTCCAATCCTACTTCTAAGTCATTAATAAATATGTTAAAAAGGAGAGTATCTAATTCTTAACCTTGAGCAACCCCACTTGCAACGCAGTATGTTCCATTTATCACAACCTCTTACGCCCAGTCTTTTTGCCAGTTCTCACTCCATGAGCATATGTTTTTTTGCGTGAACTGGATCCCCAATAAAGCTCGCCAGGACACTAGAGAAAATCCAAGACTCTATTTTATAATTGTACTAGCGACTTGCCCGTCAAAAAACGACGGTCAATAAAAGAAAGTGTTGAAATGCTGTTTGTCACACAATGTGAGTGTACTGTGTGCCTCAAGTAATCTCAAAAAGCAGAAATCTACATTACATAAAATAAGAAAAACTAAAATCACCAAAAATAAAAAATGTACATTACAGAACAAAAAAAAAAACCTAAGTCACAAAAAATAAAAAAGGAACATTACAGAAAATAACAAAATACATTACAACCCCCCCCTCACTACAAAAAAATTAAAAAAATTACACACCTGAAAATGAAATACATATAATACATACATATAATACAATACAACACAATTAAATAAAATACAATACAACACAATTCAATTAAATACAATACACCACTATCTAATATACATGCCAGTATGTAATATACATGCCACTATCTAATATACATGCCACTATCTAATATACATACCACTATCTAATATACATGCCACTATCTAATATACATGCCACTATATAATGTAATATATGTAATATACATCCCACTATCTAATATACAATACTATCTAATAATACATCCCCCTATCTATCTATCTATCTATCTATCTATCTAATATACAATACATGTTATATATATATATATATATATATATATATATATATATAGCTACCCTAATTCTAAGCTACAATAAAATAATTAAGACCACTTACCTTTGAGATGTTTCTTCAGATCAGCAACCTACGGTAAAAAAGATTTAAAAAATTAATACAACACGTTTACATGAAATACCTAAACATTCTAAATATTCTAAATATTCTAAATATTATTCTCACCTTTCCAGTATGTCCCGTTCCAGCCTGTCACGTCCCAGCATGTCACGTCCTCCATGTTCCGTCGGCCATCTTTGCGTCTTGTCCGGCGATACTCCTGTAAAAAAAAACATTACATTAGTAAACATAAACCAAATTTACAAACACATTCTACATTATACTTACCTTTCCGCGATGTCTCCGGCCTCCTCGTCTTCTCCGGAAGCACAGCGCATGAAGAAAAAAAAAAAAAAAAGCGACACACATCCGCCCTGGCAGATGTCTCCGACGCTAATGACCTTCCTATGGAGTGTTCCAGAATAAAATTGGCAATGGCGGCTTCTGATTGGCTGAAAAGGCTGTCTATCAAATTCAGCCAATGAGAAGACCCCATTTGTGAACCAATGAAAAAAGTTTACACCCCAAAATACAAAGGTGATTGGATAACACACCTGTCAATCTTTATTTGAACCAATCCTAAGTTTTTTTTGCCATCAGCCAATCACAATGGAATATACCCCCACGTACTGATTGGTGAAGACATCTGCGCCTTCCCATTGACTGTAATATTGATTGATATTAACAGTAGCCAATGAGAATGCGCAAATCCTTCACCAATCAGTAGGTGAGGGTGTATTCCATTGTGATTGGCTATTGTCAGTGCAACAAATCAGAATGCGCAGAGGCTTTAACCAATCACCCTGTGGGGGTGTATTCCATTGTGATTGGCTGAAGACATCTGCCTTGTGATTGGTTTAAATAAAGATTGACAGGTGCATTATCCAATCAGAGTAGGATTTTAAGGTGTATCCGTTTGTGATTGGTTCACACATTGGCGCCTCCTGATTGGGTGAATTTGCTAGACATCGTTTTCAACCAATCAGAAGGCGCCATTGCTTATTTTCTTCCGGAAAAATCTCCTGGAGCCTCATTAGCGTCGGGGATGTCCGGGAGTGCGGATGTAAGTATTTTTTTTATTTTATTTTTTTTACAGGGCGTGGCAGAAGAGGATCCGGAGGAGACATCGCGAGGAGGTAAGTATAATGTAGATTATGTTTCTTTTATTTTGATGTATGTGTATTAATGTTGTGTTTTTTTTAACAGGTGCCGCGCCGGAGAAGGATTCAAAGAATAAGGAGGGGACATGCCGGAAAGGTGAGTAAAATATTTAGAATGTATAGAATGTATAGAATGTTTATTTTAGAACTGTTAACGTGTTGCACTAATTTTTTTTTTTTTCGTAGGTGCCTGATCTGAATGGACATCTGCAAAGGTAAATGGTCTTAATTATTTTATTTTAGCTTAGACTTAGATTAGTTAATATATAGATAGCATTTATTGTATGTTAGCTAGGGGTATGCGTTTTATATAGATAGCATAGGATGTATTGTAGATAGATTGTGGTATTTATTTAGATAGATTGGGGATGTATTATTATATAGATAGCATGTATATTATATTATGCTATGTATTTAGATAGATTGGGGATGTATTATTATATAGATAGGATGTATATTAGATTATGTTATTTATTTAGATAGATTGTGGATGTATTATTATATAGATAACATGTATATTAGATTATGCTATTTATTTAGATAGATTGTGTGATGTATATTAGATAGGAATGTATTGTAATTGTATGTATTTGTATTGTATGTATTTGTATTATATGTATTTCCTTTACAGGTGTGTATTTTTTTTTCTATAGTTGGGGGGGGGGGGGTGTAATGTTTTTTCTTATTTTCTGTAATGTTCCTTTTTTTATTTTGTGTAATGTAGTTAATTTTTTTTGTGAGTTAGGTTTTTTATTTCATGTAATATAGATTTTTTGTGTGTGACTTTAGGCTTTTTTATTTTCTGTAATTAGAGTGGTGGGGGTTAATAGGGGGTAGGTAGTGTAGATGTTAATAGGTTAGTGTAGAGGGTGTTTAGTTGATCTTTAATGTTTTATTGGGGGTGGTATAGTGCAGTATAGTTTTTATACTTAGTGTCATGATGGTCCTTGAGGACCATCATGGCACTTAAGTGGTTAATGTAGTGTTGTAACAGGCCCATAATGGTGTTACTATACCCTTATGGGACTGATGGGGTTAAATAGAGGCTTATGGGGGCTGTATTGACTCCCATGAGTGACAGGGTTAATGAGAGGCTTATGGGGGTCTGTGTTGACCCCCATGAGTGACAGGCTTAATGAAGGGCTTATGGGGGTCTCTATTGACCCCCATGAGTAACAGGGTTAATGAAGGGCTTATGGGGGTCTATATTGACCCCCATGAGTGACAGGGTTAATGAGGGTTTTATGGGGGTCTGTATTGACCCCCATGATTGACAGGGTGACAGTGTATATTTTTTTCTTTTACAACGGGTCCTTTAAGGACCTTTACGGTCCTTTAAGAACCTGTAACGCGGGAATTTTGAATTTTGATTGCATCGGGTGTCCCCGATCGCGTGCAATCGGGACCCCCACTGCGATGGTTAATGTGGGGTTAATGCAGGGCTCGGAGCTTATCTCGGATCCCCTGCGGTTAATCCGGGTTTCCAAGCTTATCTCAGATCCCTTCTTGGGTAAGTTGTAGGTGGCTGGGCGGTCCTGGGTCTTTGTGCCTCGTTTTCATTTTTTTCGTTGGCCTTTTTTTCTCTCGCTTAGGGGATTTTCGTGTGTCTGAACTCAGGAATTTGAACTTCACTTTCAGAGGTCCTGGGTGCCCCACCCCCTTTGCTATAGGTAAGCTTTTTATGTCGTTTTTGTGAGTATTTGGTGTGTTTTGACTGTTTTTAGGTGCGCGCAGTTCCGCCATTTTTCGTGCGTGTGGGTGTTTGTTACGTTAAGGTTGGTGCTGAGGTTAATGCAGGTTTCCGAGGTGAGCCTCATTTTCGTTTTTTTCGCTGGCCATTTTTTCTCTCGCTTAGGGGATTTACGTGTGTCTGAACTCGGGAATTTGACTTAAATGGAGGTGTAACTTCACTTTTAGAGGTCCTGGGTGATCCACCTTGCTATAGGTAAGCTTTTTATGTCGTTTATGTGAGTATTTGGTGTGTTTTGACTGTTTTTAGGTGCGCGCAGTTCCGCCATTTTTTGTGCATGTGGGTGTTTGTTTAGTTAAGGTTGGTTCCGAGGTGGGTTTAACGGCTCGCCTCGCTATGCGAGGTTCGCCAGCAATGAGTGCCTGCGGCGCTCATTGCCTCATTCCCTAAGTGCTTTGCGAGGACCCGCATTTGCGGAGAGGTTGGCCTTCGGCTCTCCGTGCCAGCAACTGAGGCCCTCGGCTGCGGTGTGTGTATGTGTGTAACCGGGTGTGAGGCGCCTTTGAGATTATTTTTTTTCAAAACTCGTGTGTGTGTGTGTTAACACAGCCGACGTTGGAGCCTCCATCTCCGCAAATGCGGACCCTCGCTTGACCAAACTTCAAGAAAATAAGCAGATAGTGGTGAAACCATGGGACAAAGGGAGAAATACAGTTATTTTGAGACAGGTTGATTACCACCAAGAGAATGTTATGTGATACGAGTACTTACCAAAAACTGATGGCTGATCCAACTCTAGATTTCAAACAAGAGTTACAAACAATCCTCATGGAAGGATTATGGAACAATGTAATTTCAAGACAAGAATATAATTATTTACTAAATAAACATCCAACTATACCAACCTTTTACTCTATATCCAAGGTCCATAAAAATCAAACGACACCACCAGGACGTCCTATAGTATCTGGTAAAAACAGCCTATCAGAACATGTTAGTACATATATAGACCAGATTCTCAGACCATTTGTAGCAACCCTGGCCTCTTATGTTCAAGACATGAAGAGTCCATACCCCATTTTTCCATCTCCTGTAGCATTATCTGTAAATAGTATTCTTTCTCTCTCCACCACAATGGTACAATTAGTAAGTCTGTGTGTTTATTGTATTGACTCATTTTTTTGAGTTTAACTTATGGTTCCTTGTTTATTTCCTTTTAAGAATTTGTATTTTTAGATTTGGAACCCAGTTCTGCATACTAATTATTAATATATAAGGTATATATACTTCTGCCACCCCCAATATGAACGGTATCCATTAGTTTCTCGTTAATTCGAGTAGAGCCACAATCGCTGTTTGAGAATGGGAGGGTAAGCAGGCTATTGGGGTAAGCTCTTCCACTTTACTCATTCAAGCAATATTATTTGGATAATTGGATAATACAAGAGTTTATTAATGGAGAAATTAAACTGAATAACTTGATATGTTTTTTCCATACACAAATCAATTGAGAGCAGCACCTTTATTGCTGTCTTTCTATATTTATTCTATTTTTGGAAGCTCTATGGCTGAGTGCTGTGGAGAAATAGGCTTTATAATAACATAGTGACCTTTTTTCAACAATTAAGAATAAATAGAGATCCAACAAGAAAATTATCATATGCAACATTAGTCAGACATCAGTTTAATCAACTAGACTGATGCTGCCTTGATAGATTTTTCATATTAGATATTATACTTTTCTGGGGTCATTTATAGTAGCTTACATCCCATATATTAGCTTGCTTTATTAGATATATAAATATCTTATATCTTTTTAATGTCACTATAATGTTTTTTTTAAATAATAAAGTTTTTTTCTTCAGTTTGTTGCTATACAATTATAAAATAGAGTCTTGGGTTTTCTCTAGTGTCCTGGTGAGCTTTATTGGGGATCCAGTTCACGAAAAAATCTATATATATATATATATATATACTAGATATCTTGTTCCATATACATATTCATCTTCTCAGAGTCACTAACAGCTGTTATCTCACTTTCTCCTGTAAGAAGCATCACAGACTGCATTCAAAACTGTATTTACCGCAGAGACACACATTACATAACTCTCTCAACTGTCAGTTACTGGCTACCTCATAATATTCTAACTGCCAGTTAAATATTCAACATAACATAGCATGATATAACATATTAAATAATTATAAACCATACTATAAAATTACTGATTCCAAAGGGTTGCCAGGGGGATATGGATACCTTACTTTGTGCAATAGTCTCCCATGTGACACTGTATCAAAAGCCTTTGCAAAATCCAAAAAGACTACATCTACTAAGTTGCTTTGGTGCAAGATCATCCTTACCTCCTCTTAGAAACTTAGATTTGTTTAACATTACCTATCCCTCATAAATCTGTGTGTGTGTTAACACAGCCGATGTTGGAGCCTCCACCTCCGCTTATTATATTGTTCACATCGACATATTTGTGTATACTATGCCTTATTGATTCTTCTAAAGCGCTTCCCCACTACAAAAGTGAGGCTTGCAGGTCTATAGTTCCCTGTATTTGCTCTTGCTCCCTTCTCAAATAAAGGTATCGCATCTGCTTTTCTTCAGTCATTTGTGTCTTTCGTCCGCCTTTTTTTTTCTTGCTTAGCTTTTTTTCAAGTGACAAAACACAGCAAATTGGGCTTAATTTCACTTGCAACCTCACTCCCAGGCGTCCTGGCTCTACCCCTGTGCTGCGTGTGAGTGTATTTTAATTTTTTTTTTTTTGTTGTTTTTGTTTTTTTTTTGATTTCCGCGGTTCGGCCGTTACATTCGTATTTTTGCAAGGTCGTATTTTGTTTGTGCAAGTGTTACTGTCTTTGGCGTTGTGTATTTTCTTTCCAGCATCTCCCCCCTGTCCCTTCCCTGTGTGTTTTTCCTCTGTGTGTCTGCTGAATGTTTCTGTTGTTTCTTTTTTCAAAGTCCCGCGTGCCTGGCGTTGTTCATGTGTTACTGTGTGTGACGTTGTGCATATTCCAAGGTCTGCACGCCTGGCATTGCAGATCTTAGTTTTCATCCAGTTTCAGATTTTTTTGCGTTTTTCGTACGCCATTCTTTTTCTTGCTTATCCGTTTTTTGAGTGACGAAACACGGGAAATTCGGCTTAAATTCGCTTGCAACCTCACTCTCAGGCGTCCTGGCTCTCCCCCTTGCACTGTGTGTGAGTGTTGTTTAATTTATTTTTTATGTTTTATGTTGTTTTTCCTGTTTTCCGCTGTTTTGCCATTACATTCGTACTTTTCTGAGTTTGGATTTTTTTTTTTTTTTTTTTTTAAGTCCTGCGTTCCATAAGTGGCTGCAGCGTAAGTAAGTCCTGCGTTCCTCAACTGCTTGCAGCCTAAGTCCCGCATGCTTCAATGCCTCAACTGCTCGCCTTACTTCGCAAGACTTGCAGGAGTGCCTTCGGTGCTCATTTCAGCCTAAGTCCTGCGTGAGCGCTCACTACAGCCTAAGTCATGCGTGTTTCCATGCCTCAACTGCTCGCCTCGCTCTGTGAGACTTACAGGGCAATAAGCTCCTTCGGCGCTCATTGCCCAAGTCCTCAATGCTCGGAAGGCTACTATGCCTCAACGGCTTGGCTCGCTTTACTTCGCGAGGCTCGCAAGCGTGACGACAAATCGCAGTTTGACAACTATTATATGTGATTATTGCAAATACTGGTACCCCTTTGTGTATACAGAAGAAAATAACTTATTCAGTTTCACATTCTAATGTTCCTATAGCTTCTTTCTTGGCCTTCTTCCCATTAATATATTTATAAATAGTTTTAGGGTTAGTAATTAACTTTTCCTTTTCTATTTTAGACTATTGAATAGCTCTTTTGCAATTATATAATAAAATATAAATATTTGTTAAATTCCTTGTACTGACGTAAAGCTACCTCTGTTTTCTCTTTTATTACTCTATATATTGATCTTTAAATCATGGTTAAGCCATATAGGGTGTGATTTACTCCTTTTACTTGTATTTCCACATGGTATGTGCTGATAAGTATGTTTATTTAGTAAAGGTTTAAATGTGGTCAATTTATTTTCAGCATTTTTAACTGTTATTTTTTTTCCCAGTCTATACATTGTATTGCTGCCCTTAGACCATTAAATATTGCCCTTTTAAAATTTATTTTTTTTAGGCCGTTTATTACTGTTTTTTTAACTCTATCTCAAATAAGACTGTGTTGTGATCACTGCTTCCCCCAAGGTTCCCCTATTTCAACATTTGATATTATATCAGTATTATTCATGATGACTCAAGCCAAGATTGCCTAATTTCTAGTGGATTGTTTTCATTCTGTAGCAATAATTGCAGTTCCTTGCATTCAATTTTATTTGGGGGGTATAGCATATTCCTACCATATTCTTTAGCATTTGTTCCACCACTATTTTACTCAACTCACAAGGTTTCAACATTTCCACCATAAATATCTTCTCTGACTATAGGCTTTAAATCAAATTTAAAATGTAAATAAACCCTCCTCCTTTTCTATTGTTGCCCTATCTTTCCTAAATAAGTTATAACCATTCAAATTAGTAGTCCAATCATTAGAGTCATTCAACCATTTTTCAGTAATGCTTATCAAATCCCATTTCTCGTTTGCTGCTAATAATTCTAACTCACCTAGTTTCACTGGCAACCATCTTGTATTAGCAAGCACACACTTTAGATTGATATGACTCTGCAGTTTTGAAGTACCTGTCACTGTATTTGAGTAACTTAGCAAGGCATCCCTATTGGTTATACTAACTCTTCCCCCTTCTTCTCCCCATGAGTAGTTAATACATCACATCCCTTACCCCCTCCACACTTTATACCCTATTACTTCCATCTAGTCTCCCCCACCTACTAGTTTAAAACTCCCCAGGCTTTCTACCATCCTCCCCTTCATTAAGGTGCAATCCATCACTGCTACAGAGATTGTATCCAAGTAACAGATTAGCCCAGTGCTCTAAAACCCACAACCCTCCTTCCTGCACCTCTTTTTTTAGCCAAGCATTAAGCTCCTTCTGTCTCCCTGGGCTAGCACGTGGCACTGGTAGTATCCCGGAAAATAATGTCTTGATCTAAGCTTGTTTCCTAGTTATATAAAATCATTTTTAAAACACTCCATCTGCCAGTTACTTTGTCATTGGTACCAAGAGCGCTTTGTCTACCTGATCATCAGCAAGCTGAACCCGGGCCCCCCAGACACCGCAAACTGTTGGATTGCTGGGATCTGTGTGACAAATTACCCTCTTTACATTCCTATTAATAGAGTCCCCTTTCACCAAAACCTTTTGCTCTGCCTAATCTGCCATCCCTCTACTCCGGTAGAACTGTTCTCCCGGCTGTTAGAGGGAACAGCTTTGTTTGTCATTGCAATTCCTGAATGGACATCCCCCTTTAAGGGCTCTGTGTCCACAGATATTCTCACAGCAACCACAAGTTTAAGGGGGTCCTGGGGGTTGTCCCCATGCTCATAAGGGGTAACTGGGCCTGTCTTGGGAAGGAGTCTTCGGTTTTAAGATGGGCCTGTGGCTATGGAGGAAGGTAGGGAACTGTTTTAGGAAGGTGTCTTTTGTGACTTTTGCGGTATGGGGGAATGTGTTTTTTTTTGTTTTGCCCTGGGGTCCTCCCTTCACTAGCTCTATTGTGCTCACCCTTTTATTAAGGGGCTGTAGCTGTGTTTAGAGTTAACCAGTCACCTTCAATACCATGATCAAATGTAAGTAGCATACAACTGCAATGAAAGTTAATGATAGGACAAGGTGAAAACTTGTCAGTGAGGCTACCAAGAGAACTGCAGCAACCTTAATGGGGCTGCATGAATTTCTGGCAGACACTGACCACCCCTTGCACGTGACAACTATCTCATACCTTGGACATGTCTGAATTATGGGGTAGGGTGGGCAGATGGAAGCCATTTCTTACAAAAAAAAAAAAAAAAACAATCAAAGCCCATCTACATTTTGCTAAACAAAGTAAATGTAACCACCCCAAACCATGTGGGAATATGTCTAATGGTCTGATGCGATAAGGGTTGAACTTTTTTGGCCTTAATCCTAAAATATATATTTGGCACAAAAACAACACAGCTCATCATCCAAAGAACACCATACCTACCTACTGTGAAGTATATTGCTGACAGCATCATACTTTGGGAGTGTTTCTCTTGAGCTGGGATGGAAGCTTTAGTCAAGATAGAGAGGATAACGACTAGCTCCAAATATAAAGATATTTTGGCACAAAAGTTGCTGGCCTGAAAATCAAGAGGAATTTCACCATCCAACATGATAATGTCCCAAATCCCACATACAAGTCAACAAGGAATTACTTCAGAAAAGGAAGATGAAAGTCTTTGAATGTCCCAGTCAGAGCCCAGACCTTAATCCTGTAGAATATCTGTGGAATGTGCACAGAAGATCCCCTGGCCAGTTAAGGAGCTTCCACCCAGGAAGAGTAGGAAAGTCCATGTGTGCAAAATTGATGAAGATTTATTCACAAAGAGTGTTGCAGGTTTTTTTTTAAAATTTCAATTTTTTTCCCCACATAATCATCTATTTATTTTTCTCTTGAATTTTGCTGGTTTCAAAGACACATTAAAAATAGAAAAATGTTTGACATGATTTATCTTAATTTCTGTCTTTACACCATACTAATCTGCAATATCAGTAAGGTATGTAGGCTTTTTATATCCACTGTACATGCCCACAGCTAATGGCAACACACAGCATATTAAACACAACTCTCACATTAAATAACTAATGTATGATGAAAAAAACATATACCGGTATATGTTTGAAAAGTTTGAGGCTGACTAAGTACATAATTAGGCAGGAAACGGGGAAAAAATTGATTTAATTAGAAAATATATTATGCCTGTGTTGGTTTTTTTGGGCATCCATAAATACTTTAAAGATTGCTTGTATATTAAAGACATTTCAGCATGAGCAAAGCGTTCAGTTAAATTTGCAAGCTGCCTGCTTCTGAGAATGTGCAGGTGTGAGATGCAGTAAGCTCTAATGATATATGTCAACCTCTTCCCTTTCCATCCTCCTCACTATTTCCTAAACTGTTCAGTGCATACCTTTCTCCTCCAAGGTCTCAGGAAGTGCTGAACTCAGACAAGATGGAACATGCTATATACTATCACAGTCTACAAACAAACAGCCTTATTAAATTACGATTCGGCCAATTGAATAGGGATCTATATAAGCACAGAGCATATTTTTTTTTACAGAAGTGTTTAGTTGGTGAACTTCTCTCCAAAAGCAAGGACTTCACTAACTAAACACTTCTGTAAAAAGAATATGCTCTGTGCTTATACAGAGCCCTTTTAAATTTGCTGAATCACAATTTAATAAGGCTGATTATGCTTTTCTATAAAAGAGGTTTAGGATCACATCTGCTATTTACTAACGGTTTTAGTTTGTTAGATGTTTTACACAAGTTTGAGTTTTCTTCTAATCATCAATCTCAAGGTTTTCTATGTGGTATGCTCATAAATTATATGTTCTGAAAAACAAGCAATTTAAGGTTATATTGCTTGTTTATGGGTTTTCCCTTGCATCCACCATAAATGATATGCCATACGGCCTTTCTTGTCATAGGCAGGCATACAGACTCTTCCCCTATACGTATATCACTCACTGACTACATAGGTTTCTTTGGGGAGTGGGAAAAGGCCTCCCTGACTTTCATACCTTTGCACTGATGATATGTCCATCCCACTGTTTGAGTTACTACGTATGGTACCAGAGATGATCTTAGCATAGCAGGTAAGTAAAGAATATCAAAACAAAAATAAAAAATGATATTATGTAAAGTCTATGTTTATCTGATACTAGCGACTCGCCAGTCAAAAAATGACGGCAATAAGATCGTAAGGCAGGTAATGTTGTTTGTGTGCGAAATTAATTTTGTTGGTGTTCCAAGATCGATCGGAGCTCATTGCGAGCCTCGCGCTGAGCGCTTTCGGGGCTCATTGCAAGGCTCTTGGTTGTTTGTGTGCTATGAGCAGCGTTGTTGTTTTTTTTTTTGGAATGGCAATGAATAATTAATAAAATAAGAAATTAATATACTTTACCTATTGTGAAGTAATATATGCAGCATTGTGTTGAAGAGCTGGCAATCTGTTTTCATGTTGCTGCAGCATCAGTGCTGTGGAGCTGCTGTGTAAGTGTCATGAATGTATGCAGTGTGTAGTGTAATAGTGTGCGTGCGCAAGGCAAATCCGTTAGTGTAGCTGTGTACTTCCGGATTGTGTAAGTTAGTGTTCTAAAATGGCGCCTAATGTGTGGTATACGGCTGTGGCTGATTTTGCGTCCTTGTTTTCGGATGTCGTCCGACTTTTTCGTAAAATCCGTAGGTGTTTGGTGGTGCTTTGCGTGTTTAGGGTCCTTTAGCCTTGTTTTTGTTTTGTTCAGCGGCCATTTTTTCTCTCGCTTAGGTTATTTTTGGGTGTCTAAACTCTGTAATTTGGACTTAAATCGAGGTGTAACTTCACTTGCAGAGGTCCTGGGTGCCCCCCCTTGCTATGGGTAAGCTTTTTATGTGTTTATTCTGTGTATTTCTTGTGTTTCTAATGTTTTTCGGGTCGTGCGGGTTGCGTCCTTGTTTTCGGATCTCGTACGTCTTTTTCAGAAAATCTGTATGTGTTTGGTGGTGTTTTGCGTCTTTAGAGTGCTCTAGCCTTGTTTTGTTTTTTTCGGCGGCCATTTTTTCTCTCGCTTAGGGGATTTTCGGGTGTCTAAACTCTTTTATTTAGAGTGAAATTGAGGTGTAACTTCAGTTTTCAAGGTCCTGGGTGCCCCCCCCCCCTTACTGTAGGTAAGCTTTCTATGTATTTGTTGTGTGTATTTATTGTGTTTTTCATGTTTTCATGTGCGCGGGTTACGGGCGCTAAGGTCGTATTTTTGCGAGGTCGGAATGGATCGTAACGAGTCTTGTATTTGTCGTAAGTCCGTAAATTGCGAGTTCCGCAGTTGCTGGCAAGGATCGCCTTCTGCGAGCCCGCAGCGTTAGCAACGACCCACATGTTTACAACTATATATGTGATAATAGTAAAATAACCAATGTTAACCTCATAAAAACACACAGATGCAGAGCAATTATTCTATACACTTATTTACATGATAAATACATATTACAAGTGACAGATTAGGTCCATAAGGAGTTTCTTATTTCAACAAAAATATCCATTTAGTTTCCAATCTAGTACAGTGATCTCCTGGCAATTATAGGGGAATCAGACCACTTATTTGAAAGAGGAGACTCCCTTCTGTCAAATATGGGGTTAATAGGAATAAAAATACAGCATTTATTATATGTACCCCTCAAAAGGGCCCAATTTGAACATTTCCACTTAGGGGTGTACTAACTTCTGGTGCCAATGCTTTAGACATTAATGGCTGTGTGTTGAGTTATTTTGAGGGGACAGCACATTTACACTGTTATACAGGCTGGCATTTTTCGTGTTTTGTTGCCTCAAAACCTGGAATTAACAGGGATTGTATGATTTGCATCATTTAATTCACAAAACATGCCCACAACTTTAAAGATGTTTTTTTTTATTGTGAAGCAAACAAAAAATAGGACAAAATAACAGAAAAAGTCAATGTGCATAACTATTCACCCCCTAAGGCCAATATTTTGTAGAGCCACCTTTTGAGGCAATCACAGCTCCAAGTCGCTTTGGATAAGTCTCTATGAGCTTGCCTATTCTTACCACTGGGATTTTTGCCCATTCCTCCTTGCAAAACTGCTCCAGCTCCTTCAAGTTGGATGGTTTGCGCTTGTGAACAGCAAATGTGGTATACTATACTTTATTAGTTTTTTTTTATTTTTTAAATAGACTTTTATTAGAAGGCAATGCACAATAAAACATTTAAAACAACTGTAGTTAGTCAGTTAAGGTACACTAACATTCGCAGTACAATAGTTTCCCATCATTAACTGACTAGGCCTTCCATTTTTCCTTTTTTAGTTATTAAGGTAACATGAGTCACAGTTAACATTTCAATTGAAATAACATAACATAAAGAAAAGAAAAGAAATAATAAAAAAAAAAAATTAGAGAAGAGAAAAAGAACAACAACGCAAGGTAAAACATCCAGTAAGCGCAGATTAAAAAGAGAAAGCTACAAATATCAGGTTTAATAACTAGACCATTACACTGCTATCTTCGCATAAAGTACAGAGCTAATCCAGTGCATCCACCCTTATGAGCTCTCAACACATACCTCGTTAAGACATCCCAATACAACTGACACCCACCTCCATCGCTCCGTCAGTAGATTTCCGGACCCCCCCTCGCCTCCAGCTCCTCCACCAGATCTCCTTTGCCAAAGTGTAAAGATTGTATGATGTGATATGTTATCATACTAAGGGAATACTGAATGAAGAAGCCAACGAGGGTTCCCAAATTGCCTGAAATTGGGCAATGTCGTCTAGTATGATGTAAGTTAATCGCTCATTTATAAGTAAATGATTGATCTTACTAATCACCTCTGTAAAGTTAAGAGTCTCTTTCTTCCAACTCCTGGCCATGTGTGTCTTAGTAGCTACCGCCATTAATTGATATAGTTTATTCTGTGTTTTAGATAAATCCTCAACTCGAATCCCCAGCAGGCAGGATTCCATCGAGGGCGTAACTGCCTTGTTGAAAAGTGTGGAAGCTAATTGGGCTAATTGCCCCCAGATTTTCTGAGCGGATGGACATGACCACCATATGTGTATGTGATCCCCTATGTTTTGGCACCCCCTAAAGCATTTATTGCTTTCTGATGGTTTAAACTTCTGTAATTTGTCAGGTGTACAATAAACTCTATGCAAAACCTTAATGGACGTCTCCAGTAGAGCCGAGTTAAGAGAGCCTCTAGAGAGACTGGAACAGGATTCTGACCATCTACCCCAGTCCCACTCCACCCCAAGATCCCTCTCCCACTGTGTAAAATACCTGGGTTTCTGGACGCTATTGAAGTTAAGAAAGGTGTCATATAGTGAGCCCAGAATCCCCTTGGTAAGGGGTAGGCTTTTGCATATAATGGACATCCAGGAGGCCCTAGGATGCCCAAGTTCTCTTGAACTCTTACTGACCCAGCTCCTAATTTTCAGGTAATTATAGAATTCTGTGACAGGTAGGTCGTGGGTTGTACAGAATTGGTCGTACGTCAGCAAACTATCGTTCATGAACCAGTTCCCTACTCGATCTAAGTTTCTAGAAGTCCACCAAAATTTAGATATGTCATTCGAGTCTGCCAAAATTTGTGGGAAAGACGTGACTGACATCATCGGGGATAGCCCTGTAGGAAGTAACCGCCTGGATTTAGAATTGGACCACCCCCATGCATGAAGGGTTTGTGAAATCATAGGATTTGGATGAGTTGTGAATGGGGCTAGTTCTTTTGGGATCCAAATCAGCTTATCCCAACTGTGTGGGAACATTTGCTGATTTTCCATAAAAACCCAGGCTGGTTGGTGTGTTCTAGAGTGTGCCCTGGGAAGGTGGGCCAATTGAGCGGCTTTAAGGTAAAGCTTTAAATTTGGGCAAGCAAGTCCACCTCTATTTTTCTGTCTAAACATCACCTGTCTAGAGATACGAGGGCGCTTATTTCCCCATATGAACCTGAACATATTATTCTGGAACCTATCAAGGTCTGTAGGTGAAATTGAGACGGGGATGGTTCGAAATAGATACAGAACTTTGGGTAGAATGCTCATTTTAGCCGCCGCTATGCGATCCGTCCAAGAAATGTTATAGTTCGTCCATCTCTGCATGTCTTCGGTCAAGGACTTGTATATAGGTGGGAAATTAGCCTTATATAGGTCAGCTATATTAGAAGTAAGTTTGACTCCTAGATATTTTACATGACGTGCGGGCCAGACAAAATTATAGTCAGATTTGAGAGAGTCAATCTCCGATTGCACCATACCCAACCCCATCGCCTCCGTTTTCCCTATATTTAATTTAAGACCTGAGATATTACTAAATTCGGTTATAGTTGACATAAGAGCTGGGATCGATTGAAGGGGCTTGGTCAAGGTGCAAAGTATATCATCAGCAAAAATAGAGCATTTAAAGTGCTGGTGGCCCACTGAAATCCCAAATATGCCTGCATGAGATCTAATCGCCTGTGCAAGAGGTTCCATGGCAAGCGCGAACAGCAATGGTGAGAGTGGGCACCCCTGCCTAGTCCCTCTATGAATTTGGATATTTGCCCTGCGCTCTCCTGGCAGCTTCAAGTTGGCAGTTGGGGAGTTATAGTAGCTCCTTAGTAAGTTAATGAAGCGTCCCCTAAATCCAAACTTGTCAAGTATTTTGTATAAATACGGCCATTCAACCGTATCAAAAGCCTTTTCAATGTCCAGAGCTAGAAGACACATTGGGGTATGAGATTTATGTGCTATGTACTGAGAATTTAAGACCCTCCTGACATTGTCCCCTGCTTCTCTGAAAGGGATAAACCCCGCCTGATCCTTATGAATTAAGTCTGTTAAAAATTTAGATATACGGTTAGCCATAATTTTGGCTAAGATCTTGACATCTCCATTAATCAGCGAGATAGGACGATAGTTTTTAGTCTCCAGATTATCCCTACCCTCTTTAGGAAACACGACTATGTCAGCTTGATTTAGTTCAGGGGGCATAGATTCCCCATTCAATATGGCATTGAAGAGCAGCGTTAAAAAGGGGGTAAGCAGGTGTTCAAATTTTTTGTAATATAGGTTTGTGAGGCCGTCCGGCCCTGGGGATTTACCTAATTTAAGACCTTGTATAGTAGATCTAACCTCCTCGTGAGTAACCTCCGCATTCAAGTCAGCCAGATGGTGATCTAATAACACGGGAAGGTCCTGAGTGCTAAGAAATGAGTGTATGTCTGCCTCACTGCATTGAGACTGGGAGGAGTAAATTTGTTGATAAAAGTTTTGAAATGCCTTTTGAATGTCACTAGGGCTATATGAGATGTGGCCATCAGCCATCCGAATCTGAGTGGTTCTATGTTGTGAAAATGTATTGCTAAGCCTTCTAGCCAGAAGAGAGTCTGGCTTATTTGCCTTCCAATAATAAAGATGCTTTGTCCTTCTCATCGCCTGCTCAGTACGATGTGACAGTATGCCATCTAGCTCTAACCTGGTTTTATCAATTAGCTTACGTCCCGTGGGAGAGGGATTTTGTTGGTTTGATCTCTCCAGTCTCTTTAATGTCGCCGTTAGATCTGCCTCCTTCTGCCTAAGAACTTTTCTCTGGGAGGAGGCCAGCTTAATACAGGTTCCCCTGATATAGGCCTTATGGGTGACCCAAAGCCAGCCGGCTCCGGTCTCAGGGGAGACATTAGTCTCAAAAAAGACCCCTAAGACTTTGGCTATTGTTTCCCTGCTACTTGGGTTGGATAACAGGGACTCATTCATTCTCCAAGTATAGGGGAGTCGTAAATTAGGGCCCAAGTCCACCTCAATAAGTACCAGGGAGTGATCCGACCAGGGGCAGGGGACAATTTCAGATTTTAAGATCGAGTCAAATAAATATGAACTAGTAAGGAAAGTGTCGATCCGAGAGTAAGTCAAATGGGTTGAAGAAAAAAATGTATATTCTCTATCCCCTGGGTGAAGCCCCCTCCAGGCATCAACCAACCCCAATCTGTTAAGTAGAAGCTTAATCCTTTTTATTTTGTTGGAAAATCTACAACTAGCAGGGGTCCCTGACCTGTCTAAAGTCGGATCTAGAGTAAGATTTAGATCCCCCCCGATTATCAATCTTCCCAGGTCTTGAGACTCAATTCTCTTCAATAAGGAGATCAGAACCGCATAGGGAGAGGTTGTAGGAGAGTACAGGGAGACTAGTGTAGTCCTAACCCCCCCAATCATGCCAGTCACCATAACATAGTTACCCTCCCCATCTATCTTTGTGTTCTCTACCTGGAAAGAGAAGTTTTTATGTAGCAAAATTGCACACCCCGCTCTCTTAGTGGGGAGAGTAGCCAGGAAATAAGTGGGATATTCCTTGTGCAAGAATGTAGGCTTGTTGTCCTGAGAGAAGTGAGTTTCCTGCATGAAGATGATTGCGGGTTTGTGTTTTTTATAAAATGTGAAGGCTTTCCTCCTCTTAAAGGGGGAGTTAAATCCCTTCACGTTATGGGTTAGCAGGGTATACTTAGAGGTAGCCATTACAAATTACGAGTGAGACCCTAGCTGTGTGTGTCATTACCTGATAGCTGGTGCCACACGAAGCAAGACGGGAGGGAGCCCGGAAAGCCAACCTCTGCCAAGAGAGCCGGTTAGCAGCTGTCAGGGGTGTCGTCCTGCCATTAAACAGAAATTTAAATGCAGAAGAGAAGAGGGTTAGCTTTAGGCCATTAAGGTAAAAACATTTAAATAAGCAGATAAGCAGTGTCAAGTTTACAGTTAGCAGTTCTCTAAGGCTATAACTACGAAGTTGTTGAACTAAAAACATAAAAGCATGAAATAACAATCACTTTTTACTAGTGCTCCTCCTCCAAGATTCTAAGCAAGGAGAAGAATTGGGAACACAGTCCAGCAGGCTGTACAATTAATAATAAACTTATATCCTAAACTACACAACCTTCTGAATTAAGGCTTAAGGCAAAAATAGGTTAACATCTAACATTCTATTTGGCATCACAAATTTTGTTATGAAATTCTGCTCCAGGTAGAATCTAATCCGGACGTGAGCTCGCCCTTGGGTCAACCATTTGACTAGCATCCCCTGTGCAGGCCTTGTGTCCAGCACCTTGACCCCTTGCACTGTCCAGAGTAAGTTTCATTCCCCCCTGAGGAGAGACTTGTTTACTGTGGACTTGGGCTGCCACCAGCGTCCATTGTCTCTTAGGGATAGGCGGTTGAGATTGCTCTTGCCGCGTTTCCTGCATTTCCCCAGAGTAAAGCTGTAAGCGGTGTAGCACCGACAGGCAGTCCTCCAGTGTACGCGTAGTGTAAGTCGTGCCCTTAAAATTGAAGGAGAGGGCAAATGGAAAGTTCCATCGGTACTGAATTTTGTGGTGAAGCAAAATTGTAAGAGCCGGTTTCATTAGCCTCCTTTTGTTAAGGGTGTCAGGAGACAGGTCGGCATAGATCTGCAATGGGGAGTTGTCTGGGCCCTTAACAGCGTGCAGCTTCCTTGTAGCCGAGAGTAGAGTGTCTCTAGCTTGCTGCCTCAGAAATCTGACAATGACATCTTTCGGGGCATCCGGACTCCTCATGCCTCCTAAAGCTCTATGAGCTCGCTTAATTTCCCACATGCTTTCATCCTGATCAGGAAGGATTGCAGCCACAGTGTCTCTTAGGTATTGGGTTAGATCTTGTATGGCTCTTGGTATGCCGCGGATGCGTATGTTGTGGCGGCGAGAGCGGTTTTCCAGGTCCTCTATCTTATCTGCGAGTTCAGAAACCTGGTAAGTGTTTTGAGCTATCGATGTCCTGTCCTTTTCCTGAGCCTCCGCCAATTGGTCTGTCATATCTTCCAAAAGTTGGGTACGCTGACCCAATTCCCTCAGATCCTGTCTCAGGGGATCAATCGCCTTAGCCAAGAGTCTTTCAATCGTAGCCACAGCCTTGGCTGATAGATCTAGTTGCTGGTGGGATCCCTTGGGCCGCCCCTCCTGATCCGAATCTTCGGAGAATTTAGAAAGAGAGTCTGCCAGGGGTGGGCGCTGAGTCGCTCTTGGCAAAAAATGATCTTGTATACCCTTGGCCGGGGTGGCCCGTTTGGGTTTCGGCATATTGGCCGTGAGGTTAAATGTGTCGGCAAGATTCCCACTGTTAAATCAATAGAGAGGATGCAAAGAGCCAAAGCGGTGAATGCTGGGCCCGACCAACTACTGCCTCCGCTAGGGAAGGTATGCCAGTTCCATAGATGTAGTTAAGATGTCCGCTATAAGCATTGCTGAACTATGTCCCCATTTAGCTCTCAGCCCATGGTAGGGGCGTGCCCCTAAATTAGGGTCAGTTGTTGTCAGGAATTCCTCAAGCAATCTCTATATAGCGATGAGAGTCAGAGTTGCCAAGAAGTTCCAGGGATACTGCAAAAGCTTATCGGAGCCAGCTTGGTGATCGTAGCTTCTCAAGTGCTGATTGGAGTAAGGCAAAACAATGTTAAACCCTGCATGCAACTTGTGCCGGCTTGTATACCAGTTATGCTCCCAATGAGAGCGCCGTGCTCACCTGCCTGTTGTTCACAGATAGCCAAAGTCTTGCTGTAGGATTCCAAGTGGCCACCAGGCGGCAGTGCAGTTATAGAAATGCAAACAGTTCAACACAGTCCTTGTAGCTGCTATATTGCCAAAATGCACTTATAAAATAATCTCACAAGCACGTATGAATTCAACAATCCTGTGTATTCACTTGGATATATGTAAAGATAGAATTCAGCAATATACCAATTAACTCTTGCACAATCCACTTGCACAGTCCCCTCAAGGGGGCAGGGTGGTAGGATAGCAGGTTTGCAGGATATCAGGATAGTAGGGTAGCAGGGTGACAGGGTATCAGGGTAACAGGTTAGCAGGGTAGCAGGGTAGGGAGGGAGCACTTGCCTTTATGCCCCTGTGCTGGTCTGTTGAGGCTTCTCTCTCTCCTCCTGGATAGGAAGGGGCACTGCAGTGTGATAATTGCAGGGGCGTCTGCTGTTAGGAGGCTAGATTGCCCTTCCTATACAGGTTACAGGGCTGCCACGGGTGTTAAAAGGGCCAGCGTCCCAAGATGGCGGCTCCACCAGTTTTTTGCCGCTCCTGTGCTTGCCTCCCCCTCTGTCCCCTGCTCCTACCTTCCACCAGGTCTCCCCAGCCGATCACTGGGCCTCCAGGCCGCTCCAGGCACCTTGTCCAGGGACTCCCCAGCCAGGCACAGGGCCTCCAGGCCGCTTCAAGGGTGCAGGGGTTAATTTGCTGTCCCGGACCGCAGGGGGCAGCTCCCGCCGCCTCGCCCCGACACTCCACTTCCTCCCGCAGTCTGCCCGATGCGGCGAACTCAGTGGGACCGGAGTACTTCAGTGCCTTCCCACTCCTCCAAGGCACGGGTGTACTGGATCGGGGGTCTCCAGGGCCCTGCGGCCCACGTTGCGGCGATCTCCTAGGCCCTTGTAGGCCTGATACCCCGCAGCTCCCAGGGTCGTGCCTAAACCCCCACTTGTTGGGTATGAAACTGCTCCTCTATGAGAGCAGAAGGGGTAGCAGTGATGTTGGGGCCAATTGGGGTATTATTTAGCCCAAAATTCGGGCTTTACAGAGCCCTTTCCAGCAGAGCTCCTGCGTGGCACGTCTGCACCGTCTGCCCAGTAGCCACGCCCCCCCATACTTTATTAGTTTAATGGAGACAACGACGATTAAAAAACTTTAAAAAGGGAAAGGTATAAAATCCAAATGTACAAATTCCTTTGGACAGAACAACTGCAAACCTTATTGCCACTAGACAAATATCAATCATGAAGTGGGGTTTTAGCAGTAATGTAAATGAGAAAAAGAGAGTTGATGGGTACTGGCTCAAGTTACTATAAACGGAAGGGTTGTATATGGTTAAATTATTTAGCCAAGAGTTACTATATACCATATATAAATGCTATCTATAAATACTATCCCCTAATATTGGTATGTGACCTGGTGTGTCACAGACTCAGGATAGCTTGAATGATATAGATAGCGTGGTAGTATGCTTCAAAAAGACATATCTATTTGCATATAAAAAATTATTCTATGGTTTGGCTCTTAAGTAACCAAATGCTTCATTCCCTCTTTTAGAGTACAGTGTCACAGTTATTTGAGTGGTACATGTACATTATAGGCCATTCAAAACAAGCTAAACTCTCTATATACTCATATGTAGTGTCTCAGCGTCTCCCTGTGCTGGGGAGATTTAAGCATCTATCTGGGTCTTGGTTCTGTACCCTCTGATTATTTTAGAAGTATAGATAAGTATTCCCTTAACCAGGATCATGGTATATACACTTAACCTATTTTTATATACGACTTTTTACACATTGGTTTCACTTACAGGTGAATAATGCGTCATATTTAACCTCAAATATTATGATTCTTCACACTTTGGTTTCACTTTTTCTGACTATGGCCTAGTGGTTTATAATATCCAACCACGCTGGCTCACAGTCCCTATCATATATGGCTATATAGGATTTTTTCATCCTTCTATTGTTTTTATGTATGCACTATGCCACTTTACACTATGGTCTCACAAGTAGTTAGTTGTGGCCTAGTTATGTTTATGTTTTACTACTATGGTCCACACCCTTTGGTCCTTTACACTTTTTATGTAGCATCTATATATTTATTGACATATTCAAATATATAGTATTTTTGGAACACTTATCTTTCTAATTATTTTATTTTCCACTAATGTGGATCTTTGTACTCATTAAGTTTGCTATTGCTGTTTTAATTATGCACCTTATCACATTTTTATACTAATTATATTTCATGACATACCATTATATATGCTCCCTATAACAGCCATTGGTTAAATACATGTTATAGATCTGTACTTTATATAGGTTTCCACATTTACTGATGTGTTGTACTTTTATCAATAGATGGACTATTCCTTCTTTTACTAAGTCCATTCCTGACATCCATTCATTTATAGGGTTAATCGAGGTGTAGAATAGCAATGAAGGTAGTACAGGTAACCATGGCTACCACACGCTTTAAATAGCCCCCAGCCCCTACACGTGCCTTCATTTTTTGAGAAAGACGATGAATACGTAGAAACATGTTTGGACGTAGGATAGCGTAACGTGACGTCATCACGCACGACGCAACTAGGAAGCGCGAATCTCCCCAGCACAGGGAGACGCTGAGACACTACATATGAGTATATAGAGAGTTTAGCTTGTTTGGAATGGCCTATAATGTACATGTACCACTCAAATAACTGTGGCACTGTACTCTAAAAGAGGGAATGAAGCATTTGGTTACTTAAGAGCCAAACCATAGAATATTTTTTTATATGCAAATAGATAAATAGATATGTCTTTTTGAAGCATACTACCACGCTATCCATATCATTCAAGCTATCCTGAGTCTGTGACACACCAGGTTACATACCAATATTAGGGGATAGTATTTATAGATAGCATTTATATATGGTATATAGTAACTCTTGGCTAAATAATTTAACCATATACAACCCTTCAGTTTATAGTATCTTGAGCCAGTACCCATCAACTCTCTTTTTCTCATTTACATTACTGCTAAAACCCCACTTCATGATTGATATTTGTCTAGTGGCAATAAGGTTTGCAGTTGTTCTGTCCAAAGGAATTTGTACAGATTTTATACCTTTCCCTTTTTAAAGTTTTTTAATCGTCGTTGTCTCCATTAAACTAATAAAGTATAGTATATCACAATTGCCCACCTCTTTTATCTTATATATATTTAGAGTGTTATGCACTAATGGGCCCTACCACCTAAAGCACAATTTTTGCTTGTGAACAGCAATCTTTAAGTTTGATCACAGATTTTCTATTGGATTGAGAAGTGTTGCTTTGGCAGTGTGTTTGGGGTCATTGTCCTGCTGGAAGGTGAACCTCCGTCCTAGCCTCAAATCATGCACAGAGTGGTACAGGTTTTGCTCAAGAATTACCCTGTATTTAGCACCATCCATCTTTCCCTCAACTCTGACCAGTCCCAGCTGCTGAAAAACATCCCCACAGCATGATGCTGCCACCACCATGTTTCACGGGGATGGTGTTCTTTGGGTGATGTGATGTGTTGGGTTTGCGCCAGAAATAGCGTTTTTTTTGATGGTCGAAAAGTTAAATTTTAGTCTCATCAGACCAGAGTACCTTCCTCCATACATTTTGGGAGTCTCCCACATGCCTTTTCTCAATCTCAAAATGTGCCATTGCTGAAAGTAATGGCTTTCTTCTGGCCACTCTGTCATAAAGCCCAACTCTATGGAGCGTATGGCTTATTGTCGTCCTATGTACAGATACTCCAGTCTCTGTTGTGGAACTCTGCAGCTCCTCCGGGGTTACCTTAGGTCTCTGTGCTGCCTCTCTGATTAATGCCCTCCTTGCCCGGTCCGTGCGTTTTGGTGGGCGATCGTCTCTTGGCAGGTTTGTTGTTGTGCCACGTTCTTTCCATTTGGTTATGATAGATTTGATGGTGTTTCTGGGGATCATCAAAGATTTGGATATTTTTTTATAACCTAACCCGGTCTTGTACTTCTCAACAACATTGTCCCTTACTTGTTTGGAGAGTTCCTTGGTCTTCATGGCAGTGTTCGGTTAATGGTGCCTCTTGCTTAGGTGTTGTAGCCTCTGGGGCCTTTCAAAAAAGGTGTGTATTAGTAATGACAAATCATGTGACAGTTAGATTGCACACAGGTGGACAAAATGTCATTAATTATGTGACTTCTGAAGGTAATTGGTTGCACCAGAGCTTTTTATGGGCTTCATAACAAAGGGGGTGAATACATACGCACAAGCCAATTTTCTGTTTTCTATTTCTAAAAAATTGTTTTATGTATATATTTTTGTAATTTCACTTCACCAACTTAGAATATTGTGTTCTGATCCATCACATAAAATTCAGATTAACAAAACATTGAACTTAAAGCTGTAATAAAAAAAATAGGTAAAAAGTCAAGGGGGGTGAATACTTTTGCAAGGCATTGTAATCTATTGATGAGCTTTTATATTATGTGGCTCGGCTGAATGTATGATATGCATGTATAACTGGCAACCAGTCTTTGATACACCCTACACGGCATCTGTGCAGTAAAGCTCCTTGTTGGAAAAACACTCTAAAGGAGAATTGTGTTTCTGTTATATGAACAATATGAAATTACTGCTTGTGTATACCAGTATTCAGAACATTTTCTTGCAATTTTAAAATCTAGTAAACTACATAACAACATTATCTGTTGAATGTTTTGTAGGGATTTGAGTTTAGAACATCTTATTGTTTTTATTTTTTTATGAAGAATTGGTCATGTCAAACAAATCTGATTAGTTTCTATGGTAAGAATGATCTTTCATGAACGCAACTCAGTGGATGTAGTCTTTTTGGATTTTGCAAAGGCTTTTGATACAGTGAAACATGGAAGGTTATTGCACAAAGTAAGGGATAAAGGAATTGCAATAAACATGTTCATGGGTGGAGAACTGGCTAACAGACTGGAAGCAAAGGTTGTTGTAAATGGAACATACTCAGTGTGGTAAGTGGGGTTCCTCAGGTTCAGTTTTAGGTCCGCTCCTTATTAATAAATGTATTATTTATTTAGAGGTAGCACTGGAAAGTAATGCTTTCATATTGGCTGATGACACTAAATTGTGCAAGGCACTTAAATTAGAAAACAATGTACTTTCACTGCAAATGAACTTATATAAACTAGAAGAATCGATAACTAAATGGCAGATGAGATTTAATACCTTAAATGTAAAGTTAAGAAAAATAAACATGCAATTTATAATCTAAATTGAACAAGTCTAGGGGTATCAAAGATAAAAAATGGTGTAGGAGTGCTTGTAGACAACCACCAACATAACAGTGCTCAATGCCACGCAGAATCCGCAAAGGCAAATAAAATATTAGCATGTATTAAGGGGTGTTATGTATTAATCGCATGTAATCTTAAAGGAGCAAATCTAGGGGTATCAGAGATAGAAATTAATTTAGTAGTGCTTGTGGACAACCACCTAGGTAACAGTGCTCAATGCCAAGTAGTAGCTGCAAATAAAATATTAGCATGTATTAAGAAGGGTATAAAAGCAAGGGAAGCAAATCTGATTCTGCCACCATATAAATCCCTAGGCCCTCATTCAATTGCAATTTGGCCAATTGAATAGGGCCCTAAATAAGCACATAACATATATTTTTTAAAGAAGTTTTTTGTTAGTAAGCATCTATCCAAAAGAAAGATTTTCACTAACTAAAAACTTCTTTAAAAAAAGATGCTATGTGCTTATTTAGGGTCCTATTCAATTTTCCAAATCACAATTGAATGAGGGCCCTAGTATGCCTTCATTTGGAATATGGAGTACAATTTTGAACACCAAAAAGGACATTTTAGAGCTGAGAAATGTACAGAGAAGGGCAACAAAATTAATAAGAGGAATGGAGAGACTAAGCGAAGAAGGAAGTCTACCAAATAGAACTTATTTTCTCTAGAGAAAAAAGGCACTTAAAAGGGGATATGATTACCTTATACTGTATAAATACAGGGTCAGTATAATGCTTTGGCAAGGAATCTTTTTGTGCCAAGAGGCTTTCAACTGACAAGAGGACAGCCCTTGAGATTAGAACAAATAAAATTCCATCTTAAGGAAAGAAAAGTTTTTTACAGTAAGGGCAGTCAAAGTCAAACTGTGGAATTATCTACCAAAAGTGGTTGAAACAACAGATTAATTTAAAAATGGATTGGATATATTTTGAATAAACAGTTCATACAGGGTCATGTTAGCGCACTAGAGAGATCCAGGATGTAATTTGATGGCAGTATTTGGGGTCAGGAAGAAGTTTTTCTCCCCTTATAAGATACCTGGTATCGTTTGGGTGTTTTGTTTGCCTTCCATTGCATCATTTAACAATCAACACCAAATTCACATATTATAATTATCAGAGGGGATTTAAAAATGTTGAACTTGATCGTCTAATAGTCTTTTTTCTCCTCAATTACTGTGTTAATATGTACATATTGATGAGAGGATGTTAGGTATAATGTAGTGCGTTCACGTTAGGTAGCGACTAGTGTTTCGTAACATTGCTATGGAGACTACTGAGTTATACACTCTGAGTCTCCTAATGGGTATTTGAAAGACAGGTAGTGAGCACACAGTAGAGCTAGAAAGCCATGGGCAATACCACTATGTAAGTGTCACTATATTTTACAGGATTCTTTTGTGGGACCAATGTAATAGCTCTGCAAATTTGTAAAAAATTCCTGCAGGGTTGAGGTAGCTTTATGGGAGTTTCTGCAGATGTCATGCATTTACAAAAACAAGGACATTTTGATTACTGAGTTTTAAGTTAGAGATTTCTATCTATTTTTTTTTTTATTTTCCTTCTTAAACTTTCATCATGTAAGCTTAGTACCATAATCCTCCAAATGTAATCCAACAACAAGGGTGCAATTCCAAAAGAAACATCTAGATTGAGAATCAGCAAACAACAAAGGGGTTTATTTATGAGTTGAGAAAGTACAAATGGAAATTAAATCCAGGACATCTTAGCAGTAGGCATTGCTTCAAGTAAAGTACAGTCAATCTGGAGGATTTTAACATTCCTAATATATGACAGAACTAAGTCCCCTGTGGTTTGGTTAAAGTGACAGACAATGTGATTTTAGTCTTGCAGCAAGAGGCAGGAAGACAAATAATTATCTCTAACAATTAATTCCATGTTTAGCATTGAAGTAAACAGTCGCTTGAAATAAAAGCTAAAAACAGCACAGGAGAAACTGCAACAAAAATTCTGTATTCTGAATTATGTGGAAAAGTAGCGTCTTTTGCATCTGGAATACAACAGTTCAGCATTATATTTGCTTTATATACTACAAAACCAGATTCTAATGATTAATTTTATCTACTAAATTAATTGTGATAGGTAAACTGCTGAAAACATTTTGAACTTAATGTTTGTAAGACGAGCCATTAGAATTTAGGCGTTACCTACTCTATGAACTGACAGCCAATTAACTAAAAAGTTTTGTGGGAATATTTTATTCTATGTAGTGCACAAGGACTTTGTAAGTGTTTATTTTGAGCAGTTGTTAACTCAAGCCTGACTGGTTTATAGGATTTTTCCTGTCAGTGAATTTCAACACAAAAGTTTGTTTTGGCATTAAATGACAAATGTTAATCACTATGAAACTCAAATTACACTCATAAATTAACCCAATAGCTTTAGGAAGCCATGAAATTAGGATGTAAAGTGCTTAGTTTATAATGCTTATATTTTTAGGAAATTGGCAAAATTTAAAGATGCTTTTACACTTGATTGAGTGTATACAACTTGCAAGAACTTTGGCCTTTCTTTGACTTTTTTCACAGCTCATATTGATTTTAGAGAAAGTCAGCATTTGAATATTATTAGCAAAATAAACACCATCTAGTGTAATTGTCACTGATTAAAGATTCAGGATACACAAAACTTATCATTAGAATCATTTAGAATACCTATAGTGAAAGTCAGTTAAAGAGTGTGGAAAGGGAACACTTTTCATTCATGCAGCAAGCCTCATTGCATTCACTAACATTTCCTCATTATAATGAAGTTTGCAGTGGGACAGCATGGGCCTCATTCAATTGCGATCTGGCTATATATGGGCACATAGCATATTTTTTTTACAGAAGTTTTTAGTTTGTGAACTTCTATTTAAAACTAAAAACTTCAGTAAAAAAAAATCATCTGTGCTTATATAGAGCCCTATTCAATTGGCCAATTCGCAATTGAATGAGGCCCCTTGTCTCTCCATCAGGTCACTAGCATAGCCAAATATAAATTAGGGGTCTAATGCATCAGCTGCTAAATCTTTGATTTGTAATATAACAATGGCCAAAAGGTAATATTTGTATATATATAGCTAATATTTAAGATAATACACAGTTCAGTAAAATATGCTAAGTTCATTTGCAGCTTTCATTATAATGTATTCATTAGGAATTTAGGATATATAGATTAAACTCCTAATTTACACTATAATGCATTGCTTATAAACATTTACGTAGGAAACTGGGAAATGAAGTCCAGACTGGTACAATTTTAAGAAGGTGGTTGGATTTTAGTGCAGCTGTGGATACTCCATATTGTGTAATAATATTTGTACTCTCAGTCTTTCACTCCTTCTGTCCACACTACTCCATAAACACGGACACTCCTCAATAACAACTCCTCAATAACTAAAAGACTATTGTGGTCAGAAATTAGCCCCTTTTAAAGCACTTTTAAATGCAATTATGCTACTGCCATTTTAGATTCCAGTAATCAAATTCCAGAAGTGTGAGGAGACTATTAACCACAGGAAGTTTATATCTGTGGAATTAACAGGCATCAGATATATCTGCCAGTACATTCATTAGTTCTAATGAACAGCCCATTTGTTTACACACAATGTTGAACAGAAGCTACTGGAAGCAGGTTTAGCAAAAAAAAATGGAAGCCTGCAAAAAAAGAATAATTGCATATAAAAAGTGAAAATGTAAAGATTGTGTTGACACTTTTACTTTCTAACATTTAAAAGTTTTATCATTCAAAATACCATTCAGAAAAAAGTTGACCACAGTGGTCCATTGATACTCTACCCATTTGCTCACAGACTGTATTTTTTCTCTCTTAAACTCTATTTCCCTGACTCTACTGTAAATTATCATTACAGTAATAGACACCTTTCATAGCTACAATAGCCAAGTGAAGTTGCCTTCTATCTTCATGACACTTAAGGGTGCAGTGATTAATTCACTGGCATTGTGTTATATGAAAACAAGTGAACAAAACACTTCTAGTGTGGATACAATTAGTAGAAACAATAGAGACTAGGGAGTGGATAGCAACAGGAAGTTTTATATGGTATTTTGCAGTGGCAGAATTGAGTATGAAGGCCCTGTGCAAAAAAAAAAAAAAAATTGGGGTTGTAAAAGAGTTTTTTTGTTTTTTTTGCTGGCCTCCCCTGTACCAACTCATTCAGTGCCCCTCCCCAAGACCCCATCACATAACACTCAATAAGACCCCTTGCCATAGCAGCACCCTCCCCAAGACCCTTTCCCATAGCTGCTCTCCTTCCCTTCCCTTTTTCCTGTGCAAAGCACTTCTGCCTGCAGCACAGCTCTAAGACGCTCACGCTCTACTTTCCAGCAACATCCTCTATGTGGTGGAGGGCCATAGAGGATGTTGCTGCAGCTGTCCCTCTCAACATTCACTCCACACAGCACCCAACCATCTTAGCATCCATCCCTACATAGCACAGAGTCATTGTCAGCAGCCATTCCCTCTCAGCATTCATCCCCACAAAGCGCTCAAAATCTCTCAGCACCCACCTCACACAGCACTCATCCCCATCTTCTTTGGTCTCTCACCGAACCCACCCCCCCGGTACTTTGCTGTAATCCAGCCCTCTTACCTCTTCCCTTATACACATCCCCAGAGTGCTGAAGTGCTCCACATTGCCACCCTTCAGAGCTTTAGTAGAAATGCTCTTTTCAACAGGCGCGTACCGACTTTTTGCCAGGGTGTGTGGCCCGGGTGGGGCCCCTACAGTAAAAAAAAAATGACATGCAAATAGAAAAAAAATGCACAGCACTGTCCCACCCCGGAGGAGGGCTCTGGTGCATTGTACCACATGGAGCTCCACCCCTGGTATTTTGGATATCTAAACTTGATAATGTATAAAATATATTAATATAATAAAATAATAATAGTAATAATAATAATAGTTAGGGTGACCTGATTTTTATTATAAATGCTTGAATAGCTGCTGAGATTTTGGTCATTCACCATAGACTTCATCTCTGTCGTATATCTTTTTAATTAGTGTTGTGGTCTTTGTTTTTGTTGGAGTTTTTTTGTATGACTACACAATGTATCCGACTTCTGTATTCTGTGTTAATTAGAGTAAGCTTCTCCCCAACCAAGTGGTTTGGAAATTAATATTTTGGTGTTTTTTTGGCTGATATCATATCTTCAGGTATAATAGTTAGAGAAAATGAGAACAGGAGTAGAGTCCTGAAAGTTTTGGATTTCTCTAAAAATAAAAACATTTTGTGTCTCCTCCTAAGATTTATTTTTGTAGGTCAGTGGCCATCAAAGGGATCCAAAAAGTAGCTTATAAAGGGTGTCATGGGGATGTAGCACAATAAAATTATGATGCAATATGTCATAATAAATTGGCTATTCTCCAGTACAATACCAGTATTTTTGAAACCTCTTTCCAGGAAATGTGAGCCAAAGAAGATTTAAGGATAATGTAATTAATTACATCAGTATGCATCCAACTTATATGTACTGTGTTGCTGGGTTATTAGCCATAAAATATAATCTATGTGTCTTTATAGTGGGTGTAAAACATTGCTTCATAAAAACAAATTCTGAAGCAAGGAAGGATGAAAATAATATATGTAGAATGTAAAATTGTAGGATGCCAATTACATGCGGTGTATATATATTTTTCTATATTATAGAGACAGATGCTAAGAGGGATATGAGGGGGTGGATGCTGAGAGGGACTGGCTGCTACGTAGATATAGTATGAGTTTATGTGTGTATACATACCAATGCAAAAAAAATTACAACCACTCCATTGGGGGCAACTTGTTTTGGCACCAGGGCCCTCCATTATCTAGCTCCGTCACTGATCTTGAGGTTTTCCAACATCAAATGGTAACCCACTTATATACAGGTATTGCTATAGTTTATTTCTTTAATCAGTAATGAGTTGTCAATAATATCACTCCTGTACAAAATGATTACCCTTTGATCAGGGGCAGATCTACCAGTGGTGCAACCGGTGCAGTGCACCAGGGCCCTCCTCTGTGTGTTTTTTGCATTTAATTTTTTTCTGTAGTGTGTGGGCTCCTTCCCCCCTGCCAACCCTTCATGCACCCCCTGGCACCCCCTGGTGTAATGTAGAAATAGTGGAGAGTAGTAGTCAGGACCAGAGCTTTTACAATAAAAACCTGCAAAAATGGAGGGTAAATTGAACATTTTAATGTGAAGCAGAAGGGACATACAGGGAGTCAGCAGAGGGTTAATTTTAATGTAGAAGGGACAGATAAAAGGAATCGGGATCAGGGTACATTTTAGTGTAGAAGGGACAGACAGGGAGTCAGGATCAGGGTACATTTTAGTGTAGAAGGGACAGACAGGGAGTCAGGATCAGGGTACATTTTAGTGTAGAAGGGACAGACAGGGAGTCAGGATCAGGGTACAGTTTAGTGTAGAAGGGACAGACAGGGAGTCAGGATCAGGGTACATTTTAGTGTAGAAGGGACAGACAGGGAGTCAGGATCAGGGTACCTTTTAGTGTAGAAGGGACAGACAGGGTATCAGGATCAGGGTGCATTTTAGTGTAGAAGAAGGGACATATAGGTTGTCAAGATTAGGGTATATTTTAGTGTAGAAGGGACATACAGGGAATCAGGATCAGGGTACATTTTAGTCTAGAAGGGACAGACAGGGAATAAGGATCAGGGTACATTTTAGTCTAGAAGGGACATACAGGGAATAAGGATCCGGGTACATTTTAGTGTAGAAGGGACATACAGGGAGTCAGGATCAGGGTACATTTTAGTGTAGAAGGGACATACAGGGAGTCAGTATTAGGGTACATTTTAGTGTAGAAGGGACAGACAGGGTATCAGGATCAGGGTACATTTTAGTGTAGAAGGGGCAGACAGGTTGTCAAGATTAGGGTATATTTTAGTGTAGAAGGGACATACAGGGAATCAGGATCAGGGCACATTTTAGTGTAGAAGGGACAGACAGGGAGTCAGGATCAGGGTACATTTTAGTATTGAAGGGACAGACAGGGAATCAGGATCATGGTACATTTTAGTGTAGAAGGGACATACAGGTTGTCAAGATTAGGGTATATTTTAGTGTAGAAGGGACATACAGGGAATCAGGATCAGGGTACATTTTAGTGTAGAAGGGACAGACAGGGAGTCAGGACCAGGGTACACTTTAGTGTAGAAGGGACAGACAGGGAATAAGGATCAGGGTACATTTTAGTCTAGAAGGGACATACAGGGAGTCAGGATTAGGGTACATTTTAGTGTAGAAGGGACATACAGGGAGTCAGGATTAGGGTACATTTTAGTGTAGAAGGGACAGACAGGGTCAGCAGAGGGTACATTTTAATGTAGAATGGTCAGACAGGGAGTCAAGATAGAAGACCTACTGCTTTCCTTGGGTCTGCTGTGTGTCACATCACATGACCATGATTGGCAGGCCTCACCCACACAGTATGTAGAGTTCAGCTCTCACTGAAGTTATCACACTGGTGATGTCCCGCTCAAGCGCTTTCTACTATTATTTTAAATACATATTTTCAATCGTCCATTGTCCCCTTCTCTATATATTATCTGGGGGGGATGTGTCCCCTCCACCCTCCAGTTCCTACGCCCATGGCAACAGGTTTTTCAAGATCTAGAAAGTAATTATAAGAGAATAAAGCAGATCTATTACATAAGAGGTGGCAGGAATACACAAGATTTATACAGGAAGGATCTTAACAGCATTGATAACCTCACTGAGCTAGAACCCAAAATCTTTGAGAGTGAAATGAGATGGACCCTAGGAAGCCTTGCCGATAACAAGGCTGCAGGAGTTGATGGAATTTGAGCTGTGTTCCATAAGTTCAGACATGACTGAACAACAATATTCCACAATTATTTTCTCATATATCATTGAATTACTCCTTGCTCTGCGTTTTGAGAATCACAACATAAAACATAATTTAAAATAAGATGTTATGATCTAACTCAAAATGTAAAATCCCAACCTAATTGTGAGCATTGTGAAAAGTTGTTAATGCTCACTAAATTAAGAAGGTTACTACAGTCTTAGGTTTCCAAAGTCCCCAAAATGTAAATTTCAGTTTTATTTTGTTGTGAATAATTTGGAGGGATTATGATCGGCAATATTTTGTAGAAATAAGACAAAATGATATAACTCTGCATGTAAAAGGGTATTTATGAAATAAAAGGAATCTTACCTTCTATTCTCTAAAGTTTATATATTCATACATGATACTTGCCAATGCATTCCTTCATTTTATCATGTCACAATAGTATATGGGATCTATTCATTGGTTTAAACATTTAGGGCCTCATTAAATTCTCCCTCGTAGTTCTCACAGTCCTCGCAAAAGGCAGTTCTTTTGCTGTTTGCGAGGACCGAATCCCTCGCAGCCTGCTTTGCCAGATGACTATGAAAAATGTCTAATAATAAGCTCAGAGAGAGCTACGGAGTCACACGCAGCCATAAATCTACGAGTGATTCTCGCATCTCGGAAGAATCCCTACGACCACAAAAAGTGCCCGCAAGAGATCCTAAAACCTCTACGTGCTGCCTGGAGCAGCCCGAGAAAGCCGTGTGAGGATCCCCCTGCTCCCTATACGCATCCCCATGCTGCAGGGGTCTCTATCGATCGTGACACCGCTGCATTTCAATTTTTTTATTTCCAGCCTCGCGGGTCCTTAAGGGACCGTAAAGGTCCTGAAAGGACTCACACTAAAAAATATTAACCCCAGGCAACTAAAATTAACCCCATAACTCATGGGGGTCAATACAGACCCCCATAAGCACTTAATTAACCCTATAACTCATGGGCGTAAATACAGACCCCCATAAGGCCTTAATTAACCCTATAATTCAGGGGGATCAATACAGACCCCCATAAGCACTTAATTAACCCTGTAACTCATGGGGGTCAATACAGACCCCCATAAGGCCTTAATTAACCCTATAACTCATGGGGGTCAATACAGAGCCCCATAAGCACTTAATTAACCCTATAACTCACGGGGGTCAATACAGAGCCCCATAAGCACTTAATTAACACTATAACTCATGGGGATCAATACAGACCCCCATAAGGCCTTAATTAACCCTGTCACTCATGGGGGTCAATACAGACCCCCATAAGCACTTAATTAACCCTATAACTCATGCGGTCAATACAGACCCCCATAAGCACTTAATTAACCCTGTCACTCATGGGGGTCAATACAGACCCCCATAAGCACTTAATTAACCCTATAACTCATGGGGGTCAATACAGACCCCCATAAGTCCTTGTTTAACCCTGGCACTCATGGGGGTCAATACATACCCCCATAAGGCCTTAATTAACCCTATAACACATGGGGGTCAATACAGACCCCCATAAGCCTCTATTTAACCCTGTCACTCATGGGGGTCAATACAGACCCGCATAAGCCTCTATTTAACCCCATCAGTCCCATAAGGGTATATTATGACCCTTATGGGGCTGTTAAAAACCTAACATTAACCACATAAGTGCCATGACGGTCCACAAGGACCATCATGACACTAACTACAAACACTACACTATAACCCCCAATAAACCATTAAATCTAAACTAACCCCCCTCTACACTAATCTATTAACACTTACACTACCTACCTACACTACCTACCCCCTAATAAACCTCCCCACCACACTAATTACAAAAAATAAAAAAACCTACATTACAGAAAATAAAAAAACCTGTCACCAAAAATAAAAAAACTCACATTACAGAAAATAAAAAAACCTAAGTCACCCAAAATAAAAAAAACAACATTACAGAAAATAAAAAAGCCTAAGTCACCCAAAATAAAAAAAACAACATTACAGAAAATAAAAAAAGCTAAGTCACCAAAAATAAAAAAACCTACATTACAGAAAATAAAAAAATGCATTACAAACCACACTACAGGAAAAAAAAAATTACACACCTGAAAAGGAAAGACAGACATACATACATACAATACATTACATACAATACATTACATTACATACAATACATTACATACATTACATATAATACAAATAAAATACCCCCTATCTATCTAACATACAATCTATTTAATATACAATAAATCCTAACTATATTAAATACATCCCCCTATCTATCTAATAAACAATAAATCCTAACTACATACAAACATCCCTAATGTTAAGCTAAAATAAAATAATTAAGACCACTTACCTTTGAGATGTCCCTTCAGATCACCAACCTAGGGGTAAACCCCCCCAAAAAATTAGTACAGAACATTAACATAAAATAAATATTATACTCACCTTTCCAGCATGTCCCGTCCTTCTTCTTTTCTTCTCCGGCGCGGCCCTGTTAAAAAAAAAATAATACATTACTACACATATAGACACAAAATAAAATAAACATATAAACATATAAATATACATTCAACTTAACTTCCCGCGATGTCCCCGGCCTCCTCCTCTTCAGCTGGGCCCTGGAACCATCCGCGCTCTAAAAAAATTAAAATAAAAAAACTAACTGAGGTCTGCACGCGCACACCGCCACGACGCTAATGAGCCTCCCGGAGCCTTTTCCGGAAGGAAATTGGCAATGGCGGCTTCTGATTTGCTGAAAAAGCTGTCTATCAATTTCAGCCAATCAGAAGTAGTCAACGTGTGAGCCAATCAGGATGGGATACACCCCAAAATCCCACCCTAATTGGCTAAAGCACCTGTCAATCTTTATTTGAACCAATCACAAGGCGCATATGCCTTCAGCCAATCACAATGGGATACACCCCAACGGAGTGATTGGGTGAAGACATCTGCACATTCTCATTGGCTGGCAACAGGATTAGTAATAGTGTGCGGCGGGCCCTTTAAGGAGCTGCGGCGGGGAACTAAAACATTTTAAATGCGGGGGGGGGGGGCATGATCTATGCAGCAAGGGGACCCCCGCAGCAAGGGGTTAATGTGGGGACCTCCAGCATAGAGGGAGGTTAATTATTTTTGCCACGGCCGGGATTGTTAATAGTGTCCCGCAGGCCCTTTAAGGAGCCGCGGCAGCAGGGAATTTAAAAGTTTTAAATGCATCGGGGACCTGATCGGTGCAAATTGGGGAATCCCGAAGCACGGGGTTAATGTGTGGGGGCTGCGGGGTCCCTATGGGCCCCTGCAGCAAGGTGTTAATATGGGGACACTTTGAGGGTCCCGATGGGGACCCCCGCATAGAGGGGGGTTATTTTTAGGTGCCGGGGGGTAGTTGGAGTACCCCCCACAGCAGGGCTTATGTGTGGGACTGCCTTGGAGGTCCCATTTAGGACCCCTGCACTAATTGATGAGGTGCGGGAGCCTGCGAGATCATCTCGCAAGCTGTCACTCCTCATGTACATTTTCGCAGTGTTCACATGGACGGCCCTGCTGCGTAGCTCACACGTTGCTCGCAGAAGGCTAATTTAATAGCGTTGTAACTTTGAGAAATTTTGCAGTACGTATGGTTTAAGTAGAAGCCTCTTATTTACGAGGCTGGAATTTAATAAGGCTGTTAGTCAGTTCCCAGAGTAAGTTATGAATTATAAATACACAGTAAAACAGGACATAGCACAGTAAAACTGTAACTATGATGTGTAGACTGGAGATAAAAGGATTTCATCTTGAACACAAAGTACCATAAGAGCTTAGAAAGTTTAATAAGATCATGATAGCTGTAAGTATAAATGTATAAATATGTAAATATTACCAGTATTTATAAAACAACTACAGAAATATATGTATTTCTACTTATAGTTGTCATCTGCTTTGCTAGCCCTCAATTTTAAATACATATGCAAATGTAAATGTTAACTATAAAAATGTTAAAAAATGTATGGTACTGAACGGAGGCCTTTGTGACTCATGGTGGAAAAAAAATGATTTTCAGGCAGTATTTAAAATTTTGATGGTGGGATTTTCAGTGCAGTGGACTAGAATGTTTAGTGGGTACTGCATACGTAAAGTTATAGTTAAATTAGCAGGAGTTGGAAGAGCTAATAAATTTGATAAAGTATAGCTCATGGGCATAATGGAGGTGGTAGTCTGCAGTACATTGGGAGAATAATGATTTTATAGAAAAAACATCTGTATGGATTCAAGTATATGAATATGGTGCAAACATGATGGAATGATTTAAAGACAGTTGTGTGATGGAAGGTCAAAAATTGTAGTCGTAGAGTCATTATACAGTATTCAAATAAAGGGTGGTAGATGAACCTTAGTTAAGGAAAGGACACATTCTGCAAGTGTTTTATATATGAAGACTACTAGCACTTTAATCCGAGAGTGAATACCATTATTGACTTACAGTGCCTTGCAAAAGTATTCACCCCCCTTGGCATTTTCCGTGTTTTGTTGCCTCACAACCTGGGATTAGCATGGATTGTTTGAGGATTTGCATCATTTAATTTACAGAACATGCCCACAACTTTGAAGATGTTTATTTTTTTTTTTTTTATTGTGAAGCAAGCAACAAATAGGGCAAAATAACAGAAAAAGTCAATGTGCATAACTATTCACCCCCCTAAAGTCACCCACCTTTTGTGGCATTTAAAGCTCCAAGTCGCTTTGGATAAGTTTCTATGAGCTTGCCACATCTTACCACTGGGAGTTTTGCCCATTCCTCCTGGCAAAACTACTCCAGCTCCTTCAAGTTGGATGGTTTGCGCTTGTGAACAGCAATCTTAAAGTCAGGCCACAGATTTTCTATTGGATTGAGGTTTGGGCTTTGACAAGGCCATTCCAACACATTTACATGTTTCCCCTTAAACCACTCAAGTGTTGCTTTAGCAGTGTTTTGGGGGTCATTGTCCTTCTGGAAGGTGAACCTCCGTAGCCTCCTATCACGCAAAAAAGTAGGACAGATTTTGCTCAAGAATATCCCTGTATTTAGCACCATCCATCTTTCCCTCAACTCTGACCAATTTCCCAGTCCCGGGTGCTGAAAAACATCCCCACAGCATGATACTGCCACCACGTTTCATTGTGGCGATGGTGTTCTTTGGGTGATGTGTTGGGTTTGCGCCAGAAAAGTTCCTCCATACATTTGGGAGTCTCCCACATGCCTTTTCGCAAACTCAAAACGTGCCATTTTGTTTTTTGCTGAAAGTAATGGCTTTCTTCTGGCCACTTTGCCATAAAGCCCAAATCTATGGAGCATATGGTTTATTGTTGTCCTATGTATAGATACTCCACTCTCTGCTGTGGAACTCTGCACCTCCTCCAGGTTTACCTTAGGTCTCTGTGCTGCCTCTCTGATTAATGCACTCCTTGCCCGGTCTGTGAGTTTTGGTGGGCGGCCGTCTCTTGGCAGGTTTGCTGTTGTGCCATGTTCTTTCCATTTGGTTATGATAGATTTGATGGTGCTACTGGAGATCATCAAAGATTTGGATATTTTTTTTATAACCTAACCCTGTTTTGTACTTCTCAACAACATTGTCCCTTATTTGTTTGGAGAGTTCCTTGGTCTTCATGGAAATGTTTGGTTAGTGGTGACTTTTGCTTAGGTGTGCCAGCCTCTGGGGCCTTTCAAAAAAGGTGTATATATGTAATGACAGATCATGTGACACTTAGATTGCACACAGGTGGACATAATTTCACTAATTATGTGACTTCTGAAGGTAATTGGTTGCACCAGAGCTTTTTATGGGCTTCATAACAAAGGGGGTGAATACATAGGCACATGCCAATTTTATGTTTTCTATTTCTAAAAAATAGTGCTATGTATATATTTTTCTCATTTTACTTCAACAACTTAGTGTAATGATATAGGTCTTGGTATTTAGTTTTGGAGACCAGCAGCCTAGGTCAGCAATAATCCAATTCAGCAAGTTGTAGGTGAAACAGGAACAAGCTTTATTGAAGGGAACAGGAACCACAATAATCTGGCAAGGTACATTGACAGGAAGTGCCTTATATAGGCCAAGGACCAGACACCTGACCAGGCACAGCTGAAGAGACTTAGGCACTGATACTATTGCTAGCAGAGTCAAGGTTATCAGATCTCAATGGAATTCACAAAGGCAGGCTGGCGCAGTGGTAGGGAAGAGGTTCAGCAGCCTGGGGGCCAGGGTTCAAAACCCAGCAGAGTCAATTCCTCACACTTAGACTATTGTGTTCTGATCCATCACATAAAATTCAGATTAACAAAACATTGAACTTAAGGCTGTAATGTAACAAAAAAAAAGTCAAGGGGGTGAACACATTTGCAAGGCACTGTATACATATTCTTTATTCTCACAAATAATATCATAATTACATAGTTACAGTACATAGTAATTGAGGTTGAAAAAAGACTTTTAGTCCATTAAGTTCAACTTTTTTAGATCTCCTCTGATTTGCAATATGCAGATTAATTGTTAATTGATCCATAGGAAGGCAAGCAGAAAAAAACCCAAGTGAAACTTTGCCAATTATCTCAAAAGGGGAAAAAGATATAAAATTCCTTCCTGACCCCAGATACTGGCGATCAGATTTCTCCCTGGATCAATACTCCCTCTCTAATTATCCAGGATAGCCCAGAATGCGCTTTTTATTTAAAAATATATCCAATCCCTTTTTAAAGTTATCTATCAAATCCGCTGTCACCACCTCCCTTGGTAGATAATTCCACAGATTAACCACCCTTTTCTTTCATTAAAGTGAAATCTTTTTACTTCTAATCTCAAAGGATGTCCCCTTGTCAGTTGAAAACCTCTTGGTTCAAAAAGCTCACTTGACAAAGCCTTGCATTGACCCTGGATATATTAATATAAGGCAATCATATCCCCTCTTAGACGCCTTTTTTCAAAAGAAAATAAGTTTAATTTGGTTAGTCTTTCTTCCTCACTCAGCCCCTCCATTCCCCATATTAGTTTTGAGTCCCTTCTCTGTACTTTTTCCAGTTCTAAAATGTCCTTTTTATGTAGTGGTGTCCAAAATTGTACTCCATATTTCAAATGAGGGCGTACTAGCGATTTGTATAGTGTCAGAATTATATTTGCTTCCCTTGCTTCTTTACACTTCTTAATCCATGCTAATATTTTACTTGCCTTTGCAGCTGCTGCTTTGCATTGCGCACTGTTACCTAGGTGGTTGTCCACAAGTACTCCCAAATCTCTTTCAATATCTGATACACCTATATTTGCTCCATTAAGATTATAAATTGCATGGCTATTTTTCCTTCACAGATGCATAAATTTACATTTATTGATATTAAATCTCATCTGCCATTTAGTCACCCGTTTCTCTAATTTATGCAAATCTCTTTGGAGGGAAAAAACATCATTATCTGACAACTTTGTGTCATCAGCAAAAATGGAGACAATACTTTCCAATCCTATTTCTAAGTCATTAACACATATGTTAAAAAGGAGAGGACTTAATACTGAACCTTGAGGAACCCCACTTACCACATTAGTCCAATCCGAGTATTTTTCATTGACAACAACCATTTGCTTCATGTCTTCTAGCCAGCTCTCAATGCATGAGCAGATTTTTACTGCAATTCCTGTATCCCTTAGTTTGCTCAATAGTCTCCCATGTGGCACTGTATCAAAAGCCTTTGCAAAATCCAAAAAGACTACATCCACTGAGTTGCCTCGATTCAATTTCCTACTAACCTCTTCATAGAAACTAATTAGGTTTGTTTGACATGACCTATCATTCATAAATCCATGTTGTCTCCCTCTTATAATCTTGTTTAAATAGACATGTTCTTGTATACTATCCCTTATTAACCCTTCTAAAAGCTTTCCCAATACAGAAGTGAGTTTTATAGGTCTATAATTTCCTGGATTTGTTCTTGCTCCCTTCTTTCTCCAGTCATCTGGTAGAGACTCTGTGTTGAATGAATCTTGAAAAATTAGATATAATGTTTTTGCTAGTACAGAACCCAGTTCTTTCAGTACCCTTGTATGTATTTTGTCAGGGCCTGGGGCTTTATTAACATTTTTACAACCTCTTTTGGATTTCTTCCTGTGTTAACCAATTATTAGGTGAAGGTAGTGTAGCCCCATTATTTTGCAGTGACCCAACCACTGGTACCTCGCTTGTGTACACCGAAGAAAATAACCTATTTAGCTAATCTGCCTTTTCCTGGTCACTAATTATCCGATGGCCTGTTTCACATTATAATGTTCCTATAGCTTCCTTCATGGCCTTCTTCCCATTAATATATTTAAAAAACAATTTAGGGTTAGTCTTACTCCTCTTTGCAACTAACTAATTGCAAGCCTCGTTGATTTCCTTGTACTTACATAAGGCAGTCTCTGTCCCCTCTTTTTTGTATAATTTAAATGCCTGTTTTTTACTCCATATCTTGATCTTTAAATCATTATTAAGCGACATTCAATGTGATTTACTCCTTCTACTTTTATTTCCACATGGTATATGGTGATAAGTATGTATATTTAGTAAGGATTATAATGTTGTCCATTTATTTTCAGTATTTTTACCTGTCAGTTCTTTGTGCCAGTCTGTACGTTGTATTGCCGCCCTTAGACCGTTAAAATCTGCCCTTTTAAAATTGAGAGTTTTTGTTGGCCCCTTACAGTTTTTTTTTATATTCAATCTCAAATAAGACTGTGTTGTGATCACTGTTTCCCAAAGGTTGCCCTATTTCAACATTTGATACTATATAAATATTATTTGTGATAACTAAATCCAAGATAGCCTAATTTCTAGAAGGTTCTTGTATAACCTGGGCCATATAATGATCTCTGAGTGTATTTAATTAGATTCCCTTTTCTCATGTAATGTGATCTCCCTTATCCTCTGGGATTTTTTTTTTTGCAATTTTTATGTATATTAAAACTGGTCAATGTGAGAATATTACATAACGATATTGTGACAAATATATTCAATTGTGATTTGTGAAGACATGTATCTGCATAAACAGTGGGGACAGTAAAAAATGGTATATTTTTTTTAAAACAAACCGCCTTCAGTTTTACTATTGATTTTAAAATGTCCAAATTAAAATTTGAATTTTTATGTTACTCTGTCTATATCTTTATAACATATAATTTTCTATACAGGTTACCAGGTAGTATTATAAGTGTTCTTTTGTTCTTGTTTTTGTTGAAAGTTTCTCACACTTACCATATGTAGGTCTACAGTTATTCATAATTGATACATGAAAAGAATACCCATTGGGGTATAACAATATTATAGGTAGACCACCCTAATATTAGACTCTGGAAAACAAAACTTTTTTCTTTGACTACCAGCTATTGTAAGTGACCACACATATTCTCCTTTCTTAGGCCTTTATGCTAATTCCCTATATCACAGATTACATCATGTTTAAAAGCAAAGTAAATCTCCCTAGCTATGCTAATCATCCATCCTGGAAACATTGCAAGAGAACTACTATGAGTGACTGCACAACTCAGAGCTGAAATTTATGCCAAACTTTCTATTAATTTTTGCACTGACAAAAGATTACAAGTTACTCCAAACCCTATTCTAATAAGACTTTATGTATTGCTTGCAAAATAGGGCAGTGCTGTAACTACTAAAAAAGAATGAGAAAATATTACAGGTACCAAAGACCACTCAGAAATGGTTTTAAAACCATAGCAGAGTGCTGCAACAGCAGTTAAAGAGACAGTATAGCACCAAAAAACAATAGAAAATTATGAAAGTTCATCATTATTTGACACTTAACAGTTTAATATAACCATATGCGTAAGTTAAAAAATTGATATTTTTTTATCATGTCCGTTTCATTATAGAACGTTTAGGGTAACACACAACCCAATACTCGCGGGGTTAATACATATCAGAAAACCATATGGACTATGTACAAATGCTCTAATGCATTGTCTATATACAAATAATATATACACAAAATAAACACAATTATACATATTAAATCTATAAATAAAAATGGTCACATTTAATTTAAATAAATATAAATAAACAAATAAATATTATCTATAAATATATATGTTTTTTGCAGCAGTTTTGGCACATGTTTTCACTCATTATAGTAATCATGACATTCAGTTTTTCTATTGGTTCATAGAGATATTTCTCATCTGTAAATCTTGGTTGTGGTGTAACACATACTTCCTACTCTGAAATCTCTTGTGGACAAAACAGGATTTACAGATGTGAGTGAAAAGATTAACATAAACGTGTAATGAAGGGGAAAAAAAACTCCCGCAGCTGAATTAAGGTATACCGCAAATTACACCGCTCAATTAGCTTAGGGGCCATAGTTCTTACAGAAGCTGGCTTGGCTATGGAATGATTTAAAGAACAAAACACCTGCCCAACAACTTAATCCATACATTAGTTATGATAATTTATGGAAGAAGCTTGGGGAAGAGGTACTCGTATATGAAACTGATAAACTAAGGGGCACACAACATTCCTGGAAAAAAACTGTAATACTGAGAATGGTAATACGAAAGCTATCAGCCAAACCCTTTAGATTGTAAGTATGTGATTTCTCAATCTTGTAAGGTGTTTTGGAAATAAGCCTTTGTGCATTTAAGACAGGGTCCTCCATTCTTTTGCAATGTGTTAATATTGTCTTTGCGTGGTAGTTAACCCCTGTAGAGAGCTACAGAGGATGAGCCCTATTTTATTAGAAGCCTGTAAGTGACTCTAACCCCTAAATTTGGATGCAGGTGTTTTATCTCTAAATGTTTGGATGTGTTCTATTGACTCAAGCAATTTACGTCTTGCAGCCCCCACACATAAACAATGCTTTTTTAAGCAGGATTTCAGGGGGCATGATCATATGATCTGACAATATTTAACCAAGCCCGTAATTTAATTTTTAGACAAAGCCAACAGTAAATGAGGCCATCATCACAACATCAGTAAAACATGGAAGTTACACATAGCCTTCAATCAGAGTCTACAAATTAATGAAAGGCAATAAGTAATATTTGCTAATCGGGCTCGCAATCAAGCAATCTAGCACTCTATAAAATGCATTAGACATCTGTTCTACTCCATATGGGTTACATGATATGTATTAACCCCTTTAGGTCCAGGATCGATATCACTTAGAAAGAACAGTTACAAAAATATATTTGAATTGTTTATTTGTGGGTTTGAGACTGTTTTGCAATTAATTCTAATGTCTTTCCATGCACTCCCATGGAATGCATGGAAAGACATTAGAATTAAAGTACAGTATTGTGTTTTTAATTGCTGCTACAGATCTAAAAAGGGTTTGAAAAAGTCTTTGCGAGTCCTATTTAGAACTCGTAATGTTTTTGACAAAAACGATATACTTTTTTCAGTTGCTGGTCAAACTTAATTTGCGAGCTAGACCTGCTGATCTAACAGAATAATGATATTGTGTAACTTTAATTATTTAGTGCTCATAATGTTCAAGCTGTGCTATAACCAATGAAGACCTAAGCTGGAATTTGCTGCTTTGGCTGGCCCGTAGTGATTGTGGGCAAGGAACTCGTAATTGGATTGCGAGCAGTTTATAGAATAGGGGGTTAGAGTGTTTTAAGTAAATAGAAATTTACCATTTGGACAAAAGAATAGGGCCCTGTGTGGGCACTTTATAAATAAAGGATAATCCACTATAATATTGTTGAGATGTGAGTAACACCTGCCTGGTGCGTCATACGGATGTAGACATTACTGTTGTTCATGGGCGGGGGATTCTAGGAAATGTGCATGCACAACTTTGTTGTGCATGTGCAGTTGATACGTATTTGTGTGCATGTGCAAATATTTATCACCGACACTTGCATGGCAAAGTTGGGCCTGCGCAGTGGCTACATAATTTGAGCGCTTGGGAGGGAGGTAGAGCGAGAGGGAGGGATAGTGAGAGATAGAGGGAGAGAGGCAGAGAGAGAGAGAGAAGGAGGGAGACAGAGAGAGAGGAGGGAGATGGAGGGAGGCAAATAGATAGGGAGAGACAGAAGAGAGAGGGAGGTAGATAGAGAGAGGAGGGAGAATGAGAGGGAGGGTGGTAAAGATAGAGGAAGGGAGAGAAGGAGGGAGGCAGAGAGCGTGAGGATGATAGAGAGACTGAGGGAGGTAAAGACAGAGGAAGTTAGAGAAGGAGGAAGGTAGAGAGAGTGAGGACGGTAGAGATATGGAGGAAGGTAAAGAGAGAGGAAGGGAGAGAAGGAGGGAGGCAGATAGAGTGAGGGTGGTAGAGAGAGGGAGGGAGGAAGAGAGAGAGAGGGAGACAGAGAGAGGGAGGAAGGAAGAGAGGGAGGGAGGCAGAGAGAGAGGAGGAAGGCAGAGAGCGAGGGAGAGAGAGAAAAGGAGGGATAGAGAGAGTGAGTGAGTAACACAGGTGTTACTGTTGTGCATTAAGGGGGAATCATAGGAAATCTGCTTGCGCAACTTGTCATGCATATGTGCAGTTGATATGTATTTGTGCACATGTGACAATATGTATCAACTGTGCATGCGTAGCAAAGTTGAATATTCGCAGTTGCTACATAATCGCCCATGTGCAGTGGATCCGTATGCACGTGCATGCGTGACAGTGGATACGTATTGGAGCGCTAGGGTTTCCATGAAGATTGTGCCCCCCTCGATGCTGTAAAGTACCGGCCGATATGGTAGTGCAACACTAAATTCATGAACCTGAGGGATGATTAATGGTTTTAATTTGTTTTTTTTTATTTTATCTAGAGAGGAGATCATACTATTATAAAATAGAAATCTCATCCATTTTATATGATCTATCACAAAGTTTTTAAGTATATATTCCCTTTTTTAAGGGGCTGAATTCGACAATACAAATATGTGTAACTACTTATTACATTTATATTACAGTTAGTTTTTTGTATATATTTAAAATATCAATGTGATGAATGTGTATTACTTTCAGATACAGTGTAGATTTTTTTTTACCCAAGTTTCTGTTTGAAACATCTTTATATGATACACTTTAATATTATAATATACAAAAATATGTCTATTTGAACAGGATTATAAGTAGGAGTCAACATGGATTTATGAGGGATAGGTCATGTCAAACAAATCTAATAAGTTTCTATGAGCAGGTTAGTAGGAACATGGATCAAGACAACTCAGTGTATATAGTCTTTTTGGATTTTGCAAAGGCTTTTGATACAGTGCCACATGGGAGACTATTGTGTAAACTAATTGCAGTAAATATCTGCTCATGGATTTAGAGCCGGCTAAAAGACAGGAAGCAAAGGGTTGTTGTAAATGGAACATACTCTGATTGGACTAATGTGGTAAGTGGGGTTCCTCAGGGTTCAGTATTAAGTCCTCTCCTTTTTAACATATTTATTAATGACTTAGAGGTGGGACTGGAAAGTAGTGTCTCCATTTTCGCTGATGACACAAAGTTGTGCAAGGTAATTAAATCAGATAATGATAAGGGATTTACATAAAATTTTGGAATGGGCATCTAAATGACAGCTGAGATTTAATATGAATAAATGTAAAGTTATGCATCTGGGAAGGAAAAATAGCCATGCAATTTATAATCTTAATGGAGTAAATCTAGGGGTATCAGATATTGAAAGAGATTTGGGAGTGCTTGTGGACAACGACCTAGGTAACAGTGCTCAAAGCCAAGCAGCAGCTGCAAAGGCAAATAAAATATTAGCATGTATTAAGAAGGGTATAGAAGCAAGGAAAGCAAATAGAATTATGCTACTATACAAATCCCTAGTATGCCCTCATTTGGAATATGGAGTACAATTGTGGTCACCACTTCATAAAAAGGACATTTTAGAGCTGGAAAAGGTACAGAGGAGGGCAACAAAATGAATAAGGGGAATGGAGGGGCTAAGTTATGAAGAAAGACTAACCAAATTAAACTTATTTTCTCTAGAAAAAAAAGCAGGAGATATGATTATCTTATATTAGTGATGTCGCGAACGCGAACTTTACCAAATGTTCGCGAACATCGGCGAACCGCCATAGACTTCAATGGGCAGGCGGATTTCAAAACCCACAGGGACTCTTTCTGGTCACAGTAGTGATGGGAAAATTGTTTCAAGGGGACTAACACCTGGACTGTGGCATGCCGGAGGGGGATCCATGGCAAAACTCCCACGGAAAATTACATAGTTGATGCAGAGTCTGGTTTTAAGCCATAAATGGCATAAATCACCTACTATTCCTAAATTGTTTGGAATAACATGCTTTAAAACATCAGGTACGATGTTGTATCGATCAGGTAGTGTAAGGGTTACACCCGCTTCACAGTAACAGACCAATCTCCCCGTTTAATGCACCGCAAACAACCGCAAACAGTCCCTTTGCACAACCGCAAACTCCCCATTTGCACAAGGTTGGATACCAAGCTAGCCATGTCCTGTTCATTGCCCTCACTGATGTCATTGAAGGTCTCTTCCTCCACCCAGCCACCAAGGGTCCCCGAAAGGTGACAACAAGCCCCCTGGGACGCTTGCTGTGTTTGGTCTTCCACCTCCTCAAAGCCACCTTCCTCCTCTGACTCCTCTTCTTCAGACATGGAAGATTATACACAGGTCAGAGTCTGGAGGCTTCCACTGCCCAGCATGGAAGATTATACACAGGTCAGAGTCTGGGGGCTTTCACTGCCCAGCATGGAATATTATACACAGGTCAGAGTCTGGGGGCTTCCACTGCACAGCATGAAAGATTATACGTGTTGCCTCTGTCTGCGTTATTATAAGGTGTGTACTGTTAAGTAGTACTATTCCTATCGGTTTAATCCCTGTTACGTCCACTATCAGGGGACGTGTATATGGCATGGATTTTTGGAAGCGGGAGATGGAAAAAGATGCTTGGTCGGTAGTGATGTCGCAAACCTAAAATTTTCGGTTCGCAAACCGCGAATGCGAACCGCCGCAAATGTTCGCGAACCGGCGAACATCGGCAAACCGCCATAGACTTCAATGGGCAGGCGAATTTTAAAACCCACAGGGACTCTTTCTGGCCACAATAGTGATGGGAAAGTTGTTTCAAGGGGTCTAACAACTGGACTGTGGCATGCCGGAGGGGGATCCATGGCAAAACTCCCACGGAAAATTACATAGTTGATACAGAGTCTGGTTTTAAGCCATAAAGGGCATAAATTACCTAACATTCCTAAATTGTTTGGAATAACTTGCTTTAAAACACCAGGTATGATGTTGTATCGATCAGGTAGTGTAAGGGTAACACCCGCTTCACAGTGACAGACCAAACTCCCCGTTTAACGCACCGCAAACAACCGCAAACAGTCCATTTGCACAACCGCAAACTCCCCATTTGCACAAGGTTGGATACCAAGCTAGCCATGTCCCGTTCCATGTCCTCACTGATGTCATTGAAGGTCTCTTCCTCCACCCAGCCACGTACAACACCAAGGGTTCCCGAAAGGTGACAACAAGCCCCCTGGGACGCCTGCTGTGTTTGGTCTTCACCTCCTCAAAGCCACCTTCCTCCTCTGACTCCTCTTCTTCAGACTCCTCTGATGCATTGCCTCTCTCTGCATTATTATAAGGTGTGCTAAGTAGTACTACTCTTATCAGTTTAAAACCTGTTACAGCACATATCAGGGGGCGTGTATAAGGCCTGGATTTTTAGAACCGGGAGATGGAAAAAGATGCTTTGTTGGTCGTATCACTTCAATTTTGGGGCACTTTGAGACATTAGCTTCTTACGCTCAAACATGTCCTAAGGCAGGTAATGGTTTGGACGAGACATTCATTTTGTTGGCGGTCGGATATCCTTCGGCGCTCATTGGAGGCTGTTGGTTGTATTTTTTTTCTGATAGGCGCTTTTGCTGTTATTCTTTGGTCGGCGGTGATGTGTTTTTTGCGCTTATTGCAAGGCTTTGTATGCTATGAGCAGCGTTGGCGCTCGATGTGAGGCGCGCAGTGAATGGCTTTTATGTTTAATGTGATAATGTTTTTTTGGTGTATATGTATTTTTGTATGCTAATGAAATAATTACTAAATGAATATACTTTACCTATTTGTAAGTAATATATGCAGGAAGCATTGTGCTGAAGAGCTGACAATCTGTTTTCATGTTCCTGCAGCATACAATGTAGGTTTTCAGTGCTGTGGAGCTGCTGTGTAAGTGTCAGCAATGTGTGCAGTGTGTAGTGTAAATAGGCTGCGTGCGTGAGTGGAAGCCGTTAGGGTAGCTGGGTACTTCCGCATTGTGTAAGTTAGTGTTGTAAAATGGCGGGGAATGTGTATGTAGTAAGCGGGTGTGGATGATTTAGCGTCCTTGTTAATAGTGTATTTTTACCTCGTACGGCTTTTTAGGAAAATCATTTTTAGTTAGCTCTCAGGTTATTGATCACTGGATATATTAATTACAAATAGGTAAAGTATTTTAGTAATTAATTAATTAATTAATTAATTATTATTAAAAAAAATATATATAAAAAAAATATGCTTAATAGCATATTTTACACTGCGGTTACTTTACATACATTAACGCTTCGCACTTTCTAATACATTTGTTCATTCACAATAGTTATTATCGTGCATTCATTTAATAAGTATTAATTAGTAATGGAAAATAAAAATGTAGACTTTACACTACACTAAAATGTTTTACTTTTTACTCTGCAGTTATATATCTGGATTACTGCTCATTGGCTGCCAGCGATAGCACTCTCAAAGCAGTTACAAATCTAAATCACTTTATTATGCTCTGAGACCTGAATACATTTTTTTATTTACACTGCACACAAAAAATTATATATTTAACACTGTACTTATATATCTGTCTTTGCGATGAGCGCCGAAGATTGATCGTTGCAAAGCAGGAAACATGAAGGACACGAGGGAAGAGGCTCACAATGAGCGCCGAAGGTCCTCAGAGTACAAAAAGCATCACATTGTGTGGCAAACAGCATTGCCATGGCTTCAAACTTTTTTATTTATTATTATTGCCCCGTCATTTGTGCCAGGCAAGTCGCTAGTGATATAATATAACATAATGCAATACAATATTATACAGTACACATGGGTGTTGGAACTGGGGGGGGGGGGGTGGTAAGGGGTAACCCCCCCCCCCCCCCCAGATTTCTTATCGTATGTATGTATGCGTATAGAAGCTAACAGGGGAGGGGAGAGGGGGAGGAAACACAGGGGAGAGGGAGAGGAAGACACAGGAGAGGGGAGAGGGGGAGGAAGACACAGTGGAGAGGGGGAGGAAGACACAGGGCAGAGGGGGGAAGAGAAACAGGGTAAGGGAGAGGTGAGGGGAAGAGACACATGGCAGGGGGGAGAGACACAGGAGAGAGTGGGGGGTAGAGACACAGGGGAGAGGGGGGAAGAGACTAATGGGAGGGAGTGGTGAGGAGAGAACGGGGAGAGGAAAGGGGGTAAAGACACAGAGGAGGGGGGAAGAAACACAGGGGAAGGGAGAGGGGGTAGAGACACAGGGGAGAGGGGGTAGAGACACAGGGGAGAAGGGGGAAGAGACACAGATGAGGGGGGAGAGACACAGGGGAGAGGTAAGGGGGGAAAGACACAGGGGAGGGGGGAAGAAACACGGGAAGGGAGAGGGGGGTAGAGACACAGGGGAGGGGGGAGTGACACAGGGAAGAGGGAAGGGGGAAAAGACACAGGAGAGGGGGGAAAGAAACACTGGGGAAGGGAGAGGGGGTAGAGACACAGGCAAGGGTGGGAGAGACACAGGGGAGAGGGGGGGGAGAGACACATGGGAGGGAGTGGGGGGGAGACACAGGGGAGAGGGCGGGAGAGAGACACATAGGAGGGAGTGGGGGGGAGACACAGGGGAGGTCTTCTGCTTTATTATTCTTATTCTTATTATTACTATATAATGTGTAGATGTACCGGCTGGGCATGCTCTTGTGCATTATTATTATTATTATTATTATTATTATTATTATTACTATATAATGTGTAGATGTACCGGCTGGGCATGCTCTTCTATATTATTATTATTAATATTATTATTATTATTATTACTATATAATGTGTAGATGTACAGGCTGGGCATGCTCTTCTACATTATTATTATTATTATTATTACTATATAATGTGTAGATGTACTGGCGGGGCATGCTCTTGTGCATTATTATTATTATTATTATTATTATTATTATTATATAATGTGTAGATGTACCGGCTGGGCATGCTCTTCTATATTATTATTATTATTATTATTATTATTATTACTATATAATGTGTAGATGTACCGGCTGGGCATGCTCTTCTATATTATTATTATTATTATTACTATATAATGTGTAGATGTATCGGCTGGGCATGCTCTTCTACATTATTATTATTATTATTACTATATAATGTGTAGATGTACCGGCTGGGCATGCTCTTGTGCATTATTATTATTATTATTATTATTATTACTATATAATGTGTAGATGTACCGGCTGGGCATGCTCTTCTATATTATTATTATTATTATTATTATTATTATTATTATTATTATTATTATTATTATTATTATTATTACTATATAATGTGTAGATGTACCGGCTGGACATGCTCTTCTATATTATTATTATTATTATTATTATTACTATATAATGTGTAGATGTACCGGCTGGGCATGCTCTTCTACATTATTATTAGTAGTAGTAGTAGTATTTTACTAATAATAATAATAATAATAATAATAATGCACAAGAGCATGCCCAGCTGGTACATCTACACATTATATAATAATAATAATAATAATAATAATGCATGCCCAGCTGGTACATCTACACATTATATAGTAGTAATAATAATAATAATAATGCACAAGAGCATGCCCAGCCGGTACATCTACACATTATATAATAATAATACTAATAATAATAATAATAGTAATAGTAATGCACAAGAGCATGCCCAGCTGGTACATCTACACATTATATAATAATAATAATAATAATAATAATAATAATAATAATGCATGCCCAGCTGGTACATCTACACATTATACAGTAGTAATATTAATAATAATAATAAGGCACAAGAGTCCTTCAGCACTGCACTGGACACTGAATAAACTTGCCTAGCTATGGATTTCCCTATTGATGCAGTATCACCTACACTCTACCTCCTCTCAGTAAGACTGCAAGTTAGTTCTGATTCCAAAATGGCTGCTGTCCATGAGGTAGAAGGGTGTGGAAGGGAGTGTATGCTGCTGATTGGCTGGAATGTGTCTGCTGACTGTGACATGCAGGGTCAAAGTTTGCTCAATGATAAAGTATTGGGGGCGGGTCGAATCTCGCATATGTTCGCAGTTCGCCGCGAACGCGAACATGCTATGTTCGCCGGGAACAGTCCGCCAGCGAACTATTCGCGACATCTCTATTGGTCGGTCCTCCCACCTCAAATTTGGGGCACTGCGCGTGCACTCTAAGGTGCCACCAGATATGAGTGTCACTGTGCACTGGCAAAAGTTGGCAGAGTAGATGCAATAGGCTTCACACACACGCCTGTAGGCAGGCAATTGCTATTCAATCTATTACAGTCAAAAAAGTGTTGTTTTATGTCACTGTACACTACGGTTGCACCAGATATGACGTATCACTGTGCACTGGCAAAAGTTGGCAGAGTAGATGCAATAGGCTACACACACACGCACTGTAGGCAAGCAATTGCTATTCAATCTATTACAGTCAAAAAAGTGTTGTTTTATGTCACTGAGCACGATATAAGCTGTGAGCCTGACACAGGCAGGCAACTGAAATTAGATTACAGGAAAAAATGGTTGTTTTCAATGTATGTTACACCACCAGGTATGAATAGTGAAAATAAGCACAATATAAGCTGTTAGGTGTTAGCCTGTCACACACACACGCTGGCAGGCAGGCATAGATTACACAAAAAAAAGTATAAAATAAAATAAATGATGTTCAAAGTTTCCTCAATGATAAAGTATAGGGGGCGCACCGAAAAGCGCATGTGTTCGCCGTTCGTGGCGGACGCGAACATGCGAAAATTGCTGCGAATAGTTCTCCGGCGAACTGTTCGGGACATCACTACCTTATATAAATACATCCAGGGTCAGTATAAAGATTTGTCAAGGGAGCTTTTTGTGCAAAGAGATTTTCAACTGACAAGAGGACATCCCTTGAGGTTAGAAGTAAAGGGTTAAAGAAAGAAAAGGGTTCTTCACAGTAAGAGTGGTTAATCTGTGGAATTCTCTACCAGAGGAGGTGGTGACAGCGGATTCGATAGATAACTTTAAAAGGGGACTGGATTTATTTCTAATTAAAAAGGGAATTCAGGGTTATCCTGGATAATTAGAGAGAGAATATTGAACCAGGGAGAAATCCGATCGCCAGTATCTGGGGTCAGGAAGGAATAATTTTAAGTTTCACTTTTTTTTTTTTTTTCTGTTTGCCTTCCTCTGGATTAATTAATAATTTAAAAATAAAAATAAAATTAAAAATAAATAATTAAATAATTGATTAATAATTAATTAGCAACTGATTAATTAATAACTATTCTGCATATTGCAGATCAGAGGAGATCTTAAAAGGTTGAACTTGATGGACTGAAAGTCTTTTTTCAACCTTAATTACTATGGGCCTCATTCAATTGCGATTTGGCCAATTGAATAGGGCTCTAAATAAGCACATAGCATATTTTTTTTAAATAAGTTTTTAGTTAGTGAAAATCTTGCTTTTGGATAGATATTTACTAACTAAAAACTTCTTTAAAAAAAATATGTTATGTGCTTATTTAGACCCCTATTCAATTGGCCAAGTTGCAATTGAATGAGGGCCTATGTAACTATGTAACTTTATCCTTTCCTTTTGGTCTGTTCATCTGAACATAAAATAACTTATTCTAACTGAAGATCTTGTCCATATGTGTTTGAAAGAAATAAACAATTTCCCATTTAATTGTACTGCATCGATACAGATCTCCAGAGTTATTCATGACATATTTTATTTTGTGTTTTCTAGAAAAGGTACATTTTTGTTTTCCCTCATATGTACATTAATTAAAAAGTGTTTTAATTAACAAGTGTGCTCTTAAAATGTATGCTTTGTTTCTTTGCATGGTCATAGAGTGCTTGATGTGATGGATATACGATCTGACTTTCAGATGGAATGGGTTTTAAAATGGTGAGAATAAACTTGTCAGGAACATCAGGAAGGCATGTTTAACAGACAATCTGTATGTAGAATAGTTGAAAAGATGATGTAGGAGAGAAGGAAAGGATAAGTAAGATAAAATAAGTAATAGATAGATATATTTTCAAAGTAGAGAAACATAAAAGGATTATGGTATTGGAAAGGAAAAGCTAAAGTCGAAAAATTAGTAAATGAGTGGTTACAGAGTAAACAGGGAAAATAAAGAGATAATCAACAAATGAACATTAAAGGAATGTATAACAAATGAGAAAAGGGATGGAAAAAGACATGTATAATATACTTTGTTATTAATAGCTTTTTTTTCACCTCTGATAACTCAACTCTCATAGATTTCCACCTTCATAACCCTATATAATAGTATGTTCCTACATCCTCTTTAAGGCACACTTGTTTACACACACTTTGGAGACAAAGACACATTACATTTGTATGTTCAGCTATAGTGTATTTGACAAAAAATAAAGATAAACCTCAGCTGACATATCTAAGTAAAAGGCCACAGTTTTAGGTTCTGCTCAGCAATTTCTGAAATGCTTCTAATTTTAAAAATAAATGACTTCAAAGGGAGAGAAATTCAGAATAAATAGTGCACCAGATCCATGATGGCAAAATGAAAAAAAACAGTGGTCTTCCTGTGTTGTCATAAGATGAAAGAAAATTGTGATACTGTGTAAAGAATAAAGTTGTTAAAAAGAAAATCTGAATTTGAATAAGGGATTCTACGTTTTTGCCAAATACAGATGCCACACAAAATTGCATTAGTAAACATTTGAAAGAAAATATTAAAGTATTTTAAGAAGTATACCGTTCTCAGTGATGATAGTGAGTATGATTCACCAAAACATATCTAGTTTTTTTAATGCCTCTACATATTTCATTTCTTTTCCTTTAATTATTCCTATAATGTCATTTTGTATTTAGTTTTGAGAACTGCTTCTGTATTAGGTTCCATGACATGTTTCTCTTTTGTGTTCAGTCACATGAAAGTGATACTTATGACACATATAAAAGGCATGTTTAATACCAGCAACAGTATATTGCCCTAGGAAAGTAATGTCATCTTCTTCTTACATTTTTGTCAGACTAAAATGTCAGACAGTAATTGTGTAAATTATGTATAAAGGAGTGCCACAATTAAATTTCTTTAAAAAATGCTTTTAACCTTTTGTGACACTGAATATCAGTAATTGTAAATAGCATGTGTTACCTAAACAGTCATGTGATAAATAGCCATTCACACTCCTTTTGAAAGTACAACTGGATAGGCAAAGACAGCAAACTGATCAATAATTGCTTGACAAGACGTTCTATCAACTTTGATAGATGTAGTGGGTCACACTTTATTTTGTTGTTTCTCTTCCTTTATATCATCTAAAAAAGGTAACACTGGAGTCATTTTCCTCTACTCTTTCTGCCAAGAGAGTACCATTAATGGGTCACCTCAACACTAAACCTCCTACTAAAGATCATTAAAACCTATGTATACATTGTATTAACCATATGGTCCTATCCCAATAGCTAGATGGCGCTGCCGATATTCCAGTGCCATATCATAGAGTCAAGGCATTGGTAAAGTGTTAGGGGTAGGGTGAGGGTTAGGATTAGGGTTAGTTTAAGGGTTAGGCTACCATTCTACGCTTAGAACTTCTCTAACATATCAGCGGCGCTGCAAAATATTGTCAGTGACACCTGCAGTGGCGGATCTGTGCTGTAACTATAACAGGATAGATCAAACGATTTTTCTCTACAGTTCACCCTTCCGGAGATATTCACCATTATATTGTGTCAGCTCCATATGCTAATTTGGCTTTCGGTGTACTGGGTAAGTGTGTGTGTGTGTGTGGGGGGGTTAACTGCTTAATAACACTGAAGTTGTGTGGTACATGTTTTTATGTGGTTGCAAAAGCAGTGGTTCACTAATTAGCACATAAAGTCAGCTGCAGCTCTTTTTTCGCTTTTAGGAACCACTCATTAGCCTGATAAAGCAACACAAACAATAGTAAATATCTCAGGAATTATTTACTTAGAACAAAAAAGGATAGTACAGTACAATGTTTATAGCCAGTGTTTCATGCTCTGTAGGAAAAACTTTAAAAACAGCTTTTTGTTTTTGGGATGACACTGCCCTTTAAGTTTATGTGGAGTATTAAATGCATAATTTTGTAGCCTGTGATACATTTTGAACAACTCATTGTAGAATACAAAAAATATGTTCTAGATGGTGAAGGGGAAATTCATATAGTAGAAGTTATAAGCCAGACGCGAAACATGCGTGTCGGATCGTTTCTTGTATCTGTCCCAGTCTGATGACGTCATCCGGTTGGCGCCACACTGCTGAAGTGTGGTCAGGACATAGAATTTAAACCTGCTACTTGAAGTTCTTAGAACTTTCAGATCATATACGTACCTACCAGATACTAACACACTATTACTTCTGTGATCCATATATAATTTACAGACTGTTGGACAGTATTTATAATATTTTTAATGTACATCTTAAATTGATGTATTTTGCTATTTTTTTGTGTTGTGATATGATTGTTTTTAAATACAAATTCAATAAATGTTATATTTTATCTTACCATAATCAGAGTCAGTCACTATTCTCTTGATTCTCTAATGCAGCATTAAAAGTACTGGTTGCTAGGGGGAGATATACCTAATGGTCAGAATTTAAAGGTGTCTTTTCTGTCCTCTCCTCGTTAAGATTTTATATCCTACACTGCTGACCATATAGGTACCCTCTGTAAATCACAAGTGTGAAATCTATTAAAAGACTCACCTGTCCCCAGATTATCAGAAGGTAGTCTCCCATTAGTGAGAACACCAATAAATTCCTAACACATGTTAAATATATATACGCTAAAAATTTAAGGATATTTTTATTATTTCCCCAACAAGTTATGGTCCGAACACCGAAGCTGGAAACCATGCACTCGCATATAGCCGTTCAGGACGGGAACATGATCAGTTAAGCAAGGCTGTAACTACCCATTTAGAAACAGCCAATAGAAAATGAGTCCGCCATCATTACGGCAGTAAAACTGGGAGGTTACGCGTCAATAAATTAGTTTCGGGGGTCCAATATGCGATGGGATTTGCAAACCCTCAAAACACAAAATAATAAAAATGAATGCCAATAATGTTCTAGTCCATATGGGTGTCCTGATATGTATTAACTCATTGATTTCCGAGATCGATATAACCATGAAATGACACATTAAAAAATATGATTTATTATTGCCGATTTGCGAGCTTGAGACTGTTGTGGATTTAATTCTATTATCTTTCATCGCTTTCCCCATCATTTACAGTGCAGTATTGATATTTTATTTGCATTTACAGTGCTACGAACAGGGGTTAAACCCCCTTGCAGGTCCTCTCTAGCACTCATAGGATTTTCTCATACTTTGGTCATTTACGGATGTGAAACCATTTGCAGACTTGGGGAATTGTAGCAATTGAATTGAGATTTGCGATTTTAGCGATCAAAGGCTTCGGGAGGCTGTAAGTTCCGGGTTTAACAACCACAAAGTTTTCAAGCCCGTAATCCGAAAACACTTGGAGTCCGTAAAAAGACACCAATCGAATAGCAAATTAACTTACGGCCTCACTTACGGACTCCAGTAACTTACAATTGCTTAATTGAATCGGGCACACAGTATATAGGCTTATGACATACTTAAGAATAGTTAGGATTATGTTATAGTTGCAATAGTGGTTGGTTAAGCCACGTTATTTAAGATTTACAGTATTGGTTGAGATAAGAATAGGGCTATAGCACAGTTATACTAATAGTAAAAGTAGCCTTATATCAAAGATACAGATGGGGACACAGTAGGCACAATTGTATAGTAATACTACATTTATCTATTTTGAAGTATTTTTAGGTAATTAAAGATTGCTTCAAATACCCCTTCTGGATCGCTTCTTGTAGTGAAGGGGCTGTGTACCGCAATGAAGCTGTGAGCTATACCATGGATACCATGTATATGTCCACTGGAGAAGAAACTGGCAACCCATTCCAGTATCTTTGTCAAGAAAACCTTATGGATGAGCACGACTAGAGACATAACAATAGACATGCCTGGCGTGCTGTGGTACATATGGTCCCAGAGAGTTGGACATGACTGAAAGGCTGAAAAAACAACAATAAATGATTATTTGTGGAATACACTCATACGTTATATACTCATAAATTATATACTTTGTTTTATAATTATATTGATAAATATAGAGTAGTGGTATGTATATAAAAAAATGCAGTCGTGGTAGGAGTATAGATAAAGTTTTGGTAGGGTTGAATTAGTAGTAGGTGAGTAGAGATATGGCTATAGTAGAGTGGCATTTGTGGTAGGAGTAGATATGGGGTTATGGTAGTAGTTCAGAAGTTGATATGGTAAGTATATGGTTATCAGAGGGCTAAATGTTTTTACGGCAATAGCACAATGATTTATGGGTAGAAAGTGTAAAACTCCTGGTGGAAAGACTTATTGTACATGTTCTAATGTGTTTACATTGAAATCATCTGTTGAAGGTTTTATTGGAAATAAATTCATTGTTTTAGAAATGTTATAATACACTAAAATTATTCTGAAGTCTGTAAAACTTGTAGCAGATTCCACTGGAATATTAGTTCAGATTAATAAAATTGGTGTCATACTGAAACTGATATTGATGTTCCTTATTATTGTCTCATTATGGATAAGAGTATCATCAGAAGTTAAAAGAGTTTAGATGGATCATTTAGAACCAAAGTTCAATAGACTTCATGGAAACGTTTCATGGTAGATGTGGATGTAAAGTAATTTCATTAGACATTTTTGAGTTTAAAATTAGATTTTCAATAATTACATATGGAAGTTGGTTTCTACAAATAATGAGTAAATACTATAAATGTTTGTTATATGTTTAATATGAATATATATATATATATATATATATATATATATATATATATATATATATATAATATTTAGTATATTGCATTGTGTTATTAAAGTACATTTTGAGCTTCACGAAAACACAAAAAAATTATGTATGTTAACCTTAGGTCAAATGAGAATTCAGCTGCTTTTAAGGATAACCCACACCTTTTAAATATAATCCTGTGATCTGTAAATTTTGCCCAGGGGAATGCAACCAAGTGGTTAAGTTTCAAAATTGGTCTGGATTTAAATATCTGAGAATCATTAAATCTGACATTTTGACTTTCTTTAGACTTGTAGATTTTTCATTACATATTACAATTTACCAATTCTCACATTTTAACCAATTTAGTGTATTTAAACTAATCCTATGCAAAAAAGTTAGAACTATTCTTCAGAAGAAATAATGAATGGAAAAAGAATTGAATAGTACATTAATAAAACTAAGTTTTCCTAGGAAACAATATATAATACATTGTTTTTAACTTTTAGAATTAAATGAATTTTAATTTATGTATGATTCAAATAAGTGTAATACAACAATATACTTTCTACATTCAACTAATGTTGCAATACACTGGCTAATGAGCTAAAATGTAAATGTAAATATTATGGAATATTTTTCTGGCTTCTGCCGATGAATGTTTGAGAAACAAGATGTATATTAGAGTATAATTATATCTTCGTTCATTTTAAATGCACAAGTATGGGTTAAATACCTATAAAGATACCAATTTTAGGAAAGCTGGGGTATGCAACAGGATATAGAGATGGGTATATTAATTACATAATTATATGTGTGAGTGTACTAGGATCTGTTTTATCAAAGGGGTGTTTCATTTTTGGTGGATATCAAATAATATGTCAATAACTGAGTATGTACCTTCATTAAAACACTGTTATACATGTTAAACTCTTAGTTTAGCAAACAGTACAAAAATCTGTAAAACTGTTTTGCAAATGGTGCAAGCATTAAAATGCTAAATTTTGATTTGAATTATGCACCCACTGCTATATTCACAGGCTTACATACAGTATCTCACAAAAGGGAGTACACCCCTCACATTTTTGTAAATATTTTATTATATCTCTTCATGTGACAACACTGAAAAAATTACACTCTGCTACAATATAAAGTACTAAGTGTACAGCCTGTATAGAAGTGTAAATTTGCTGTCTCCTCAAAATAATTCAACACACAGCCATTAATGTCTAAACAGGTTGCCACTGGAGTCCCCTTCCACTCCTCCATAATGACATCACAGAGCTGTTGGATGTTAGAGACCGTGCACTCTCCCACCTTCCATTTGAGGATGCCCCACAGTTGCTTAATAGGGTTTAGGTCTGGAGACATGCTTGACCAGTCCATCACCTTTACCTTTAGCTTCATTAGCAAGGCAGTGATCGTCTTGGAGGTGTGTTTGGGGTCGTTTGTTGGAATACTGCCTTGGGGCACAGTCTCTGAAGGGAGGGGATCATGCTCTGCTTCAGTATGTCACTGTACATGTGAACTGTAGCTCCCCAGTGCCAACATGATAACGACCCCAAACACACCTCAAAGATGACCACTGCCTTGCTAAAGAAGCTGAAGGTAAAGGTGATTGACTGGCCAAGCATGTCACCAGACCTAAACCCTATTGAGCATCTCTGGGTTTCCTCAAACAGAAGGTGGGGGAGTGCAAGGTCTCTAACTTCCACCAGCTCCGTGATGTCATGGAGGAGTGGAAGAGGACTCCCGTGGCAATCTGTGAAGGTCTGGTGAACTACATGCTCATGAGGGTTAAGGCAGTGCTGGAAAATAATGGTGGCCACACAAAATATTGATAAACTTTGGGCCCCATTTGGACATTTCCACTTAGGGGTGTACTCACTTTTGGAGATTTCCACTTAGGGGTGTACTCACTTTTGTTGCCAACGGTTTAGACATTAATGGCTGTCTGTTGAGTTATTTTGAGGGGACAGCAAATTTGCACTGTTATACAGGCTGTACACCTACTACATTACATGAGAGAGAGAGAGAGAGAGAGAGAGATTTGAAGATTTCTCTCTAAGCATGACAGAGTAGTTGTTGAGGTGAGGGGAAGGATGTGTGACCATGTGCCCTCCAAAGGTCTGTGTGAGCTGGACAGCTTTGAAGATTTCTCTCTAAGAGTGAGAGAGTTGTTGTTGTTGAGCTGAGGGTGAGGATGTGTGACCATGTGCCCCCCAAAGGTCTGAGTGAGCTGGACAGCTTTAAAGATTTCTCTCTAAGAGTGAGAGAGTTGTTGTTGTTGAGCTGAGGGTGAGGATGTGTGATTATGTGCCCCCCAAAGGTCTGTGTGAGCTGGACAGCTTTGAAGATTTCTCTCTAAGAGTGAGAGAGTTGTTGTTGTTGTTGAGCTGAGGGTGAGGATGTGTAACAGTGAGCCCCCTAAAGGTTGGTGTGAGCTGGAGAGCTTTGAAGATTTGGAGAGATGGGTGTGGCTCCCAAAAAGGCCTTGCTGGTCTTGCAGAATAATTTATAGCCAGCAGTGATTATTCTGCAATTTTGGGAGTACAGTTTGGGAGTACAGTACAGAGAATCCAGTTCCTGTATTTTGGAGTGAGATAGGAATTGGACACTACTGAATGAGAACAGTCTCTGTGAGACAGGCTACCATGTTTGGATTGCAATCTGTTTCGCTGGAGAAAGCTGATTGCTGCAAGAGTGACAGAACAGAGAGAAAAGTGTTAAACCTGCTGGACACAGGTGCATGAGAGTAAAGGCTGTTCAGACTGCTGCAGTTGGCAAAGCACATAGAGCAAACTGAAGATAAGTTTGCTAGCCGCAATGGCAGCAAGCTTGAAATTTTGCAGATTTGGGAGGAGTCCACGCCCAGGAAGCTGTCAGTATGTGCAGCTAGCGGGGCTGTGGCGGCAATCTGCAGCGGTGTCTCAAGGTCAGAGCATGGAGGCGCAGTAAAAAGAACCTTCCAAAATGCTAACCCTAACTGCCCGGGGAACCAGCCTCTTGCCTCCAGCAGAAGCAAAGCATGCCTCAGAAGGAAGGGACAGCCAGGCATGAGGAGATGCAGTGAGCGAGAGAGCCTGGAAGAAGCTGAGACCAGAGAGAGATAAACCCACAGCATTTGTAATCAAGAACAGAGGGGAGGATAAAAGTGCTCCGCAGTGAGTATTTTAACAATCAGCAAAAACTGAAGCAAGAGAGGAGGCCTGAAGGGTAAGAGAGGGGAAGGGGAGCGCTGCCGCCGTGCACGCTGTAAGTCTAACAGGGAGCCATAGGGAGTGTGATCTGCCTGGGGAGCTGAGTGCACCGGGAGAGAAAAAGGCCACAAGGAAAGCCCTTCAGAAATTTAAAGAACTGAACTCCATATTCATGAGCTCCCAGAAGTGAAATAGACACTTACCTTCCCCTCCTCCATCCCACCTCCCCTTAATTTTTAAAGTCCTGGACTCTTCTCATAATGTGGGTTTTTTATTAGTTTATAACAAGAATAATCTCAGAATATAATCTTGAGGCATTAAGGAGTTGGCTGGAAGACACCTCTTTTATATGGACTATATGGAGAGACAGTAGCTCTTGTTTGGTCCCGCTTGCAGGAGGATCTCTCTAACTGCTAAAGAGAATATCATAGGAATACTTTCTCCAAAGCGAAGGGAGAACAACAGCCTACAGACGGGCATGAGGAGGTGCAGTGAGTGAGAGAGCCTGGAAGAAGCTGAGACCAGAGTGAGATAAACCCACAGCATTTGTGATCAAGAACAGAGGGGAGGATAAAAATGCTCCGCAGTGAGTAATTTAACAACCAGCAAGAGCTGAAGCAGGAGAGGAGGCCTGAAGGGTAAGAGAGGGGGAGGGGAGCGCTGCCGCAGTGCACGCTTTAAGTCTAACAGGGAGTCATAGGGAGTGGGGTCTGCCTGGGGAGCTGAGTGCACCGGGAGAGAAAAAGGCCACAAGGAAAGCCCTTCAGAAATTTAAAGAACTGAACTCCTTATACATGAGCTCCCAGAAGTGAAATAGACACCTACCTTCCCCCCTCTATCCCACCTCCCCTTACTTTTTAAAGTCCTGGACTCTTTTCATAATGTGGGTTTTTTATTAGTTTATAACAAGAATAATCTCAGAATATGATCTTGAGGGATTAAGGAGTTGGCTGGAAGATACCTCTTTTATATGGATTATATGGAGAGAAAGTAGCTCTTGTTTGGTCCCTCTTGCTGGAGGATCTCTCTAACTGCTAAAGAGAATATCATAGGAATATTTTCTCCAAAGTGAAGATCAGAACCTGATTTGTAAATATGGATATGGGCTTACTATAGTCATTCTAAATAAGCTATTGCTGAAAGCTGATTTATTTATATACAGCTTTAGATATAGACACTTAAGTATCACACAAAATAAATCTTGGAGTAAGAACTTCATATTTGGTGAAACATTTCAAAACTACAGGCAGAAGTGGAAAAAGGGAGAACAACAGCCTACAGCCAGGCATGAGGAGATGCAGTGAGTGAGAGAGCCTGGAAGAAGTTGAGACCAGAGAGTGATAAACCCACAGCATTTGTGATCAAGAACAGGTGGGAGGATAAAAGTGCTCTGCAGTGAGTAATTTAGCAACAAGCAAGAGCTGAAGCAGGAGAGGAGGCCTGAAGGGTAAGAGAGGGGGAGGGGAGCGCTGCCGCCGTGCACGCCGTAAGTCTAACAGGGAGCCATAGGGAGGGTGGTCTGTCTGGGGAGCCGAGTACACCGGGAGAGAAAAAGCCTACAAGGAAAGCCCCTCAGAAAGTTAAAGAACTGAACTCCTTATACATGAGCTCCCAGAAGTGAAATAGACACCTATCTTCCCCCCTCCATCCCACCTCCCCTTACTTTCTAAAGTCCTGGACTCTTTTCATAATGTGTTTTTTTTTAGTTTATTACAAGAATAATCTCAGAATATAATCTTGAGGGATTAAGGAGTTGGCTGGAAGATACCTCTTTTTTTCTATGGATTATATGGAGAGACAGTAGCTCTTGTTTGGTCCCTCTTGCAGGAGGTTCTCTCTAATTGCTAAAGAGAACATTATAGGAATACTTTCTCCAAAGTGAAGATTAGAACCTGATTTGTAAATATGGATATGGGCTCACTATAGTCATTCTAAATAAGCTATTGCTGAAAGCTGATTTATTTATATACAGCTTTAGATATAGACACTTAAGTATCACACAAAACAAATCTTGGAGTAAGAACTTCATATTTGGTGAAACATTTAAAAAACTACAGGCAGAAGTGGAAAAAGGGAGACCAACAGCCTGCAAAATACTTTATTTGGGAGCACCGAAACTGGCAAAGGAACGCCCTTGATGGACACTTTCTCTTTCTTTCTCTGTTTTTCTCTTATTGCCTCAGAGAACCTGACATTTATTAGGTTATGATACTTTTTTATGTAAGAGCAGAAATATAAATAATAGAAGCTTGACATTTAGGTATCCTTACCTCTGATAAAGAAGGAGGAAAATTCTGTTCTCAAGCAGGTTTAGAGATACTGAGATTTAATAAAAGGGGCGATAAGAAAAAAGGGGAAGGAGAAGGTGGAGGATTGAGGGAAAAGAGGGTTATAGAGAGACAAGAGGATCAAATAAAGCACTAGGATAAGAGGGAATAAAAAGGGAAGATAAAAATAGATCAGAAAATGGAAAAGAAAAATGTACAGACGTCCAAGGGAAAAACAAAGGAAAAAAAAAATAATAATACTAAATCAGGGAAAGATTTCTTCTCCCCTGGAACTAAAATAAAAGATCATAATAAATCCCAACTGGGAAGTGATGTCTCACAGAAACTTGATCTCTCTGTAGATCAATTTAATTTAGGGGAATCTACAGAAGAAATAGAAAGTTCACTTTCTGACACCCTAGTAACGGAAGCATTGACAGCCTCATCAATGAAGCTCTTGATGAAAGATCTATTAGCAGAATTCAAATCGGATTTAATTTTGGAGCTTACAACAGAAATCTCCAAAAACACTATGGCAATTAAAGATCTTTCACAAAAAACTGATAACTTAGAGATACAACATCTGTCTATGACCACCGATCAGAAGGAACTAAAAGCTGAACTGATTACTGTAAAAGAAGAATTAGCAGACCTTAAAAAGAAATATAATAAACTAGAGGATCATTCAAGGAGAGCTAATATTAGAATAAGGGGTATAGAGGAAAAAATTGAATACCAAGATTTAAGTAGTTATGTATTCGCCTTTTTGACCTCTTCAATTAAAATTGATTTCCCTGTGGAACAAGTCATAGAAAGAATCCATAGAATTCCCCTCTCAAAAAAAGCAGAACCAAATTCTCCGAGAGATATAATAATTAGACTACATTTTGCATCACACAGAGAGCAGATTCTCAGAAAATCATTTGAGAACCAACAATTTGGACCCCCCTATGAATCACTTAAAATATTTCCTGACTTATCAGTAGAAACGTTAATGAGAAGAAAAGAATTTAAGGAGGTCACAAAGGTTTTGAGACTTAAAAATATAAAATACAAATGGGGTTTTCCCACAAAAATCATTATCTCGGTAGACTCTAGGAAAGTGGTTTTGAACTTGCCTAAATATGTAGAGAAATTCATTCAAGCAAGAGAAAAGCGAGTTTGAGTTTTTAAAGAAATGGATTTAATAGTTAAAGTTTCCAAGACGCTACAGAGTAAGATTAGAAACACCTTAGAATGACTAAGAGAGTGTTTAGATGTTTTTAAAAGGTTAAAACAGATTGTAATATGCACTAAAACTAATGCACTGACACAAGTGTTAAAAAGAACACTAAAATATATATTTTTTTCACATAGAATTTATAAGAAAGTGTGTTTTTTTTATGATTTTGGCACATCTACATGAGTGTTGAAAAGAATACAAAAGGATAAACTGAGTGAAGTATGGTAGATTAGAAGCTGTAATTTGATGTGATCTGGGTTTATTGACACAAGGGTTGAAAAGAATATAAAAATGCAAATGGATGCACGTAGTAGTTATTAGAGGTTGTGTTTTTATAAATATTATGTTTTTTAAGTGGTGCAATTATAAGCACATAAAACGGGTATTAGGTAGAATTTAAAGGATTCATCAATGAGTGATATAAGTAGATATGGGTTTGACACAGGTTGTCAAAATGTTGAATTTGAGTTATGAATTTGCACAAGGTGGATTAAGTAAACACATGACCAAGGTTTTTGATTTATTAAATAAGGGTAAAAAGAAGAAAACTAAGATAGTGAATCTGATGAGAATGTCTTGGGGAAATATTCAATCGATTTGTTTACACTTTATTATGTCGGTATAATATCTTAGAGATAGTGGGTATTTCTATGAGATTCATTCAGGATGATTATAAACAATTATATGAAGTGAATTCGCTATTTATGTCATTCTGGGTAATGATTTTTTGTCTATCCCTGAAGTAGGGTCCTTTTTGTGTCTCTTTATATATCATGAAGAGTACATAAGGGTACTTAAAGATAGGTGGTTAAGTTTTATTTAACACAAGAGCTCTGTCTTAATGACAAGAAAACGAGAATAGAAGGTAAAATGCTTGCTGCAGAAGTCCGCTTAAGTGGATTAGTTTTAAACTTTTTATAAAAAGTTTTTGGAATGATTCGACCCCCCGTACAGACCTCCTCAATTTTTTCGGGTGCGAGAGCGGGGAGCTGAACCATTTCTTCTCTAGAGAGAATGAGAGGATGTATGAAAATGTGTGGGTTTTTTTTGTTTTTTTTTCTTTCTTTTCCTTTTTCTCTTTTTTTTTCTTTTTCTCTCTTTTTTCTCTTCCTCTGTTGGCGCGGTTTGGGGGTGGGACTTCGGGGTGGGGGGAGGAGACGGAACTTAATTCTGAGAAATTGTATTGATTTAAAAAAATAAAATGTTGATGAAAGTTAAGTTAGTTTCTCAGAATGCTCAGGGTCTAAACTCTCCCAATAAAAGAGCTATGTTTTTCAGTGGGTTCTATAATAGTAAGGCAGATATTATAGCCCTGCAAGAGACCCATTGGCAGACGGGCAAAGCCCCTTTATTTTATGATGGGCGATACATAAATGTATGCAACTTGACATATGATAAGAAGAAAGCAAGGGGCACAGCTATTTTTTTTTAATAACAAATTGAATTATAAAGAGGAGTTCTCTAAAACAGACACTGAGGGCCGCTACTCACTCTGGGTAGGGACGATTAATAAGGATAAAGTAACAATCGTTAATATTTATGCACCGAATAAAGGGCAAATGAAATTTATTAATAGAACACTGAAGAGTTGCAAAAAATACTTTTCGGGATTATTGATCATCTGTGGCGATTTCAATCTATGTTCAAACCCAGAATTAGATAGAAAACAGTTGAGATTAACTAAGATAACTAATCAAGGCCCAAATGGGTTTAACAAAATGCTTTGGAATTTTGAACTCTTTGACTCATGGAGGTGTCTACACCCCAGAGAAAGAGATTTCTAATTTTTTTCACACCGCTATCAATCATATGCAAGAATTGACTATATTCTTGTGAATGAAAGTATGCTTAAGAAAATAGTAAGAGCAGATATTTTACCGATCTGTAAATCGGATCATGGACAAATTACCATAGAATTTGTAAGCGGGAGTGTAAATATAGTTCCTTCAACATGGAAAATTAAAGACTCCATTTTAAAAGATCAAGAAATCAGAAATAAAATAAAAAAAGAACTAGAATTTTATTTCCAAACAAATAGAAACACAGTTGTCTCAAGTATAGTAGTGTGGAACGCTCATAAGGCTGTAATTAGAGGAATATGCATTAGCCTACAGGCTCAAAAAAAGAAACAACAGGGGCGCCCGTTGAGAGAGTCCTATATCCAGTTAGCCAAACCGGATAAGATCAACAAAAGTGCCCCTACTAAGAGTATTCAAGAGCAGATAAAGATTGTACAACTTCATATAAAAAAAATAGAACAACAACGGGTGGATAACTCCCTCTGGAAATTGCAAAAATATCTGTACCATTTTGGAGAGAAAGCATCTAAATTTCTAGCTACTAAATTTAAGGGTAAAAAGAATAAAAATAGGATAGATGAGTTAATGGTTGATAAAAAAACAATAACTAATCCTTCCAAAATAGTAGAGGCTTTCGGAAAATTCTATGAGAAACTTTATAATTTAGAGGAACACAATGAAGTAACTAAACCAAAAACGGAAGAAATACAACAGTTCCTTTATAAAATACACTTCCCTAAATTACCTCCGGAGGAATTAAAAAATTAAATAGGGAAATATCAGAAATCGAGATTCAAGAAGCAATATCTAATTTAAAAATATCATCTGCACCTGGGCCTGATGGCTTCACCAATCAATACTTTAAAATATTCCAAAAAGAAATATGTAGAGATCTAAAAGCAACATTTAATGAAATCTTTAAGAAAGGCCTCGCGCCTAAAGAAATGCTAGAGGCTTACATAATAAATATTCCTAAACAGGAGAAACCCCATATGGAATGCAGGGACTTTCGTCCAATCTCTCTTTTAAATGTTGATTTGAAGATCTATGCTAAAGTGTTGGCCAATAGAATGAATACAATTATGAGACTATTGATTGGTGAAGACGAAAGAGGTTTTATAGTAGGACGTCAGGGAACTGACAACATAAGAAAGTTGCTTAATTTGATTTCCATCTCTAAGGCGAACAACCTGCCTACAGTTTTTCTCTCCCTGGATGTGGAAAAGGCCTTTGACAGAGTCGGATGGAGCTACATGGACCAGGTTCTTGCCAAATTTGGGGTTGGAGAATTTGGTTCCAAGGCCATTAAGGCTCTATATGTGGCTCCATCTGCCTCTGTCATTGGTCTAGGGTTTAGATCACCTAGATTTAAGGTAACCAATGGTACAAGGCAGGGGTGCCCGCTTTCTCCCTTGATATTTGCACTTATGATCGAACCGTTAGCTATAGGTATTCGAGAATTAAGGAATATCAGTGGAATACAAATTGGAAATATAGATCACAAAATATCACTCTTCGCGGATGATGTGTTACTTTCATTAACCAACCCAGTTGAGTCTATAGGGAACCTACAAGAGCTTATAGATGAATTTTCTAAAATATCAAATTACAAACTCAATATAGCTAAATCGGAAATTCTCCAATTAAATCTACAGGATAACGATATTGCATTATTGAAAAGTAAATATGCATTTAATTGGCAATCCCACATCAAGCATGTAGGCATACATCTCTATGCAGACCTGAAGCAATCAATTTTACAAAACGTCAGAATAGTTCATCAGAATATAATAGAAGCAATTTCACGTTGGAAAAAAATTCACACATCACGGTCAGGTCGCATACTAGCAGCCACAATGTTTCTTATACCTAAAATTACATATGTAATGAGGTGTATTCCGAGCCAATTTCCAAGCTTTATGATTAATAAACTTCAAAGCACTCTTGATAAATACATACACAATGGACGCAGAATAAGAATAAAAGCTCATTATATGGTGAAAACATTCAAAAAAGGTGGAATGGCGTACCCATTGATAGTTAAATATCAAGAAGCTATTCTACTCACCCACCTTGTGAGAAATACTGAAGCTATTATAGATCACCATTGGAGTCAGATAGAAAATGAACAAATAAGGAATGGAGATCTGGGTCTCTTAATATTTCTCCAACGAAAAGACTGGGGAAATTTACCACCCGGAGATAACATACTTAAAAAATACACGAGTGCTTGGGTAAAAATCAATCAAAAATATTCATTAATACCTTCTTCCAGTGGGGTTACACCCATGTTATTATTAGATAAAATATTTACATCTCCAATATTAAAATTTATGATAAAAAAGGGAGTGATTTTGCTTAAAGAGCTTTTCCAAAATAATAGGCTATATCCCTTTGAACATTTAGTTTTAATATTTGGATTGTCATCCAGGTACTGGTTTGAATATCTCAAATTAAAAAAATTCTTAAAATCATTGGGTTTCAATAATCTCAAAAATGAAAATAATTCGGATTTGGAAAAATTGATCCTAGCGGAAGATAAATCACATCTAGTGTCCAAGTGTTATAATATAATAAAGAAAAGTAATAACTTCAAAAAAACTATGAAAATGAGAGTATGGGAGTCGGAGCTCAAAGGAGAATGGCCAGTTGAAACTTGGATTAAAGCATTTACAATTACTGATAAAATCATTAAAAATGCTCCCTACAGAGAAAATTTCTTTAAACTAACTAATAGATGGTACTTAGCTCCATATAACGTGTACCAAATTACTAGAAATGAATCTGAAAAATTGTGCTGGAGGGAATGCAGCCAAGTGGGGACTCATCTACATGTATGGTGGTCCTGTCCAGTCATCAGACAATTGTGGGAGGATTGCTTTCAGCACATTAGACAGGCTTATGAAATTTCAATGAGTTTTTCTACTGAAATGATTTTGTTTCATATATTTCCTGAAACCTGTTCTAATGAACTCAAGGCATTCTTAATACAGATTTTTATGGCCGTTAAGTGCAGTATTGCACTGAAATGGAGACAAAAAGTAACCTTCTCTGTTCCAGAAATATTTACCAAAATTGCTAAAACAGAGATTAGGAATATCTTTTGCTTTTTTTTCTTTTGGTGGTTTGTTTGTTTGTGTGTTTTTGTTTGTTTTTGAATGTTCATTTATGAATATAAGTCAGATTGTGGTAACATCTAGAGAATCAAGTATAAATCCTCTGGAAGGCCCGCTTATGGATGCAGGTGTCACCGCTATTGAATGGTCTTTAGGCAATGAAGATATTTGTAATGGTACCTGTCACATGCTAGGCTGTAAATTTATAATATACAATAAAACTTGCAGAAGGAAGGGGGGAAAAGAAAGCAGAGAAAAGGAAAGGAAAAGGGAAAAGTGTAATAAAAGGAGTAAACTTTATTGGCAGGTAGGTCCAACGGACCACCTAGAACTTGTGATAAAATGGTATTATAATATACTCTACATATGAATTGTTATATTTAGGTGTCTTGTTGTACTGATTAAAACATCATGAATGCCAAAAAGTACTATCTCTATATTGAATGGAAAAGGTATTACTCTAATGGCTATATTTGCCAACCCAATCCCAAATTGTTTTGGAAATTTGTTAAAAATTCTCTCTTTCTTACATGTAACGAATTGGAGGGTATGATTGTGTCAATTTTAAATGTTTTTTTTTTTTGCTTGCTTTTTCCTTGTGTTTGTATATATGTGAAATTTAAATAAATATTTGAAAGCAAAAAAAAAAAAAAAAGATAAGTTTGCTACAGGAACTGCAAGCAGCAATTGGGCAGACTGAGTTACCTGAGTGGAACTACAAAAGACATAGAGACAGAGACACAGAGACTGCAATAGTGAAGCTTTTAGGCAAACCCGCTCTGGAAGAATAAAAGTCTGGAATAAAAGTCAGGCCAGTGACTTTAATAAAGGTATTGAACTGATTGTTTTTGCAACATCCAGGGTTGCTGGATGATAGCTCATGTTAGTGGGGGAACTAACATAAGTCAGTGTTCTGACTGAGCTGTGTCTTTCTTTACTTTTGTTTTGATGTATGATTTGTATCCTGAAAATATTTTAGTAAAACTTGGAAAACAAAATGAAACCTCCTGAGTATTATCTACTACTTGAGAAGTGTCAAAAACTGAAAACATGAGAGAAGAGGATGGCAGAGTGCCACTAGATAGATAGATCGATAGATAGCTAGTTAGATAGATAGAGAGCTCATGAGAAATCAGTAGAGATGTATCTGCAAAACCTTGGAGTTGAAGGAAAAATAGTATTATGATATAAATGAAAGTACAAGAACACAATTACTTGGTAATGACCAATATACTTTACAAAGCTTCATCTCCACGGTGGATCTGAAAAAGTTAAGTTACCTGAGCTACAGCTGTGCACCACTAATTTTTGGGCATACAGCCTGTGAGAGGTTGTGAAAGAACTGTGTTTGCTTGAAGAAGAGTGGACACTTTTACTTCTAAAGAATAAAGGCCAGTAAGTGTGAACTAAATATTGGGCAGTTTTTATTTTTTATTCACTTATGTTTAGCTGGATGAGAGCATATACAGTCCTATTAAATTCAGGCTGCATTTAAAAAAGTAGTCCGTAACTCCGATTTTAGGACTTACGGCTATTAAATTAGCCCCGTAACATAGCCCGTAGGAGACTTGCGGGTTAAGAGGCAGCAGGGCCGAAAAAAACCTACGTGCTGAGCAACGTTGATCTTTGCGCCTGTAAATCCTTTGATCTGTCAAGCCCAAAACCGCTACGTTTCCAATTGAGATATTAAATTGCAAAGAAGTCACTCACGTGCAAGCCCTTAACACGCGAATGGAGCCCATAGCCAAATTCCAGTACATAGCACTTGTAATGCAAATAATCTAAGAAATAATAGCACAACATTCTCACGCCCGCAAATTTCGCTGAGAAAAATTATTTCATGTATATTTCTAGTGTGATATAGATCCTGGCAATCAATGTGTATATATATATATATATATATATATATATATATATATATATATATATATATATATAATGTAACATGCATGTGATAGAATATCATATTTGCGGCTTTATTAATATTGCATTTTGGCTGAAGAGAGGGTTTACTCGTAGATCGTAATTGAACCCCGTAAGACTTTAAAATCAATTCTCCATTTTCTTTGGACGCAATGCTGACAATCTCTGTTTCCATTGGCTCCATCTAAACTCGTAACTATGGGCTTGCTTAATTGATTACATTCTAGCCTGCCAAGCCACAGGTCGACAGATGGTTTACGGTTTTGCGTCTCCAGCTCGTAGCTCGCAGCCTTTTTAATTTACTAGCACGATAACTCTGCCAAATTTCAAGCCTGCAGCTGTTACGAGCTTCAGGTTGGAGTTACTGGCTTTGAATTTAATACGGCCCATGGTTAGTAACTGTATATCAGTAATGGTAGTTCTCTGGTGGGAGCTATGAATGCTATTTCTTTGGTTTTTATTTGGTGTATCATGTTGTAACATTGGTGAGTTTTAAAGTCTTCACATACTATTCTGTATGGCATATGTTACCATCATAAATATCCATACTGGTTAAATAATAAAGCCATTCCTCCATACTACTTGACAATGTATACAGAAAGGCAAACAAAAAAAATACCATGCCTCCCCTTTTCTAAATGAACAATGTCATGTCCTCGCTCACATAATGAAATCTGAAATATTCTTCTCATTTTAAAGTATGTCTAACATGGCTAGGGCAGGAATATCAGGGCTCTTATATTGGCAGATCAACCAGTAATTTCCATTGACTGTGGGGACTTCATGGTTGTGTGTGATGTCATAACACATCCCATAACACTGAGCATCCACCTGAGATAGAAGGACATCTGTACCAGAGGTGTTTTATAAATACCCTCAGCACTCACAGTTAATTCATTTTATATAACAATTATATAAAAATGTATTTTTCATTTACTAATAAAACCTTGTATATACTGTACACAATTGTCAATTTTGAACAGACAGAATAATGGAGCTGTTTCAAACATTTTTTTAAGCGCATGGTTTCAATTTTCAAACAACATGAAATCACACGTCAGAAATGTAGAATAACACAGGCTCTCCATGGGGTAGTAATGGCTTTATTTACTTAACTACTTGGCACCTTTGCCATCATTGTCATTCATTCTCGGAAACAAATGTTCTTCTTTGAAATGTCTTTAATCTTTTCAAGTAAAATGGAGTAAAACAAACAATCATTTCAGTGAACAACTTAACAATAATAAATATTTTTGAATGTAATTATACATTCGTGAAGATTGTTTCAGGAATGAATTCAAAGAATTCACTCAATATGTATAATACTTGTCTTTTAACAAAAAATTTAAGCAATGTCTTTAATTTACATGATCATTCACTTTCATATCTATGAATTCACAGAAATGACCCCCCCCCCATAACCCCTCATACCCCTATACATATTATAATACATATAATAAACACATTCTTGTCTTACCTCAAATACATATACACATACATTTTATTTTCAGTTATCCTTATATTATTTTTCATATCTGTAGGAGGGGAGAGGAGGGAAGGAGGAGAGCAGGAGAGTAAGGGGAGGAGATGAGAGGAGGAGAGTAGAGTAGTTGGTGAGGAGGAGAGGTTGAGGTATGGAGAGAGGGAGTAGTGAAGAGAGAGGGAAATGAGGGAAGGGTAGCAGTAAAGGGAGAGGAGGGAGGGGTAGCAGTGAAGAGAGAGGGAGAGGAGTAGCAGCTCAGTGAGAGGGGGGAAGGATGCAGGAATACAAAGAGCAGGGGCAGAGGGGCAGGGGCCTTATCCCAAAAGGGGGTAGTGGTGGTGAGGGACAGGTTCCAGGGAGAGATGAGTGAGGACAGGATCCCAGGCACAGGGCAAGAGGCTGCAGCAAGTCACAGGGGTCCTATTTATACCACAGAGGAGATGAGAACTCTCCTCCTTGCAATCTATGCCCGCTACAGTATCATTCATTGGGGGAGGGAAGTGAGGCCTAACCGGATGGCACAGGCTTGGAGTGAGGTTGCTAAAATGTTATCTGCATTGGGCTTTGTTAACAGGAATGTGAGGTCTGTCAAGCACAGGTAATATGACAGCCGGGCCAAAGTCAAGAAGAAGATGGTGTAGGAGGCCAGAGCAGCCAGAGCAACAGGTAGTGGCCCTCCAGTTAGCATCAACTATACTGAGTGGGAGAGAACATCGAGAGACTGAATTGAACAAGCGGCAGTTGTTGGACTTCCAGGCCTGGTGGACTCACACAGGGACAGCACCATGCAATGTGAGTATCATATACACCATCATACCCTCACATGCACACACATGTACATCACATACACATGGATAACACATATAAAATATAAATGCTACACAAATATGAAAGGGATATTTAAGCTCCCTGGTTTTGACTAGGGATAGATGTATAAGCAGTCACTGCAAATCCAGGCAGCAAGCATATTTATTGTATATCATAACTGTGCTGAATAACATGTCTCTCTAATACTTGCAATTAGCAGTTACCAAACAGATTCATAATGATTTAACGTCCAATAGAGAGTACATGTATGGGTGTGCCCACTGCAGCATATTTAGATATAAACTCTGTAGGACTGAACGTACAGTGTCATTTATTAGCCTATCCTGGACGATGTCACATCAGCATATCATCAACTATTGCTGAGAAATGGTCACAGATCGATCAGTCTCACACACTACACAGCAGTTTCAGCAGACCATATGTACTCATGAGCTGCAGATGGTAGACCATAGCAGGATGACATATTTTAATATGAGCCATGATCAATCATCATCATCATCATCTTCATCTGTGTGATACAGTTTGGTGCTCTTGGATACTGAAAAGAGTGACAAATAGCGAATGAGTTAATATTATTGTGTGAATAATTGGTTGGTGTTTGTTTCTATATACCTGACATCAGGGTCACTTCAGACATAATTGTCTTTAGTGATTGTATTACACCAGTGTTTCTCAACTCCAGTCCTCAGGGGCCACCAATAGTTTACATTTTCAGTATATCCCTGCTTGAGCACATGTGAGCTAATCAGAGGCTCAACAAGTGTTTAACAATAATTACTGAGCCTCTGATTAGATCACCTGTGCACAAGCCAAAATGTGAACTTGTTATGTTATACCAAAATGTGAACTTCAAGCAGTGCTATCATATAATCAAAGTAAACTATGAAACCGATTGCCTATTAGCCATTAGATCACTGACATTCCAACCAGCAGAATGATCTTAAATGCCAGATCTAACTACATATATCATCTCAATAAAACATGACTGATATTATGTTCAATTACTATCAATACTGTCATGGCCTTTGACTTGCCTGGTCCCATTAGTATCTGCTAATTACACCCAGTAGTTATACATGCATTATTGTTGCATGTCATCCTCTTAACAATATGATAGCAGAATCATGTGTATGATTTCAGTTAGAGACATTATGGATGATGGCCTTTGTCTTACATCAATCTAAATGGGTGTTTGCAAGTCATGTGGTCATTGTAATCATTTTTGTTCAGGTAACACTTGTATATCAATTAAATGTGATATCAGTGTGGCTCAACTATTTCATATGGAGATAGTGATAGTACTCCTGGCCAAATGATTGGATTACATTACCCATGAGTTATTGCATCTATTTAATTTATCAGATGAAGACTTTATGCAAGTGCTATGAGCATTATTTTAATGCTGTATGAGGAGATTTGTATTCATCAGATTATGGCTACTATGGTGTAGTGTCCACATATGTCCCTAGTAGATGGTATGCATCATTATTATTATACAGTATTACCTTTAACCCTTAGTTTTTCCCCTTTGTGCCAAACAGCCTCTTGTCCTTCCAGGATCTGCCCCATGATATTAATGCAAAGTTGTATACATTTATAAGTGTGTTCTGTGTATATAATAAATTTTTTGTTATACTGTTATCACTGTTTCCATGTATTTTTAATGGTCACTGTTTTGGCACACCAACATACGTAACATGTATTTAATGATCATATACTGTATTTGTACGAAGAACATCTTCCTGTCTAGCCATCACTTCATGTATTTCCATTCTTGGCCATCACATGATAATATTTTTTTATTCATTCATTAATTTTTACAATAACAATAGCTGTAATGTAACATGATTATTATTGTTATACATCTTGCCACGTGCTCATCAGCAATGGCATGGGAATGTACAGGATAGGTGTAATCAAGATTGGCCTTGATGGAGGTGAATTTGCTGTTGCTCTATGTGCCTCCCCACAGCCTCCTTGTGTGTTTGTGGCCCTACCTGAAGAGCTTGACCACATTAGTGCAACCACCCTTGTCATTCTAAGAGCCAATGTACTGGTGTAGATGACATACCTTCCCATTGATGTGGGTAGATGATCTGGGTCAGTAGTGTGCTGTGGTGCAACTATTCCCTTTAATAGTTGTTGCATTAGATCAGCTGTTGTAGTCCCTGTATGTTTCCAGATTGATAACCGTAGTGTAGTGTATGTTCCCCTGGTACTTGATATATGTTATGTTGTGGTGTAATATTGTCAATAGTTTTTGTTATAATATAGATATGATGACTCAAATATGTAAATTAATATATAAATATATATTTTTTTAAAGTCCACATTTGAGCCTCTGTGAGTGCTTAACCAGTACAAATGATAATAGAAAAATGTTTTATTTTTTTCCCTATTTGCTCTTTGGAGACTGTTGCGCAATTAATTCTAATGTGTTTCCAAGCTTTTCCATGCTTTTAAAGTACAGTAGTGTGTGTTTAATTGCTGTTACAGCTATACATGCCTTGTGAGTCCTATTTAATATTCGTAATATTTTTGACAGAAACGTCATACTTTTTTCATTTGGGTGTTAGACTTTATCTGCAAGCTACAGGTCTAATAGAATATCGATTTTGTATAACTTTGGCTGGACTGTAGTGATTGTGGGCGAGTAACTGGTAATCTGATATGTAAGTAGATAAAATAGAACATGTGACAATATTAAGAGTGGTTTTAAGTATTATAAATTTATGAATTGGGTAATAGAATAGGGCCCTCAGTGTGTAGTTCTCTAAAATTTTGTTTACACAACACAGAATGCATAATTTTTCAATAATTGGCCATTTGAAATGTTGAGAGGTATGTGTGTTTAATTAGAGAATAAATGGAAAAAGTTAGTGTCCTCCTTTAATTATTTTATTGGGTTGAGAATTATTTTGGTAAATGTGTACTACCAATGATCAATTTAAGAAATCACCAATCAAATTATATTTTTTAAAATATGTATTAACATTTTGCTTCCAGAGTAGTGATTATTAATAAAAATGTTTGTTATAAAACTTATAGAAGCAGCACATAGAAGCATCTCCTCAGAAGGTAATTGGGGCTACTGCATAAAATAAACTTGGGCAGTTGCAACCCCTAGAGATAAGTGTTACGAACTTCTTCCTTCGGGTTTGATAAGGCTGTTATGGCGAAACCTACCCAGCAGATGTTTCAGGTTCTTTTATTTCCCTTCACCAAGACAGCTGATGTCTCTAATGTGCCCTTACTCAGATGCAGCATTTAAAAATATAAACACAGGCTCAGCATTAAAAATATCAGGAAATGCGTTTATTGCTGTGGAAAGTTCATAACAGGGTCAATGGGTAAATTTTAAACTTGAACTGTAAATTCTGCAATAGTCTGTGACTCTTCTGGGTTTTGTATAAATTGCTAATACAGTCACTGGCAGTGTTTCATATGCAAGACATCATAATATCCAATCCAGTCAGACAGTGATAGTTCTTATCTTCTTACATATCTTAATCTTAATATATATATACTAGCGACTTGCCCGTCAAAAATGACGGCAATAAAAACTGAAGCCTGGCAATGCTGTTTGCCACACAATGTAAGCCTCTCCCCCTCTACTTTACTGGCCTTGTGATGAGCGCCTTTGGCGCTCATCACAGGCCTTGCAATGAGCCCCTTTGGAGCTCATTGCGAGTCTCTCCCTCTGTCTACTTCCTCCCTCGTGTCTTTTTTCCCCCCTCCTCTCCCTCCCTTGTGTCTCCTTCCACCTCGTCTACCTCCTTTGTATCTCCTGCCCCCCTGTGTTTTTACCTCCCTCTCCCTCCCGTGTCTCTAAACCCCTCCCCTGTGTCTCTTTCCCCCTTCTCCCTCCCATGCATCTCTCCCCCCCCCCTGTGTCTCCCCCAACCCTCCCCTGTGTCTGTTCCCCCCTGGCCTGTGTCTCTTTCCCCCTCCCCCTGTGTCTGTTACGGCCTTCCTCGTGTCTCCATTTCCCTCCCTTGTGTATCTTCCCCCCTGCACTCTCTCCCCTGTGTCTCTTCCCCCTCCTCTCACTCCCCTGTGTCTCTTCCCCCTCCTCTTTCTGTGCCTCTTCCTCCCTGTCTCTTCCCCCTCACCCTCTGTGTCTCTCCCCACTCTGTGTCTTCCACCCTCTCCCTCTGTGCCTCTTCCCCCGCCTCTCTCTGTGTGTCTCGCCACTGTGTCTCTTCACCCCTTCCTCTGTCCCCCCCCTCTGTGCCTCTTTCCCCCTCTCTCTGTACCTCTTCCCCCCCTTCCCTCTGTGTCTCTTCCTCCCTCACCCGCTGTATCTCTCCCCCCTGTGTCTCTTCCCCCCCACTCCCTCTGTGCCTCTTCCCCCCTCTCCCTCTGTGCCTGTTCCCCCCTGGCCTGTGTCTCTTTCCCCCTTCCCCCTGTGTCTGTTCCCCTCTCCCCCCCCATTTCCCTCCCATGTGTATCTTCCCCCTGTTCTCCCTCCCGTGTGTCTTTTCCCCCTCCTCTACCTCCCCTGTGTCTCTTTCCCACCTATCCCTTTGTCTCTCCCCCCTCCCTCTGTGTCTCTTCCCCACTCTCCCTCTGTGCCTCTTCCCCACTCTCCCTCTGTGCCGTGCCTCTCCCCCCCCCCTCTTCCCCACTCTCCCTCTGTGCCTCTCCCCCCCCCCTCTTCCCCACTCTCCCTCTCTGCCTCTACCCCCCCTCTACCCCACTGGACCGCGCTGCGCGCAAGCGCGGCTTGCGCCGCGCTCTGCGCATGCGCGGCTCGCGCCGCGCTCTGCGCAATGCACAGCAGTTTACTCTCCCTCTGTGCCTCTTCCCCACTGGGCCGCGCTGCGCGCAAGCGCGGCTTGCGCCGCGCTCTGTGTAATGCGCAGAGAGCGGCTTGCGCCGCGCTCTGCGCATGCGCGTCTCGCGCCGCGCTCTGCGCATGCGCGTCTTGCGCCGCGCTCTGCGCATGCTCATCTTGTGCCGCGCTCTGCGCAATGCGCAGCAGTTTACTCTCCCTCTGTGCCTCTTCACCATGGGCCGCGCTGCGCGCAAGCGCGGCTCGCGCCGCGCTCTGCGCATGCGCGGCTCGCGCCGCGCTCTGCGCATGCGCGGCTCGCGCCGCGCTCTGCGCATGCGCGGCTCGCGCCGCGCTTTGCGCATGCGCGGCTCGCGCCGCGCTCTGCGCAATGCGCAGCAGTTTGTAATTGTCTAACTGCGATTCGTTGGAAGCGTGACGACGAATCGCAGTTAGACAATTATAATATGTGATATTGTGAGCATAAAGGTGGAATAGTGGTTGATGGGAGATACATCAGACCTGATTTGCTAGACAGCAACCAGAGGATTTCTCAGTTAAATGCCCCAGGGAGAGATGTTACAGTTTGCAATAGGCATAGCTGATGCTCTGCAAAACATGGTATGGGTCCCTGGGGCGGAGTATTTGGAGAGCAGGGGGGGCCAATGCTCCAACAGCACTAGTTGCTGTATAACAGACCACAGCTTGGATCTGGTTTTTAAGAGTTAGCTAATTGGCACTCACCTGTAGCTACTCAATTAGCAGACAGGCCTTTAAAAGAAGAGAGCAGCCTGCTCCAAGGGAGAGGAAAAGACAGCTAGGAGAGGCTGCGCTTATTGCAAAGACATTGCTTTTGTTTGGGAAATTGGTAAGTGGGAAAGCCACCCAATTGCAGATAGCAAGTACTGTCTAGTAAGAGCTCAAGTAAGAGCAAGGGATTTTGTTTGTTTTGTTATTATTTAAAGTACCTGCTTTCAAACTGAATAAAAAAGGAAAACTGAGCTGAAGGTGTCCTGGACTTTGTATACCCTAGAAGGCTGTGGTTACTGCAAGATCGGTGACAATCCTACCTGTAAAAGAAGTGGTTTGTCACATATGGTGGAGAATGCGGGCACCCACGTAAGCCTGAGGGTAGAAGTCATTTAAAGCTCAACATGGAGGATGTTATCAAGGCTCTGATCCAATCCTCCTCTGTGCAACAGGAGACTAACAGGAGAGCTGCAGAAAACAGTGCAGCCCTGCAGCAACTGGTGCTGGCCCAGGCAGAGTGTGCTAAAGTCCTGGCCAAAACACAAATGGAGGGCACTGAGTCCTTGGTGAAACAGCTTGTTGTGACACAAGCGGAGATGTTTAAAGTAGCCCGTGAGGAGCAGCAAAAAGTCACCCAGGGACTACAACAGGTAATCCAAGCGATCTCTGGAAAACTGAATGGAGACCCTGATGGAAGATACCAGGGGCCAAAGGTGATTCGGGCGAGCCACTATCTTCAGAAAATGACCGCATCAGATGATGTTGAGGCGTACCTTCTGGCATTTGAGCGCACTGCTGAGAGGGACGGATGGCCGGCTGGTGAGTGGGCAAGCATACTGGCACCGTTCCTAAGTGGAGAGCCGCAGAAGGCATATTATGACCTAGAACCAGCCGATGCAAGTATCTACAGCAAATTGAAAGCTGAAATCTTGGCACGACTGGGTGTAACCTCTGCAGTACGTGCCCAAAGGTTCCACTCATGGTCATATTCTTCAGACAAAGCCGCACATTCCCAAATGTTTGACCTCATACACCTTGCACGGAAATGGTTACAACCTGAAATCCATTCAGCTAGCCACATTGTGGAAACCTTAGTAATGGACCGGTTTTTGCGTGGCTTACCAGCTTCCCTGCGTCGCTGGGTCAGCCAAAGTGACCCCCATACAGCTGACCAACTGATTGCCTTGGTGGAAAGATATGCGGCTGCAGGAGAACTGCTATGTCCTACTTCACAGGCAAACCCTCGCAATCCTAAGCCCCAAGATTCTGCAAGACCGGGTAAGACTGTTCAAGGTTTAAGGGGGGCATCCAGGTCTAATAGGCCTGGGAAAGGAACTAATTGGTGGTCAGACTGTACTGTCAAATGTTTCAAGTGCAAAGAGGATGGTCATATGGCCAAAGACTGTCCATTTAAGGATGAACCTATGGAATGCAATATGGGCAAAAATGAGGGAACACGTTCATTTTTGCTCAGTTGTTATGGTATTGTTAACAATGACTATGATAATAACGCTCATAAATGCTGTGTAACTGTGAATGGAAAAATGTCTAAAGCATTACTTGATTCAGGTAGTATGGTTACGTTGGTAGCAGAGTCTATAATACCTTGTGTAAAACCTGATCATGGACAGAAAATAGGCATTATCTGTGTTCATGGTGATAAAAAGGAATACCCCACTGCGGAAGTAAATATTGGAACCCAGTATGGGAATTTAAAGTACCGAGTGGGTGTAGTACCTAGATTAGCCCATGAGGTAGTGATCGGTAGAGACTTTCCTCATTTTCTAAAATTATGGGCAGCTTTACAAAAGACAGACCAAAATTTATCAGAAATGAGTCAGTCTGTCGAGGATAATGTGTTCCCTTTTTCCGATATTGACTTGGGTTTTGACCACTGTGACGGAAAAATAAGAAAAAAGAAAAAATACTGCCCTAAACCAGTATTAATAGGAGATAACCCAGCTCAAACTAGTGAGGAGCCTACTAATAATGCAGACAAGGATAAGGACTTAATTGATATTGGAATTAGTCCAGGTAACTTTAAAAGCGCTCAGTGGGAAGATCCCACTTTAGTGACAGCTAGAAATGATATTAAAGTTGTAAACGGGGTTGTTAATCAGCCAGGAGGAGCACTGCCGTTCCCCTATTTTGAAGTACAAAATGACCTAATTTACCGTGTAGAAAAAAAGGATTCAGACATCATTAGGCAGCTGTTGGTTCCTCAGACTTACCAGAATATAGTGCTAAAGTTGGCTCACAGCCACATATTAGGGGGACACTTGGGAGTCGGAAAAACTAGAGAGAGAGTCCTTAGACGGTTTTACTGGCCTGGAGTGTTTGCTGCTATTACAAACTATTGCTCCTCATGTCCTGAGTGCCAGTACAGGGCTCCTTTCAAGACTTTTCGTAGTCCACTTGTACCCTTACCCATAATTGACGTGCCTTTTGAAAGGATCGCTATGGACTTAGTGGGGCCACTGGTAAAGTCCGCTAGGGGACACCAATATATATTAGTCATCTTGGACTATGCAACTCGCTATCCTGAGGCCATTCCCTTGCGTAATACCTCTGCAAAGCTAATAGCTAAGGAACTTATGTTGATGTTCAGTAGGGTGGGTATCCCTAAAGAAATACTGACAGACCAGGGGACCCCGTTCATGTCCAGAGTCACAAAAGAGTTGTGCAGGCTCTTGCAGGTTAAACATCTTAAGACCTCAGTATATCACCCACAGACTGATGGTTTAGTAGAGAGGTTCAACAAAACCCTTAAGAGTATGCTACGCAAGGTAATTGATGCAGATGGAAGAAATTGGGATTTTTTATTGCCATATCTACTGTTTTCCATTAGGGAAGTTCCACAGGCCTCCACGGGCTTCTCTCCTTTTGAATTATTATATGGAAGACATCCCAGGGGAATATTGGATATTGCTAAGGAGACCTGGGAACAGGAGACTACTCCTCACAGGAGTGTAATTGAGCATATAGCTCAAATGCAGGATAGAATGGCCACCATCATGCCTATTGTCAGGGAACACATGCTGGAAGTCCAGCAGGCTCAGAAAAACAGCTATAACCGTAATGCTAGAGTCAGAGTGTTCCAACCGGGAGACAGGGTATTGGTTCTGGTCCCTACTGTGGAGAATAAGTTCCTTGCGACTTGGCATGGACCCTATGAAATAATAGAGAAAGTGAGTGATGTCAATTATAAAGTCAGACAACCAGGAAGAAGAAAGCCTGAACAGTTGTATCATATAAATCTGTTAAAGCCATGGAAGGACAGGGAGGTCCTGGTTGCTTTAAAACCTTCAGAACCTCCTATAGTAGAGCCAGATGTGAACGTATCTAAGACTCTGTCTGTCCATCAAAAGCAAGAGGTCAGAGATTTCATCAGAAGAAATAGGGATGTTTTCTCGATAGTTCCAGGAAAGACTAAAGTGATTAAACATGACATAATAACCGAACCAGGGAAAAGAGTTAACCTCAAACCCTATAGAATTCCTGAGGCCCGGAGGGAGGTTATAAACTTAGAGGTTGAGAGCATGTTAAAACTTGGAGTCATTGAAGAATCCCAGAGTAACTGGAGTAGTCCTATTGTATTGGTGCCAAAACCTGATGGCACATGGAGGTTCTGCAATGACTACCGCAAGTTAAACGCCCTCTCAAAATTTGATGCTTACCCAATGCCAAGAGTTGATGAGTTAATAGAAAGACTGGGCAAAGCTCGTTATCTAACAACCTTGGATTTAACAAAGGGTTACTGGCAGGTCCCGCTCACTGAAAGAGCCAAAGAAAAGACAGCCTTTTCAACACCCAGTGGCCTGTTTCAGTACACTGTATTGCCATTTGGGTTACATGGGGCACCTGCCACATTCCAACGAATGATGGACAGAATTCTTAAACCTCATGTTCGTTATGCTGCAGCATACTTGGATGATGTCGTCATCCACAGTGCAGACTGGGAATCCCACCTCCCTAAAGTTCAAGCGGTACTTGATGCTATCCGCTCAGCAGGCTTAACTGCCAATCCTTCCAAGTGTACGATTGGTTTAGAGGAAGCTAAGTACTTAGGTTATTCTATTGGGAGGGGTTTGGTTAAACCACAGGAAGCCAAAGTAGAAGCCATACAAAAATGGCCACAGCCCCTTACAAAGAAACAAGTAAAGGCATTTTTGGGTTTAATTGGATATTATAGGCGGTTCATTCCAGATTTTGCTACCATTGCTGCACCCCTGACAGACCTTATTAAAGCAAAATCCCCAGTCATAGTTAAATGGTGCCCTGAGGCAGAAAAGGCTTTTAAGAGTCTGAAGGAAGCTATCTGTAGCCATCCTGTCTTAGTGACCCCAGATTTTTCCAGGGATTTTATAGTTCAGACAGATGCTTCTGATGTGGGCTTGGGGGCTGTTCTTTCACAGGAATACCAGGGTGAAGAACACCCTGTTTTCTTTTTGAGCAGAAAGTTAAACCCACATGAGAAGAACTACTCTATTGTTGAAAAAGAGTGTCTTGCTATTAAGTGGGCATTAGACTCTCTTAAATACTACCTACTAGGCAGAAGGTTTCGATTGATAACGGACCATGCTCCGCTGACGTGGATGTATCAGAACAGGGAAAGTAACTCCAGAGTAACCAGATGTTTTTTGAGTTTGCAATCTTTTAATTTCACTGTGGAACACAGGGCTGGTCTGCAACAAGGTAATGCTGATGGGCTTTCGAGGGTACACTCCCTGATTTCCATGGTCGCTCAAACCCTTGGGTATGAGCTGGGGGGGAGGATATGTGAGCATAAAGGTGGAATAGTGGTTGATGGGAGATACATCAGACCTGATTTGCTAGACAGCAACCAGAGGATTTCTCAGTTAAATGCCCCAGGGAGAGATGTTACAGTTTGCAATAGGCATAGCTGATGCTCTGCAAAACATGGTATGGGTCCCTGGGGCGGAGTATTTGGAGAGCAGGGGGGGCCAATGCTCCAACAGCACTAGTTGCTGTATAACAGACCACAGCTTGGATCTGGTTTTTAAGAGTTAGCTAATTGGCACTCACCTGTAGCTACTCAATTAGCAGACAGGCCTTTAAAAGAAGAGAGCAGCCTGCTCCAAGGGAGAGGAAAAGACAGCTAGGAGAGGCTGCGCTTATTGCAAAGACATTGCTTTTGTTTGGGAAATTGGTAAGTGGGAAAGCCACCCAATTGCAGATAGCAAGTACTGTCTAGTAAGAGCTCAAGTAAGAGCAAGGGATTTTGTTTGTTTTGTTATTATTTAAAGTACCTGCTTTCAAACTGAATAAAAAAGGAAAACTGAGCTGAAGGTGTCCTGGACTTTGTATACCCTAGAAGGCTGTGGTTACTGCAAGATCGGTGACAATCCTACCTGTAAAAGAAGTGGTTTGTCACAATATATATATATATATATATATATATATATATATACTGTATCACATATATAGTTGTGAGCAATACGAGTAGTTGCTAACACTTGCGGGCTCGCATAGTGAGCCCGCTGCAACTGTGGCCCTCACGAATGGCCAAAGGCACTCTTTGCGCTGGTGGAGATAAGCGCTATAAGCGCTTATTCCTACAACCCTACACAGCACAGGGGGAGAGCAAGGACGCCTGGGAATGAGGTTGCAAGCAAATTTAAGCCAAAATTTCCGTATTTTGTCACTTGAAAATCGGCTAACGAGAAAAAAAAATGTTGGACGAAAAACTTAAAAAAATCTGAAACCGGAATGAAAATGAGGCTAAGCACATTATGAACTCAGAAAAATACCTAACTAGGAAAAATTAAAAAAGGGACTAAGAAAATGCACGCCGGCAAAGACACTGACACTTGCACGAACAATGCCAAGCATGCAGGACTTTGACTAGGTAACAATGCTCAAAACCAAGCAGCAGCTGCAAAGGCAAATAAAATATTAGCATGTATTAAGAAGGGTATAGGAGCAACGGAAGCAAATATAATTCTGCCACTATACAAATCCCTAGTACACCCTCATTTGGAATATGGAGTACAGTTTTTGGCACCACTTCAGAAATGGACATTTTAGAGCTGGAAAAGGTACAGAGGAGGACAACAAAACTAATAAGGGGAATGGAGGGGCTAAGTTTAAGAAAGACTAACAAAACTAAACTTATTTTCTCTAGAAAAAAAGTGTCTAAGAGGAGATATGATTACCTTATATAAATACATCCAGGGTCAGTATAAAGATTTGTCAAGTGAGCATTTTGTGCAAAGAGGTTTATAACTGACAAGAGGACATCTCTTTAGGTTAGAAGTAAAAATATTCCACCTTAAAGAAAGACGAGGGTTCTTCACAGGCTGTTCATTGTCAGAACTAATTTAATACATGTTTTTACTGGTATTGGTTCCATATTAAATTATTACACAGGATTTTGTTTTGTAGGAAATTATAATATGACTAGCGACTTGCCCGTCAAAATAGACAGCAATACAATTTGAAGCCTGGCAATGCTGTTTGCCACACAATGTGAGTCTTTTGACCCTCTGAGCACCTTCAGCGTGCATTGCCAGCCTCTCCCCTCATGTACTTCAACATTCCTGCTTGGCAATGATCACCTGCAGCACTCATTGTGACCCTTTACTCCTGCCTACTGTATGGGCCGCTCATTGCAGGGTTCATTACCCTGCAAGTTTTACATAGTTACATAGTTTCAAAGTTACATAGAGCCTTATTAAATTGCAATTCGGCAAATCTAAAGGGCTCTATATAAGCACAGAGCATATTTTTCCAGAGTTCCAAAAATGTGAGTTTCTTTCCAGTATTTTTTGTAATTTACATAATTTCATATCTGAATCTTTATTTTTGGGCAATCTTCACAGAAAAAAAGAAGGGTGAAGGACCAGTGATAATATATTAAGGAAATAAAGAAAACATTAAGGCAATGTTCCTATTTGTAGAATGAAGTTGTAATCTAGGCTTGTTGTAACTCATCTGGAGTTCTCTGTGTATATTACCAATACATTCCTTACCCACTGCTAGCGGTCACAGCAACAAATTGTATCCATTACATTTCATCACACAATAATGCTTTAGCCCAGCAATATTATAGCTATTGTTTACTGCAATATCACCATGGTCTTTTCTGCATGTTACAAATGCACCACACAGTTATTTAAAAATAAATAAATAGTGCTAAGCAGATTATATATATATATATATATATATATATATATATATATATTTATATTTATATGGTATTTTATCCAAAGATATAACATTATGTGAGATTATACAGTAACAGCATATCACACAAAGTGATAACAGTTTTAATATTATTGTAATACTTTATTTGTAAAGCTCCAAACATATTCCGTATTGCTATACAAGGGTAAGTACAAAGAAAAATACAACATTTACAACTGGCAAAAAATAGAGGACCCTGGCTTTTAGTAGTTTTGAATAAATTAATCAAACAGATTATATATATAGTAGTATAACAGGCTATGACACAACATGATAATACTTTTGAATACAATTACCTAATTAATAATGTTTTAAAACTTTTTGTGTGAGTTTGAGTCATTCATTTGTGTCCGGCTCTCCGTGACCTCATGGACCGTAACAAGCCATACGGATCCACTTGGTATTCATAGCAGAGATACTGGAGTGGGTTGAGAGTTCCTTCTGCAGTGGGCTACAGCATAGTGCTCCTGGTATTCCTAGGTGGTCTCGCATCCAAGTACTGACCAGTCCAAACTTTGCATGACTTCATGGTGGTATGATCTCTTGGTTCCCTGACTGGAATTGACCCCAGGTCACAGAAGTGAAAGCACCAAAGACTAACCAATGGACCACAAGGGAACCTCAGTAAAAACATTTGCATAACGCCATTAAATACAGATGCTACAGGAGTATGTAATATATGCTAAATCACGTTAAAGTTCATGAGATTTCAATGGGAAAATGTGACATAAAAGACCTTGATTAAACTTTCAAGAATGGATACGTTTTAGGGGTAAGGCTATCAGCAGATGTATTGATTCTTAGGGTCAGGTGCACAAACACTTATTAATCCAAAAATGTCAAGTGAGCTAATTAAAAACTTGGACATTTTGAATGGGAACAAGTCCACTATGGCTCTCTAGTTGAATCCATACCAGCCTCTTCCCATATATCCTCATGTCTTTAGTTTTGTACCGATTCACCAAATTAATAATATAATGTTTGGTTTCTATTGATTCCACATGGTGTGGATACTATTGGAAGTTTGCAGAATTTTAGAAGTAGAGGGTATGATGTTGGTTGAAGATAAGATTAAAAAACTTTCGGTTTATATTCAAAGAGGCTAATCAAAGTATGGTGGTAGAAACTGCCCTCAAACTACAAGATCTCTTCCCAAAGAAGAAAAAAGCTGGATACACCTAACCCCAACTGACTACAAAAGTAATTGATAATTGTTGAAACAATTATAATGATATACAGCACCTCTGATACCTGCACATCCATACATTATTATCATTATATTTTATAAAACAAAATACATTTTCCTTAGCACTCCTAATGAAGTAACATGTTATGAAAACTGGAAGATGGTAATAACAGGCAAAAAATAAAACGAAAAGGTATATAGGATTCTGATAAAAAATTACTAGCTTGTCAGTCGATAACAGCGATAATATTTTTATGTTTGCTACTAGCAAAAGCTATATACTGATTTTTTCTTCGTAACATATAAGGATTGCAATTTATTACGGGCATGGACTTTATGTGATAGATCTTTGAAATGGAGACACCCCAACAGCAAATGCCTCAATTATGAATTCCTGTGATAAAATAATTTTCAGGAACAAATAATCATATATGTACTGTACATAGATGTATATGTACTTGTATGCAATATTTTAATTTAATTTCAAGTATTTTCTCATAATCTGCCCGTCTAGTGTAAATACGTTTTAGTAAAATCTGTAATTAATTTACTGTTTAGAACTCAGTGTTTGGAAAGCCTGATAAGAAGCTTTACCGTTATATTTTCCCAGTTGCTAACACAGCATGCATCCAAGAAATTATTTTATTTGATAATAACAAAGAATTCTTTCAAAGGGCAATATGCTATTCAAAATTATAATATGACAGTTAAAGTGCTGAAAATGTGGGCTTAATGAAAACAGATAAGCCAAGACGGGGTTAGTATGATAAACATTATAAGATTTCAATGGGAAACAGTATATTCTCATGAGAAATATTCAGAGCATAAAGCTATCTGTAGTGATAGACATAACATAACCAACAACAAACACCCCACATGTTAACCAGTTTTTTTTTATAACATTAAAAATGTGTGTGTTTTTTTTTTTGCTTTGCTGACCTATAAGGCATATTCTAATGCCTTGTTACAGTTAACAAACAACTAAGGCATATTGTATAATGAATTTAAAAATGTATTGCACACGTCATTACTGCAACCCCAGAATGGAGTTTGGACAGTACATGTGTGCAATATCATGTATATTTATAAATGCTTAAATTAGATTTTTCAGTATCCAAACTACTAACATAGAGTGAAAGTGCAAAGAAAAACAATGATAAAAATGTGAAGAATTATTTTGGAATTGTAAGATAAGGATTGTTGCAGCACTTAGTGCATACATATTATAAGTCTATATAAATGGTGTAATTTATTTATGTTTTTGCTCCTATTAAATATCTACCTGATTCTAATCTTCATTCTCTGCTGTTTTTTAGCATAATATCATCACATTAACAGTACTAGGCCAACTTAAAGTAATTTATATTGCTTAGAATATTTTCACTTCTAAAAACAACATACTACATATACTGTAGGTTACCCAAAACATTGGTGCAGAGAGAAAACATAGCTAAAAACCTGAGGTTTTACAGAAGGGTTTTAATGGGTAAGATGGCCTTTGTGCTGTTTTTCAAAAGGGTGACTTGATGGTCTGAAAATATTCAGTAGGGTATCATATCTCATGTAAATATTTAAACATCGGAAAGGCCACCTGTCAGATCCCTGGTGGAAACTAGAATTAGACTTGGCATCTTCCTGCTGGCCTGGATGAAATGATTCAATGTTTGCAAACCTGTGGGACATTTTTTAATTGATTTTTGATGTAGCAGTATAAGTACTGAGTGAAATGTGTTACTACTGATGGAGGAGTCACACTGTGATCCATTTATGTATGATGTTTATTAATTTAGACTTAAACCAGACCTAAAAATGTAGTATAATGTCATTCATCTTAAAATGCACTTTAACTCTTCTTTACATATGTTTTTTTCAACTGATATACATTATATTTAGTCTCTGTCAAATCATCAGGATATTTATGGTAATCTTAAGGATTTACTTATTTTAATATATATTTTGCACACTGTAGCTATTTGAAGAAATTGAAGATATTAATTAAGGCTTTTCCTCAGTTTCTACAATAGTTAGAAAGCTAAAGTAAAATTTTGATCATATATGTAAACATTTTACATAACTTTGTAGTAAATATCAGTGAAGTAAATATGTCTTGATTTATTATCGACATTCCTTTTAGCAATATAAGCAGAAAAGGACTGTAGACTACATTCCATGGCTCTTGTAAGAATTGAGCTGAATGAAGTTCACTCGTAAATCATCACAGAGCCATTGCACCACACACATAAATCTAATCTCTGAGGAATTCCATCCGAGTGCTTGAAATGTCCCCAATATTCTAAGCCTCTGTCCCATAACTATTATAAAAATCTCTATCACATGGCTTCCGTAATAATATCCAATCTCAATTAAGTTTACTCCGAAGTCTTTTCGAGTGCTTGAAATTTTAGAAATGCCTACTGGTATTTTCAACCCAATGTAAAGGTAAAAAAATGTCTCTGAGAAGCCTGGATGCTTCACATCCGTCACTTGATTGCTCAATTAAATGGTTAGCATTTAACTATCTCCTAAGAACCAGGGGATCCCCAGTGTCCCCCCTTAACATTAGCTACCCCTATGAGCCTGGTTATCCCCTGGGATCCCCCCTCAATACCCGCTACCTTCTATGAGCCCAGGTATCCTCTTGGATTTCCCCCAATTCCTGCTTCCCCTTATGATCCAGTGGATCCCTGGGATCCCCTCTTAATATCCGCTACTCCCTATAAGCCTGGGTATACCTGAGATTACTCCTTCATACCTGCTACCCCCTATGATCCAGTGGATCCTTGGGATCCCCCTTAATATCCACTACTCCCTAGGAGACAGCTTTTCCCCTGTGTTCCCCCTAATATCCGCCACCCACAATGGGCCTAAGTATCCCCTGGTATTCACACTTAATATCTGCTACCCACATGAGCCAAGGGATTGCCGAGATTCCTTATGCACCCAGGTTTCCCTCAGTATTCCCCCATAATACCCACTACCCTCTATGAGCTGGGTATCCCCCAACTAAAGTATAACGTCAGGGGTCTTCATGGATTTACATGGTAAGTTCTCAAGGACTATGAATCAATCCATGAATTTGGATTTATTAGACATTTAACAAATCAGACATGGGGCAGAGGTAATTCAAATACTTGATTCTGATTGGCTGAAATATGATAACACCTAATTTCAGCCAATTAGAATTCTCAACAATCACATATATAGTTGTGAGCAAGTGGGTTGTTGCTTACGCTGCAGCAAGGGCCTCAGTTGCTGGCATGGAGCACCGAAGGCACTCCTTGCCAGCAACTGCGGACTTCGCAGAATTTACAGAACTTACGAGAAACAAATACGAGACGCGGGACTTTACCATTTTACCATACCACTTTACCAAACTTTACCACCTCGCAAAAATACGACCTTACCACCAGAAACCTGCACACATCAAAACATTAAAAGCACAATAAATGCACACAACAAATACATAAAAAGATTACCGACAGCAAAGGGGGGCACCCAGGACCTCGAAAACTGAAATTACACCTCAATTTAAGTCTAAATAGAAGAGTTTAGACACTCGAAAATCCGCTAAGCGAGAGAAAAAATGGAGGGCGAAAAAAACCAAAAACGAGGCTACAGGACCCTAAAGACGCAAAACACCACCAAACACATACGGATTTTCCGAAAAAGATGTACGAGTTCCGAAAACAAGGACGCAACCCGCGGGACCCTAAAAACATTAGAAACACAATAAATACACACAACAAACACATACAAAGATTACCCACAGCAAGGAGGGGCACCCAGGACCTCTGCAAGTGAAGTTACACCTCCATTTAAGCCCAAATTACAGACTTTAGACACCCGAAAATCACCTAAGCGAGAGAAAAAATGTCCGCCGAACAAAACAAAAATAAGGCTAAAGGAGAGACCAGGAAGCCTGCCTGTGAGGTAAGAAAGAGATGGAGATCGCTCCCCTGTACACTAATTACAGTATAGTCTATTAGACGCTACCTCACAGGCCTACTCTACTACTACTCCCAGCATTCATAACACAGCCCCGAACACAAGGTGTATAAGGGTGCACCCAGCACAGAAGGGGTAGAACAGGAGAGGGTGCAAACAGACCCCTCTGAGGCCCTTCCACCCCCAACAATCTTCAGCTAGAGGGACCCTTACAAGCCCAAACCAGGCTCACGAACTTACAGAAGCCAATTCTACAGGGGCTCATAGAGGGGGCTCCAAAAGACCAAAGAGATCCAGGAGTCATACCCATAACAGGGGACCTCCCCCCTGGGCCCAAGAACCCTCACAGAAACCCACTGGTTCCAGGCACTTGACTGAAACAGGTCCCTGAAAACAATACAGCTCAGTCCCAGGAGCTGTTAAGTCCCTTAAGAAAAAACACTCACCCCAAAGGCAGCTACCAGGAACCCATCTAAAATTTTACTAAGGGAAGGTAATCCCATCAGAGGGAAAAGGCAACCCACAAAGAGTACAGAAAAAGCAACAAACTCACCAAAAAGATCACAACAGCACACAAGGAAATTGCAGCAGACAAAGGGTTAATCAAGCAAACGACACATGATTACAAAACTCTTTGTTTTTCAAACTTGATTACCAGCCCAAGGCTTTGCTTGTATAACAGACTGTGCTAGTGGAACTCCGCTACCCTCTAGTGGACAAAACTCAATATTACCACGCAAGTGGGAAAAATCAACAAAAACTTACTCTCCAGCTACAAACTTTCAGGAGGTGGCTGAACCAGTTCCAAAACTTTTAATGGTCCCAAAAAGATGTAACTAGGAAAGAGCCCTGGAACATAGGGACGCCAACATTTGCACTGGGACTAGACAAATGTTACCAGAAATTTGGTAACAACTCGAACTACAGCACTTTCACTGAGATGGCGGGTGTCGCCACAAGGAAGAACAATAAAGGGATCCAATCTTACTGCCAACCCAAACCTTCGGCAAGCTCTCCTACCAATAAAGCACCCATAGTCACAGTCCACGCAACAAAAAACTACGAAATGTCAGCACCTAGCACTAAAAGTGACATCCAGGACCTTAAGGACTTAATATCCAACTTCAGAGAGGAGGTCAAATCAGAGATCCGGCAGGTGACGACAGAACTATCCACAGAAATTAAGAAGGTGGATGATAAAACAACAAAACTGGAAACTAATATTTCGGAAATAATGCAACATAACAACAAACTGACTGAGGAGATCTTGGCGTTGAAGGACGAACAAGCCAGACAACAATTGCAACAGGAGGATCTGGAAAACAGATCAAGACGACAGAACATAAGACTGAGGAATGTGCCAGGAACGGTAAAAGACTTACACGCATACCTTAGCGATCTATGCGAATTTCTCCTCCCTAACATGCATCCGGAAAACTTGAGGATGGATCGGTTCCACAGAGCCCTAGGCTTCCGTTCATCTCCGCAAGAACGACCAAGAGACATCATTGCCAGATTCCACTACTACTCCACCAAAGAACTATTCATGAAGGCCGCAAGAAAAGGCATTCCTCCCATCGAGGGGCACACACCGCTGCTTTTCTCTGATTTAGCCCCGGTTACCCTTGCCAAAAGGAGACAACTGAAACCGGTTCTGGACTGTATCTTGGCTCAAGGATGGAGGTACACATGGGGTTTCCCTTTTCGCCTCAATATCTCCAAGGAAGGAAAATTCTTCACGGTTAGAACTCTGGAGGAGGGCATCAACTTGCTGGCGGAATGGAACATCAAAGTCAAAGTCGGTGAGAATCTGCAGTCAACAGAAAACCCAAGAGCGAGAAGTCCTCCCATGAACAAAGATACAGACTGAATACAATGAGTTGTCACCTATTTTGTTTTTTCTTATGTATTCTCTCACTTCTTCTCTCTCTCTCTTTATTTCCAAGCTAACCTGACAAACAAAGCTAACTGAATCATTTAACGTCTAGGTTCATTAAGATAGCACCCGCACCAGTGTAAGTTCTAATATACACTATAGACAGTTAACCCAGGCCGTAAAGGCATAATCTTCACACACCTAGAAGGCGTCCCTAAGGGTGCTTACAAATAGACTGCCACAAACCCCAACAGTAGGGACAGTTTAGGCGGACCAATTCAGTGTCAGTTTAGAGACACTAACAGGCCCACCAGTAAAATCCGAAGAGGACAGCAAACGCTCTCCTCATAGTAGTTTAAATGACCACACCTTAGTTAAGTAAGGATCACGATAAAGTTCAAATATACTAAGAGCTTTCCTGACCAACTCACGAACTTAGCCACCTTACCCAGGGTTAACATAGGGAACTCCACTGGAGGAGAAATAGGAATTAGCTCAGTTACTGAGCCAAGATTTTATAATCCCAAGGGATTGGGTACAGTCAGGTTGTCTCACAATCTGTTGTCTCTTTTCCTTTGAGTACAGGTACTCTTCCACACAGCTAGCTGCTGAGCGGTCTTCGGGGCGGAAACCGGAAACCAGCAGGAGGCACAAGATAACGAAGTCACAGACATCCCGAAAGGTGAGATAGCCAATTGCACGCACCAAAAGGTCATACACCTCATTAAGAAATATGGACATTGTCATTGCGTCACATAATGCTCATGGGCTAAACGAACCAGTCAAGAGGGGGGTAGCCTTGAGAAACTACCAAAAACTAAATCTAGATATAGTAATGATTCAAGAGACTCACTTTAGAAAACAAGCAGTGCCAAAATATTGGGGGGGAGTCTTTACCCAAGCATTCCATTCTACCGCGGATACCAAACAAAAAGGAGTCACTATTTTGTTCCACAGAAGACTCAACTTTCAGTTAAGTAAAATTCAAAAAGACAAAGATGGCAGGTTTATAGCAGTACATGGGACAATACACGAACATAAGGTTTCATTCTTGAACATTTACGCCCCGAACACAGTACAAACGCCATTCTTTCAAAAGATACAGAAACTTACAGATAGCTGGGAAGACGGGCTTAAGATAATAGGAGGAGACATGAACGCGGTCCTAGACCCGCTCAAAGACAAATCAAACGACCTAGGTTCACAAAAAATCCCCACGGCCACCAAAACACTCAAAAATCTCCTAAAATCAAACTGCATGATTGATACCTGGAGAAACATGAACCCCACGGAAAGAGAATACACATTTTTTTCCGCCAGACATGGTTCGCTTTCCAGAATAGACTATATCCTGATCCCACAGAACATAACCGGGAACCTAACTGAGGCCTCTATCTGCCCCATAGCATGGTCGGACCACGATCTAGTCAAAATTTCCATAAGCAACCTCTTGCCGAAAGGCAATAACCCGAGGTGGTCATTAAATCCCAGTATACTGAATGATCCAATCACACGGGATAAGGTCAGAACTGCAATCGTAGATTATCTTGACCTCAACACAGTAGGAGAGATAGACATAGATGGAATTTGGGCGGCTCACAAAGCAGTGATCAGGGGAGTCTGTATACAAATTAGCTCATCCAAAAAGAAAAAGGACCAAGCACAAATTTTACTCCTAAACCAGAAAATTGCAGAAGCCCAGAAACTATTCATTAGAGATAAATCACGACAGACTCACGAGAATGTAATAAGATATAAGCAAGAACTAAACACTATTTTAAGAGGGAAAATGGTCACTATCCTACAGCGAACTGAAGCTAAATTCTTCAGATACGCAAACAAACCCATAGGATGCTGGCCACAAGACTAAGAGAAAAAAGAGCAAACTCATTCATAGCCAAAATAATCACCAAAAATAGGGAGACAGTTTTTAAACCGGATCAAATAGTAAATGAATTCAGACATTTTTACGCAGACCTTTATAGCAAATCACCCGAATCAGGCACCCCAACCCATAAACTAGAAATTGAAAATACATTAAGCAAACTAACAATACCCCAATTAGACTCTACCAAAGCCGAATCACTCTTAGTGCCCATCTCGGTCGAGGAAATACAAGATGCGATCAAATCCACAAAAGCACACAGGGCCCCAGGGCCAGATGGCTACTCTAACCTCTATTATAAACACATGAGCGACCTACTTAGCCCCACCTTACACAAACTATTTAACAGCTTCTTAGCAGGTGGAAGAATTAAACCGGAATTCTTAGAGGCTAAAATAATACTTATTCCTAAACCGGGCAAAGATCCAGCCCAATGTGCTAGCTATAGACCAATATCTCTGATCAACACAGATTTAAAATTATACACCAAAATCTTAGCGTCCGGACTACCGAACTTGTTACCTGAAGTGATACATCCGGACCAGGTAGGGTTCATTAAGGGGAGAGAAGCGCCAGACAACACCAGAAAAATAATTGACCTTATTGACATAACCAAAAGTGAGGGAGGGCGCGCAATGGTGTTGGCACTTGATGCCGAGAAGGCATTTGATAGGTTAGATTGGACATTTATGGAAGCCACACTAAACAAATTCGGAATTCCGGAGGGTTTTCTACGAAGCATAACATCATTATATTCAGAACCGACTGCGCAGGTTACATACCAAGGACACAACTCACTAAAATTCAACATCACGAGAGGGACAAGACAGGGGTGCCCTTTATCACCACTCTTATTCGCCCTTAGTATAGAGCCCCTAGCAATTGCCATTCGTCAGCACACAGACATATCGGGTATACGAGTCGGCACGATTATGATAGATCATAAAATGATAGATCATAAAATGATAGATCATAAAATAAGCCTTTTTGCCGATGACATCCTGCTAACAATATCCAATCCCCTGATCAGTCTCCCCAATCTATTCAAACTTCTGTCTAGGTTTGGCCCACTGTCAGGTTTCAATATTAACACAAGTAAAAGCATAGCCCTTAATATATCACTTCCTCCCTCCACGGAAAAACTACTGGCCAATAACTTCCCAATAAAATGGGCCCCGAATTCTATCAACTACCTAGGCATACAAATAACAAAATCAACTAAGACCGTATATGAAGCAAACTACCCAACCCTCATTAAACAACTAACTAGAGACCTACACAGGTGGTCAGAACTAAAGATTTCGTGGTTAGGAAAGCTACATGCCGTCAAAATGAACGTACTCCCCAAACTGCTCTACCTGTTTAGAACTATTCCTATCTCGATATTAGCGATAGACCTGAAAAAAATACAAAAATTATTAATGAGTTTTCTGTGGAACAACAAAAAACCTAGAATTAACAGAGAAACAACCACTGCGACCAAGAGGGATGGTGGGCTTGGATTTCCAGACATTTCCAGGTACTTTAAAGCAGCTAGATTAGCACAACTAGTAAAGTGGTATATCAAGGACCCCCCCCCCCCCCGGTATCGGTTCATTTAGAAAAACACATACTAGGGTCCAATGATTTAATCATGCGCCAATTACTATGGCTCTCAACTCAGCAGGGCTTCAAGTTACCCCAATCAATCCCATCCAGTGTGAGGCACTCAATTAACTTATGGAAGGATATAAATAAGAGGAACAGGCTACTTGGCCCAGAGTCAGGGCTCAGCCCCTTATGGCCACTGTCAACTAACCCCAAAATAAACTCTAATGCTCAATACAGATGGTGGATTGATAATAATTGCTCAATAGCGGCAGATTTACCGGTTGTTAACCAAAAATGGTCCACCACCGCCTTCTTAGAGGACAAACTACTACCTCCGGGGGAATGGCTTAACCTACTCGCTATAAATCAAAGATTAATTCACATCACTAAGAATAAAGGAGGGCAAAATACATCATTATTCGAAAAATGTTGCATTCAATTCCCGGGAGGGAAAGCGAACATCTCCATAATATACAACCATTTAAGCGAGTTAGTCACGCCCCCTAAATTACACTATGAGTCAGCATGGGAAACTGACCTCAACATACAATTAGACAGAGACCAATGGAACAGCATTCGGAAACAAGCAAAAATCACATCACTTAACGTAATTATGAAGGAAAACGCCTATAAAGTTATCATGAGGTGGTACTTAACTCCAGTAAGAATGCACATAGGAAACCAGACGATTAGCGACACCTGCGAAAGGGGCTGCAACCAGAAAGGGACTCTAATCCATAAACTATGGGAATGCCCTATGATTAGACATACCTGGGTGGACACTTACAAAACCCTGGAGAATCTATGGGGTCAAAACTATCCCATGAGACCAGAAGAGGCCATTCTGGGTTTACCGGTAGAAGGGATGTCCAACTCAGAACAATTCCTAACCAACCAAATTTTCTTAGCAGTTAGGATAGTAGTAGCCGCCCATTGGAAATCACCCACCCCATTGTTTGAAGTAGTCTTAAACAAAATTGAGTTCGTTCGGTCCATGAGCATTTTGTCCGCTGAGGTTGACCATAACTACAAACGCTGGGCCTCCTGCTGGGCCGCCTGGGAGACAAGACGAGGCAGATGAATAGGGTGAGTGACACTTTTTCCCTCCAAAGGAGCTATTAAGGGAACCATATCAGGAGTTGTCTTAACTTACCCAACACCATTAGCCTCATACAGTAACCTAAACACAGAGTTCGCAACATATTAGTGGAAACCAACCAAGCTCAAGACAACAGATGGTCAGGAATCCAAGTTCATAAAAAAAAATTTCCCATAGTTATGGGACTTTATTACATATAGTTTTTTTTTTTTTATTAGTATTAAGTTAATTGAAAGCTAATACCAGCTATTATATTTCCAGAAAAACGGAAAAAGAGAGGAGTTTTGGACAGGCAGATGACATACTAGAAACCAGATATGTGAAACACGTTTATTGTTAATTTCTACTTACCATCACAAATGTTTTTGCTGGACTATGTTGTATGTCTGACCTGTCTAATAAAAATCAATTTAAAAAAAAAAAAAAATAAGGCTAAAGGACCCTAAACACGCAAAACACAACCAAACACATTCGCATTTCCCACAAAAAGCCGGACGAGATACGAAAACAAGGACGCAAAATCAGCCACAGCCGCGTACCACATTAGGCGCAATTTTACAACAGTAACTTACAGAAACCGGAAGTACACAGCTACCCTAACGGATTTTCCTCGCGCACGCACACTATTTACACTACTCAATGCACACATTGCTGACACTTACACAGCAGCTCCACAGCACTGAAAACACACATTTGCTGCAGCAAAATGAAAACAGATTGCCAGCTCTTCAACACAATGCTTCCTGCATCTATTACTTCAAAATAGGTAAAGTATATTAATATATTAATGTATTATTTATTTTATTATCATACACCAAACAGCATTAGCTCACTTACAATTTCATTGCAGTCATTTTTTGACGAACAAGTCGCTAGTATTATATAAGACCAAGGTGCGCTCAGAGGAGGAGTTCTCTTAGGTGCAGTTTTTTTTATTTTATAGAGTTTATAGAGTGGTGGATTTTTAGGCAGAGGAACATTTCCACAGGCCAAAGATGATGAACAATAGTTTCAATCAAGAAATAAGAGGTCAGATGTTCAATCAACATGGGTGTGTGTGCTTATCCAAGACTGAAGAGGGAGGATAAGGGCTTTGATAATCATTGCTGGAGGGCTTCAAAAGGATAGGTATACTATATTTTCCCCCATTACGGATTTAATTATTTTTTATTTTGTGTAGTATTTTTTATGTCTTTAGCGTTATAGGGATTATGGGAGTTTTATGGCATATATGGGGGGTTAGGGTCTATGGGAGACTGATTAAATTATTTTTTATTTTGTGTAGTATTTTTTATGTCTTTAGCGTTATAGGGATTATGGGAGTTTTATGGCATATATGGGGGTCTAGGGTCTATGGGAGACTTATATGGTCCCTTATGATGATAAGAAGAGTGCCATGGAGGTCCATTAGTCTCCTGAGAGCATGCTTCAAGCACACATTAGAGCTAGAGAGGTCCAGGCAAACTCCACTGGATGGGAGTCAATAAGTCAACTTTTCAAAATTCCCATAGATGCAAGTCAGCCTTCTGAGAATTCTCATGGGAGCCATGGAATGGCAGCCTATGTCTATAAAACATTGTGCACTTCTCAGCTGTGTTTGGTTTGCATGTCTCTTAGTAGCTGTGGGTTACTACCCCAAAGCTAAGACATTGGTCTTGGGTCTGAATCTAAACTCCTTATAGAACTTCACTTCATTATAAAATATACAGTTATTTTCACTTGATGCTTCACTATCCTTAAGTATCCAATAGATACATTGTGCCTTTCTTCTGTTTTTGTATCTATAAAAATATGGATTCTGGACCTTGACTTTTTTTTAAGTGTTTTTATTTGTGTAATTCAAAGTATTATAAGACATATTTCACTAAGGGAACTGGGTTCTGTAATAGCCAAACCATTATATTTAATTTTTCAAGATTCACTCAACACAGGGTTTCTACCAGATGACTGGAGAAAAGCTGATGTGATACCTATATTTAAAAAGGGAGCAAGAGCAAATCCGGGGAATTATAGACCAGTGAGCCTCACTTCTGTAGTGGGGAAGCTTTTAGAAGGGTTAATAAGGGATAATATACAAGAATATGTCTAGTTGAACAGGATTATAACTAGGAGTCAACATGGATTTATGAGGGATAGGTCATGTCAAACAAATCTAATTAGTTTCTATGAGGAGGGTAGTAGGAACCTGGATCAAGGCAACTCAGTGGATGTAGTCTTTTTGGATTTTGCAAAGGCTTTTGATACAGTGCCACATGGGAGACTATTGTGTAAACTAATTGCAGTAAATATCTGCTCATGGATTTAGAGCTGGCTAAAAGACAGGAAGCAAAGGGTTGTTGTAAATGGAACATACTCTGATTGGACTAATGTGGTAAGTGGGGTTCCTCAGGGTTCAGTATTAAGTCCTCTCCTTTTTAACATATTTATTAATGACTTAGAGGTGGGACTGGAAAGTAGTGTCTCCATTTTCGCTGATGACACAAAGTTGTGCAAGGTAATTAAATCAGATAATGATAAGGGATTTACATAAAATTTTGGAATGGGCATCTAAATGACAGCTGAGATTTAATATGAATAAATGTAAAGTTATGCATCTGGGAAGGAAAAATAGCCATGCAATTTATAATCTTAATGGAGTAAATCTAGGGGTATCAGATATTGAAAGAGATCTGGGAGTGCTTGTGGACAACGACCTAGGTAACAGTGCTCAAAGCCAAGCAGCAGCTGCAAAGGCAAATAAAATATTAGCATGTATTAAGAAGGGTATAGAAGCAAGGAATTATTATTGTGCAAACTAAGAGATACAGGATTTGCAGTAAATATCTGTTCATGGATTGAGAGCTGGCTAAAAGACCGTAAGCAAAGGGTTGTTGTAAATGGAACATACTCAGATTGGACTAATGTGGTAAGTGGGGTTCCTCAGGGTTCAGTATTAGGTCCTCTCCTTTTTAACATATTTATTAATGACTTAAAGGTAGGATTGGAGTGTGGTGTCTCCATTTTCGCTGATGACATGAAGTTGTGCAAGCTAATTAAATCAGATAGTGATGTGCTTTCCCTCCAAAGGGATTTACATAAAATTGAGGAATGGGCATCTAAATGGCAGATGAGATTTAATACGAATAAATGTAAAGTTATGCATCTGGGAAGGAAAAATAGCCATGCAATTTATAATCTTAATGGAGCAAATCTAGGTGTATCGGATATTGAAAGGGATTTGGGAGTGCTTGTGGACAACCACCTAGGTAACAATGCTCAAAGCCAAGCAGCAGCTGCAAAGGCAAATAAAATATTAGCATGTATTAAGAAGGGTATAGAAGCCAGGGAAGCAAATATAATTCTGCCACTATACAAATCTCTAGTACGCCCTCATTTGGAATATGGAGTACAATTTTGGGTACCACTTCATAGAAAGGACATTTTAGAGCTGGAAAAGGTACAGAGGAGGGCAACAATACTAATAAGAGGAATGGAGGGGCTAAGTTATGAAGAAAGACTAACCAAATTAAACTAATTTCCCTAGAAAAAAGGCATCTAAGAGGAGATATGATTACCTTATATGAATACATCCAGGGTCAGTATAAAGATTTGTCAAGGGAGCTTTTTGTGCCAAGAGGTTTTCAACTGAGAAGAGAACATCCCTTGAGGTTAGAAGTAAAAAGATTCCACCTTAAAGAAAGAAAAGGGTTCTTCACAGTAAGGGTGGTTAATCTGTGGAATTCTCTACCAGAGGAGGTGGTGACAGCGGATTCGATAGATAACTTTAAAAGGGGACTGGATTTATTTCAAATTAAAAAGGGAATTCAGGGTTATAGTGGATAATTAGAGAGGCAGTATTGATTTAGGGCGAAGTCCAGTCGCCGGTGTCTGTGATCAGGAGGGAATTGATTTTTTTTTTTTTTTTATATACAACTAATTAATTAATGGTTAATCCGCATATTGCAGATCAGAGAAGATCTTAAAAGGTTGAACTTAATGGACTGAAAGTCTTTTTTCAACCTTAAATACTATGAAACCATGTAACTATGTAACTATGTAACTTGGTGGAGTATAAAGAGAATCACATATACAATCAATAAACAAGACTTTCAATGTGCATGTATGGCTGAAGATGAGTCATGACAACAGCACCTAATCTTAAAATTGCTACATATGTCTGTATATAGTTTGTACTAAGGGGATAATATAACATGTAAAGATTGTGGAGAATTTTGGGATACAGTAAAGAATATATGCTCTGTTAGCTTTGGTAAAGGGATAGCATATAATGAAATTAAAAGACAGCTATAAAACATTTTACTTTTTTGAGTTGTTTTATAATAAAATGTGTATTGTTTTTTAAATTAAATCTAATTTTAAAAAAATAAGTTGTAAATAAAATGTCAGAAATTATGTGGGTAGTCTCATCATAACAGACACAGATTTTGTGAATCCAAAAATAATATTGAAGGAAATTACTTATTTTGAATTAGAAATAAATACTCAACTGTTAATTATCAGGTTAATTAATTAACCTGGAGTTGTGGGAGGGACTTGAACTCCCAATAAATACTCACCTCCCACTCTTGCCTCCCTGTACGTGCCAAAATCGTTGGTCCTCTTAAGTCCCTTATCAGTCTCCATCAGCTCTGGCGCTGCCCCTGCGCTGTCCCACTGCCTCTCCTTCTCTCCCCTCGCCTCCCTCCTGCTCCCTGTACTGCTCCTCTCCTGTTCAATGTGCTGCCCTTTGCCGCTCTCCTGCTACTTGTACTAGTTCTAGCTTTGCTCCTGCTACCTGAGCTGCCCCACTACCTCACCTTGTCTCTCCCTGCCTCTGCCACACCTTCAGCTGCTTCTCTCGTTGCTCCCTCTCTGCTGCTCTACCCGTGCCTCTCTCCCTCTGCCATTTTCAGATGCTGCTCAGTACTAACCTCTCTGCTCTTCCCTCCGCACCAGGCCTCCTTGGTGCTTCGATCACCATCTGGGATTCCTCTGCGTACCCCTCATCGGCTATCCTTTGGCCCCTTAACTGGGGCTCTCTGGCACTCCTTGGGCCCCCTGGCTGGGATCTTCTGGCTCACCTTGGGTCCCCTGGCTGGGATCCTCTGGCTCTCCTTGGGCCCCCTGGCCGGGGATCTCCAGCTCTCATTGGGCCCCCTGGCCGGGACTCTCCGGCTCTCCTTGGGCCCCCTGGCCAGGACTCTCCGGCTCTCCTTGGGCCCACTGGCCAGGACACTCCGGCTCTCCTGGGCCCCCTGGCAGGGACTCTCCGGCTCTCCTTGTGCCCCTTGGCCGGGGCTCTCTGGCTCCCCTTGGGCCCCTTGGCCGGGGCTCTCTTACTCTTATTGGGGCCCCGTGGCTGGGCAGACAGTTTTTGGCCTTCCATTACTCCATTGCAGTTCTGGACACTGCTTCTTCAGGTAGAGCTCTGTCAACCCTTTTTTCCCCATTAATATGTCTCGTGTCATATCATATCTCACGCTTACCAAACCAGTCATATCACAACGTATCATATCTCACGCTCACAAGCCACACCACATTGTATCGTATCCCATGCCGTATCATATTTCATGCTTACCAAGTCATGTCACACCTTATATTCCACGCTTACCAAGCCACGTCACACCGTCATATCTCAAGCTCCCCAAGTAATGTCACACTGTATCAAATCTAGCTATGTACATTCCACACTCATCAAGTCATACCACACTGTATTACTTCCTACCTTACCGAGTCTTATGTTTCATATACCACGATCAATAGTCACCTCACACATTACCATATTTCATGGTTACATAGTGTGAGAATGTAAGGAGCCGGGGACAGATTATTGAGGGCCGTTATGTAAGCCATAGGCTGTAGTGCTCCTTGTATCCAGCTCTCAGGGAGTTAAAACACTTAAATACACCTGGTCCAGTGGTTCACTATAAAAACCCCAGGAAGCCCCAGTGAAGGGGAGGGATGTGCTGCTGATTAGGCTCTGGCCTGAGTAGTTTGGAAGCTGAAGCCAGAAGCTGAGGACTTGCCTAGGAGACAAGCTGGAAGGAGCCTGTAAAGTACAGCGAGTTGAGAGGACTGACAGCTGCCTGAATTGCTGCAGGGATAACCAAGGTGAACTGTTTGGAGAAGCCATGTGGTGAGTGAGATCCTGCAGTTTCTTGGAGCAGAAAGGTACAAGTCCAGCTGTATACCTGAGCCTTAGAGTAAAAATTGTAAGGCTAGCAATGCTGTTTGCCCCAAAATGCAAGGCTATGGGCCCTCTGAGCACCTTCAGCGCTCATCGTGTGACTCGCAATGAGCGCCTTTGGTGCAAATTGCAAGCGTCTCCCCCTGTATAGTTTATAGGCCTTGCGCTTGAGTGTTACTGCCTTGGGTTAAGTGTTAGTGGCTTGGATTAAATGTTGTTACTGCTTAGGGATTTTTTTTACATCCTTCGGGATAGTTTTACATCCTTCGGGGTAGTTTTACGTTCTTGGGCCTTGTCTTTGTCGTTTTGCATTTTTTGGGCAGCCATTTTTTTCTCACCTAGGAGATTTTAGATCATAAAAGAAACGGCAAATATGCCTCAAATTAACTTGCAACTTAACTCACAGGCTCTCTGCCTCTCCCACTGTGGTGTGTGTGTAAGTTAATTTGACTTTCAATGTCTTTTCAGTTCAGTGGTTTGGCAGGTAAAGTCCTAATTTTGCGAGGCGCACAGTGCATATACGGGTTTTGGTCGTAAGTCCCGTGTACCTCAACTGCTCGCCTCGCTTTGCAAGGCTTGCAATTGCGGCTAAGTCCCATGGGCCTTCGGCGCTTATTGCAGGCTAAGTTCTGAGCTAAACTGCTTGCTTCGGCTTTGGCACTCATTGCAGTCCCGGGTGGTCGACGGATGTAATGCAGCTCATGCGCTCGTTTCGCCTCAGGCTTCTACCAGTAGCAAGCCTCAGGCTTCTACCAGCAGCAAGCCTGAGGCAAAACGTGTGCATTGGCCACATCACATCCATTTGTCGGGGGAAAGTGACGTCACAGACGCTGAAGATCATCCACGAGACTGCGGGACTTACAAGCCATAACGCTGAAAGCAATAGAATACTGCAGCATGACCAAGTAAGCGTACTGGAAGATCCCTCTCACAACTATGTACTGTTTTAGATACAGTCAGGTCCATAAATATTGGGACATCGACATAATTCTAATCTTTTTGGCTCTATACACCACCACAATGGTTTTGAAATGAAACGAACAAGATGTGCTTTAACTGCAGACTTTCAGCTTTAATTTGAGGGTATTTACATCCAAATCAGGTGAACGGTGTAGGAATTACAACAGTTTGTATATGTGCCTCCCACTTTTTAAGGGACCAAAAGTAATGGGACAGATTAACAGTCATAAAACAAACTTTCACTTTTTAATACTTGGCTGCAAATCCTTTGCAGTTAATTACAGCCTGAAGTCTGGAACGCATAGACATCACCAGACGCTGGGTTTCATCCCTGTTGATGCTCTGCCAGACTTCTATTGCAACTGTCTTCAGTTCCTGCTTGTTCTTGGGGCATTTTCCCTTCAGTTTTGTCTTTAGCAAGTGAAATGCATGCTCAATCGGATTCAGATCAGGTGATTGACTTGGCCATTGCATAACATTTCCCTTAAAAAACTCTTTGGTTGCTTTTGCAGTATGCTTCGGGTCATTGTCCATCTGCACTGTGAAGCGCCGTCCAATGAGTTCTGAAGCATTTGGCTAAATATGAGCAGATAATATTGCCCGAAACAATTCAGAATTCATCCTGCTGCTTTTGTCAGCGGTCACATCATCAATAAATACAAGAGAACCAGTTCCATTGGCAGCCATACATGCCCACGCCATGACACTACCACCACCATGCTTCACTGATGAGGTGGTATGCTTTGGATCATGAGCAGTTCCTTTCCGTCTCCATACTCTTCTCTTCCCATCACTCTGGTACAAGTTGATCTTAGTCTCATCTGTCCATAGGATGTTGTTCCAGAACTGTGAAGGCTTTTTTAGGTGTTGTTTGGAAAACTCTAATCTGGCCTTCCTGTTTTTGAGGCTCACCAATGGTTTACATCTTGTGGTGAACCCTCTGTATTTACTCTGGTGAAGTCTTCTCTTGATTGTTGACTTTGACACACATACACCTACCTTCTAGAGAGTGTTCTTGATCTGGCCAACTGTTGTGAAGGGTGTTTTCTTCACCAGGGAAATAATTCTTCGGTCATCCACCACAGTTGTTTTCCGTGGTCTTCCAGGTCTTTTGGTGCTGCTGAGCTCACCGGTGTGTTCTTTCTTTTTAAGTATGTTCCAAACAGTTGATTTGGCCACACCTAATGTTTTTGCTATCTCTCTGATGGGTTTGTTTTGTTTCAGCCTAATGATGGCTTGCATCACTGATAGTGACAGCTCTTTGGATCTCATATTGAGAGTTAACAGCAACAAATGCAAATAGCTCTTTGTAAATGGGATAATGAGGGAATAACACACACCTGGCCATGGAACAGCTGAGCAGCCAATTGTCCCATTACTTTTGGTCCCTTAAAAAGTGGGAGGCACATATACAAACCATTGTAATTCCTACACCTGATTTGGATGTAAATACCCTCAAATTAAAGCTGAAAGTCTGCAGTTAAAGCACATCTTGTTAGTTTCATTTCAAATCCATTGTGGTGGTGTATAGAGCCAAAAAGTTTAGAATTGTGTCGATGTCCCAATATTTATGGACCTGACTGTATATATGGTACAGTTGTACTGGATAATGCATACTTGTCTCTGTTTTATTTGTTGTTTTTTTCTTTAGTACACTTCATCTCTTTTTCTTTTTTTCTTTTCTTTATTTAGTACAGTACACTAGGGTCAATATAACAAGGTCATGGTTTAAGTGTAGGAGTATAGTGTAGATTCACCGTTGGAGGGAGTAAATGGCAGGCTTCAGTACTGCCACTTTAATAGCGTTTTTTTTCTTTCCCCTCTTTACTTTTTTCTTTTGTTTTTCTTTAGTACACTAGTTTTTTGTTTAATTTAGATTAGTATAGTTTAGTTTTGATTAGGCAGCTAGGGGGATAAGTGGCAGATCCCCAGAGCTGCCACATGATTTTAGGGCATCTTTTTTATGGTTTCTTTTGGTTGTTTTAGTGCAGGAGTGTAGGATAGTTTACACTGTTAAGGGAACAAGTGGTGGGCTTCAGTACTGCTACATATACAGGATTTGGAAATAGGTTTTTATTATGTTATCATTATATCTACTTTGTACTAACTCATACTTATCATAATATTTCATTGAGCACTTGGCACTTTAATGTGTTATATCATTGATTAGGATTGATTACTATATAGCAGGGATTACATGAATTATTCAGAGGACGGATGTGATTGTTTAAGATTTAAACGTCAGATTTTATATGTTTGATATTTTATGATTTGTTAATAAAAGCTAATTTTTAACTGATTGTTGCATCTTTGCAGTCTAGTTTATATAGTGAACGATGTTGAGTACTTAAGTAAGAGATACTGGTTATTTTTTAAGTCTTTTTGCTCAGGTATATTTCCTATGTATAAAAATAACAAAGGTTAAGTTAATTTAATCACTAAAAATAGCAAAGAATAACCTTTAAAATGTATGGTGACTTGAGAGTTTTAAGGTGTCACACCAATATAAAAGGTAAGTAACTATAGTGATGGAGTAATAATGTTTCAACTTAGTATTTGACTGATAGTCATTTGCAGCCCCATTAAATTCCAGCCTCATAGATGCAAGGTTTGTACTCCAAGTACCCCCCGGCACCTAAAATTAACCCCCTCTATGCTGGAGGTCCCCATCTGGACCCCCGAAGTGACCCCAAATTAACCACTTGCCGCAGGGTTCCATAAGGACCCCCGCAGCCCCCCCACATTAACCCCTTGCAGCGGGGGTCCCCAATCAGCATAGATCAGGCCCCCGCTGCATTTAAAAAATTAAAATTCCCAGCCGCTGCTCCTTAAAGGACAGAGCACACTATTGCATTCAGCCAATCACAATGGGATACACCTCCACAGGGAGATGGGCTGAAGGCATCTGCGCCTTCTGATTGGCTGCAATCTGACAATGACAACAGCAAATCAGTAGGTGCAGATGCCTTCAGACAATCACCCTGTGGGGGTGTATCCCATTGTGATTGGCTGAATGCAATAGTGCCTTCTGATTGGTTTAAAAAAGATTGGTAGGTCTTTTAGCCAGTCAGAATGGGATATAGGGGTGTATCCCATTCTGATTGGCTCACATCTTGGCACTTTCTGATTGGCTGAAATTTGATTGACAGCCTTTTTAGCCAATCTCTAAGGCGCCGTTGACAATTTCCTACCGGAAGAGGCTCTGGAGGCCTCATTAGCGTTGGGCTTCATTATTATTATTTTTTTCAGTTTTTTGAGTGCAGATTCATCAAGGGCCCAGCCGGGGCAGAAGAGTAGAAGGCTGGGGACATCGCGGACAGGTAAGTTTTTTAATTTATAATGTTTATTGTTTATTTATGTTTGGTGTATTTGTGTTTTATGTGTGATACTAATGTGGTGTATCTTTTTTCCAGGGGCCGAGCCGGAGAACAGAAGAAGATGGACGGGAACATGCTGGAAAGGTAAGTTTAATACTGTATTTGTAATATTTATTTATTATATGTACTGTTTAATTCTGCATTAATCTGATATTTCTTTTTTTCCTACGGGGTGCGATCTTAAGGGTAAGTGGTTTTATTTATTCTATTTTAGCTTAGATTTAGGGGGTTATGTCTAGATAGGGGGTTATGTCTAGATAGGGGGAAATGTATTGTAGTTAGGGGTATATTTATAGTGTAATTATTACTGTAATGTTATGTATATTTGTGTATGCCTTGTTCTTTGCGGGTGTGTAATTCGTTTTTTATTTTTTGTAGTGGGGGCGGTTTGTGATGTTCTTTTTTAATTTTTTGTACCTTAGCTTTTTTTATTTTGTGTAATTAGTGGGGTGGGGGTTTAATAGGGGTTAGGTAGGCAGTGTTAAGTAGGTAGGTGTTAATAGTTCAGGGTAGAGGGGGGCTAGTTTAGATTTAGTGGTTTATTGGGGGGATAGTGTAGTGTTTGTACTTGGTGTCATGAGAGTCCTGGAGGACCCTCATGGCACTTATGGGGTTAATATTAGGCTTCTCATTCTCCTATGAGGGTGTTAATAGACCCTTATGGGACTGATTGGGTTAAATAGAGGCTTACGGGGGTCTGTATAGACCCCCATAAGTGATGGGGTTAGATGGAGGTTTATGGGTGTCTGTATAGACCCCTGTAAGTGATGCGTTTAAATAGGCCCAGTTAGGGTTAGATTGACCCAGTAAGGATTATTAGGTGCAGATAAGGTTAGATAGGCCCAGTTAGGGTTAGATAGGGTTTAGTATGAGTTAATGGGGTATAGTTAGGGTTAATAGTATAGTTTAGTGCCTAGACTTTGTCATAAGGGTCCTGGAGAACCCTCATGGCACTTGTAGGGTTAACCTAGGGGTTAATAGTGTCCTATAGGGGTGTATATAGACTCCTATTGGACTGAGGGGGTTAATTATAGTCTCATTAGGAGCTCTGTATAGATTTATGGCTGCGTGTTACTACGTAGCTCTACTGGAGCCTATTCTCATCTCACAAAGGAGGCTGCAGGGGACATATTGAGGAATATTATTGACTCATTATCCATAGTAGCACCCTTACAGATATTCTATTTGTGTGTTATACTTACTTTGAGCCATTACTTTTTATATGTTTTGATTTTTTTACATAGAAAATGAAGAGTTTGGGATATTTTTTCACATTGAAGCATTTGTTGACAAGTGAAAATTGACTGGCCATCATAAGCTTGTCATTTTTGGATCTGTTTTCAATCACCAAACAGTAAGTGATCCTTGGCTATATTGTTCTATAGCTTATCAGCCATATGCCAAAGTCACAGGATCGTCACTGTCTACATATAGATTACTATTAGTTTACGTTATGTTTCATTAACGAAAACCACGGTCTTTAAAAGAAATTGCAAGATCTCAAAATCTTGTATTGGAAGAGCTAAATTAAAATTGTTGCAACTGAGCACTACATAAACATCTCCAGCTGAGAGCATTTTCCCTCCCGCAGGCTGAGCACTTCATCTCGGCAGAGAAGTCATTATTGAGTGGAATAGAGCACATACTAGCTAACATGTTCTTTCAGACCTCTTATACTGCAGAAAACCAAACATCCTAGAGGTTCTCTTAAAGATGATATAAACAAGTCACACAAAAAAAGCACTAAATTAGTTTGGGTGAATATTCTTCTCACTGGAAAAATATTTCATGCTAGTGAAGAAATAAATAGCATTTCTAGTCCTTTCCCTCTTCACCTTCGCAAAATCTGACAGCTGAAATCCTGCCGCCAACCGACAGATGGCGCTGTCGATTTTCATATAAGGCGCTCCGACAGAAGAGGCCTTGAGCTATGAGAGGTGCGCCCGAGGCATAGCGACGGCCTCGCTGTTGACTCAGCGCTGTTGAGTTGCGCCACGTCGGAGGGGAGAATAGTTCTTTGCCTTACATCAAACATGACGGCACCCGAATATTGACAGCACCCTCTGCCGGATGGCTCCTGTTACTGCAGCTGTCAGTGCTGCCGAAGACATGCGACGGTGAAGAGGGATAGATACGCATAACTTCTAAAGAGTATAATGTGAACTATGTTAAAGAACGTTACCAACTACAAAAAGTATTGCACCCTTAAAGGACCACTGTGTTGAAAATGTTTCTATATTGTTTTTGAATAACTCAACTTGATAATGGGCAACAAGTTTTTATAAAGTAAAAATGCCTTTTACCATTTAACATTTTTACTTTTATATACAAAACACAGTGAAGACAGTCGTTGTAACCTAGGTGGGCACCATTTTAGCCAGAATGATCGCTTCATCCAAAACCTAAAAATCAAAATAATCAGAGGAAATTTTAAAAGCATTCAAGACAGAAAAGCATTTGAAGTAAAAATGATTACATTCTACAACATTAAAAATACAGGACTTACCGTAATCTGGACTTGGGGTTCCCAACACACTATCACAATTTCTTGTGATTTTTTTTTCTTATTTTGCTATAACAGTTTTTTAGCACTCTTAGTGATAGCTACAGTGCTCTGTTTTATCATGCATATATTGATGTACAGTATATAGTATGTGCATATATGTTTCCTATAATATGTTGTGTTGAATATCCCTATATATTTACCTGATTATGTCAGATGCTGTCTCCACTCTCTCTGCATCGCTGCTTATATTCAAATTGAGGTTTCCAACTCATGTTAGTATAGCTTCAGACTTTGTAAAGAGAGATTAAACTTCTTGAAAGCTCATCAATATAAAGAAGACTTTTGTCCAATACAAAAGGTATCACAGTATACTGCAATATTAAATATTAATCTAGATTACTGAACTTTCACGGCTGTTTCATTCTTCAATTGTTACTTTTATATGCAATTATTGTTTACTGCAGGCTTCTATTTTCATTATTAGGTTGTTTTTTTACTGCTTTTGTATAAAAAAGGGGGTGTTCTTGTAAACTATTGAGCTTTGCATAAGTGCTAATGGGTGCACTTGCAGTTTTAGCTGGTACATTCCCAGCATGCACATGAAAACTTCTTCCCTGCATTCAACATTTTCACTCTTAGGAAGTAAATCCCTTGAAACTAAAATGTTGTTTGCCACAGCAGCATAATTGCATACAAAAGTTGTAAAATTACAAGTGTTTTTTTTTTAATTAAAAACATGTAGCCTATTTTCAAGTGTAGTTATTCAAAAGAGGTTCCTTTACTAATCTTTAAAAGATAACCTTCTTAATGGATAATAATAATAAAATCCAATTTTAAGTGATGCTTGAATTTTTGATTCCACTAGGCAAATTATTGAAATATGAAATATGCTGTAATTTCAATATGTTAAGATTAAGGAAGCATGCCGCCTAATTTGCTGTCAGTCAAAGAAAATTTCAGCAAAGGTTTGACAGAAAATTTTCAATGCATCAAGGAGAACCTGCTATGAGCTCCAAAAAGAAAATGAAGAAACAATAATTGACCAAATACATTTTTATTCACAAAATGCAACATATAAAAATAGCTTCATTTCATATGTGTGATTGTGAATATACCGAGAATAGCAGGATGATTGCTGCGCCTATTCTGAATGAATGGCCTGAAAAGATTTTTTGGATTGAAATTTTGGTTCTGGATCCTGATGTGTAATACTTGAAGGTTGACATAGTTAAATTATTGCCAACAAGAGGAAGCAGGGGACTATTGGCACCAAATGTTTTAAGAAAAAGAAATAAGAGAGTAAGAAAAATCAACTAAATCACAATGTCAATTCCAAACACCTGCCCACACAATTAAACACTAACACCCAACTAATGCTAATTCACACCTGATTAATACAGAGTCACAGGTATTAACCTTTATCCACATGTCCTACAAATAAATGTACAACTCCTGCAACAATAATTCTGTCTTCGCTTTTGTAGCACAGTCACCATTTGTGTTGGAAGTGTGTAGCTTAAAGATGCCATATACCACTAGTTACTGAAGTTTTTCACTTGACTGGGGTCGCTATGGGGACTACTGTGTTTATTGGCTCTCTTTTTCTACTTCACACTCCAAGAGTTGCTTCTACAATGTAAGGACAGTTGTAAATCTTGTAAGCTATTTTCCCTCGCATGACAAACCCCCTGGGTACGAGTACATAATTTCCTCTGTGAGCCCGCCTACAGAAACAATGCAATAGATCAGATACTTTGCTTGTATGAACATGTCTTACAGGAGATCCTACGGTAGCAAAGTAATCACGACCATGGTTAGTAGGATTATATGTGATTTGTAAAGGAATATGTTCAAACATTAGTATCTAAAATTTTGATAAGACTGGATTTACATTAAAAAGGATATTTGAGATAATTTATTCATAGAAAGGTAAATAGATTGCCGTTTTAAATATTATTGCATTTAGAAAATGTGCATGTAAGAAATTACACATTGTCTTGAAGATATTGTCACTTATTGGAAGGTCGTAATTTTCTTTAAATAAACCTTAGAGAAATAATTTAACAGGATGTTCAGTCATGAATGAAGCTTGGTGAAATGCTAGGGTGGTCATCAGCATGTGCGTAGGAAAAAAAGATAGCTAAGGGCCGTGGACCCCCATGATGTAACTAATGGACCCCCATGGTGTACCTAATGTTAGGCAACTGCAATTAACTTCTATCATGGAGGTCTATAAGACCACACAGTATTACTAATCTCAACCCTTATACTATGGGGATCCATAAAGACCTTCATGTTATTACTAAACATAACCCCTATACTATGTGACTCCATAAAGACCCCATGGTATTACTAAGCTTACCACTATTCCATGGGGTTCCATAAATACCATAAAGGTCCATATTGGTCGCTAACACTACATTCTCCAAAAATTAATATTTAAAAATTAAGTACAATTAGGGGTGCCTTTATACATTACAAACCTAACTTCCCTCCGCCAGAAAAGACCACCATGCCCTGGTCCTCATTATTCTGCCCTGGATTAAGTGGGCTATCCAGGTTGATTGAAGATTCCTGTCCTCTTCAGTCTTCTGGCCTTCACTTAAAAACTTGTCTCTCTATAAAAACATACTGCTCCCCCAGCGAATACACTCCTTTAAAAACCTCCATAGCACAAGGTACGTTTTAGGTGCCATGGGGGTTAATTACCACAGGGATCTATATAGATCCCATGGAATAGGGTTTATTTAGTGATACCATGGGGGTCTATATAGATCCCCAAGGTATGGGGCTTATATAGTGATACCATGGGTGTCTTTATAGTGCTTAATTAATGATAACATGGGGATCTTTATAGAACCCCATGGTATAGGGCTTAGTTAATGATCACATGGGGGTCTATATATATTCGATAAGGACCTCCATGGCATGGTTTAATTATGTATGTGCCATGGTGATCCTTTAAGGACCTCCATGGCATAGGCCAGTTATTCTAGGTGACACGAGGGTCTGTTAAGGACCTCCATTGTTAGGGTTCATTATTCTAGATGCAATGGGAGACCTCACTGGCATGTAATTCATTTTAGGTGCCATGGGCATCTGTTAAGGACCTCTATGGCACGGGGTTAAATATTCTAGGTGCTATAGTGGTCCATTAAGGATTAGTTTTAAGTGCTATGGAGTCCATCTTGTACCTCAATGGTACTGGATTAATTTTACATGCCATGGAGGTCTGTTAAGGATCTCCACAGCACAGGTTAGTTATTATAGGTGCCATAGGGGTCCGTTAAATAGGTTCTCAGCACAGGTTAATTTTTGATGACATGGGGGTCTGTTAACTTCATCCAAATGGCACTTTAAATGAACCCTGTGCCATGGAGGTTCTGAACGGACCCCCATGTCACCAAAGATTAACCCTGTGCCATGGAGGTCCTTAACTTCATCCAAATGGCACCTTAAATGAACCCTGTGCCATGGAGGTTCTGAAGGACCTCCATGGCACAGGGTTAATTTTAGGTGTCATGAGATCCATTAGAGACCTCCATGACAAGAGTTAAATATTTTAGTTGCCCTGGTGGGGCTGTTAAGGATTTCCATGTCACTGGGTACATTTTAGGTGCTATGGGGGTCTGTTAAGGACTTCCATGGCATGGGGTTAATTATTTAGGCTGCTCAATAATTATTATTGATACCACGGTATAGGGCTTATATAGACCCCCATGATATGGGGCTTAATTAGTAATACCATGGGGGTCTATATATATCCGTTAAGGACCTCCATGGCATTGATTACTTATTTTATGTGCCATGGGGGTCCATTAAGGACCTCCATTGGCACAGGTTAATTATTCTAGGTGCCATGGGGATGCATTAAGGACCTCCATTGGCATAGGGTTAATGTTAGGTACCATGGGGCTCTGTTTTATATATATATATATATATATATATATATATATAAACTAAAAACAAGCGTAAGATGTTGATTTAGATCCAATCACTTACTAATGAAAACATTTTATAAAGGCAATACTTTAAAAAGTATGTATAAAAGTTAAACTAATCTCATTATTTGAAATTATATATATATATATATATATATATATATATATATATATATATATATATATATATGTGTGTGTGTGTGTGTGTGAAGTAGTAGTAAAATCATATATATATATATATATATATTTATATATATATGTGTGTTTATTTTTAAATAAGTAGTTCACATAATTGTTCAGTTATCTCATAATGACATGTGCTTTAATATATAACCTATAGAACATATTTCTAGTTTTTTAAACCGTAACGAAAAATACCAGGTGCTGTGGCGACCTGAACCCAGGACCTTCAGTACCACATACACTTCTGCCATGCTTACAGTGCTATCTGGTTGCTGCAGCAGCTGCAAAAATGTAACAAAGTCATTACAAATCACTTAGGCACTAACAGATTCAAAGCTTCTACACCTGATTCTAATTAATTTTCATTATGTAAGGTGTGGTATAGATCTCATTACTCATTCCGACTGACTTCTATTGATAATAACTCCATGAATTCAGCATCAAATTTAAAAATAAAAACACTTTTTGTAGTCCTCCTATTGTAGAACACATATGGGGAGTTGTGTGGTCTTTTAACATGGTTCTCACTTGGGGCTGAATGCACAGTTTGAAAATACAAGGATAGTCATCTTCATGCTGAAATTTACTAAAATAAAAATGCTTTTCCAGTTTGGTTCAATGGATATTTATATTTGTAATACAAAAGCAAACATGCCTATACGAAGTCTTAATTTGGAAAAAGTTTAGCACAACATAAAAAGAGACACGGAAATATAAAGAAGCTGAAGTGCACTGTTAGTGGTATTACCACATGTCCTTAAAAGGACTCTGAACTCTGAAATGTATTCTGATGAATTTAAAACAGTAGATTTACATATTAAAGGGGATATTTTGTAAAAACAAGAAGTGCAGCAAAAGTTAGAAATGTTTCTGTTAATTCTTCAACAATTGCATATTTGCAAAAATAACTTAAACTTACATATAAGATTTTGTATGAAATTGTCTAAGGTGTGAATACATAATTTCACTTAGCTCAATAACATGAATAGAACTTTGCCCTGAAACGCATAAGTTAGAATTTGTCCTGACATTGTAAATCTGCATTTCCACAGTATTAAAAGTATGTCTTTAATCTTTGCAGCATATTTTTCACCCACCAAAATGTTTGTAATGTTAACTACACTTTAAAATACACAAGAGATCATTTGGAACTTACTCATTTGGAACAAGTCATTTTAACAGGCATATTACTCATACTAATAAGAATTAAGAATCCAGTATAAAGATGGTAACATATTTAGTACATCTTTTATTTTTTGACTTCTAAAATATTTATGTTAAGCAAAAGGTTGTTTGTCAGATAAGATATGAAGAAATACATGCAAAATGAAAATGAATACAGTAATTCAAACCTTAGAAAAGTCATCAATAAAGCTGTGCTTAACTCTAATATACAGTAACTCTAGGCCTCTTCAACACATATAACCATTAAAAACAATAAGTTTCCAGTTCTTGCAAGAATTTTACAGACCAAGCAAATCCTTTTTGTAATGTATTTCCTAAAATGGTGCCAGGTTTTTATTCACTTATGTATTCAATTTCTTATGTTCAGATTATGTATTTTGGTGCCAACATCTTTGATACCAGAGGGCACGTTAGTCCCAGAAACATGTGATAGTGATGAATAACAGTATGCTGATTATAAGTTCCCAACCCACCCACATATTGGAGGCAGAAAAGAAAGTGCTCATCATTTGATCTAATCATGACCATGACTTTGGTCTCTTATCATCAAAAGCAAAACTAGTACGATGTTTAGAGAACATTCTAATGAGCACCAACTTGCTGAGCCTTGTGATGTTAATTGAGTATCATAGGAGTACTGATGTTCAATTGTTTATGGGTTTTTTTAGGTTATAATGCAACCATAGATGTCATTCTGTTACCTTACTTGACATTTTAAATGTGCTCTCATGCATTTTATTAAGAAATATTAAATGATGTATTCAATAAAGCAACCATTGTTCTATGAGGTTTTTCCAGATGTTTTTGGTATATAGCTTGTGGATATATCTGTTTACCAAACAGGCAGTGAAAACAAAAACTAATTTAAAGTTCCCTAAATCAGTCAAAGCCATAGTAAATCCATATGTTTACATTTATTTATGAGGACAAGCTATATTAATATGATACTTGTATGAGGAAACATGGATGCTATTAGTTCTAAAATGGCTGTCTCGTATCAACATATTATGGATACCAGCAGTTCCAAAATGGCTAAGTATGAATCAAACTACATATTGCAAGAAAGTTAATAGCAATGGAGGCCAAACCTGTGCTCTCATACAAGGAATTCATGTGTGAGAAAAAATGAAGAAAGAACTTGAAGAAAATGATCCAGTAATAGTAATTGAAGCTACATGTTATGTAAGTTGGGAAGAATTCAGGCAGACCAGGACGTAAAGAAAAACGTTTAGTTCTTGAACTGTATGAAGAGTACAAAACAATATTAACACAAAGCAAAAAATAAAAAAAGAATGGAGGGTCCTGTCTTTGAGCTTAAACTCAAAGATACACAATGCTTTCACTATGCACTAGCATATAGCAAACCTGAAAACTCACAAATGTAAAATCTAAAGACTATGGAGGACGTATAGAAGGATAATAGATGTGGTGTGTACAGTGCCTTGCAAAAGTATTCACCCCGCTTGGCATTTATCGTGTTTTGTTGCCTCACAACCTGGAATTAACATGTATTCTTTGAGGATTTGCATCATTTAATTTACAGAGCATGCCCACAACTTTGAAGATGTTTTTCTTTTATTATTGTGAAGAAAACAACAAATAGGACAAAATAACAGAAAAAGTCAATGTGCATAACTATTCACCCCCCTAAAGTCAATACTTTGTAGAGCCACCTTTTGCGTCAATCACAGCTTCAAGTCTCTTTGGATAAGTTTCTATGAGCTTGCCACATCTTACCACTGGGATTTTTGCCCATTCCTCCTTGCAGAACTGCTCCAGCTCCTTCAAGTTGGATGGTTTGCGCTTGTGAACAGCAATCTTTAAGTCTGACCACAGATTTTCTATTGGATTGAGGTCTGGGCTTTGACTAGGCCATTCCAACACATTTACATGTTTCCCCTTAAAACACTCAAGTGTTGCTTTAGCAGTGTGTTTGGGGTCATTGTTCTGCTGCAAGGTATTTAGCACCATCCATCTTTCCCTCAACTCTGACCAGTTTTCAAGTCCCAGCTGCTGAAAAACATCCCCACAGTATGATACTGCCAACACCATGTTGGTGTTCTTTGGGTAATGTGATATATTGGGTTTGCACCAGACATAGCGTTTTCTTTGATGGCTGAAAAGTGAAATTTTAGTCTCATCAGACCAGAGCACCTTCCTCCATACATTTTGGGAGTCTCCCACATGCCTTTTTGAAAACTGAAAACGTGTCATTTTATTTTTTGCTGAAAGTAATGGCTTTCTTCTGGCCACTCTGCTATAAAGCCCAACTCTATGGAGTGTACGGCTTATTGTCGTCCTATGTACAGATACTCCAGTCTCTGCTGTGGAACTCTGCAGCTCCTCCAGGGTTACCTTAGGTCTCTGTGCTGCCTCTCTGATTAATGCCCTCCTTGCCTGGGCCGGGAGTTTTGGTGGGCGGCCGTCTCTTTTGGTTATAAAAGAACATGGGTATCATCAAAGATTTTGATATTTTTTTATAACCTAACCCTGACTTGTACTTCTCAACAACATTGTCCCTTACTTGTTTGGAGAGTTCCTTGGTCTTCATGGCAGTGTTTGGTTAGTGGTGCCTCTTGCTTAGGTGTTGCAGCCTCCGGGGCCTTTCAAAAAAGGTGTGTATATGTAATGACAGACCATGTGACATTTAGATTGCACACAAGTGGACATCATTTCACTAATTATGTGACTTCTGATGGTAATTGGTTGCACCAGAGCTTTTTATGGGCTTTATAATAAAGGGGGTGAATACATACGCACATGCCAATTTTCTGTTTTCTATTTCTAAAAAATAGTTTTATGTATATATTTTTCTCATTTCACTTCACCATCTTAGACTATTGTGTTCTGATCCATCACAAAAAATTCAGATTAACAAAACATTGAACTTAAGGCTGTACATATATATATACACTGCTCAAAAAAATAAAGGGAACACTAAAATAACACATCCTAGATCTGAATGAATTAAATATTCTTATGAAATACTTTGTTCTTTACATAGTTGAATGTTCTGACAACAAAATCACACAAAAATTAAAAAATGGAAATCACATTTTTCAACCCATGGAGGTCTGGATTTGGAGTCACCCCCATTATGAAAGTGGAAAAACACACTACAGGCTGATCCAACTTTGATGTAATGTCCTTAAAACAAGTCAACATGAGGCTCAGTAAAATGTCCTATTAAAATAATGACACTATCTTATTAGGTTTAGAATCATTGTATATACAGTATTCAAGTCTCTATATAGACTTTAGATCCCTCTTAAGTCGATAAGGGCTCTGAGTTTAGCTCAAAAGACCTCTGGGAATACGCCCATTTAGGTCTGCTTCAATAACTATACAGAAACTGAACTTACAACTGAGAATAGTATAGCCTGTAGTACCATAAATAGGAATCCTAATGGCGTGGCGCGCATGTGACATCACGGCATTAGCATATACCAGGTGCCGGCACCCGGTATATGCTAATGACGCGGCGCGCATGTGACGTCACATGTGTGCCGGGTCAAGGAGCGGAGCAGAAGCAGGTAAATGAGGGGAGAGGGGGAGGTATTTAGGGGGGTTTAGGTTGAGGAGGGGGGTTGAGAAGGGTTTAGGTTGAGGAGGGGGTTGGGGTTGAGGGGGATTGAGGTTGAGGAGGGGGGAGGGAAAGAGACACGGGGGGTAGAGAGACACACATGGGGGTTAGAGACACACGGGGGGGGGGGTTAGAGAGACACGGGGGGTTAGAGAGACACGGGGGGAGAGTGACTCGAGTATAAGCCGAGGGGGCCCTTTTTAGCCTTAAAAAAAGGCCTGAAAAACTCGGCTTATACTTAAGTATATAGGGTAATTCCTTTTCATTGGATAAAAAACTGTTTGTAGCTGTACTTTATCTTAATGTCCTGATCTGTATGTTATAATCAGTATCTACAAAAATCCAGGATTGTAAGTCTTTTATCACTTATAACTTGTGTCAGTTTCATATCTTTTGGTTGTTGTTCAATTTCTGTACAAAGGTCACAAACTCCTCATTTGTACCCTTCCAGATAAGTAAGATGTCATCCATGTACCTCATCCAAATGTATATTTTTTTCTGTAAAGGTCTTCATTTCTTTTACAAATATGCAATCGAACTCGCAATTCAGCAATGTACAAAATAATAAAAATGAATGACGATACTGTTCTAGTCCATGTGGGTGGCTTGATATGTATTAACTCCTTGATTACCGAGATCGATATAACACGGAAATGAAACGTAAGAACAATATTTTTTGATTGCAGATTTGCGAGCTTGAGACTGTTATGCAATCAATTATAATGTTTTCCATCGCTTTCCCCGTATTTTAAAGTGCAGTATTGATTTTTATTTGCATTTCCAGTGCTATGATCTGATGTTTAACCCCCTTGCTAGTTCTATCTGGTACTCATAGGATTTTTGTCTACATTTGCCATTTACGAGTGTGAAAACAATTGCGGGCTTGAGGAATTGTAGCAATTGAATAGCGATTTGTGATTGTAACATTTACTGTCTTGAAAGATCGAAAGGCTTAGATGGGTCGGAGTTACAATTTTGACAACCCCAGAGATTTTTAGCCTTTAACCCGGAAAATTGTTTGTGGGTAGCTAAAAGATGCCAATTGAACAGCAAATTATTTTATGGGCTACATTACGGGCTCCAGTAACTAACAATTGCTCAATTGAATAGGGGCCTTGGTCCCCTTTTTAACAGTTATATCATCAACATTTGTAAGGAATGTTTTGTGTCCTTCACAAAAGAGGATAAACTCAACAAAAAATGTCTTAATATGGAGTCTATATATTCGCTGATATGCTCTGTGATACTGTAATTACCCAAAACAGTTGGTGTCCCAGGTGGAGGATTTTGGTTTTTCGGGAGGGAGTAGAAAGTCTCAATGGTAGGCTGCTTAGTTTTCAAATAATTGAGCTCCTGTCTACTTATTAAAGATTGATGGAACCCACTATCCAGCATTTCATTCACATCTTCTTTAAATTTTCTACTGGGGGTCAAAGGTCATTTTTTGATAGTTTTGTTTATAACCTAACAATCTGAGATTCTCTTTGTAATAGGAAATTGGCCAAAAATGACTGTATTCTCCCCTTTATCTGAGGGTTTATTAATTATATCTTTGTTTTCTTTAAATTCTTTAAGTGACTGCTTTCTTCTTTTGACTGTCTTTTCTTTCGATTGTCCACAGAAATGTCAAAATCATCAATCTTTTGTAGGTCTGGTTCTACTAATCTAACATATATTTCCACCTGTGGACTTTTGAGTGACTGACTAGTAAATGGCCCTACCCCATCAAGTGTGTTACTTCTTGTCACAACCTGCTTCTTCAAGGGGGCTTGGTATGAACCTAGTTCAAACCTACCCCAGTCAGAGAGGCAGATAATACTGCATACAGGTTACTAGTGGCCCATGGCAAGACCACTCCCCAAGTCAGGATACAAAACACAGAAATAGTCTTACCCTGTGGATATCTGAACCCAGAACTGAACCTCTATTGAATGATGGAATCAACATATTTATACTCTCCAATACCACACCCTTGTGTACATTTGTGTATGGGTGTGAAGAAACACGTCTGCCTTGTAGCCTTGGTTAATATAAAAACTCTTGAGATCAAATTCACCAGATATATTTAGCTGACTAGTGAAAAAACCTTGATTTTAAGCTCAAGTGTTTGCTTAGGACTACTTGAAGTACATGCATCTGTCTTGGCTGCTGTTTATCAAAGTCTGTATGCATAAGTGGGCAATGATCTGCAGCTAACCTCTGTGCAGAGCATTTTTACCTTATCCTCGTGTATTCTGTTCTTTATACATTTTCCCTCTATTACATATAATAACTAGTATATACATAATAACCATGTACAGGCAACTGGCAACATATAACAAACACAATAATACATAATCACAATGTAACAATGTTATGCCCCTTGACCACATCCACAATTACTGGCAATATCAGTCCTTAAACACTGAAATCATGACACTTCTGTTGTTGGGTAGAATCAATTGCAATTCAATCTAAAAATCTAATTTCTTCGACTTTAAACCAAGTCTGTCATAATTTTGCTGTGCACAAGTTTTGTGATATTTGTGCAATAATAACTTACGAGCAAATAGGTTAATATTCTTAGTCCACTCAAAGAGATAAAAATTACACATCAGAGAGATGGTTAAACCTTTTCTCAGATGAGATAGATGCTTCTCCTGAAATTGGATAAATAAATTAACTACTTCCACATATCCCCCTGGTTCCTCTTCTGTGTTCTCTCAGCCCTCGGTAAGGGGCTGGGTTAAAATTGAGATCTAATTAAGGGAATTAAGAAGTATTACATCTTGTATCAGACGTACTTCCAGATTTCTCGATTTCAATATGCAGGGTATGGTACTAGAAAAAGAGCTGTTGGTGTATTGTGCAAGTGTGGTTAAATATTCCTTCATCACATTTATCTGATGGATAATTTATGTAAATACAGATTCATGTTTTTTTTTAAATTACAGTGGTATTTTATGTAAATACAGATTCATGCATTTTTTAATTATAGTGGTACCTTGGTTCTCTACCTTAATCTGTTATGGATGGCAGGTTAAGATCCAAAAAGGTTGAGTTCCAAGGTTGAGTTCCAAGGAATCATTTCCCATAGGAATCAAAGTAAATTGAAATAATTTGTACCGAGCCCCAGAAATTTCACATTTTAGTTTGAATTGATGGTGTTGTTTTTTGATACAAAGCCTTAAGCTAAATAGACATTTAGACAATTATTATATCAAATAACATAGAATTTAACTTCACTTTAACTGTACAGAGTGGACTTGAGGGCCCAATAGGATGGTGGCGATGTAGGAGAGAGGTTATGGCTTATAAGCTACACTTTGGTTCTTGTAAGCACAAGCTACACTTTGGTTCTTTTAGGCACAGGCTCCACTTTAATTTGTATAGGGACAGTCTACACTTTGGTGCTTAAAAGCACAGCTGAACTTTGAATCTTGCTGGTACAGACTGCTGTTGAGCTCTTTTAGGCACTAACTACACTACGCCACAGTACTGAACTGTATTCCGCTTACTGAAAGGCAGGATGCAGGGTTTCACAAGCGAGTCCAAGCAAGTGTTGAGTTTCGAGCCAATTTTGTCAGTCCGACCCGTCGAGTTACAAGCATACGTACAGTTCCAAGGCAATTTTTTGTCAGTGAAACACGTCACATTCCAAAAACGTTGCGTTCTGAGTAGGTTGAGGACCGAGGGCCCACTGTATTAAGGTGTTATTGTTAAATATATATGATTTCTATTTATGGTGCTGCAGGCTATAATATACAAAGTTGTAAGTTCAGTTTCTGTAAGGTTATTCAAGCAGACCTAACTATGCATATTCCAAGAGGTTTTTTGAGCTCAGAGAGCCCTAATTGACAAGCTATGTGATTTATTTGGTCTAAGCTTAAGAGAGATCTAAAGACTATTTAGAGACTAGTGACTTGCCCATCAAAAAATGACGGCAATAGAATTGTAAGGCAGGTAATGCTGTTTGGTCGAGACATTAATTTTGTTGATCGTCCGAGATCCTTTTGCGCTTATTGCGAGCTTCGCGCTGAGCGCCTTTGGTGCTCATCGTGTGGCTCGCAATGAGCGCCTTCAGCGCTCATTGCAAGGCTGTTGATTGTTGCTTTTTTTTTTTAAAGGCGCTTTTGCTGTTATTGTTTTGTCGGAGGTGATCTGCTTTTTGCGCTTATTGCAAGGCTTTGTGTGCTATGAGCAGCGTTGGCGCTCGTTGTCGAGTTGCGCAGTGAATGGGTTTTGTGTTTATTGTGAGTTGTTTTTTTTTGGGATATATTAGTTTTTGTATGCTAATGAAATAATGAATACATTAATAAATGAATATACTTTACCTATTTGGAAGTAATATATGCAGGAAGCATTGTAGTGAAGAGCTGACAATCTGTGAAGCTGTGTACTTCCGCATTGTGTAAGTTAGTGTTGTAAAATGGCAGTGAATGTGTAAGTGGTAGGTGGCTGTGTATTATGTAGCGTCCTTGTTAAGAGTATATCTTGTACCTCATATGGCTTTTTTGAAAAGCCGTATGTGCTTGGTGGTGTTTTGCGTGTTTAGGGTCCTGTAGCCTTGTTTTTAGTTTTTTTCAGTTGCCATTTTTTCTCTCGTTTAGTGGATTTTCGTGTGTCTAAACTCGTGAATTTGGACTTAAGTGGATGTGTAACTTCACTTGCAGAGGTCCTGGGTGCCCACCCCCCTTGCTGTGGGTAAACTTTTTATGTATTTTTTTGTCTGTATTTATTGTGTTTTTAGTGTTTTCATGTGCGCGCCGTTAAGGTCGTAATGTTTTTTGCTAGGTCGTAATGTTTTTTTTTCTAAGTCCCGCGTCTCGTATTTTTTTATGCTAAGTCCGTAGATTTTCCGTTCTAAGTCCCGCGGTTCGTATTATTTTGTGTAAGTCAGTATATAGTGATTTCGTGTTAGATGTATTTTGATAAAGTGCTGCTTGTGTGGGTGTTTGTAACCGCATGTGAGGCGCCGTAGAGCCTTCACCTCCGCAAATGCGGCCCCTCGCTTTGTGACAATCCGCATTTGCGGCCTGCAATGAGCCTGCGGCTCATTGCAGCCAACGTGGGAGCCTCCACCTCCACGGACCGAAAGTCATAGGGGGTCGTAGGGATGAGCGCATATGGCGCTCATCTCCACCAGCGCAAGGACCGCATTCGGCGCTCCTTCCAGCAACTGCGTCCCTCGTTTTTTTTTACTTCAACAATAACACTAAGTTTATAGTAGCCTCAAGGTATCAATGAGGTAAACTACCTAAGCAATATGTTATATCTACAATGAGTGGATATATGATCAAGTTGTTCACTACGTAAATGATTTCTTGCATATTATAGAGGATCATCATAATCATCATATAGAGTCCTTAGACAAAAATTTATTAAAAAGTGTGGTGGGCACAGTATGAGACATCATCCAGCATAGCCCTTTATAAGGATGCACTTTTATTCATCAAAGTTCCCCTAAAGAATCTGTGTTATATGGGGAAACGTGTGTCTGGTCTTTTGTGCAAGAGCATCCACGTAGATGCTCTCTTACCTTACCAACTTTATTACTGTCATTCTGATCAAGGGTGCAGCGTATTTAAGGACAGCTTGTGGGCACCTGTCACAGGGCTGCCCCGAAAGGAATCTAGTCTAGTTTACTCCTGTGCCCCTCCACCCCTTAGTTATTAGAACATTCACATTTATATGGAGACCAGATTTTGAAGAAGGTCTCAAAGAAACAGAGCTAGATAATTACGCCTAAGCATAAGGAGTAGATCAGTGCTTGAGTAAATAAAGGGCCTTATCCTTATCAGAGTTAACTGTAGACAAAGGGTTAATGCCAGGGGTGTAGGAACTGGGGGGGATGGGGGGTTCAAATTCCCCCCAGATGTTTTGAAAAGGAGACACAAAAAATAGCAAAATTAAACTTAATCATGCATTACCAGATCCACTAGAGGGACAGCGCTATGGAGCAGTATGTCTTTCCCTTATATATACAGCCTTAAGTTCAATGTTTTGTTAATCTGAATTTTATGCGATGGATCAGAACACAATAGTCTAAGATGGTGAAGTGAACACATATACAAGTGAATACATAAAACTATTTTTTAGAAATAGAAAACAGAAAATTGGCATGTGCGTATGTATTCACCCCCCTCTGGTGCAACCAATTACCTTCAGAAGTCACATAATTAGTGAAATGATGTCCACCTGTGTGCAATCTAAGTGCCACATAATCTAAGTGCCACATGATCATTACATATACACACCTTGAAAGGCCCCAGAGGCTGCAACACCTAAGCAAGAGGCACCACTAACCAAACACTGCCATGAAGAAAAAGGAACTCTCCAAACAAGTAAGGGACAGTGTTGTTGAGAAGTACAAGTCAGGGCTAGGTTATAAAAAAATATCCAAATCTTTCATAACCAAGTGGAAAGAACATGGCACAAGAGCAAACCTGCCAAGAGTTGGCTGCCCACCAAAACTCACGGAGGCAGCACAGAGACCCAAGGTAACCCTGGAGGAGCTGCAGAGTTCCACAGCAGAGACTGGAGTATCTGTACATAGGACGACAATAAGCCGCACACTCCATAGAGTTGGGCTTTATGGCAGAGTGGCCAGAAGAAAGCCATTACTTTCAGCAAAAAACAAAATGGCATGTTTTGAGTTTGCGAAAAGGCCTGTGGGAGACTCCCAAAATGTATGGAGGAAGGTGCTCTGGTCTGATGAGAGTAAAATTTAACTTTTCGGCCTATTGAGAAACCGATATGTCTGGCGCAAACCCAACACATCACATCACCCAAAGAACACCATCAGCAGCCGGGACTGGGAAACTGGTCAGAGTTGAGGGAAAGATGGATGGTGCTGAAAACAGGGATATTCTTGAGCAAAACCTGTACCACTCTGTGCGTGATTTGAGGCTAGGATGGAGATTCACCTTCCAGCAGGACAATGACCCCAAACACACTGCTAAAGCAACACTTGAGTGGTTTAAGGGGAAACATGTAAATGTGTTGGAATGGCCTAGTCAAAGCCCAGACCTCAATCCATAAGACAATCTGTGGTCAGACTTAAAGATTGCTGTTCACAAGCGCAAACCATCCAACTTAGAGGAGCTGGAACAGTTTTGCAAGGAGGAATGGGCAAAAATCCCAGTGGTAAGATGTGGCAACCTCATAGAGACTTATCCAAAGCAACTTGGAGCTGTGATTGCTGCAAAAGGTGGCTCTACAAAGTATTGACTTTAGGGGGGTGAATAGTTATGCACATTGGCTTTTTCTGTTATTTTGTCCTATTTGTGGTTTGCTTTACAATATAAAATAAAAAACATCTTCAAAGTTGTGGGCATGTTCTGTAAATTAAATGATGCAAATCCTCAAACAATCCATGTTAATTCCAGGTTGTGAGGCAACAAAACACGAAAAATGCCAAGGGGGTGAATACTTTTGCAAGGCACTGTAGATACATTTCCTCTGCATACTTGGCAATGTCAGTTTCCTATGGGTGTGCAAAGCTGGAATTTACTTACCTACCTATAAATTTGTAAGTACATAGAACTTTTCTATATAAGATAAATTTTTCTGATAATCACTGACTGTTTCTTACCAAACATTTGAAACCCATGACACTTCTACAGTATATAACTTTAAGCTCCAGATAAGTATCAAGTTGAGTGTGAGAAAAGCAGACTGCATTGCAATAGAGCACCAATGAGTTTGAGCAAGTGCTCTGAGGGTTACATATTGTGATATCATCTATCCATCCATACTGTGATATCAACAGGCATCACAACATGAACCATTGTTAAACAGACGTTACCAAGTTGGTCAATCACACTGAACTGCCTGCTTTGCAGTCTTTTAGAAACATGTGGAGCTAAATAAACACATAGAAATTCCAACAAGGATGAGAGATTTCTTCCCACTAGGACATCATTTAGTCTCGAAATGGCCCTAAAGTTGATTATTATTGCAGAGAAAATGTATAAGATGCTTTCCTGAGGTTAGTACATTTTAAGAGAAATAGCTACATGCCTAGGATTAGAAAATTGCTGAAAACATAAGGAAAGCTTTGTTTGTTTTTCTGTAGCTGAAATATAGAACGTTAAAAGGAATAGAATGTATGATACAAATTATAAATTGCTAAGAGAAAGACGCAGAAATATCCAGTAATGGTCTGAAGTAGCTGAGCATATCACTGGCAGTACATATGAACTGGTAATTGTAGACTTTCTGTCTTTCTTAAATTGCGCTTGTTCATGATGTGTGGTAAGATCTTGATCAGAGCAGATTATGTCAGGAACTGCAAAGGTTAAATGCAAAAAATAAGTATTTTAATATTGGTAGACAGAAGAAAGAAAAACTTTATTAGAAGTAGAGTAGAATGAATCTAGAGGAGAAAAGAGTGACTTGCTCCAGAGGTTATGAGAAGGAAGAGACATTCTTCAAATGATTGTTTTTTATTTGCATGCCATGATTTGTGGCTGAAAGCGGAGGTGGGCTGTGCAAATGTAGCAGTAGTAGCCTTTTGTGGTACGGTTTTAAGTGCACTGCAGTACTTTTGTAATAATAGGGTAAACCAGGGCAGCCAATACCTAGTCCATGTGAGGAAGAGACGTCTAAATGCAGTACGATCAGAGTTTGTCAACAACTCTTTTACGATCAGAACTGGATCCATAGTGGATGGAGAGTCGGGAAGTTTGGCTTTAAAGTGATAATGAACTGGAAAGATTGTTCCAAAGATGCAAAAGGTGACTGCACAATGCACATCGGAGAGAGTGGAGTTCCCAAAAGTGTAATATATTGGTGTGTTCATCAGCTTCTCTCAAGTCCACTTGATAGGAGCTCTTGTCATGGTCATCAGGGCTCTTACTTCATCAATCAAATTGGTTAATAGGCATTACAGAGGATGATCGATCAATGGAACGAACTTCACTGCAGCTATAAGATATCAGATTATGAGGCATAACATGGAACAGTGACTAGAAACTGAAGGGTCATTTTTAGCGATCATCTTGTGAAGATGAGTTGTAATAGTTGGCAGTGATTGCTCTGTTAAGATGATGGTCTCTTATTTAAACTGCCAAACAAATGATAAATATTTGTCAAAAAGTATCTATAAATAAATTATAATGGTGTATTGCCATTTCAGTGTAATGCAAATGAAAATGACATTGCTGCTTGGTATTCATTTGCATCTACAGTTGCAGAAATATTAATACTTTTGTTGATATATTATCATCTATCAAAGCAACAATATCATATTGTTAAAATTAGTATAGAATAATTTGATATAAAAAGCAAACAATTAAAGCAATATTTTCCAATTAATGATTTAGAGGGATATCCTACAAGATCCAAGAGTACTGCTCTCTGAGTAGGTTACTATACCAATGGAACAAACTAATTGTAGTTTGTTTGTTCAAAGAAGAGAGGAATTAGAGAAAAAATAATGAATCAAGATCAATTTATTAGGTTTATTGGAGACAACGACGATTAAAATATTAAAAACAAGGAGAAAAGGGGGTATCTTAAAAATATTCATATTGGATCCCTTTTTATTCTGCATCCAAATGGGTTCCTTAGTTGAGATAGGTTATATTATATCTTGTAACCCTTATATATGGATGCTTAGATGATTGCTTGACTTGTGTTTCCAAAGGTACACTTTTGTTATTTTTCTAACGAGAGTGTAATTATAACCATACTATATATTATTTATTTTTTTAAATAGTTTCCCAACAGACCACATTACGAATCGAAATTGTATTTTCTCGGGCTGGGCACTACTTTTTATGTGTCAAAAGTAAAGTCATGTTAGCTCCATATTTATCAATAACACAAAGCCAGTGGTCAGCTACATTATAACATCAACTTTAACCTCTTACAGTATCTCCTGTAAAAACAAAGAACTCTCCAAAGTTAATCAGGGCTCGTTGGCTTGACTTAATGGTAATATCAGCTTGTAATAAAGTCATGAAAATATGGTAAAATTGTTTTATATACTTACTAAAAATAGAATGTACTTAAAAGGGTGTTAGAGAATCACTGAACAACATCCTACACAAATACCAACCATGAATTACACAGCCTTTGATAAACAGACCATTTATTCTCTTAAAGGACCACTTATTTATATGATCTTGTCCCACAGCAATGCAGCTATACCATGACAATTGCCTACTACCTTTTCCATAATCCATATATTGCCAAAAATTAAAGGGACTTTCAATTGGGTTATCTTCATCCTCAAGCTGCCAAACCAGGTAGGCAAGCAATGGCCAACCCAGTGAATAATAATTGCATATAGTATTTACAAATTGAAACCTATATTTATTTTTACATGCTAAAACATTTAGCAAGACAAATTATTCAAGAGAATATATTGTTCATATTAAACTTTACTGATCCTTTAAAACAAAGTAAAAAAAAAAGCTTCAGAATTATATTCACACAATGTTAATGACTATGACCAGTTCAAATAGTTAATTTGTTGTTCATTCCACCTTAAATTACTGTACACTGGTAGGGAATTATAAATGCCTTGATCTTTAACATGTACACATTCTCTGTGAAGGAAAACAGACAATATTCTTTTTATCAGATTAAACGGAAATTAAAGCTTACCCACATGAAAGCCAAAGTGTCACTAAACTGCTTGGAAACTGCTGGAATTCAAAAAAATATGGTTCTTCTGAAGATGAAACAGAAATTACTACAAATCAGAAAGAAAAGTGCATGCTTTGTTCACAAATGTACACCATTAACCCCAACAGGATTTGAGTTTCTGCCAAACTTTTCTAAATTATCTTTAGTGCTGCAAGAATTTTTATGTATTTATTTCTGGTCATATGTTATGATGCTTCAAAACAATGTTTTTTTACATTTTCCTTATCTGAATAAGACACAGCTAGGACACAATTTATTTATTTGCAGTTTCAATTAAATCTCTAACATCTTTATGAGATTACATTCCAGTAGAATTACTCATGAAAACTGCAGTAAGTAAAGAAGCAAATGATCAAACAAACATATGTTAAGGCTGCTATTTTAATATGATTTGTTAAAGCTTAAGTTTATTCATTAAGGAATTTAATAAGAGCATGTTACATCATCTACAGAGGGTAACTTTATTTCATTATTAAATCTGATTAAAATCTCTTTACAAGCTTTGTAAAATAGTAAAATAAAAAGTATAGCATAAAGATTCTCATTCACATCAAAGTGCAGAACCAGTGCTATAAAGAAAGAAGAAAAAAATGCATAGAATGTTATTGTTTAGCTGCCCTTTAAAAGAACATACATCCACATTAAATTTGAAGCTTGTATGTGCAACGTGAAACCCAAAACGGCGGCTTGGTGCTATCTAATTAGAACCTGCTGCGAGTTACGGGCTTGAGAGGCAAACCCGTAAACCATTTTTCGCTCATCGGATGTGCAGCCGTGAACAGGATCAATTAGTCTAACTCGTAGTTACGAGTTGAGATGGAGCCAATGGCAACAGAGATCGTCAGAATTATGTCACTCAAAAATGGAGGTGGGATTTTCATAGTCTTACGAGGTTCAATTACGAGGTATGATCGGACCCACATTCCAGATGTAATGCAATATTCATAAAGCCATAAATATGATATTCTATTACATGGGAGTTACAGTATATATATTAACACATTGATTGCTGGGATCGATATAACATAAAAATTAAACATAAAATAAAGTATTTTTCGGGGCCAATTTGCGAGCTTGAGAATGTTGTGCTATTAATTCTAAGACCTAATATCACTTTCCCTGTTAATAAAAGTACAGTAGTGTGTGTATATGTGCATTTACAGTGCTACGGTTTGGACTTTACCCCTCTTGCGGGTCCTTTCTAGGACTCGTTGGCTTCTTAGCTCCATTTGCAAGTTACAGAGTTTAATGCAAGTGATTTTGATGCAATTTAATAGATCAATTGGAAAGCAACAGTTACAGGCTTGAAAGAACAAAGGATTTGCGGACGCGAAGTTCCACGTTCCAAGTCCCGTAGGCATTTTTCGGCCTTTCTCGCACCTGACCTGCAAGTCGTCTGCCAGTAGCATTGAGTCTTGCGTGCTACGTTACGGGCTACGTTTTAACGAGTGCAGGGAATTTAAAGTGGCTGATAGACATGTAGGAAAATAAAACCATTGTGGCAGAAGCTCAAAACCCCCACCTCCCTGAAAAAGAAACTATGATGTAATATAATATTATGCTAATTATTGGTGACCCCTGCTGTATATGAGCAGGATTCAATTGAGGAATCATAAGTTACTGGAGCACGTAAGTGAGGCCGTAAGTTAATTTGCTATTCAACTAGCGTCTTTTTGCAGGCTCCAAACGGTTTACGGGTTATGGCCCTGAAAACCTTGCGGTTGTTAAACTCGGAACTTACAGTGTTCAGAAGCCTTTGACCTTTCCCGTCCGCAAGAGTTACGATCAAAAAAATTGCAAATCACTATTGAATTGCTACAATTACCCAAGCCCATAAATGTTTTCACACCCATAAACAGCAAATGTAGGAGAAAATCCTACGAGTACTAGAGAGGCAAGGGGGTTAAACCCCTGTCCGCAGCACTGTAAATGCAAATAAGAAATCAATACTGCACTGTAAATAACGAGGAAAGCAATGAAAGACAATATAATTAATTACCCAACAGTCTCAAGCTCGCAAATTGTCAAAATCATATTTTTTTATGTGTCATTTTGGGGTCTTATCGATCTTAGGATTTAATGAGTTAATACATATCAGGCCACCCGCATGGATTAGAACAGTATTGGCATTTATTTTTATTATTTTGTGTTTTGAGGGTTTGCGAGTCCCATCGCATATCAGACCCTCGATTCTAATTGATTGACATGTAACCTCCATGTACTGCCATGTTGTACTGCCATAATGATGGAGGTCTCATTTTCTATTGGCTGTTTCAAAATGGGTGGTTACGGCCTTGCTTAATTGATCATGTTCCCGCCCTGAATTGTTACGCATGAATGCATGGTTTACGGCTTCGGCGTTCAGCCCGTAACTTGCGGGCTTGTTCAATTGAAAAGCACCGGAATCGAAGACGAACTGGAGCCCGCAGCACACCCACAGACATACAGCCTGTATCCCTCGAGATGCAGGATTGCAAATGAATTGGGCTCTATGTGAACAAGATGTATACATTATACTTTAATGTGTACCTTAATTTACACTGATTCTGTTAGTCCCTTGAAACCGGTGGCTTCACCTTCCTTATACTGTTCCTTGGTCCTGTTCCGCTTTGTGTCCTATGGTATGTTGCCCCATAAGAACTGAAGATCAGTTGATGCACATGGATCTCCCCAGAACTTTCCAATTTAAGGCCTTTATTAAATCACCCACATAAAATGCTTGCTGACATACTTTAGTTTTGAAAGTGTTTTTACTTGCACGCTAGCAATGCTATTACACGGCCCTCGCATGTAGACAGGGGGTTGAATGTTAATTGGTTGTTCTAGCATCCTTTCATAAAATACCTAACATATACATGTAAGCAGCTACCAGTATGAATTAGCAAGTCAGAGCCTAGAAACAGGATAGTCACTTTCTATAGGGAGAAGGATGCTGAACATATGTTATGGACCCCAAACACACCACTGATGAGCTTTGGCTCTCCTTAATACCATAGATAAAAGGTATCAAAGTATACATGAGGTAGAGAGGTGATAGCTGGACAGAAGGCAAAGTGGCGAGGGATGACCCAGAAGGTGAGTCTATGGGAGTCTATTGAGCTTCTGACCATGCTTAACGTACATTTTTCAGTGAATCTGATTCACTGTGTACGTGTATGTGTCTCTGTATATGTCTTCACACACTAGACCAGTAAAGGGAAGCTCAGTCCAGTGGTGGGCAGCTTAAATGACCTCCAAAAGACCTGGATTTCAATATCTATATGCTTTTGTATTCAGGTTCTCCCCTGCTTGAGCCCATTTAATAGAATGAAAGTAATTGATTTGACTCACCTGTCCTCAATCAGAGAGAACCTGAATGCACAAGCAGACAGATATTGAAATCCTGGACTGATGGCTGGCAGCCATCATAGAGGTGATTTGGCCACCACTGCACTAGACCGTATTTGACATGCAAGGTCTTAATAATCACACATGCATTCATAAGAAAATATTGATAATTGTTAGGATTACATGTGTACAACACAGTTTAGAAATAGCACATTAATTATTTGTGATATTTATTATTATTAATAATAATATATTCTAGGGGATAAACATTGCATGCTTACACAGGATTAATGTAGATAGGCAAATTAAAGGCATTTGTATGTAGATGGTAACCTCTGGGGTTTGTATTATATTTGATTTTTTTTGCATTAGTTGTGTGGCGGTGTTTAATAGTATCAGTCTGTATTTTTCTTTAAAATTATGAGGTACTTGACTGATATATACAATTTATTATTGTAGAGGATGTTATTGTAGAGGATGTACTTTTTAATTGAGGGTTATGTTGGGCTTTGTGGAGCTACAGGTGGGGCATCGAAGAGGAATTGGAATGACCTAGTGGAGCATATGTTTGTATGTTTGCCTTTGTGTTTAGCATTTGACTTCACTCACTAAATGTATTACATATTTTTCCATCATCGTCTTGTCCGCGGCATCTGTTATCCTGATGACTAATGTAGCTGGATCCATGGCTAGATTCCCTGTGAGGGGCGCTCATTTTTAGGGCTTAAAATCCCCTTAAAATACTTTTTTGGCCTAAAAACTGAATGCTGCACTGCACTGGTTACTAGGTGGACCCACCTGGAACTACAGTGTAGAGCTCAGTGTTCCCTTCTGCCCATGCATTGCCTGCATGTAGAGGAAGGGCCTGCACCAAAGTAAGTTCATAGTGTAATGTTTTTTCACAAAATAAAATTTTTTAAGGAAATATTGGTAGAAAGTAGGCATTCTGTGTGAAAGGTTATTTATACTGTATAATTACAGCTATTACTGGGTTTAATATTTATTTATATATTTATATTACATTTTTAGGAAACCCTTATTGTATATTTATATAATGTTATGCTAATTAATAGTGACCCCTGCTAAATCTATGTACATTTGTTTAATTATAGTTCCTGGTTCAATATATATGTGTTTATATTATAATTATGGTTGACACTGGGTGAATATATGTAAATGTATATGGTATTAGGGAGCCATGGCTGAATATATATTTAGAAAATAATAATAGTACACCCTGGATGAATTATGATTATAGATGATCCTGATTAAATATGTATCCATATGATTATAGGTGATATCTAGGTGATATATATTGGTCACTGGCTTATGTCCCATATATGTCTATAGGAGACTGTGACTGAATATGTGTTTGTTTGTATGAAACACTGACTAAATATGTATATACTTTATTACTATGATGATTACAGATGACCCTCTCTGAATATTTATACATTAATATCATTATAGGAGACCCTAACTGAATATGTGTACATATATGGTATTAAAGGGGACCTAAATATGTAAATATTTATTTTATTGCACAGGACCATGGCTGAATATATGTATACTTATTTCAATGTAGGGGACCCTAGCCGATTATGTATATATTTGTTTTATAATTATAGTGGGCTCTAGTGAATGCTGATATACAGCATTATTAAATTGGGATTCGGCAAATTGAATAGGGCTTTATTTAAGCACAGAACAATTTTTTTTGCAGAAGTTTTTAGTTAGTGAACTTCTATCCAAAAGCAAGATCTTCACTAGCTAAAAACTTCTGTAACAAAAATATGCCTTGTGCTTATATAGAGCCCTATTCAATTGGCCAAATCCCAATTTAATAAGGCTGATAATATTTAGAATCCCTGGTCTAATATGTTTAGATTGTATGAGTACAAGTGATCCTGGCTGAATATGATTATATTTATATGTAGGGAACATAGTGGCAGCTGGTGAAATGTTAAACTGAACTGGGGGGGGGGGGGGGGGTAGACTTTAAATTGTTTTATATATATTTAAAAATATAAATACATTGTGCAGTGGCCCTTTAACTGTCATAATTACTACATTTTATGTGTGATACAAGTGAACATGATATGTGTTTGTGTAACATATGCTCGCTGCCCTCCCACAGAAAAATATAAATAATAGGGCCCACCATCACATGCATATAATAAGCAATATCTTGGCATGTGTATGAGTAGTTATGTTGTAAAAATGGTTCCTCCACTTTACTGCCCACGGGCTCCAAAAAGGTAGATCCGGGCCTGTAAAGACATTAGAATAAATTGCACAACAGTCTCAAGCTCACAAAGAGGCAGGGAAAAAAATATTTTTAATGTGTAATTTCAGGGTTAAATCGATCTCGGGTATCAATGAGTTAACACATATCAGGCCAACCATATGGACTAGAACAGTATTGGCCCTCATTTTCATAATTCTTTACTTTTAATATTTTGCAAATCTGATCGCATATTGGATCCTTGAACCTAATTGATTGACAGGTAAGCTCCGTGTTTTACTGCGATAATAATGACAGCCTAATTTTCTAATGGCCGATTCGAAATGGGAGGTTACGGGCTTGCTGAATTGATCAGGTTTCCGCCCTGAACTGCTCCGAACCAGTGCAAGGTTTGCGGTTTTGGCTTGGGTCCCCTAACTCGTGCTCTTCAGCAAATGAATAGCATCGCAATCGCAGACCGAGGTGTCTGTGATCGAGTTACGGGCTTCAAATTGAATGTGGCACATTGTTTTTCTTTTTTTTTATTAAAAGGAAAATGTATTCATAATATTTCATGCTCGGCTGCTCTCAAAGGAAAACTCCACCAAGATGAATTTGCTTTGGGGGTTCTACTGGACCCTGTGCTCTCTTTTATTCCTTTATTCCTCTTTTATTACTATCAATCACAAAATCTTGTATTTTTCAACTAAAAAAAATCTCCAAGATATGTCACTACCTTAGATATGATACAACTAAAACTCTAATACATTCTCTCATCATATCTCGCCTGTCGCACCTTGCTGGCCTCCCCATCATCTGTCTGTCTCTACTCCAATCCATAATAGTCACCTCAGCTAGACGAATCTACCATACTCATGACCCTAACTTATAAAGCCCTCAACAACACTGCACCCTTATAGCTCTGCTTTTATCTCAAAATATTTCTCCACCCTCTTTGCTCTACTGATAACCTTCTTTCCTCCTCTCTTATCATATCTTCTCATTCCTGCCTTCAGGACTTTTCTCATTCTGCCGCTTCTCTTTGAAAGTTGCTCAACTAAACTATCTTCCTGACTCAAAACCTTCATAAACACATATGTTTAAGGAAGTTTATCCCCTTCAGCTCTAATATGCACAACGGCACACTCTATAGCCTAATATCACACACACCCACATCTACAGTGCAACACAAAGCCATCACAACTTGTTGAGCCTTTTGCCGTGCCCACTGCAATCTTGAGTCTAGCACCCTCCTGTATATCACCCTAATCCTTTAGATTGTAAATTTGCAAGTTTTAATCTTGTGAGGTGCTTTGGAAAATCACTTTGATTTTATGCTCAAGACAGGGCCCTCCATTCTTTTGCAATGTGTTACTATTGTTTTGCCTTGTACTTAATCCCTGTATAGAACTATAGAATATGTTGGCCTGTTACAAAAAAATAATAATAGTAATAATAATGTCTAAGCGTTTATAAATTCCATGGTGAAAATGTGCTAAAAGGATCATTGCTGCCATCTTGTGCTGATAAGTTAAACTGCAGTAAGATTTCCCAGGTATTCTATATTTACATTTTCTTTGCCAATAAAATGATAATAATGTATAAAAAAATCTGAAAATATCAAACTGTATTTTTTAAGGGACATGATCCTCCCGGCATGCAAGACCTCCTTGGACTATCACTTTTTTTTTCAGGCTACTTGTTTGAGCTGCTTTCACAGTCCTATAAACTGCGACCTATTAAACCTATTGAAAGCACTGGCATTTTGTTTTCAGATTCAAGAGTTGTTGTATACACATCTCCATATTTTATGGATTTACCTTTCATTTTATGATCTGACCTCTGAAAGCAATGGCCTTAAAATACATATTGTATTTGTAATTTACAGTAGTGACTGTTTTGCGTTTGCTTATTTATATTTAAAGTGACATTGAAATAGTTTTTTTTTTCTTTTGCCTCTGAAAGAGGGTATGTAAAACATTCCACTGTCTGTTTTGTTTTTTGAAGTAATGCTCTCATAGCAGAAAAAAAAATATTCAAAAGTTTAACTGATCTGGGGTTTTGCCCTTCTCAGCCAGTGAGGAGTAATATAGATTTATAGAGTCATGCTTGACTGATAATGAAATCTACAGCTGTATGTATGCTCTGTGCACGTCTGGTTAATCCAAACAAGGTTTAAGCAGGTCTTACTTAATATTTATTTCATGCAATACACGTTTTGGTAATGAAAAGCGTACTCTTTTAAATGCATGAATAAAAGAATTGTGTTCCATTATTTTTGTGGAAGCTTTCCATTCTGATCTTTCTTCTTAACAATGCATTATTCTATGCATTTATGCAAAAAGTATGATGATAAAGCGTTTTTTATGATTGCATTTTTTACTTTTTGCTTGGGATAGTTGCATTTAAAACCAAAAACAATAAAATTATTAATGTATAAAATGATCTGTAAAAAAATGATTCAAACATTTAACTGGTCTGTAATAGCTAAGCTATTATACCAGATGATGGGAGAAAAGCAGATGTGATACCTTTATCAGGAAATGACATAACTAGAAGCATGACATCTATACTGGGGACGTTCTTAGAAGGGTTAATAAGGGACAGTATACAGGTATGTATCCATGTGAATGATAAGTACAACACAGATTTATGAGGGATAGATCATGACAAACAAATCTAAATATTTTCTATGAGTAGATAAGTGGGAATTTGGATTAAGGTAACTCAGTACCTGCATTTTTTGGGGGAATTTTGCAAAGTGTGAGAACAGCCCTGATGGGGGAGAATCCTGTAACAAAGTAGTTGCTTCTATTTCTTCCCCAAAGGAGCAAAGTTTAGTCTTCCCCAAAGGAATGTCTTTCCTTGGCCAACACAAGATGAACATGACACCCCTGGGCATTGTCCCTGGGTTATTCCTGTGATAACCATAGTTTCCTTGTTTGGACTGATTTACTGTATGTCTGTGTGTTTTGGGCATTGTGTGGCTAATCGCTTGCTGTTTTTATTTTTATAAGTAGTTTTGTAATTTATTTAAAGTGTTTCAATTATTGTTTGCAAGGATAGGTCTAAGATGTTTATTGTGAAAATATCACAATGGGATAACATCCAACTGAGTGATTAGATTTGCTGCCTTTCCTATCTAATGAAGCTTCCCTGTGCTGTGGATCTCAAGATAGAGAGGAGAGACCTCCAGAGCAGATTGCCCTTGTGGGAGAAGGACTGTCCCCAGATAACAAAATTGAGGTAATGAGGACAGTCAGCACGGAGATCACCTGAGAGCGTGTCAGCCACCTGGAAGCCACCAAGTCACTACATTATAGCCAGATCTTCAATGGTCCTCACCCACCACCCAGGGAACTGCCCTATAGAGTCTTTCACCTATTTTATGATGCTGAGGGGGCATTGAAAGTTTTCTGCAGGATTATTATCCGTCATCTCACAGAGTACTACCACAAAATAAAAAGGAAGGACATGCCAATGAATGGATCCCATTTCCTCTACATATTTCTTTATATCAGTTCTATGGATTTCTCTAGAAGGTGGCTTGCTTCAGGATCTGTGTAGATCCTTTTGGAATGAAAAATTCACCTTCCAGATTCCAATGGTAGGATGACCACCTACTGCACTGGTGTCAGGAGTTTGATGATGCCTACCTGGAAGATATTGTCATATTCAGCCATCATTCGCCCTGGTACCTAGGGCATAGGGTAGGCAGTGGGATGGAACAGTAAGAGCTGACCAATGTAGATTAATTTGAGAGTTGGCCCATGCCAGTGAGTAAGAGGCAGGTGTTATGATTTCTGGGTAAAGTCACTGACAGACCTCATCAGAAAGAAGTTGCTCCGGATGGTACAGTGGACATTCAAATACGAGAGAGCTTTCTTGAACCGGAAGGCTGCCCTAATGTCCCATCTTGTCCAAGTTGCCCTGGATTACTCTTGCTCATTGCCGCAAGCTGTTGCCCCAAGAGGTCAGCTATGTAGCTATTAAGAAGGAGTGCCTGGAGTGATTGTGAAGACAGCCCTGGTGAGGCAGTAGCCTGTAATAAAGTACTTGTGTAACTGCTTCTCTTTCTAGTCCTGGCCTTCCTATTTACATTACCTTTTGTTCCTCTGCTCTAGACTAATTTAATTACCAGACCATTTTGTTCTACCATAAATATTAGTCTCTGTCTGCTTTAAAACAGTGCATTACCCTTTTTAAAAGTATACAAGCATGTCAGTTGTATTTCTGAGGGATGGTAAAGAGTTTGTTCCAGTCCAGCAACTGGGGAATCATGCATCTACCTTCCAGAACTGCATCCCTCTTCTACACAGATCCTGAACTAAGCCTCCTTCTAGAGGAATCTCTAGAATCAATACAAAGAAGCATGAAGAGGAGGTGGAATCCATTCATTGGCATCTCCAGATGGTCCCTCCTAGTGGCACAAATACTTTTGTTACAGTGACACACATTTCACAAAGTAAGGGAGCCTGGATTGCAGCAAATATCTGCACATTGATAGAAAACTGACTAAAAGACAGTAAACAAAGGGTTGTTGTAAATGGAGCAGACTAAACTAATGTGTTAATTGGGGTTCCTCAGGATTCAGTATTAAGTCCTCCCCGTTTTAACATATGTATTAATAATTAAGAAGGAGTGGAAAGTAATGTCTCTATATTCACTGATGATACTAAGATATGCCAGTCAATTAAATCAGAAAATTATATACTTTCACTACAAAGGGACTTTATAAATTAGAAGAATGGGCAGTGAAATAGCAGATGAGGTTTAATATAGTACATGTAAAGTTATGCATTTGGGAAAAATAAGTATGCAATTTATAATCTAAATGGAAAAAAATCCAGGGGTATTATCAGATATAATAAGGTATTTAGGAGTGTTTGTGGACAACCATCTACTTAATAGTGCTCAATGCCACGCAGCATCTGCAAAGTTAAGCAAAATATTAGCATGTATTAAGAAGAGTACAGAGGAAAGCAAATATAATTCTGCCCCAATATATAATACCTAGTACACTATCATTTGGAATATGGAGTACAATTTGGGGCACCACTTCAAAAAAAGGACATTTTAGAGATGGAAAAAGTACAGAGAATGACAGTATATGATTACCTTGTATAATTACCTTATATAAATACATCCAGAATCAATATAAGACTTTGTCAGTGAACTTTTTGTGCCAAGATAACAAGAGGACATTGCTTGAGCTTAGAAAAAAAAATCCACCTTAAAGAAACCTGGAAATGCTCTTCACAGTAAGGGTGGTCAAACTGTGGAATTCTCTACCAAAGAAGGTTTTGACAGTAGAATCGATAAGTAGAGGTGGTATTTACAGTGCTTATAATCTTGCTCTCATCTGGAGTATCTGGAGCAGTATTTGACTATCTATTGATATAATTTGATATCAGCTTTCACAATAACTCTGAGCCTCATCCAGTTTGAAGCCAGCATCTCGCCGTTCTATAGGCCGTATGTCTGTGGGCCTGCTGCAGGCTCGCAGTCTGCTAAAATTCCAGTGCTATTCAATTGAACAAGTCAGCAAGTTATGGGCCGAAAGCCGAAACAGTAAACCATGCACTTGTATGTAGCATTTCAGGGCGGGAACACGATCAATTAAGCAAGGCCGTAACTACCCATTTAGAAACAGCCAATAGAAAATGAGACCGTCGTCATTAGGTCAGTAAAACATGGATGTTACATGTCAATCAAATAGCATTTAGGGGTCCGATATGCGATTAGACTGGCAAAACACAAAATAATAAAAATGAATGCCAATACTGTTCTAGTCCATGTGGGTGGCCTGATATATATTAACTCATTGATACCTGAGATAGATATAACCCTGAAATGAAACATAAAATAATATGATTTTTGATTGCCGATTTGCGAGCTTGAGACTGTTGTGCAATTAATTCTGTCTTTCATCGCTTTCCCCGTCATTTACAGTGCAGTATTGATTTTTTATTTGCTTTTACAGTGCTACGGATATGTCTTTAACCCCTTTGCGGGTCTTCTCTAGTACCTGTAGGATTTTTTTCTACATTTGCTGTTTAGAGGTGTGAAAACATTTGCAGGCTTGAGGAATTGTAGCAATTGAATAGCCATTTGCGTTTGTAACTCTTGCGGCTGTGAAAGATCAAAGGCTTAGATGCGGTGTAAGTTACGGTTGTAACAACCGCAAGGATTTCAAGCCTGTAACACGTAGCCCTTTTGCGGCTCCCAAAACCCCCCCGCAAATAGCAATTTAACGTACGGGCTCCATTAACTTACAATTGCTCAATTGAATGAAGCTTAACATTTCTTTGGTACTCTGAAGCAAATGTTATGTTCACCTATTATCCAAAACGAAGATATTACTGACACCGTCTATATTTAAGATATCCTCTCTAAAGAACAAATCTCTAAAAACACTGTGCTGCTGAACAGATCTACAGTGTGATTATCTATTAAACCAGCAATGGAAAACTTTAGTCACCTGTTGGAAGGAACTAAGCACCCAATATTTTCACAGATGACTGAAGTCTTGAACAACTCAAGGAAGCAAAAAAGCTAAACCCAAGACAAGTTAGATTTTGCTTACATCTTGAGATCGCAGATTTCCTCCACTACAAATTTATGTTACGCTCCTATTCCTGTGCCCTTAACCTTGTCAAACAGCAGTACACTAATATCAACTCTGTCCTCTAACCCCAAGCGCCTGTTTGCCACTTTCAATACTCTCCTCCGCTCACCACCTCCTCCCATCCCTTCCTCTCTCACAGCTGAAGACTTTGCCATTTTATTCATAAAATTCAAAACATCCGCAATGAACTCTTATCTCATAGTGGCTCTGAACCAACCAACAACACCCAGCCTTCTCCCTTCTCCAATACCACAGCCACTTTGAACTGATTTGATCTGGCTACAGAGGATGAGGTCTCTAAACGGCTATCATCCACTCGCCTCACTACCTGTCTTCAGGATCCTATTGCATCTCAGCTCATCTCTCCTCTCTCTACCACACTAATCTCATCTCTCACACATATTTTCAACCTCTCCCTTACTACTGGCATGTTTCCATCGTGCCCTAGTTATACCCACCCTCAAAAAACCCTCATCTGACTCTGACGTTGCATCTAACTACCGCCCTATGTCTCTGCTTCCCCTGGCTTCCAAACTGCTGGAGCGCTCGTCTATAACCACCTTACCAGCTTTATTTCCTCTAACTCCCTTCTTGACACCTTCCAATCTGGCTTTAGGCCCCAACACTCCACTGAGCTGACAGCTCTCACTAAAATCACCAATGACCTGCCTACAGCCAAAGTCAAAAGGTCACTTTTAACTCCTTCTTCTTCTAGATCTCTCTGCTGCCTCTGACACTGTCGACCATCCACTTCTACTCCATATCCTCTTCTCCCTCGGTATTCGAGACACTGCTCTCTCGTGGTTCTCATCATATCTACAAAATTAATCATTCAGTATCTCCTTCTCCGACAACTCTTCTTCTCCTCACCCTCTGTCTGTTGGTGTACCCCAAAGATCAGTCCTAGGCCCCCTCCTCTTCTCCATCTACACTTCCTCACTTTGTACCCTCAAAATCTTTTGGGCTTCATTATCATCTCTATGCAGATGATCCAAATCTACCTCTCTGCAACAGATCTATACCCCTCTCTTCTAACACACATCTCCAACTGCCTCTCTAGTAAATCCTCTTGGATGTCCACCCACCATCTCAAACTCAACATGTCTAAAATTGAACTCCTAATCTTCCCACCCTCTCCCACAGCGTCAATTCCTCACATCTCTCTCACTGTCAACAACGACCTTATCACCCCCTCCTCCCAAGCCTGTTGTCTTGGAGTTCTACTGGACCCCGCTCTGTCTTTCATCCCTCACATACAATCACTAACTAAATCGTGTCTTCTCCATCTAAAAAACATCTCCAGAATTTGTCACTATCTTACACAAGACACAACTAAAATCCTTATACACTCTCTCATCATCTCTCGACTACCTACCGACTATCTCCACTTTAATCCATTATGAATTCCTAGCTCAAAGATGGGGCCCTCCTTGCTTTGCTATATGTTAATTTGTATTTATCTTTGTCTAAACTTAATTTATGTACAGCGCTACGGAATATGTTGGAGCGTTATAAATTAACTATAATAATAATAATAATACACAGTTTAAAATAGTAAAGCTGATATGCTATTTCATCTCTATGGCCCAGTCAATAGAGGACTGATCACATAATATACTAATACAAGACCACTTCTGAGTTACAGCTTCCACATACCAGACTTTCTTTATTGTAATGACTATATAAATGCCCCACCAGAATTGTGTATCCAAGTTATGTAAATTCTAAGCAAATGCTCCAATACAAGGACATCTTTCTTAAACCCAAAAGAACATATGCTTGGCCTGATCTTCAAGATTTATGTTGGTCTTCAAACGTTTGGTTGGCCTGTCAAGACATATTATATAATGGGATGTCTACTCAAGATTTAAACCTACACTTTCTCTCATATGACTAGACTTGTGATGCATATAACCTTACTGTAAATCATATTTGACAGAGGGTCCTGTTCACGTGAGGTTTCTGGAAGTACATTTGCATATTGAAACCAACTAAGTAAAATGGTCTGACTGAGTGTGCAATCCAGACACCTGAACAATTTATCCAGATGACCAGGCATAGTATAAACCCTTTACAGAAAATATAGTGACTATAGATACAACCCCACTACCCCATTGTGGAGTTCCCTTCTGTATGTAAAGTACAAGATCAACTCAGCATGCTAAACCATAATTTCATCCAACTAGTGCTTGCTAGAATTTGAACTCCATTTACATTCTCTCCTAAATATATTGTTTAAACCTGCAATCTGTAAGCATACCCTGAGGAAATATTATTACAAAACGCGTAGGTATCTAGCAAACATTGTGTAGAAGCACGAACGAGAGAGAGAGAGAGAGAGAGAGAGAGAGAGAGAGAGAGAGAGAGAGAGAGAGAGAGAGAGAGAGAGAGAGAGAGAGAGAGAGAGAGAGAGAGAGAGAGAGAGAGAGAGAGAGAGAGAGAGAGAGAGAGAGAGAGAGAGAGAGAGAGAGAGAGAGAGAGAGAGAGAGAGAGAGAGAGAGAGAGAGAGAGAGAGAGAGAGAGAGAGAGAGAGAGAGAGAGAAGGGGTCCATTTTACGACCCAATATTTTTAATTATTTTAACCTATTTATATGTTTTGCAAGACATATTGTATCCTCATAGACAACTATTACAAAAGACTGCTCACTGTCATTGACGCTAAAGGGGGCAATAAACAGTATTAAAATTCAGGGCCCTATTAAATTCAGCGATTTTGAGTTCCCGTAGCCCAAAAAGTAGCCCACAAAAGTTATGGCTATTAAATTGGCCTCTTTTAGCTGTGGGTTATTGGCGGAGAAAACCTACGGGCCATCAAAATCTGAACTCCATCTCAGTAATGCCTTTGATCTGTGAAGCCCATAAATGTTACTATATTACTATATATACTATATACTGTATTTTAAATTAAAGGGAAATTGATGTAAGGTATTAATATTAATAGCACAATATTCTCAAGCCTGCAAAATCGTCAATAAAAAATGTTTTACTTCATGTTTAATTTCCGTGTTATATCGATCCCGCCAATTAATGTGTTAATACATATAATAGAACTTGCATGGATTTTTTCAAATTGCATTATTTCTGGGATGTGGGCCTGGTCGCAGCTCGCACTTCAAACCCGTAAGTGATTGAAATCAAACCTCTATTTTTGTTAGTGACGTAATGATGACGATCTCTTTTACTACTGGCTCCGTCTAATGGATATCGGCCACATATGTAGCAGGCTTGTCTAATTAAATCTCTCTGTAATTCTGCGAATTTAATAGGGCCCAAAGGGTATGCAAACTTTTGAACAGGATCATATCATTTGTTGCCCTGTTTTGTTTTATGATTGTGCCATTCTGTTATAACCTACGGTTGAATATGAAATCCCATAAGAAATAAAAGAAATGCGATTTGCCCGCTCACTCATGTTTTCTTTATAAATGGTAGATATATTTCCATTTCGCCAAGGGTATGCAAACCTTTGAGCACAACTGTAGCTTAGGAAGATATGTGGATATCCCTATGGAGTTGCTGTTTTAAAAGTAAATCCTTTGTGAGTATATTTTAAGCATCTTAATAAAGTATTGTTTAGAAATACTACACTATGAGCCTCATTCAATTCGGAGGCCTTAACTTCTGGGATGTAGTCCGTTTGTCTGCGGGCCTCCTGCGCTCAAGTAACAGTGCTATTCAATTCTGCAAAACCACAAGTTATGGGCCGATAGTGAAATACGGAAACCATGCCATCGTAACTCCCGAGATAGAAACAGTCAATGGAAACAGAGATCGTCATCATTACATCCAAGAAAATTGGAGTTTGGATTTCAAAGTCCTACAGGCTTCAATTACGAGTTACGATCGGACCCACATTCATGAAATATTGCAATATCGATAAAATACGTAAATATGATAATCTATTACATGCGAGTTACATTATATGTATTAACACATCTGTAACGGAACCCATCACTGTTTTACCCTGTTTTATGGTTATTTAATTCTTGGTTAAAATATGATCACATTGCTATACTGTAGATATGTTGTTTTATGTTCTACAGAACATATTGGCTCAGAATATTACAGCTACTAGGCTAATAGATAATCCTATTACAGAGACTCCTCATAAGATAAGGAAGTCTATTGTATAAAGTGTTTTCATTATGAGACATAGAACAAAGGGAAGGATAATCTGATCAATGTCTGATTGTATCAATGTAGCCAGGTAGCCTCAGGGAGGTGTGACCACACCTATTGTCCCTCTATGTGTATTGTGTGGCCAAATATGGGGGATGTGTATTGCCTGTGGGAAGAGATGTGTATATATATTGCTGCACAACAAAATAAAGACAGTATTCTTTGACTCCCAATTGAGTGTCGTCCAATATGAGAGGTTGGGGCTGGTGAGACTGTAGTGCTTCTTGGATATTTTACCGCATACCAGCGGAGATATTGGACTTATGATTCCAACTCCGTTACAACATCGATTGCTGGGATTGAAATAACACGGAAATTAAACATGAAATAAAGTATTTTTTGGTGCCGATTTGCGAGCTTGAGAATGTTGTGCTATTAATTCTAAGACCTAACATCACTTTCACTTTAATATAAGTACAGTAGTGTACTTTTAAAGTGCTACGGACATGTCATTAAGCTCTTTGTGAGTCCTCCTTGGTACCCGTGACTTATGGTTCGACTTTTGCCATTTGTGGGCTTGATGGAGTGGTTAGCAAGGGGGAATCAGAGCAATTGAATAGCGATTTGCAATTTTAGCGTTCATAAGTCTTGCAGCCGTGAAAGATCAAAGGCTTGGATGGGCATTAACTTTGCCATTTAACCACCCCATCGAATCGGAAGCCGAAGCCTGTAACTTGATCGGAGCCCGAAAAAGACGCCAATTGAATAGCAAAATAACTTGCGGCCTACATTTCCGATGCCCGGATCTCCAGAACGCTCAATTGAATGAGGCTCTGTGTTCGGCTCTATGCACTCTCTCTTATTTTTTTAACCATGTAATCTGTCATCTCCTTCTCTTTTCCTTGTATCCCATTCACCTTGTATTTCACATATCTTTGCTAAAGAAGTGGTGGCTAATGAGTGCCTTTGTCAGGTGCCTATTAATACCAAATGCTGTCACAGTATATGCAGATCCTAAACATGAGTAAGCCCGGATTTTTGATTCAAGAGTAAATGGGGTGGAAATGTTATTTAATGCCTTGGAAGGACTATGGAGAGGACAGAACTACTGGCAGCCTCTGCGCAATATCCATCACTTTACTGTGCCAGCTTCACATCACATAATAGTTGTCAAACTGCGAGACGTCGTCACGCTTTGCGAGGTGCGTACAACTTAGACGATGAGCGCCACAGGCGCTCTATGCTTGCGAGCCGTTAACGCATAGGACTTATGCTGCGAGCGTTAAACCGTAGCACTTAGCACTTAGTCGATCATCGCTGAGAGCCTCGCAAAGCGAGGCGAGCCGTTAAATTGTACCACTTAGCCCATGCAAGGCGAGCCGTTAAAATACGAGACGCAGGATGTCACATGCGCGCCGGGTCAAGGAGCGGAGGCCGGAGCAGAAGCAGGTAAGTGAGGGCAGGGTATTTAGAGGGGTTTACGTTGGGGAGGGGGGTTGGGGTTGAGGGGGATTGAGGCGGGAGGTTGAGGAGGTGGGTTGGGGTTGAGGGGGGCTGAGGTTGAGGAGGGGGGTTGAGGTTGAGGATGGGGGGGTTGAGGAGGGAGGATGAGGAGGGAGGTTGAGGAGGGAGGTTGAGGATGAGGAGGAGGGGTTGAGGATGAGGAGGGGGGTTGATGTTGAGGAAGAGGGTTGAGGTTGAGGAGGGGGGTTGCGGATGGGGGTTGAGCAGCGAGGATGAGGATGGGGGGTTGAGGATGGGGGGTTGAGGAGGGAGGTTGAGGAGGGGGGGTTGAGGAGGGGCTTGAGGAGGGGCTTGAGGATGAGGATGGGGGTTGAGGAGGAAGAATGAGGATGGGGGGTTGAGGAGGGAGGATGAGGATGGGGGGGTTGAGGATGGGGGGTTGAGGAGGGAGGTTGAGGAGTGGGTTGAGGATGGGGCGGTTGAGGAGGGAGGATGAGAAGGGAGGTTGAGGATGAGGAGGGAGGTTGAGGATGAGGAGGGAGGTTGTGGATGAGCAGGAGGGGTTGAAGAGGGGGGTTGAGGTTGAGGAGGGGGGTTGAGGTTGAGGAGGGAGGTTGAGGAGGGGGTTAAGGATGGGGGGTTGAGGAGGGAGGATGAGGAGGGAGGTTGAGGATGAGGAGGAGGGGTTGAGGATGAGGAGGGGGGTTGAGGTTGAGGAGGGGGGTTGAGGAGAGGATGAGGATGGGGGGGTTGAGGATGGGGGGGTTGAGGAGGGAGGTTGAGGAGGGGGGTTGAGAAGGGGGGTTGAGGATGAGCAGGAGGGTTTGAGGAGGGGGGTTGAGAGAGGATGAGAATGGGGGTTGAGGAGGGGGGTTGAGAAGGGGGGTTGAGGATGGGGGGTTGAGGAGGGGGTTGAGGATGAGGAGGGAGGTTGAGGAGATGGTTGAGGATGAGGAGGGAGGTTGAGGATGAGGAGGGAGGTTGAGGATGAGGAGGGGGTTGAGGATGAGGAGGGAGGTTGAGGAGGGGGTTGAGGATCAGGAGGGAAGTTGAGGATGAGGAGGGGGGTTGAGGAGGGGGTTGAGGATCAGGAGGGAAGTTGAGGATGAGGAGGGAGGTTGAGGATGAGGAAGGAGGTTGAGGAGTGGGGTTGAGGAGGGTGATAAGGGAGGGGGGAAGAGACACAGGGAAGGGAGAGGTTGGAAGAGACAAATGGAAAGGAGAGGGGAGAAGAGACACAGGGAAGGGAGAGGGGAGAAGAGACACGGGAGAGAGAGGGGGACACAGAGGGCACAAGAGGGACACAGGGGGCAGCACATTTCCCACACTCGGCTTATACTCAAGACACTCATTTTACCCAGTATTTTGTGGTAAAATAGGTGACTCGGCTTATACGCGGGTCGGCTTATACTCGAGTATATACAGTAAGTACAAAAACACAACCCACACATAACATAGGAATGTCCCAATGGGTACAATCTTATAACGGGATGAAATGTAAAGTCCCCTCGTATAGTCGTCAGTATGGTCTGATGCAGGAGTGCAGAGCAAATCACAAGTATCTCATCCTCCTCTAGGGTGTGAGGCTTCTTCACTGGGCACCGTTCACATTGTGCCCACGAAGTGTAATCCAAAAGCAAACAAGGAAGGGGGAGATAAGTGCACCACCTTCTAGTGCAGATAAAGGCTGGATAAAAGTGGATATAGGAAAAAAAAAACAATATCAAAGGAACACTCACATATCATACCCTCACAACATGAGGTATTTGTCTCACGCCACGTGAGGCCCCCTCACGTACTGTCCTCAGAGGATCCCCGATCTATATCACTTTGTCATGGAACCTCCCGCATCTGGGTTATGAGCGATGTCCATAGATACTTTATACTTACAGTGCCTTGCAAAAGTATTCTGTCATTAAATATACACACCGTCTTTGAAAGGCCCCAGAGGCTGCAACACCTATGCAAGAGGCTCCACTAACCAAACACTGCCATGAAGACCAAGGAACTCTCCAAACAAGTAAGGGACAATGTTGTTGAGAAGTACAAGTCAGGGTTAGGTAATAAAAAAATTAACTTTTCGGCCTATTGAGAAACCGATATGTCTGGGGCAAACCCAACACATCACATCACCCAAAGAACACCATCAGCAGCCAGGACTGGGAAACTGGTCAGAGTTGAGGGAAAGATGGATGGTGCTGAATACAGGGATATTCTTGAGCAAAACCTGTACCACTCTGTGCGTGATTTGAGGCTAGGACGGAGGTTCAACCTTCCAGCAGGGCAATGACCCCAAAAACACTGCTAAAGCAACACTTGAGTATTTTAAGGGGAAACGTGTAAATGTGTTGGAATGGCCTAGTCAAAGCCCAGACCTCAATCCAATAGAAAATCTGTGGTCAGACTTAAAGATTGATGTTCACAAGCGCAAACCTTCCAACTTGAAGGAGCTGGAGCAGTTTTGCAAAGAGGAAATGGCAAAAAATCCAGTGGTAAGATGTGGCAAGCTCATAGAGACTTATCCAAAGCGACTTGGAGCTGTGATTGCCGCAAAAGGTGGCTCTACAAAGTATTAACTTTAGGGGGGTGAATAGTTTTGCACATTGACTTTTTCTGTTAATTTGTCCTATTTGTTGTTTGCTTTACAATAAATAAATTAAAAAAAAATCTTCAAAGTTGTGGGCATGCTCTGTAAATTAAATGATGCAAATTCTCAAACAATCCACGTTAATTCCAGATTGTGAGGCAACAAAACACGAAAAATGCCAAGGGGGGTGAACACTTTTGCAAGGCACTGTATATATCACTCTTTATGCAGAGAACTGTTTTTTATAGCCTTTATGTGAATACTGGTACATTGGAGTCTTTTTTAGGACGCCTAAAATCCCTTTACACCTTTATTGGTATTACCTCCCAAATAGGATAAAAAAGTAAAAGGAACACTTCTTTCCTCCTTCGTTGTTTGTTTTTGGAGTACTATATGTTGTATTAGCCATATTTTCAAAGTTCGCAAAAGCATAGTCAGTCTTTAATGCTCTTTGAGATGAAAACAACTTCCTGTTGAGGTGTCCCATTAGTTCCACTATGCTAAATGCTTCTTGTGCCTCTCAGGCAACAATATGCAGAGATATAGTTATGTGGATTTTCTGTTTATTTTTATTTGGTTTGACTGCTTCAGAAAATGTATTGTTCTATTTTCTCATTGTCACTCAAAATGACTAAGAATTGGGATGGTTCAGATCTCTACAATACTTCCATTCCCCATGTTGCCCAAATAATTATAACTGTATTTACTTTTTTTTCTCTTGTGATGACTTACATTTTGACAATATGTTGTGCTCCTTGTCTTCATTTCAGGATCTAAAGATGATAATTCCAGCAGCCTTCAGATTATACCCATAATAGCTTATAACTGAAAATGCAGCTTGAATAATAACATTCTAAACTGATCATAGTGATTAGTGACACTAGTTCTAGAGTGTCTCTCTTAAAGAACCACAGCAGTTCAAGAAAAAGGACACTTATTTGTCAAGTATGTACCAATCTAACAATATTAGCCGCTGTGTACGCCATGGACATAGAGCATTTTGTGTTTGTTATATCATTTCCTCTGAGCTGGATAATGGAAGTGTTTGTTTGCATGTATCAGTGGAGGGAGGGTGTTGGTAGATGGAACAGGCAGCAGTTCAAAGCTTTTATTTAATAACGGGAAAGGATTGAAATTGACTATACACCCTTCAGAAGCAGTATGTTGCATCAAAGGATGCTACTAAAACCCTCCAGAAGTGTTAACGCCCCTCTCACACACAATTTGCACCAATGTATCAAGGATCTCTCCTGGGCCCCTTGATATATATTTTTTCTAATTATTAATTACTTTTTCCTATTTAATAATCTTCTTAATCAGACGTTTTCAAACACAGATTTTTCCATAGTGCAGTGGTCCTGCACAATGAACGTCCCACTACACCATATTACTGTCACAGAGCCTCATTCAATTTGAAGGCCGCATCTCGTGGTATATAGGTGGTATGTCTACGGGCCTGTTGCGGGCTTGCGGTCGGCTACATATTCAGTGCTATTCAATTTAACAAGGGCGCAAGTTACGGTCCGAAGCCTCAAGCCCGTAAACCTCTACCACGGCCGCAAACTGTTAATGGGCTGGACTAGATGCGGTCTGCAGTTACGATCAAATCACGGTATAACAGAGTGCGACGCAGGACTTTCAGGACAGGCCTCAAGGACAATTCAGGGAGCTAAGGATCCCCGTCCACAGTCGGAAGGGCAAGAGGCTAAGAGCAAGCACAGGGCCCTAAACTACACGTACCAGGAGAATGTGGTCCTACATGGTGCCATCCCTGGACAAACCGTTATCTTTGCTGGTGGAGGGAAGTTAGGCCCAGCCCTAGACCCAGGCATGGAAGGAGGTAGCGGCCGCAGTAAGCAGTCGGAAAAGCGGAAAGGGATGTGAGGTCTGTGAAGCACCGCTTTGACGGCATCAGGGCCAAGCTGAGCAGAATGATGGCCAAGGAGGACAAGCAAGCTGCAGCACCAAGTGGTGGCCCCAAAGTGACTGTGCATTATAACAAGTGAGAGAGAGTGGCCAATGAGCCAGATGCCCGCCGCTGGAGCTTCAGGCCTGGATGCCCATCCAGCCTCCATGTCAAGTGAATATCACATACAAAAACATGCCACCATATGTACATCACACGCATTACACATGTACATGATGACCAAACATAAAGGACATTGACATGTCAGCTCTATGGAATTAACAAGGGATAAATGGATGCGTCATTAAATCCATGAAGCTGAAAAATCACTGTCATTCGTGGGCACAACAACAGTAATCAAGTCCATGTGCCCACTGCAGCATATGCAGTTACAGACCGAAGCCGGAATCAAGATAGCGTTAGGAGCCAAGAACAATCAAGATCAAAAACCAAAGAATAGATCAAATCTAGCAAATGATAGCTACTCATAGTTGCAATTAAATGAATCATCCAGGTTCGAGCCTAGATGTGAGATAGTTAGGAATGAACACAAAACAATGTATTATTCATCGTACTAATAACATATATACCTTTCTTTTTTCTCTCTCTGCATCAGGGAGGTCTTGTCCAGTGGTGAGCCAGAGGCGGTGGCATTGGCTCCATCAGAGCAGGGAGTTGTCGAGCGAGCCCCCACCCAGCAGGAACCGGCGCAAAGAGAGGAGAAAATAAGTGGAGCAGAGGGCCCTGGTTCAGAGGAGGAGGATGTCATCTGGGCTGTGGGGTCACCAGCAGGACCAATCGGTCAGACCGGTGGCATTTGACCGCATTATCCCCATCCTCCAGAGACTGAGCATCTCAGCAGGGCCCTCCTACTGGAGGGACCAGTGGGCCTTGACCCCATCCTCCTTCCCTCACGAGTGCCGCAGACTGGCCACTACCACCAGGCCCAGCAACAACACCACCACCCACATGTGTAACATTTCACCAATTAATGGTCACTAAGGAATGCTGTTGAGAAGGGACACTGCAATCCCTATATTTTATAGGCCTTATTTTGCAGCTGTTATGTTTTTGTTTTAGGTACAATTCAGGTCCATGAAGGCATCTTCTGCATCTGCAAGCATTGTGAAGGAAATGTATGAAGTGTAAGGTTTTCACAGTGCCTCTCAGGTAGACATTCCTTCAATGACAGCCCCCCTTAACATGTAGATCCCACAATATTAAAGCTATCATATATCCAGATATCTAAGACATGATTGTTGTTAGCTTAAAAGTCTTACAATGGTATGCTAATGACAGCCAGCATCCATACGTGCACTAGTGAAGCATGTGATCATAATATCAATATTATATTATTCTATCTACCTCAAATATACTTCCTACTTTAAATATTTACTAATTTTGTAGTTATGTAATCAATTGTAATTATCCATTTGGAAATGATTATTAATATTTTGGTATTTATGTATAATTCGTTTGTGCATATCCTGTAATATATTGGATACTTTGGGTCAATTTGTGATTTCACTTAATGTATAATTAAGTTGGGACAGCCTTTTTTTGTTTTACATTTTAAAAATTTTAATTATACTCAATAAAAGCTTGATTTTATAAGACTTGTCATATTCTTAAATAATTGGTTCCCTAGATGATAAATACTCAACAGTTTTTGTTGGGTGTCTTTCTCTATATATATTGGAAGTTGTATAACTTGCTGTTGAGTGTAAGATCCATTACAATGTAATAAACTACATTTGAATTGATATCCTTTAAGTAAGGTCAATATGGGTTATATATAGATCCCCATTCAATTGGCCAAATTGTAATTACTGGAGCACGTAATGTAGCCTTTGAAAGTAACTGGTTTTCAAATGGCCTCTTCTAGCTACCTGCAATTGATTTGCGAGTTACAGGCTCAAAGTCACTACCCGTAAATGTTACCAGTGCTAAAAACGCAAAATACATATTCAATTACAACAATTCAACAAGCGTGCAATTGCCTTCAATCCCGTAAATGGCAAATGTATCAAAAAATCCTATGAGTACTAGATAGGACTCACAAGTGGGTTAAACACCTGTTCATAACACCATAAAAGCCAATATAACACACTACCGTACTTTAAAATACTGGGAAAGCAAAGGCATTAGAATTAATTCCCAGTCTAAAGCTCGCAAATCTGCAATAAAAAAAAAATGTTCACGTTTTATTTCTGTGTTATATAGATCACAGGAATCAAGGAGTTAATACACATCAGGCCACCCATATGGACTAGAACAGTTTATTTATTGATTTATATCTACATTTCTAGATTGCGAGTCCAATTGCAGATTGGACTTCTAAATACTAGTAAATTGAAGTCTAAACTCCATGTTTTACTGACATCATGATGATGGTCTCATTTACTATTGGCTTTGTCTAAATTGTAACTTATGGGCTTGCTTAATTGATCATGATCATGCCCTGAAATGTACGGGTTCATGATTTTAGCCTTCTGCCCTGTAATTGGGGGCTTGAGTCAATTGAATACAGCCGGAATTGTAACACATTTCGAACCCACGGACTTACACCCACAGGCGCTGTAATTACGGCCTTGGAATTGAATGAGGGCCATAGTGTTTTGGTAAAAAAACAGTTTCCAGAGATTCTGGTCTGATAGTGGAAAGAGCTAGTCAATTTCATTCTGGAGGCCTCAAGGCTAGGGGTATAGACATTAATTTATTCATGCAAAAAATGTTTTTGGATACACTACTGAGTATCCCCTATCCGATGCATTTGAATACATTTTGATCCATGAAACTTCCATATACCTTAAGGATACAAGGTGTAATTGTATGAATGTGAAAGTGAAGGTAAATGCTCTTTAGATCTGAAGGTTGGCTTACTTCTGTATAGCTCTATAGCTTAGATGGATTTTCAATTGGTATCACAGAATACACAGGGCCTGAATTCTCCATAAAAGAAGAGTAGCTATGGCACCATTTTGAGAAAATGGAGATGTAATATGTCTCCAGGAGACACATTAGAAAAAAAAGATAAATTACATAATCTTATGAAAATGATTTATATAGAAAGGATTAACTCAACATATAAGACTAAACCCAGAGGAGTTTCAATTCTGTTCAATAAAAGATTAGCTGTGCTTGAAGAATATAAGGTAACTAGTGACTTGCCCATCAAAAATGACAGCAATAAAATTTGAAGCCTGGCAATGCTGTTTGCCACAAAATGCGAGGATATGCCTCCTCTGAGCACCTTTGGCGCTCATCGCGTGGCTCTTCTGCTGTCTACTTTACAGGCCCCTGCGATGAGCGCCTTCGCCGCTCATTGACGTTTTTGCCAAACCACACCTTTTCTGCTTTGCAATTATCTCCTTCTGCACTCATTGCGACCCCCCAATGATCGCCATCGGCGCTCATCGCGTATCTTGCAATGAGAAACTTTGCGCTCCTTGCGAGCCTCTCCCCCTGTGTACTTTCTATGCCTGTGTAGTTTATGGGCCTACTGCCTTGGGTTCAGTGTTACTGTCTTGAGTTAAATGTTACTGCCTTGTATTAAGTGTTACTGGTTTGCGTTAAGTCTTAATACATAGGGCTTGTATTTACGTCCTTCGGCCTCGTTTTAGTCGTGTTTACTTTTTTTCGCCAGCCATTTTTTTTCTCGCTTCTGTGATTTCCAATGGTGAAAAAAGGCCAAATATTCCCCTGGCTCTCTCCCTGTGCTGTGTGTGACTGTGTAAGTGAATTTGAGGCCAATTTGTGTGTTTTTGCATGTTTTTCCAGTTTGGTGGTTTGGCCATTAAAGTCAATTTTTTGTGAGCCCTGCAGTCCATCTACGTGCTTCAGGTCCTAAGTCATACAGTCCATAATTTTGGCCAAGTCCCGCGTGTCCACTCCTGCAATGAGCTCCTTAAAAGACTTGGTTAATTAAATTAAAACGGAAGAACATGCTCCTGAAGAAATGATGGAAGCAACAATTGTGCAAAATGTAAAACAAGGTATAAGATACTACTGACTACAGAAATTATTGGCCTATATATCTACTTAATGCAGATATATATAACAGTATTGGAGACCAATATTGTTGAAATTAATAGATTTAGATGAGACAGGGTTTATGAGCAGTAGACAAGGACCAGACAATACTAATAGATTGATTAAGCTTCTCTCTTATGTAAGATATAGGGATATCTCTATATAAATGCCTTTTACAGGGTTAGTTGTGATTTTTTTAAACAGGTGCAATAAAGGCTTTATATACTAATTTCTCTGCTCATATAACGGGGATAGAATTTAAAACAAATAGATTTTACATAAAAAACAGTAGTCCTTTGACCTTTAATCCTCACAAAGGAACCCCTAGCAGAATTGATAAGATGTTCAAGAGATATTGGGGGATAAATTATAGTGCATCAATCTCTCAAAATAATGCTATTTGTAGATTATAAAGTATTAACTATAATTGACCCTTTCACATCTCTCCTTACATACATAAAATAATAGACTTATATGGTAGTCATATTATTACCTTAATATTTCTAAATCAGAATCAGTAATGGTAGATATGAGTAAGGAGCAATGGCCATCCCAAAAAGAGACTTCAAGTATAAATGGATTTCAAAGAGTATAGTGCACCTATGGATAAGATGTCCTGTAACTTTGAGTAACCTAATATGGGAGAACTGCAAGCCATTGTGTCCACATATTAAAGAACTGTTATCTGAATGGGCTAGGGGAAACCTGTCCTGGATGGGTTGAATAGCTGTAGATTCTCCTAAAAATTACCTATATTTTAGATGTATCCCTTTGGAGTTACCCGATTATGTGTTGATACAATTTCAATCGATCATTGACATATTTATATACTGAGGGAAAACAACAAGGATTAGATTAGATACAACTAAATGACAGTACACAAAAGGAGGCATCACTGTGTGTGTTAGATTACCATGATGCTGTGATGCTGTCACATGTAATAAAGTGGCTCCTAAACTAGGGCCTCATTCTATTAATGGCCATAAGGGATGTCCGCAATCTACTTAGGTATTCTATTCCTTTGCAGCAAGAGATCCGGCTGCATGGAAGTTCCCGACCCTATTTAAATCCTCCGGCCAGCCCTCCCTCATGACACTAAGTATAAACACTACACTATTCCCCCCCAATAAACATCTAAATATAAAACGAACCCCCTTCTACCTTAACCTATTAACCCCTACCTACCTAACACTACCTACCTACCACCTATTAACCCCCCACCCCACTAATTACAAAAAATAAAAAAACCTATGTCACACCTGCAAATAAAAGGCATACACAAATATATATAACATTACAGTAACAAATATATTATAATTATACCCCTAACTACAATACATTACTCCCTATCTATACATGACCCCCTATCTATAACACATAACCCCCTATCATACATTACCCCCTATCTAGACAACATAACTCCCTATATATATACATAACCCCCTATCTAGAATACATTAAACCCTAAATCTAAGCTAAAATAGAATAATTTAGACCACTTACCTTGGCAGATGTCCCTTCAGGAAAAAACATCTATTTAGTATAAAACAAATACACATTGCAAATACAGTATTAAACTCACCTTTCCAGCATGTCCCCGTCCATCTTCTTCTGTTCCCTGGATCGGCCCTGGAAAAAAGATACATAACATTAGTATAACACATACACATAAACTATAAAATATGATGAACATTAACATAAAATACATTAAACTTACCTGGCCGCGATGTCCCCGGCCTTGTCCCCTGTCTGGGCCCTTCAAAAACCTGCGCACTGGCGAAAAAAAATGAGCTCCGCACTGGCAGAGCTCCCTGACGTTAATAAGGCTTCTAGGCCTTCTTCCGATAAAAAAACAGAATATCTTTAGGGGTTAATAGATATTCATGCACCGGACTGCGCTGTAATTGATAAGGGACACGAGAATGACATGTAGTACATTGGCTAGCTGGCACATCGCCGCTAGCCAATACTGTCATTTGAACAGGTTACTGCCTTGGGGGTCATCCAAGCCCGTAATCCCAGGCTTGGATGAACTCCAAGGCAGCAATTCGATCTCGACTGCGGCCACAAATGACATTATTGGCTAGCGGCGATGTGCCAGCTAACGCCCGTGCTTAGCTCCAAGCCCGCCAAAGCTAAAGGCCAATTGCATGGCTTGCGATCGGCCGTAGGAAGGGGTGTGCTGCGGCCCCTTTCATTTGAATAGCAACATAGACGTAGGGCTACGAGGGGCTGCAGCATCCTCGCAAGGAATCAGAGCTTTGTGGCCTTTAAAAGAATGAGGCCCCTAGAATACATCAAAATGGAAACAGAGAGTTTTTAATGGGCAAACTTTCCCTCCAGCAAGAGATGTAGGGACTTTTTGATTCCTTTTAGTTTGACAGTGTAATAAGAGATGGGACTTAGATTATGCTTCACTGTGTTCCACTATAGAGGCTGCAAGGTATAGATTGGAGGGAATGAAAGACCTAACAAGGTTTAAACAGCTTTGTAAACAAGGAGGGGAAAGACAAAAAAACTCTAAATATTATAATAATATATTATACCCAGAAGCTTAAACTATGGAAAACTGACGGGATGAGGAATTGGGAGAATGATGCAGATTGCGGTTCACAGAAGGCGGTATTGTATAGGGCTTTCTCCTTAGAATGCAGATCCACAAAATGTGTATCTTTTGGGGAAACTTATTTTTAAAATGGTCAAGAAATGGTACTTGGTTCCTTCAATTATAGCCAAAATGGGATAAAATCTCTGAAATGTTAACATACTGATGAATAGTCTTTTTTTCACACTACAAGAAAGCAAGGAGCAACTCAGACATTGGTGCTCTGGATTTTTGCACTGTGCTGCTGTTGGCTTGAAGGTTAGTATAGGGTTAAAAACCATACCTGAATGCAGTGTTTCTATTGGTTAGTGTCAGGTGCCTATGTAGGCACTTGGGGGGTGGAAACCATTTTTTTTAAACAAAATTAAATCGGTATGTGTGTAGAATAACTCAATGTAATGTGTGTTTCTGATATAAGCATGTGTTAGATTAGAAAAAGGAAAACAGGGAAACTTAGACATACTAAAATGGATTTGTATTATGTTTAGTTGAGTAAAAATGTAAAAAAAGAGCATGGTTTAAAGATTGCAAAATGCATTTTCAGCACAAAATATTATATAAAACCTGTTTAAATTTCTTTGACACTAACAGGTTTTTCTGGACACAGCACATACTGTAGTATGTGAGTGTTATTAGACGAAAAATAGAACTAAAACAACCATCACTATAATAGTTGTGGATCTGCGGTTCGTAACGTTTGAGATGTTGGTCACGCTGTTGCAAAACCGTAGCCCACGGGACTTAGTCCACAGGAGCTCATAGCCAGTGGTGCCGGCCTCTCTCATCCACCCCTCTGCCGCCGTTACAAGGGAGGAAGAGGTGGGGGGGGGGGAAGAGACACAAGGGAGGGAGAGGTGGGGGAAAAGGAGACACAAGGGAGGGAGAGGTGGGGGAAAAGGAGACACAATGGAGGGAGAAGAGGGAGAAAAAGGAGACACAAGGGAGGGAGAAGTGGAGAAAAAGGAGAAACAAGGGAGGGAGAGGTGGGGGAAAAGGAGACACAAGGGAGGCAGAGGAGGGGGAAAAGGAGAAGCAAGGGAGGGAGAGGAGGGGGAAAAGGAGACACAAGTGAGGCAGCGGGGGGAGAAATGGAGACACAAGGGAGGGAGAGGAGGGGAAAAGGAGACACAAGGGAGGGAGAGGAGGGCGAAAAAGGAGACACAAGGAAAGGGGGAGATGGGGGGAAAAGGAGACACAAGTGAGGGAGAGGCAGGGAAAAAGGAGGCACAAGGGAGGGAGAAGTGGGGGAAAAGGAGGCACAAGGGAGGGAGAAGTGGGGGAAAAGGAGACACAAGGGATACAGAGGAGGGGAAAGGAGACACAAAAAAGGGAGAGGAGGGAGAGGAGGGCGAAAAAGGAGACACAAGGAAAGGGGGAGATGGGGGGAAAAGGAGACACAAGTGAGGGAAAGGCAGGGAAAAAGGAGACACAAGGGAGGGAGAAGTGGGGGGAAAGGAGACACAAGGGAGGGAGAGGTGAGGTAAAAGGAAACACAAGGGAGGGAGAGGTGGGGGAAAAGGAGACACAAGTGAGGCAGAGGAGGGGGGAAAGGAGACACAAGAGAGGCAAAAGAGGGGGAAATGGAGACACAAGGGAGGGAGAGGAGGGGAAAAGGAGACACGAGGGAGGGAGAGGAGGGCAAAAAAGGAGACACAAGGAAAGGGGGAGATGGGGGAAAAAGGAGACACAAGTGAGGGAGAGGCGGGGAAAAAAGAGACACAAGGGAAGGAGAGGTGGGGAAAAGGAGACACAAGGGATACAGAGGAGGGGAAAAGGAGACACAAGGGAGGGAGAGGAGGGTGAAAAAAGAGACACAAGGAAAGGGGGAGATGGGGGGAAAAGGAGACACAAGTGAGGGAGAGGCGGGAAAAAGGAGACACAAGGGAGGGTGAAGTGGGGGAAAAGGAGACACAAGGGAGGGAGAGGTGAGGAAAAAGGAAACACAAGGGAGGTAGAGGGGGGAAATGGAGACACAAGGGAGGGAGAGGAGGGGAAAAAGAGACACAAGGGAGGGAGAGGAGGGCGAAAAAGGAGACACAAGGAAAGGGGGAGATGGGGAAAAAGGAAACACAAGAGAGGGAGAGGCGGGGAAAAAGGAGACACAAGGGAGGGAGAGGTGGGGGAAAATGAGACACAAGGGATACAGAGGAGGGGAAAGGAGACACAAGGGATACAGAGAAGGGGGAAAAGGAGACACAAGGGAAGGGGAGGAGGGGGAAATGAGACACAAGGGAGGGAGAGGGAGGGATGAGACACAAGGGAGGATGCAGATGAGTGCCGAAGTTGCTAACATTGTGTGGCAAACAGCATTGTCACACTTAAAATTGTATTCCTGTCATTTTTGACGGGCAATTTCCTAGTACTATATTATATTATTGGCTTACAAAGACAAGCCATCTGGGGCAGTTATGTATGTGAAACAGTTTAATCTCCTGTGGGGCCTAAACTGTCACAGATTGTACATTGCCCTGGTAAATGGCTCCTCATATAATCCCAAAAAGAACTCTGTTTCTCAGAAATTCTCCAAAAATTCACCAGCAGTGGCAGCAGCAGTGCCGCCCACCAACCACTAGATGGCGCTACCGATTTTCAGTGCCCATACCATAGAATTAGGATGAGGTAAACTTTCAGGGTTACAGTGAGTGTTAGAGTAACCTCCAAAGGTTACAACTTGTGTGAAATATCTACAGCGACATCTAGCGGATATTTGTCGGCACTGCAGCTGTCAGTGCTGGCAAATTTACAGCGGGGTAAATCCGGATACACTAAGGATGAGCTGTTCTAGGATTGGGGACACATAATATCTGCTCTACTTGATGCCAATGGGTGGGGGGTATCTAACTGCATAGAAACCTGTTGTCATATTTGTCATTATGACTGTGATGTAATGCTATCTTGGTGAATGTCAGGAGGTAATCCTCTCCTTTCTAGTGATGTTTGATAATTACTAGACTTAGAATCCCCAGCAAATCCTCTGCTTCCTCTCATGCATCAGCATCCAGCTCCACACCCCACCCCTGATTCTTATAGGCTGGCTTCACTTAACTCACTTAAGGTGGATTAACACACTAGCGTTCAATGAATCTGACTAGATGCATCTGATGTTCTGATTCAGAAATATTTCTGCAAGTTTGCAAGTTATTTGTATCCTGTATGCACAGGCCAACTCTTGTCTGTAACAGTGATAGGTTAGATTCATTGAACTCTCGTTATCTTGGGGTAAGACCCAATATTAGAATTGTCCTAGTAAAAATAAATGGGTCATTTGGCATGAATGTGACCACTATGCCCATAGCTACAACTATATCTTCAGGTACACTATTTAATTATTGTGCATATAGGATACTGTAAGAAATAGTGGTCCTTTCCCTCTTCCCCTACTCAAAAGATTGGCAGCAGCAGTGCTGCAGCCAACCGCAAGATGGCGCTGCCGATTTTCATAATACTACTGCACACATTGCATATAAGGCGCGCCGACAGAAGAGGCCTTGATCTATGAGAGGTGCGCCCAAGTGCCCGCGCCAAACATATATATACCTCCCTGTTGATTCAGCGCCATTGAATTGCACCACATCGGAGGGGGGAATAATTACAGGCCTTCCCTGAAACCATCTAGCGGCTACTTGCTGGCACTGCAGCTGTCAGGGCTGGCGATTTCTTGCGCATACACAACGGGATAGATCTGAAATATTTCTGACTAAGAACATTAGATGGATATAGTCAGAATTAATGTAAAATATATATAAACTAACAAATGTGCTATCTATGTGAGTGATGATGCTATGAAGATGGGCATTTGTTTGCTGAGATCACAAGATATCCGTCTGCTGTTCAAGATTTCATGCTAATTTGTTCAAAACATATGCCGAAAATATCTATGTATAAAGCAAATCTTTTTACAAGCAAAGTGATGAACACACATAATATCAATTAAACACATGCCAACTAATTATACTTGACTGTTGGCGTGTTGACATACTTTACACTATATATGAAATTCAAAAATCTAAAACTTTACTCATGAACCAAACAAAGGTTTATTGTGAGACCTGGGACAGGATGTGTGAAAGATATTCTATTTAAAACGTACATTATAGCTTTAAAAGTGGCAATATACTTTCCAATTGTACCACTTTTTTTAGGTACACTAGTCTTTTGAAGGAAACGCTCGCGGTCCTTCCTAGCTCACTAATTTCCTTCTTTTGAAGTAGAAAAAAGTGCAGAAGTGCTATATTGGTCATAAAAAGGCAAATTGTTTACACTAGGTGATACCTTTTAGAGGACAACTGGATTAAAAATATTTATAGATGAGTTGCAGAACTTTAAAAACCCCACTGGTTTCTTTTTCAACTGTGGGGTTTAGAAAGCAAAAAACAAAATAAACATGCCCATTCAAAGAATGAACTAACCTACTTAGGTCCTCATTCAATTGCGATTCGGCTAATTGAATAGGGCTCTATATAAGCACACAGCATATTTTTTAACAGAAGTTTTAAGTTAGTGACCTTCTATCCAAAAGCAAGATCTTCACTAACTAAAAACTTCTGTAAAAAACATATGCTCTTTGCTTATATAGAGCCCTATTCAATTGGCCAAACCACAATTGAATGAGGCTCTTAGAGAGCAGCCTATTTTAGCTCACTTATGCCCTTCACAGGGAGAAAGTATATCAGTCTAGTCCCACTCACTAGAGTGATGAGAGATTGTCAGGTTCATAGAACTAACCTATTAAGGTAAGTTTGTCCTTGGATTGAGCACCTCTGGTTTTGTTTTTTATTTAAACTTGTATTCTTTTTTTGCAATCACCCCTTATTGCCTCGTCTTTCTTCTTCCCCTATTGTCATTCATTCTCTCTTTCCATAATATAGTTTTTGCAGTCTATTAAAATAATAATGTATGTATTCGGAGCCCTACTGTTTCTTCTCTCATCCCTACTTTTTCCTAGACAAATTGCTGTATTGTTTCATGATAAGATTTTGACTTATTCTTTAAGATATAGACACTCAAATACACTATAAAACTATAACCTTGGTAACTTAAATAAAGGAGAGGATATCTTATTGCACTAAATAGGATTATAAATTCTTGTAAAATGCTGTGGTAAGATAAACATTTATGTAATGTAAATATTATACAGCATTAAGCCTTGTGGGATCTTTCTGTCTTTGCCTGCGCATTTCTTCTGCAGCACTGACAGCTGCAGTTACAAGAGCCATCCGGCAGAGGGCGCTGTAAGTTTTCAGGCGCCATCAAGTTTCAGGAAAGGCAAAGAACTATTTGCCCCTCCGTCGTGGCGCAACTCGACCGCACTGAATCAACAGCAAGGCCATTGCTATGTTTGGCGCGTCACTCGCCCCCCCCCCCCCCCCCCCCCCAGGGCTTCGGGCGCGCCTCTCATAGCTCAAGGGGTCTTCTGTCGGCGTACCTTATATGCTAAAAACGGCAGCGCCATCTGGCGGCCGGCAGCGGAACTGCAGCTGTCAGATTTTGAGATCATGAAGAGGGAAAGAACCGCCTTGTGTTCTTATGTGTTGACACTTCTTTAAGTTGGCAGGTAAAAAAAAGTGTTAAAAAGAAAAATAAATTTCTGTATTGCAGCAACCTAAGTCTCATTTATACATATTCATTTCTTTATTTGCTTGTTTTAACTGTTTCTTGAACAGGAAGCTATACAATCCATGGTTTTCAAAGGAATCAAATGTCATATTGGACAACCAGAAGACAATGAACTCTGCTTTGCCTGGCGATCTTTACTAGAGTGATCCAGACATGAAATACCAGGCAATTCTACCCTGAGCAGGAGAAACAGCAAACGTACCCCAGACGTACGTTTCAGCCTCTGTGGCCTCGTCAGTGAGGTGTAGATGAACTTCCTAAGACACGGTGAGCAAGAAGTCCATGTCTTTAGCCCCATCATCCTTATGGAGACTAAGGGTCATCTGAATAAAGAAAAAACTAGGCGCTCAATCACAGAATGGACTAGCCTTAATAGGTTCGTTCTGTAACCTTTAGAAAGCTCTGTAACCATCTGTGGTGGCTTTTTTTCCAGTTGATCCAGTCAGATCCCCATCTTAGAAGCTACCACCTCCCACTTTCTGTCTCTGTTTCTGGTTTTCCTCAGAGCACAGGGAAAGCACTGTGTATGTTTGATTGAAAGCTCAATAACAGGGCCCTCTATTCCTTTGCATGATGGTCAAATTGTTTTTGCCTTGTACTTAACCCCTGTATAGCGCTACAGAATATATTGGTGCGTTACAAATAAAGGATGATAATAATAATAATGTGCCTGCTCTGCAGTCTATATGCAAAACCTCAAGCTCTTCCCAGTGGTAGATAATACCTGTTTTTGAAGAATGTGTCATTTCTTGACCACTTGAAAAGTTGAGGTAACAGCAAGGAGCCATAGGGCTGCAAAATATGTCTTACCGTACACTTCTTTTGGCTTATTTATTAGAACACTTATCTTTAATTCATTAAACCTATTAATTCATGACATTCATTCTTAGTTTTCACTTTCTAAAACGTGATTGTGATAAACTATGTATGGATATTACATAATGATAGCTGCATGAATCTACATGAGGTTAATGGTGCTCAGAGTGAGCAATAACTGTGCTAATCCACCTTAAGTGCAGCCTGGATGTGGTGAGGCTGGGCAGGGTCTGCACGACACAGGAAGATACAGGAACTGGCGGAGCTGTCATGGCGGCACAGAAGATCAATGAGGGGCTGGAGCACCTGGCAAAGGCTGAGAAATAGTAAGAATGAGGGGCATGACTGGAAGAAAAGCTGAGATGTCTCAGCATAAGCTCAGGGTTCTATAGATGGCATTAAATAGAGCCAGTGATCCTGTATGGAAGAGCAGTGCAGGCGTATGTCACCATGACTGCATGTTGTGTCATCATCACTGAGACCTGTCCTCTTATTACCACAGGGAGGTGACGTGTCACATGATCATTGTGTACAACAAGTGCATGTAATGTGTCTCTTATAAGGGAGCATGACTGGATATTGTAATATGGGATCCTTACCATACAGCACTAATGGTGACTAGCCATGTCATACTGACACATACCACTTACCTGTTACTGTTAGGTGTACCTGGGAACTCAATCATGTCTCTGAATATATATTGGATCTATCCTGTTATGTGCATGCATAGCACGGGAAGCCTCCTGGTGGTGGGCTGGCTTGCATCCCAATGTACTCCCTAAGCCCCTAACCCTCACCCCCATGGTGGCCCTAATCGCCTACACCAGTTACCTGCCCTAAGCCCCTAACCCCCTACACCCCTTGCCGGTCCTAAACCTAACCCCCTACACCCCTTCCAGCCCTAATCCTCTTAGACTAACCCTAACCCCCTACACCACTTCCCGGCCCTAACCTGAAAACCCCTAATCACTTACCGGGCACTTACAGACAGCTACACCAGGACGTCCACAGCGCTGAAGGTCCTATATATTATATATATTTACACTCATATCCTATCAGCATGTACGTTACTGTATACTATGCCTTTGTTCTATAATAACACTGGTCTCTGGATGTCAGAACAGGCAGGGGGGAGTAGAGTGGTGGCTGGTGGGATTTATCCGGAATGTATGTGAATATTTAAACCTCAAGTGAGATCTTTAGGAAGCATCTGCTGATATGCTCGGCCCCTTCCCATACAAGTGTCCAATATCTGCAGCAAGTGTGTATGTTCAGTCCACTGTGTATCATGCTTGGATAACCCTTGGACAACACTAGGCATGTGTAGGTTGACAATATACTGGTGGTCCCCAGGTTATGGACGAGATATATTCCGGATGAATAATAATAACAATACTATGACGGTTCATATGTGTTAATAGATTAATACTGTAAAAATAATAATACCCTTGTACTGTTATACTACGTTACAGAAACTATTGTGCTATTTCTTATATAGTCAGCAAACTCATACAAAAAGCCTTGGGAACCCATTCTTAAGGTCATCTGTAAGCTGGGTGGTCTGTAATCCCGGGGATCACCTGCATATGTATAAATTAAACTGATAACTGTTTTACACCTATCTTTTTCTTTCTGTTCCCCGAATTAAATAATTTTACTGTACGAGGAGAGATGTAAGGTTGAGGGACTTTCTTCCGAAAGTATTCCAGCATTGTAGTTTCCAGTCTGTAACTATTAAAATAACTAGCTACTTGCCCGTCAAAAATTATGGGAATAACATTTTAAGCCTGGCAATGCTGTTTGCTACCCAATGTGAGCACCTTTGGCGCTCATCGCAAGCCCCGTACTGAGCGCCTTTGGCGCTCCTTGCAATTACCTCCCCCTGTCTACTTCCTCCCTTGTGTCTCCTTTCCCCCCTGTCTTTTTACCCCCCTATCCCTCCTCTGTCTCTCTCCCCCGTGTCTCTTTCCCTGCCAACCCTCCCCTGTTTCTGTTCCCCCCTTCCCTGTGTCTGTTCCCCCCACTCCCCTGTGTCTGTTCCCCCCACTCCCCTGTGTCTGTTCCCCCCACTCCCCTGTGTCTGTTCCCCCCACTCCCCTGTGTCTGTTCCCCCCACTCCCCTGTGTCTGTTCCCCCCACTCCCCTGTGTCTGTTCCCCCCCACTCCCCTGTGTCTGTTCCCCCCACTCCCCTGTGTCTGTTCCCCCCACTCCCCTGTGTCTGTTCCCCCCACTCCCCTGTGTCTGTTCCCCCCACTCCCCTGTGTCTGTTCCCCCCACTCCCCTGTGTCTGTTCCCCCCACTCCCCTGTGTCTGTTCCCCCCACTCCCCTGTGTCTGTTCCCCCCACTCCCCTGTGTCTGTTCCCCCCACTCCCCTGTGTCTGTTCCCCCCACTCCCCTGTGTCTGTTCCCCCCACTCCCCTGTGTCTGTTCCACCCCCCACTCCCCTGTGTCTGTTCCACCCCCCACTCCCCTGTGTCTGTTCCACCCTCCCTCCCCTGTGTCTGTTCCACCCTCCCTCCCCTGTGTCTCTTTTTACTTCTTCTGTTTCATTATGTACTTTGTTTCATGTCTAAACTGAAATAACAATTATCTCTGTTTTTTTCTAGCCTGAAAACTAGTTTCCTGAAATGGAAACCGGACTATGACAGCGCTGCTTCGGAATATGCAAAAGCAGGTCATTTATAATACAGTTATCTATGCAGATATCTTGCTTGTTTTTTAATGCAGCAAATGTGTTTTTTTTGGTGGGGTAGCATAAGTTGCAGAGGGCAGACCTTTTGTTGGGACCATTTGGAAGGTTTCAGTGCGTAAAAACATAGCTTTTAAACACTTGTGAATAAAATGATCGTCATATGAGCAAAAATATCCATTTGCCTTCAAATAAATAATGCACACAAAGGACTATTGTAGAAGACCAGCTATCATAAACCTCAAGTGGTAAAGATCAGTTTAAACAATTTTCAATAGTTGTTGTTAATCAAAAATTGGTGTTTCATGAGACAACGTACATTAGTGGCAGAGTGTTACTGTGCAATGTTAGGCATTTAAGGAACATTGTAATGCACTCTGCAACATACGCTAAGTAGTTTGTAAAAGATGGCAGAAGCGCCAGCCTAAAGAGTGAGAAGGGAACCAGCAATTTTCAGTTTCTTTCAAAAGATCTTTTTATATGTATCGTAATGCATTGAATAGTTCCTTATAGTGATCTTTAATACTTACAAGTAATGAAGGTTGCACCATTTTATTGGCACTTTAATAAAACATCGACATAATACCAGCCATGATAAATGGCAAATAATTCTGACAAATGATATGGCCCAGGACAAATATACAAAAGTAAATCTTGTTCAATTCTATGGGGAAAAAAACATACTCCAAATGTGTCAAATAAATAAGTCTGTTGTAATCAATAAGACTTTTCTGTATATATGGTGTAGCTTTTTTGCAATAACATATTTTCAGTGATAAAAATTGTCCTTAATTCTGACTCACTGAGACAAAAATATATTACACAGGACACGCGTGTGTGTGTGTGTGTGTGTGTGTGTGTGTGTGTGTGTGTGTATATATAAATTCACGTACACTTTATAATCAGTGGATCACACCCTATAGCTTTAAATAGAGAGAGGATGTGAGTGATGTGTGTGTATAAATATGTAATTTGTATATATTCTGTGCCACGAAGTATCACATTTTTATTGTGGGGAGTAAAAGCATGTGACTCACAGCATACAACTAGTATAAACTAACATGTTGATTTTTTTTTCTTCTTGTTTTTAGCTGTTGCTTTTAAGAATGCCAAACAGTTTGATCAAGCACGAGAAGCTTATTTAAAGGAGGCGGAATCCTATGAGAACCACAAAGCGTATCCTTTTATTTTCTTTACATTGATGATTAATTAGTGTATTTTTCCTCCCATAAGACCATCCATATTTTCCGAGTACAGTTGTAAGTGGTTGTTGAATTTCACTGTATCCCAGTTAACTAATGTTGAATTACTTTCCAAATGTTTTCTTACCTATGACTAGTGCAGCATTCATGAGCTGTGCAAATACAGAGCTTATTTGAAATTTAAAAAAAAAGTATTGTTCTGTATTTCAAGTGATTTGGGATCCAGGGAAGAAGAATGTTTGTATGTGTATATAATAGTTTGAAAAAATAAATTGTAGGCCGGAACATTTTAGAAGCTCAGACCCCAACATTTTATTTATTTATTTATTTTTTATTTTAAGTGCATATTTGGAGTTATTACATTCTTTTCTACATAAGTATATTTTAATCCAAATTATTATAGCCTCTTTAAAAATGACTGGCTCGTTTCAATTTTATTGTTTTTTTACCGATTTTATATGCATGTAAATATAAAAAAATATCCGTTCAGGGGACACATTTTAAATATACTGTAGTTACTAGTCTACCCAATGTTATAAATAGGTAGTAGCATATTTATTTCCCAGTTTTCCCAGATTTTTATTAGTTAAGGGAAGTTGACTTTTGGAAGTTTAAAAATGTATGAACAGAGATACTTTTATCTACACCCAAGTTTTGGCCAACAACCTTCTAAATAGCCATATTAAAATGTTGTTTAGTCTTCAGTACAAATGTAACTAAAATGACCTACAAAAACAGGACATTTACACACCCACTGTAAACAAAACATTTTATTTTTTTCATATTTAAGTACTTTGAGATACTGGTATTTTTAATTATTGTATTATTCACCAAGTGTTTGTAGTGTTTTTTTATTTATTTATTTATTTTTTTAGCACAAACCAGGAATTTTCCGGTATTATCTGTAAACCTCAAATAAAAACTATAGTAATCAGTTTTACTCTGAATACTTCTATGCAAGATTGTTTTTGTTCTGATTATACTTGCAATAATATTATGTTATGATTCTTATTATAATGGAAATAGCATTTAATTTTGCTTCCTTAACTATCAATTACCCCAGCCTTTTCCACGCTGCTAAGTAAGTATGTTGTTATTATACATATTAATCTTTCAGTATAGAAAATTGAAACTTTTAGTAGATGGGGTTGCATTAGTAGATGTATATCTTTTAGGTAAAATAACATATTAATAGTAATTTCTACAATATTACATACTTGACATATTCTTGTGTGTGTAAATGCAATATAAATTCTGTATTTACGTCCGGATAATAAATTAGCACTGTTAAAATGTTTGTAAGTGGGAATAATGTCACATTAGTTTCCCTTTTTTTGTATAATTGAGTTACAAAAAAACTTTTTGCTAAAATAATTCCTGCATTATTATGATCTGCAGTTTTCTATGCTTAAGGTGAGATTGCTTTATTCTTATCTTTGCTTTCAGTGTATATGGCTGTTTTTATGAAACTGATATTGAAACCATTAACATTTTCTTTGTTTTTAACAGAGCATATGAACAAGCAGGGATGATGTTAAAGGTAGGTTATATGATAATTAGTACAGAAGCTATCAACCAATCGAAGTGGTCATTATTATAATTTTTATTGTATGCAACTTCCAAATATCTTTTTTATCAAATCTGTCTTCTGTGGACAGGTGTCTTTTATACCGGCAACGAGCTGAGATTAGGAGCACTCTCTTAAAGGGAGTGCTCCTAATCTCAGCTCGTTGCCTATATAAAAGACACCTAGGAGACAGAAATATTGCTGATTGATAGGGGATCAAATACTTATTTCCCTCACTGACCTGCAAATCAATTTATAACTTTTTTCACATGTGTTTCTCTGGATTTTTTTGTATTATTCTATCTCTCACTGTTAAAATACACCTACCATTAAAATTATAGACTGGTCATTTCTTTGTCAGTGAACAAACGTTCAAAATCAGCAGGGGATCAAATACTTTTTTCCCTCCCTGTATCAGTGAGACAGTATTACCACAATATTACTACTATTCCAATTAACCCTATTACTTCTAGGCTTTCTATTGCGTTTTTTATATACCTCAAAGCTTCCTTGTGTTATCAGCTTTACATAACTAATTCTTGGGTAATTAAAATCTTTCTTCCACCCATGAAATGCGCAGAATAATATGAATTCTGAAAATATATTTAAAAAAAACTATTGTAGTTGCAGGACTAATAATATTTTAAATGTTTGTTTACATATCATAGGGATTTTTTTAGTTGTTTTGTGACACATTCTTAAAGCTATTTTTTTTTTTTTTTATTACAAGTATGACGTTAAAGACATAAAAAACTGGTTAAGTGTGTAATACTTTATTTTAATACAAGATAACTTTACTGTAGACATGTAAGATCGCAGACATTTAAAAAACTCTTAAAAGACCACAAAGGTCACCATATGTGCTCTGCACATTTAGAGAATGGAAAATCTTGTTGAAATTCCATTTACATTTTTAAAATTGATCAAGAATTGACTTAGATACTGTCATTTTAGTTTAGCCCTTTAAAGCCGTCCCACAATAATCTGCATAAATAATAAGGCCGGGATCTGTAATTTACACCTTTTATTATATATTTACCCTGTGTTTGACAGCAGATTGTGGTAGTGTAGTGGTAAACGTTCGGTTTAAAAAAAAAAAAAAATCATTGGTAAGTCATACGTACATTTACCCTGCCTCTCACTTTTTTTTTTTGTTTTAATGTGATTTTTTATATATATATACAGTGGATATAAAAAGTCTACACACCCCTGTTAAAATGTCACTTTTCTGTGCTGTAAAAAAAATGAGACAAAGATAAATAATTTTTAGAACTTTTTCCACCTTTTAATGTGACCTATAACCTGTACAACTCAATTGAAAAACAAACTGAAATCTTTTCGGTAGAGGAAAGAAAAAATATAAAAATAAAATAATATGGTTGCATAAGTATGCACACCCTTAAACTAATACTTTGTTGAAGCACCTTTTGATTTTATTACAACACTCAGTCTTTTTGGGTATGAGTCTATCCGCATCGCACATTTTGACTTGGCAAGATTTGCCCACTCTTCTTTGCAAAAACACTCCAAATCTGTCAGATTGCGAGGGCATCTCCTGTGCCCAGCCCTCTTCAGATCACCCCACAGATTTTCAATCGGATTCAGGTCTGGGCTCTGGCTGGGCCATTCCAAAACTTTAATCTTCTTCTGGTGAAGCCATTCCTTTGTTGATTTGGATGTATGCTTTGGGTCGTTGTCATGCTGAAAGGTGAAGTTCCTCTTCATGTTCAGCTTTCTAGCAGAAGCCTGAAGGTTTTGTGCCAATATTGACTGGTATTTGGAACTGTTCATAATTCCCTCTATCTTAACTAAGGCCCTAGTTCCAGCTGAAGAAAAACAGCCCCAAAGCATGATGCTGCCACCACCATGCTTCACTGTGGGTATGGTGTTCTTTTGGTGATGTGCAGTGTTGTTTTTGCACCAAACATATCTTTTGGAATTATGGCCAAAAAGTTCAACCTTGGTTTCATCAGACCATAACACCTTTTCCCACATACTTTTGGGAGACTTCAGATGTGTTTTTGCAAAATGTAGCCTGGCTTGGATGTTTTTCTTCATAAGAAAAGGCTTTCGTCTTGCCACTCTACCCCATAGCCCAGATATATGAAGAATACAGGAGATTGACGTCACATGTACCACACAGCCAGTACTTGCCAGATATTCCTGCAGCTCCTTTAATGTTGCTGTAGGCCTCTTGGTAGCCTCCCAAACCAGTTTTCTTCTCGTTTTTTCATCAATTTTGGAGGGAGCTCCAGTACTTGGTAATGTCACTGTTGTGCCATATTTTCTCCACTTGATGATGACTGTCTTCACTGTGTTCCATGGTATATCTAATGCCTTGGAAATTCTTTTGTACCCTTCTCCTGACTGATACCTTTTAACAATGAGATCCCTCTGATGCTTTGGAAGCTCTCTGTGGACCATGGATTTTGCTGTGGGATGCGACTAAGAAAATTTCAGGAAAGACCAACTAGAGCAGCTGAACTTTATTTGGGGTAATTAGAGGCACTTTAAATGATGGCAGGTGTATGCTGACTCCTATTTAACACGATTTGGAATGTGATTGCTTAATTCTGAACACCGCTAAATCCCCAGTTATAAGAGGGTGTGCAGACTTATGCAACCACCTTCTTTTTCTTTCTTCCCTCCACCTAAAAGATTTCAGTTTGTTTTTCAATTGAGTTGTACAGTTTATAGGTCACATTAAAGGTGGAAAAAGTTCTGAAATGATTTATCTTTGTCTCATTTTTTTACAGCACAGAAACCTGACATTTTAACAGGGGTGTGTAGACTTTTTATATCCACGATATGTATATATATGTGTGTGTGTGTATATATATATATATATATATATATATATATAATCATATGTTTGTGTATAAATACAGTAGTCTGTGTGGAATGCATTGATTTAGAAGAACCAATTACTTACTAATGAAATATTATTTGAATGGTCTCTAGTTTAAAAAATATGTATGAAAGTAAAACTAATCTCATTAATTGAAAATGTATGTGAAGTAGTTATTTAAAAAAATAATAATATATATATTTGTGTGTGTGTTTTTTTAAAAGTATTATTTTTTTTAAATAGAAAAGCAACACAACTACCTCATCTCATATTGACCTATGCTTAATATACAAACCTAAAAAAATGTATTTCTGATTTTTTTTTAAACGGTAAAAAAGTGATAAATAACTGGGGTTTTGATTCCAAGATATTTACCACCATAGGCTATCATCTTTACCTACTATGCTTTCTGTGCTGTTGCTACACTTGCTGCTAGAATATGGGCAAGTAATTATAGATCAGTTAGCCACTGTCAAAGCCTTTATACCTGATTCTAATTCATTATGTCCCACTTGGTGCAGAGCTCATTACTTATTCAGCAGAAGCAATACACTGATTTAGCCTGACTTTTATTGATTGTAACTCAATGAATTTAGCATCAATTTTAAAACATTAAATAGAGCATATATGTGGTACTTTAATAGACATGTATACTGCAAAAGTGAAAGGTTAAAGAAAAATCAAACTCAAAAGGACATGATATAACATCCACAATTAACGATAAAGAAAAGAACACCCTTGTAATCCAGAAGCCATGCTTTTATTTTGCTTAAACCAAAAACAATTACACAGCTAATGAGGTAAGAAGGAAGAGTACAGATATACAGTATACTCACACAGATACTTGGTGTATTTTTATATCTGTCCACTTTAACATTGTGGACTATTTAGTGTAGGTCAGTGTCATAAAATCTCAAATCAATTTTGATACCGGATTGTAACACAAAATGTGGAAAGTTCCAATGCACTGTAAATGTATGTAACATATTGGGTTTTGCATACCCTAATATTGAAAATTATTACTTTTGTTTCTTCTTTATATGATTTTTAAGGAGATGCAAAAGCTTCCAGAAGCTGTACAGTTGATAGAGAAAGCCAGCATGATGTACCTGGAGAATGGGACCCCAGACACTGCAGCGATGGCCTTAGAGCGAGCAGGGAAGTGAGTAAATAAGAACTTTGTACTTGTATCCAAACACAAAAACTTTCTGTATAATAATGCAAATAATGCTATGCTTTGGTTCATTTCAGGCTAATCGAGAATGTGAATCTGGAAAAAGCTGTCAATCTATATCAGCAATCTGCGTCTGTTTTTGAGGTGCGTTATACACAGTTTCATCTTGAATAAAATAATAGTAAGAACATACTTCATTCAATGTACATAGGTTCTGTGGCAACATTTGTTATATATCAGATATGTGTCTATTTTTTTTTTCCTTCAAATTATTGTACATTATGGAATATGCAAAATGATCTAAAACTAATGCATAATTCAGTGTTTGATTTATTCACATATTTTCATCCAAATGCAATTCTGTGTAATTTATAATTGACAGATATGTATTGGAACATTGTGGTTTATTACTTTGTGTAAAGGATTTATTTTCAAATGTATGTATGTTTTGGACAATTTTCATAGGTCAGTAGCTTGCATTAAGTAGTTGTTTATTCTTGTTGCAGTATCCTAGAAACTGAGACTTCCTAAGAGTTTTTGATTCTTGGCATAGATTATCATATATAATAATTAGCAGTTCCTTATGTCTGTAACGATGGGCGGGGTCATTGTCAGCGAGGGGCGGGGCCTGAGAGCCAGCATAACAGCTGCCATTATACAGGCAGAGATTTCTTAAGTCTTTGTAGCAAATTTGAAAGCACTATTCCGATGCTTTACTCTCACATTCTATCCGCACAATGCAAAAGTGGCAGCTAAAACTGCCAGTGCTTTTAGTGGGACTAATGGAAAACTCATTAGTTAACTAGAACACACCATCCTGAGACATCAGAATAAAAAAGCAACCCTAAGGTTGTAATGGAATCCTATAGTAAAGCAAAACTCCATATAAGTGATATATTTATAACGCTGTTTATTGCTTTCTTGAAACATGTTGCCCATTATCAAATTATTTTTTGTAAATATCATATAGAAAAAGCTAAAACCATAGTGGTCTTGTAAAGTGTCCATTTAAGGATGATCGCATAAACTAGTTCCTATATAAATATGGCCAGGAACTATTTCTCACTTGTTGGTATGTTTACAGAGAAGGGGAAGTATCTATAATTAATAGGTAATGTGGAACAAATAGAACATCTTAGGTTGCATGGGTCAAGGTTTAACCACATTAAAGACTTCAAAAATACATTTTTGAAGAGGACATTTGAAGACGTTTTTGTATTATCACATTTTCATTGACTATGTGATTAGTATACATTTAGAAGTGTTTACCACGATTGTTAATCTGTCTGAAACTAACCCATCAATGGAACTTGTTAAAATCAGTTAAAAAATGCATAAACATTTTGAAAGTATTTGCGCTGCTGATCTGAGGTGTCATAACTTGAAGTTCTCCAGGTCAGCACTAATCCTCATTCCTGAAGATGTCTGGTGTGCAATAAGTTATGGCTGAAAGGTATTACATTAGCAGGACTAGGTATTTTCCTTAAGTCCTCACTGTGTGTATCCCCATTTCTGCCAGGAGAGGGAACACTAATACAGCTTTTATAGCTTTGGAATGGATCTCACAGGCTACAATGTCGTAGCTTCTCCTCTCCGAGAGCAGATGTTCTGGAGTGAGACCCTTCAGCAACTTCGTTATGGATAACCACCAGCAATCATTGGTTGTGCCACAAAATTAATTGTAGCCATGCTGGCTCTAAATTTCTAGAACCATAAAAGTGATTATTTAAAACCTTGCAAACCTCTACTCGCCATGAAATCTTGTTGAAGTAAAAATAAATTAATTGGTTTCTTGTTTGGAGTCTTTGTTCACCATGTTAAAAATGTCTATTCTGTATCAATGCAGGTGATTAGTGTCTTTTGCTTGTTTTTAGCAAAGTGGTATGCAACTTTTTTTCAATTGCTTTGTTAATAGGAACTTTAATGTCCAATTATATTTGTTTTCTTAACCAACAAAAATATGCACATTTCAATAACTCTTTATGTAAAGCTTCACACATTTGGGGAACATAGACCTCATTCAATTCTAAACTCGTAACTCGCAAAGTTAGTTTTTTTTTTTTCAACGGCTGGAGCTATTTTCCAGTAATGTTACTCATGTATTTTTAATTGCCTTCACTCGTAATATTACATACTTCACTCAAAATATGTAAATCCATGTCTCGTTGGTAAAATGTGAGGCGTAGAATTACATGACTACTTGTAAATTACATTAAACCAGGAAATTCTTATCGGGACACAGCCCTAGGAACCAATAGAAATTGCACGTGAGATGAGTAAGAATAAGCACCACTTGCGAGTGAATAAGTAAAGTTTGCCCATAGTACTAGCCCTTTAATAGACAATGCATTAGAACATCTGTTGTAGTCCATGTGGGTTTCCTGATGTGTATTAACCTCTTGAGTGCTGGATTCTATGTTAACCTGGAAATTGTAAGATGGCACAAACATAATAATAAGAAAATACTATAGGTTTACATTGCACATTTTTGACTATGGGACTTTTAAACATAAAATGCTAATGCTCCACATGCTTTTTTATAGTTTTTTTTTAGTACTGTAATGACTCAGAACGACTTTTTGAAACCATTTGTGGCTGGTCTTCAGTGCATGTAAATATTTTCCTTGAGCATCCTTTTATATTGAGTCATATGTATTTTGCTAGTGCTCCGTTAAGTTCCTATTGAATAGCAACTTAGTGTAAATCTTTAAAAAAAAAAAAGTAACCCGTAATATTACAGATGTCTATTCCGGCTTGTTTTAGGGCATTACGAGAAGCTCACTCACAATCACAAAAAAATGGCTTGAGTGAATAGCGAAGTAATGTTACTGACCAGTTTTTAGTGGTGTAACTATACGAATTAGGAAATTGGATAGGACCCATAGTTACCTGCTGTATAGGTCACAGCCTTGTTGGACTTTTGATCATTCAGGAGCCAGACTATTAAAATTACCCTAAAGCTGTGCCATCAGGAATCTGGGTCCAAACACTTCATTCTCTGCCCGTTCTCATTCTTGTGGAATATTAAGCTTTTGGACATGGCTTCATTGCTAAGTTATTATTATTATTATTATTATTATTCACGTATAACGCGCCAACATATTCTGTAGCGCTGTACATAAGTTCAGACAAGGATAATTATGGTGTAGCGAGGCAAGGAGTTCCAGAGACTAGGGGCAGCACGAGAAAAGTCCTGGAGGTGGGAGTGAGAGGAGGTGATGAGTTGTAGAAAGAAGAAGGTCATTAGCAGAACGAAGAGGTCGGGTGGGGGAGTATTTGGAGATGAGAGCAGAGATGTATAGGGGAGCGTTATTGTTGAGGGCTATGCAAGTTGGGGTCATGATTTAATTTTTTTATTCTTGAGGCTAAGGGAAGCCAGTGAAGAGATTGACAGAGAGGTGCTGCCGACACTGAACGTTGTGTACGGAAGATGAGTCTAGCAGAGCCATTCATAATGGATTGAAGTGGAGATCGTCGGGTGGTGGGTAGGCCAACAAGAAGCGAGTTGCAGTAGTCTAGTCGAGAGATGATGAGAGAGTGTATTAGGATTTTAGTTGTGTCTTGTGTAAGATGGTGACAAATTCTGGAGATGTTTTTTAGATGGAGAAGACAAGATTTAGTTATTTTGTATGTGAGGGATAAAAGACAAAGCAGGGTCCAGTAAAACTGCAAGACAACGGGCTTGGGAGGTGGAGGTGATGATGTTCTTGTTGTTGACAGTGAGAGAGATGTGAGGAATTGACGTTGTGGGAGAGGGAGGGAAGATTAGGAGTTCAGTTTTAGACATGTTGAGTTTGAGATGGTGGGTGGGCATCCAAGAGGATATACTAGAGAGGCAGTTTGAGACGTTTGCAATATGCTATTGTTTTGTTATATTTTGGTTTAGTTGTCTCATGGTTTAGATTGTTTTGCTGAATCAATGGGAACCCATTTGGGGAAAAAATACATATCCCCCATATATTGCAGTTTGGTACATTTTATAACAATATTTGCTATGTATGTTTTCAGATCTAATATTGGCAAACAATAATGCAGACTGTAACAGATTTATGAAGGCCATTTTAGCAGGAAAGATCCTTATTCACATTTACTTGGCCTCTAATTTATTTGTAAATAGTTTAATGGTAATTTGGAAACAAGTAATTGACATCATTACTTTACCTTTCATCCAAGAAATGACGAAAAATAAATTGTGCATGATAGAATTAAAGGATGCAGCATATATACCTGGTGGACACAATGTAAAGTATACTGGTGCACACAGTAAAAATTAGGTGTTAAAGGACCTTTTAAAAGGCATCTTTTTCTTTATTGCATCAGAAAGAAGACATTTGGTAATGTTGAACTATGTTTCCTTTTTGAAAATGAAGTTCCTACTTTGAATGTATACCTGTCTTTTGGGGCTTGTCGCTGTCAGCCAATGTGCAGCAATTAAAGCTGTATGAGTCATACGTGTCTGCCAATAAGATCTAGAGTTCTGCACACTCTCTGCTCACTCACAGCAAGTTCCAGTAGTGTTTTATGTTAGTTTTCAATATGTATAAGCACGTTTTATTAGTTTTTTTTTTGTTTTGTTTTTTAACTAAAAACACTTTTAGAATGTTTAAAACATGCTCTTTTAAATGGATGAAATAAAAAACTGCATTCCATGTCCCTTTAAAAGCAAACTGGGCCCTCAGTGGTCATGGTCTAATCGGTTATTTCAACTGATTGGTCATTTCCATTTTTGAAACGGACTACTTCCATTTATACTTTACGTTCTGTCATTCTTTTAACCCTTTTTTAATATGATAAATTGCCTTTTACTAGAAGGGCAGAATTAATGTCATACTTCTTGCTCTTTACTTTCTTTGGTTATGTTCTTGATTACTGTCGGCATAGTGTATGTCTTATAATTTTTAAGGTTCCTCAGTATGTTTGTATAGCAGTTGATTTCATGTACTGTTTAAGTTAAATATTATCCTTAAGGTAAAAATGTATATTAACAAATATACAGTGAACAAAAAAAGTCCACACATCCTTACTGAAATTTGCAGGTTTTTGCGAAGTAAAGACAGAAATCAACAGAAAATACAATTTTTCGGGACCTTACAACCGACCGAATTCAAGAGAAAAACAGATGATTATTAGAAAAAAATATTGAAATAACTTAATTAAAAAAAAAACTGGTTGCCTCTTCTCAACCTTCACAACTTTCTCTTACAAGATCACATTAAAGATGGAAAAATGTCTGAGATGATTTATCTTGATTTCTGACATCACAAAAACCTAGTAGTTTAGGTTGAAGAGTAGTAAACATGTGAAGAAGATCATACATATTGTTTTTGAAACATGGTAAACAATTTATTTTAACATTTTCTGAAAAATGACTCTTCTTCCTGTTTAGAATGAAGAGCGTTTGCGTCAAGCTGTAGAACTTATAGGGAAAGCTTCAAGACTTCTAGTGAGAGCTCGCAGGTACTGTACACCTAATTTGTACTTTTTACTCTAAAATAATATTGTTGTCTACTCTATTTAGCATTCGCAGTTCATTAGTAGTATATAATAGAGTTTATATGAATTGTATATTTTGCTATTTTGGGTATAGGTAGATTTAAAGGGGGGAGACGACCCGCCCCAGCTTTTTCAATGTGTGTGTTTATGTGTAGAGAAGTAGTTGTGTGATATTTATATACTATATGCGGTATACCCCCCCCCAGATTTTCTTTGGCTCTTACACCCATGGTCACACAGAAGATTTGGCTCAGAGTAAAATAGCTTAGACAGTGTGTTAATATTCTCTTGTTTTGTGACCATTGCCACTAAATACTTCCTACATAAATGCATTTTTTCTTTCAAAATTGTTAATTTGAATGACATTTTTGAACAAAAGAAAAACAAAAAAAACACACACATGCATATATTCTGCACCATTAACATTTCGTTCAAGCTGAGTGATATGTTTAATACATAAAATTCAGTTAAAATATGTGTACTAGTTTAAGAAAGTGTGGTTACACTATAAATATATTATGTATTTCTTGTCATTCTGTGGGAACACATGACATTTTGTAGTAATCAACTCTCATTGTTTCTGCTTACCAATTACCATATATTTTTTCCACAGAGGCTTAAAACTTGTCTTCCTCACAGTTCGTTTTCCTGACTGTTTACGACTGTTCCAGCTACATGTATAATGTTATGTCAGTGCTGGAAATCCAGGAATTGCTTCTGAGCTGCACTTGTCACATTAGTTTTTTTCTATTTTTAGGCTTGATCCCATAAGTTCCCAGGGCAGGGTACCTAACAAAAAAAAAAAAAAAACCTTTCTAAACTCACTCCTTACCTAGTTTAACATTTAACTATATCCCCACCCTTCGCTCAAGATGCTTAAGCCACACACACTTTACGAGACCCCCATGGTGCATTTTAGTTTGTTACTTGGCTTTGGTGATCTACTAGGCTTAAAATGCTTTGGGATGGATTTGTCTGGTTACTGAAAGTTAAAGTTGAGGGATAATGTGTGTTATCTTTACATGTTCTAAGTTTTAGAGCTTAAAGGGACAGTTAATTCAGCACAACTTTGAGCATATTATTGTAACATACGCATAAAAACATCTTGAAATACTTTTTGAATTTTTTAAATTCATAGAAAAAATCATAAAAGTGTATGTTTTATATGAGCTTTGGATAGCCCCCCAGGCAGACTGACAGCAAAAGCTTTAAGATTTAACCCTTCTCAAATACGTCTGTGCAGAGAAATGATAGTTTCAAACTGCTAAATATGTGACTTGTGGGTTAATCAGTAGCTGATAGCATTTCTGAACTCAAGGTGAAGCTGTAAATCTATGTGTGCAGCATTTTCTACTGCTCGCTAATGGCAGATGTTGTTAATCATGGGCAGTTAGGAGTCTTGTTTGTAAACAGACCCAAGACCTTACATTTTTAGGCTGTTATTAGTATAACTTAAAAAATGCAATAGCTACCGAATATACTCGAGTATAAGCCGACCCGAGTATAAGCCGAGGCACCCATTTTACCACAAAATACTGGGTAAAATGAGTGACTCGAGTATAAGCCGAGGGTGGGAAATGTGCTGCCCCCTGTGTCCCTCTTGTGCCTTCTGTGTCCCCCTCTCTCTCCGTGTCTCTTTGCCCCTCTCCCTTCCCTGTGTCTCTTCTCCCTCCTCATCCTTAACCTCCCTCCTCATCCTTAACCTCCCTCCTCATCCTTAACCTCCCTCCTCATCCTTAACCTCCCTCCTCATCCTTAACCTCCCTCCTCATCCTTAACCTCCCTCCTCATCCTTAACCTCCCTTCTCATCCTTAACCTCCCTTCTCATCCTTAACCTCCCTTCTCATCCTTAACCTCCCTCCTCATCCTTAACCTCCCTTCTCATCCTCAACCTCCCTTCTCAACCTCCCTTCTCATCCTCATCCTTAACCTCCCTCCTCATCCTTAACCTCCCTCCTCATCCTTAACCTCCCTTCTCATCCTTAACCTCCCTTCTCATCCTTAACCTCCCTTCTCATCCTTAACCTCCCTTCTCATCCTTAACCTCCCTTCTCATCCTTAACCTCCCTTCTCATCCTTAACCTCCCTTCTCATCCTTAACCTCCCTTCTCATCCTTAACCTCCCTCCTCATCCTTAACCTCCCTCCTCATCCTTAACCTCCCTTCTCATCCTCAACCTCCCTTCTCAACCTCCCTTCTCATCCTCATCCTTAACCTCCCTCCTCATCCTTAACCTCCCTCCTCATCCTTAACCTCCCTTCTCATCCTTAACCTCCCTTCTCATCCTTAACCTCCCTTCTCATCCTTAACCTCCCTTCTCATCCTTAACCTCCCTTCTCATCCTTAACCTCCCTTCTCATCCTTAACCTCCCTTCTCATCCTTAACCTCCCTTCTCATCCTTAACCTCCCTTCTCATCCTTAACCTCCCTTCTCATCCTTAACCTCCCTTCTCATCCTCAACCTCCCTTCTCATCCTCAACCTCCCTTCTCATCCTCAACCTCCCTTCTCATCCTCAACCTCCCTTCTCATCCTCAACCTCCCTTCTCATCCTCAACCTCCCTTCTCATCCTCAACCTCCCTTCTCATCCTCAACCTCCCTCCTCAACCTCCCTCCTCAACCTCCCTCCTCATCCTCAACCTCCCTCCTCATCCTCAACCTCCCTCCTCATCCTCAACCTCCCTCCTCATCCTCAACCTCCCTCCTCATCCTCAACCTCCCTCCTCATCCTCAACCTCCCTCCTCATCCTCAACCTCCCTCCTCATCCTCAACCTCCCTCCTCATCCTCAACCTCCCTCCTCATCCTCAACCTCCCTCCTCATCCTCAACCTCCCTCCTCATCCTCAACCTCCCTCCTCCTCCTCAACCTCCCTCCTCCTCCTCAACCTCCCTCCTCCTCCTCAACCTCCCTCCTCCTCCTCAACCTCCCTCCTCCTCAACATCCCTCCTCCTCAACATCCCTCCTCCTCAACCTCCTCCCTCAACCCCAACCTCCCTCCTCCACCTAAACACCTCTCCCCTCACTTACCTGCTTGTGCTCCGGCCTCCGCTCCTTGACCCGGTGCCGGCGCGCATGTGACGTCACATGTGCGCCGCGTCATTAGCATATACCGGGTGTTTAGGGGGGTTTAGGTTTAGGAGGGGGGAGGGAAAGACACACGGGGGTGGGGTAGAGAGACACACGGGGGTGGGGTAGAGAGACACACGGGGGTGGGGTAGAGAGACACACGGGGGGTTAGAGAGACACAGGGGGGATAGTGACTCGAGTATAAGCCTGAGGGGGCCCTTTTTTGCTTATACTCGAGTATATACAGTAATTTAAACATAGAATTGTGTGCTCTTTCACACCAGGAAGAGCACTTATGGTGAGGTAACTGTCCCTTTTTCATATGATCAAGGCCTTAATATTCACACAAAGGGACATGTAAATCACTAACTTTGTACCATAAGATTGACGTTTGCAAACATGCCAGCATGTTTTTAGATTGGTTAAATATTGATTGGTTATTTGCATTTTTAGTAATTGCTGGCATAAACCGTGAAACCCTCCCACAAGCAGCGGCATAGATAATAAGGACAGAGTTTTTGCCATACAGACAGTGAGTTGCTTCTTGTGTCCTTCAGTCAGATTAATAGATCTGTGAGGAAACAGCCAGTAGGAGATGCAGACAAGCTGCATAGTCCAGTAGTCAGAGCTTCTTCTATGTCTCTTATGAGCGTCAGACTGCTATGCATTTTGTGTAATTTATCATGTGCCTGTTTTGGCAGGAGAGAAGTGGTAGAAAGTATGATCTTATGAAGATGTATAGCAGGAGAATTAATGTCAGTGACTGTCAATGCACTGCAGAGCCCATAGTTGTCTTCTTCAGATTCTATATGTTTTTATTTGTTTATTTTCCCTGTGAACTCAATAAAAGTTAATTAACAACAACAACATCAAAAAGAAAAAAGTGGGCAAACACCTGGATTTTAACCATGGAGCATCTACAATGCAGGTTGATAATCTGGAATATGTACAAATGGCTCAATTCTTGACATCGTGCTTGCATAGCCTTATTATATGCATAGCAGCTAAGGAAGCGATTCAAACATATTTCAACCCCAAACTGAAATGCCTATAACCCCATCAAATCATCAGCAGTTCCCCACCTTAAACTCTTTATCAGATGATACACAGCACAACTGGTGACTTCAGTGTATCCTCCACATTTCCGTAATGATTTGATATAATTCAGATAAGCTCTCTTGTGACATTTTTGCTTTATGTGTCTAGGTTAGATGAAGCCGTAGCATCAATTCAGAGGGAAAAGAGTATTTATAAAGAAATTGAAAATTATCCAACCTGCTATAAGGTAAAATAAAATCTATTTTTTTCTTTAATTGTGAATGCTTTAAAATCTGACATATTGACACTTTTTAAAAAAGCCATCCCCCAGAACAATTTACTTCATGGTTGCTACACCCTTCTAACCTCTCTTCCCTTATTAATCCTGAAAATTCAACAATATTATGACTCTTTTCTATACCATGCACACTCTCTTAGGTTATCTACATATCATCAGGCTCCTCCCTCAACATTCAGGATAATATAATCACATATGTCCCAGCTCTACCACTGCCATCTCCTCTTTTTTTATGCATCCATGTCCTTCATTCGTGTGTGAACTCTTGTCATGTGATGATTCCTCTCAGCCATATGCCCCTTATACCTTATTCAATGCTCATCACCTACCCTTTACAGATTGCATACAACAAGCCTCCCAGTATGTTTTAATGTACATATAGCCCTATAGGGGGGGGGGGGGCAAGTTCAGTCCTGGAGGGACACACACATGCCTGGATTTGATGATATCCCTGCTGCACACAGTTGAGTCAATCACTTCTTCAGTCATTCTGATTGATTCACCTGTGCACAGCAAGGATATCTTAAAAATCTAGACTTGTGTATGGCCCTCCAGGACCGAACTTGCCCACCCCTGCCTTTTATAGTAAAATATCATTGTGTGTACATTTTATGTACACCTAAAAATTTGTAGAATTCCCACGTCTGACCAGTTAGAGTTACTTTAGTTATCCGGCTTTTATGACTTTTTTAAATTGTTAAATATTCGTATAAACAAAATTTTCAGTTTATTGTGATTAAGAGCGTTGTTGTTGTTTTCTTATGTAAAAAAATTTGCACTGATAATTACTAGTATTCCCCACCATGTTTAGTCTATAGCTCCCCTCATCTTTTTCCTTACTGTTGCAGAGTTTGGGGCACAAGTACCCACAACTGATAAACTACTGCATACAGTGGGGAGGAAAAAGTATTTGATCCCCTGCTAATTTTGAGCGTTTGTCCACTGACAAAGAAATGATCAGTCTATAATTTTAATGGTAGGTGTATTTTAACAGTGAGAGACAGAAAAACACATGTCAAAAAAGTTATAAATTGATTTGCAGGTCAGTGAGGGAAATAAGTATTTGATTCCCTATCAATTTGATTTTCCCTATCAATCAGCAAGATTTCTGTCCCAGGTGTCTTTTATACAGGTAACAAGCTGATATTAGGAGCACTCTCTTAAAGGGAGTGCTCCTAATCTTAGCTTGTTAGCTGTATAAAAGACACCTGTCCACAAAAGCAATCAATCAATCAGATTCCAAACTCTCCACCATGGCCAAGACCAAAGAGCTATCCAAGGATGTCAGGGACAAAATTGTAGACCTACACAAGGCTATAATAGGCTACAAGACCATTGCCAAGCAGCTTGGTGAGAAGGTGACAACAGTTGGTGTGATTATTCGCAAATGGAAGAAACACAAAATAACTGCCAGTCTCCCTTGGTCTGATGCTGCATGCAGGATCTCACCTCGTGGAGTTTCAATGATCATGAGAACAGTGAGGAATCAGCCCAGAACTACAGGGAGGATCGGATTGATAATGATCTCAAAGGAGCTGGGACCATAGTTACCAAGAAAACAATTGGTAACATACTATGCCGCGAAGGACTGACATTCTGCAGCGTCCGCAAGGTCCCCCTGCTCAAGAAACCACATGTACTGGCCCGTCTGAAGTTTGCCAATGAACATCTGAATCATTTAGAGGAGAACTGGGTGAAGGTGTTATGGTCAGATGGGACCAAAATCAAGCTCTTTGGCCTCAACTCAATGTGTTTGGAGGAGGAGGAATGCTGCCTATGACTCCAAGAACACCAGCGGTCTTGGTACATATTGGTACCAATGACAAAGTTAGTGGAAGATGGAGTGTCCTAAAGAATGATTTTAGAGAACTAGGTAATAAGCTGAAGGCAAGGACCTCCAAGGTAGTATTTTCTGAGATACTACCAGTGCCACGTGCTAGCCCAGGGAGGCAGAAGGAGATTAGGGAGGTTAATGCGTGGCTAAAGATGTGGTGCACTAAGGAGGGGTTTGGCTTTTTAGAGCACTGGGCTGACTTCTCACTTCGGTACAATCTCTACAGTAGGGATGGATTGCACCTTAATGATGAGGGAGCTTTTGTACTAGGGGATAGGATGGTAGAAAGGCTGGAGTTTTTGAACTAGTAGGTGGGGGGGAGGGACTAGATATAAGTAATGGGGAAGAAAGTGTAGAGGGTATAAGGGATGAATTAACAACTCATAGGGGAGGAGATGGGGGGAGGGGTAGTATAGTCAATAGGGAGGTAGTACTAAGTAATTCAAGTTCAGTGGCAGGCACTTCAGAACTACAGACTCATAACATAAGGTGTATGCTTGCTAATGCCAGAAGCTTGCCAAGAAAAATGGGAGAGTTAGAATTATTAGCAATTAATAATAGGCATTACCGAAACGTGGTGGGATGAATCTCATGACTGGACTGTTAATCTGGATGGTTATAACCTATTTAGGAAAGATAGAGGCAATGGTAAACGAGGAGGAGGGATTTGTCTGTATGTTAAGCCTGAATTTAGGCTATAGTCAGAGAAGATATTAATGGTGGATCTAGTGATAAAGTTGAATGTTTATGGGTAGAGTTAAATAGCGGAGCAGCAAATTCCAAAAGAATATTAGTAGGAGTATGCTATAAACCCCCAAATATAGCTGAAAGTGAGGAAATACAATTATTGTTACAGATTGGAAATGCAGCTAAGCACGGGCAAGTTCTAATAATGGGAGATTTTAATTACCCTGAAATAAACTGGATAAATGAGACCAGCAGTTCAGCTAAGGGGAGCAGGTTCTTGAGTACACTCAGGGATCATTATCTGGCCCAGGTTATACAGGAGCCTACTAGAAATGAAGCTATCTTAGATTTACTCATCACAAATAATATTGATATAGTATCAAATGTTGAAATAGGGCAACCTTTGGGAAACAGTGATCACAACACAGTCTCATTTATGAGATTGAATTAAAAAAACAACATTTTAAGGGGCCAACAAAAACTCTTAATTTTAAAAGGGCAGATTTTAACTGTCTAAGGGCAGCAATACAAAGTATAGAATGGGACAGAGAACTGATAGGTAAAAACACTGAACATAAATGGACAACATTTAAATCCTTACTAAATATACATACACATCGGCATATACCGTGTGGGAATAAAAGTAAAAGGAGTAAATCACAACCCATGTGGCTTAACAATGATTTAAAGATCAAGATACGGAGTAAAAAACAGGCATTTAAATTATACAAACAAGAGGGGACAGAGACTGCTTTACGGGAATACAAGGAAATCAACAAGGCTTGCAAAAGCGCGATAAGACTGGCTAAAATAGAAAATGAAAAATTAATTGCAAAAGAGAGTAAGACTAACCCTAAAATATTTTTTAAGTATATTAATGGGAAGAAGTCGAGGAAGGAAGCTATAGGAACATTAGAATGTGAAACAGGCTGTCTGAAAATTTATGACCAGGAAAAGGCAGATGAGCTAAATAGGTTATTTTCTTCGGTATACACAAGGGAGGTACCAGTGGTTGGGACACTGCAACATAATGGGGCTGCACTACCTTTGCAAATAATTGGTTAACACAGGAAGTAATCCAAAAGAGGTTGGAAAAAATAAATGTTAATAAAGCACCGGGTCCTGATGGAATACATCCAAGGGTACTAATGGAACTGGGTTCTGTAATAGCCAAACCATTATATTTAATTTTTCAAGATTCACTCAACACAGGGTCTCTACCAGATGACTGGGGGAAAGCTGATGTGATACCTATATTCAAAAAGGGAGCAAGAGCAAATCCGGGGAATTATAGACCAGTGAGCCTCACTTCTGTAGTGGGGAAGCTTTTAGAAGGGTTAATAGGGATAATATACAAGAATATGTCTATTTGAACAGGATTATAAGAAGGAGTCAGCATGGATTTATGAGGGATAGGTAATGTCAAACAAATCTAATTAGTTTCTATGAGGAGGTTAGTAGGAACCTGAATCAAGGCAACTCAGTGGATGTAGTCTTTTTGGATTTTGCAAAGGCTTTTGATACAGTGCCACATGGGAGACTATTGGGCAAACTAAGGGATACAGGAATTGCAGTAAATATCTGCTCATGGATTGAGAGCTGGCTAAAAGACAGGAAGCAAAGGGTTGTTGTAAATGGAACATACTCCGATTGGACTAATGTGGTAAGTGGGGTTCCTCAGGGTTCAGTATTAGGTCCTCTCCTTTTTAACATATTTATTAATGACTTAGAGGTAGGATTGGAGTGTGAGGTCTCCATTTTCGCTGATGACACAAAGTTGTGCAAGGTAAATAAATCAGATAATGATGTGCTTTCCCTCCAAGGGGATTTACATAAAATTGTGGAATGGGCATCTAAATGGCAGATGAGATTTAATACGAATAAATGTAAGGTTATGCATCTGGGAAGGAAAAATAGCCATGCAATTTATAATCTTAATGGAGCAAATCTAGGTGTATCAGATATTGAAAGGGATTTGGGAGTGCTTGTGGACAACCACCTAGGTAACAGTGCTCAAAGCCAAGCAGCAGCTGCAAAGGCAAATAAAATATTAGCATGTATTAAGAAGGGTATAGAAGCCAGGGAAGCAAATATAATTCTGCCACTATACAAATCTCTAGTACGCCCTCATTTGGAATATGGAGTACAATTTTGGGCACCATTTCATAAAAAGGACATTTTAGAGCTGGAAAAGGTACAGAGAAGGGCAACAAAACTAATAAGGGGAATGGAGGGGCTAAGTTATGAAGAAAGACTAACCAAATTAAACTTATTTTCTCTAGAAAAAAGGCGTCTAAGAGGAGATATGATTACCTTATATAAATACATCCAGGGTCAGTATAAAGATTTGTCGGGGGAGCTTTTTGTGCCAAGAGGTTTTCAACTGACAAGAGGACATCCCTTGAGGTTAGAAGTAAAAAGATTCCACCTTAAAGAAAGAAAAGGGTTCTTCACAGTAAGGGTGGTTAATCTGTGGAATTCTCTACCAGAGGAGGTGGTGAGAGCGGATTTGATAGATAACTTTAAAAGGGGACTAGATTTATTTCTAATTAAAAAGGGTATTCAGGGTTATCATGGATAATTAGAGAGACAGTAATGATCCAAATTTTTTACATTTCCCCTTGAGACAATTGGCTAAGTCTCGCTTGTTTTTTTTTTTTTTTTCTATTTGCCTTCCTCTGGACTAATTAATAATAATAATTAAAAAAAAAAGAAAAACATTAAATAATTGATTAATAATTAATTAACAACTAATGAATTAATAGTTAATCCGCATATTGCAGATCAGAGTAGATCTTAAAAGGTTGAACTTGATGGACTGAAAGTCTTTTTTCAACCTTAAATACTATGGGCCTCATTCTATTATCGGCCGTAAATCGGCCGTAAGGCTGCGATTCCTTGCGAGGGTTCAGTTAACTCGCGATTCTATTATACGGCCCCGCAAGGATCTCCTCTTACGGCCGGCCGCATATCTTGGAACCGGCCGTAAACTGTGAAATATAAAAACTCAAAAATAAATTCAAGCCTGCACTGTACAGCTCTGTAAATGCTAGGGATCATATTGGGGGACATGAGGAATAAAAGGAACCCACTCTCAAGCTTGCACATCTGCCCAAACCCGAGTTCAAATTAACTGTTTATTTGCCGGCTGCGGCGGGGGTGTGTCTGAGGTGCTCCAAGCACTCTGGACTTTTTACATGTATATTTTACGGATATTAAAAATGAAATATTTTACGGATTTGAGTACAGGATAATTATGTGCTATTTTTTCTAACACCTAAAATCCCTTTATAGTCTTCTCAAAGTGCAGGATGGCTTTATTTGAGCTATTTTATGTGCTTAATTGGTGCTAGCGAGACCTTTTTCCTGCAAGTAACTGCGGCTCGCTTTTAGCCTTGCAGAGAGGTTTCCCGGAGCAATTGAATTGCAAATCTCTTGCGGCCGTTTTAGATCAAAGGCTTTCCTCCGGCGCGATCGGCCGCAAGAGATAGCAAGGCACCGGCCGCAAGCCTGCCGGAGTCCCCGGCCGTAAGGGAATAGAATAGCAGAATAGCTTGCGGCCGGTCCTTGCGGCCTCGCAGCGGCTGCGGCCGATAATAGAATGAGGCCCTATGTAACTATGTAACCATCCCCACCGTCAAACATGGAGGTGGAAACATTATGCTTTGGGGGTGTTTTTCTGCTAAGGGGACAACTGCAGTGCATCAAAGGGATGATGGACGGGGCCATGTACCGTCAATCTTGGGTGAGAACCTCCTTCCCTCAGCCAGGGCATTGAAAATGGGTCATGGATACCTTAATGACTTGGAGTGGACCTACAAAGAAGAGTGGGACAAAATCCCTCCTGAGATGTGTGCAAACCTGGTGGCCAACTACAAGAAACATCTGACCTCTGTGATTGCCAACAAGTGTTTTGCCACCAAGTACCAAGTCGAAGTGGTCAAATACTTATTTCCCTCATTGACCTGCAAATCAATTTATAACTTTTTTGACATGCTTTTTTCTTTTTCTTTTTTTTTGTCATTCTGTCTCTCACTGTTAAAATACACCTACCAATAACATTATAGACTGATCATTTCTTTGTCAGTGGACAAACGTTCAAAATCAGCGGGGGATCAAATATACAGTTTGGAAAAGAAAGGAGCTAAGCCTAACTGTCATTTGAAAACCAGCAATTGTCAGTGTAAGTTTTCTCACAAATAATCTATGTTTTTGTTTTTTTATTACGTGATAAGTGATAAAGCTATTTACACTGAACTTTACTACTTAAAAGAAATGAAAGTTTGACTACTGTAGTGATTTATTTTGATTTTTTTTTTTACTCAAAGCATTAACTTGTAATGAAAATGTATTGTGTAAAATCTTTTTATTTTAATGAATCCTCTTAAAGCATGTTGTAATAATGCACATAACCATAACAATATTGAAAAATAGCTAGGATAATTTCTCACTGGTTGTCTTGTATTTTTATTTAAAGAAAACCATTGCTCAAGTTTTAGTGCATCTTCACAGAAATGACTATGTGGCTGCTGAGAAATCCGTCCGAGAGAGCTACAGGTGAGTTAATAACTGCAACACTCATCATATCCTAGGTGTCATGGGAACTGAATAACTTTATTTCATACTATGTGTGTGTGTGTATATATATATATATATATATATATATATATATATATATATATAATCTACAAATACTGCACTTTGGCTTCTAACATATTTGTTAAATGTGGTTTCATCCATAAAAGGAATATATCTGAAAAGTTCCATGTGACTAGTGCTTTAAAAAATACTCTGTAAAGTAATTTATAAGAGATTTATATGTGCTTTACTTCATTATCTTCATCTTGAGCTGCAGCAGTTAATTTTCCTGAGAACTGAAGAAGCAATACTGCTGGGTGGGGATTGAGGCGAAGTGGACACTGTAAAAATAATCATTACACAGACCCATTAATCGCACACCCTTCCACTATGCCTGCTATTCAATGCGTGTGCAAAATGTTATTCAGTCATGGCCGACTCTCCGTGACCCATGAACCGCAGCACACCACCCACATCGGTCAGCCACTGCCCCTCTGAGCACCATCAAACTCATGTTCATTGGTTCAATTACCTCATCTATCCATGTCTGCCGTCCCCTTCTTTGTATACCGTCAGTCTTTCCCAGAATCAGAGTTTTCTCTAGAGAATCGTGTATTTTCATGATATGGCCAAAATATTGAGCTTCAGCCTCATGATCAAACCTTCCAGTGACTAGTTTGATTTGTTTTCCTGTAGTATAGATTTATTGGATCTTCTTGCAGTTCAAGCAGTTTTCTTCAACACCACAATTCAAAGGTGTCAATTCTTCAGCACTCCATCTTCTTCTTTATGGTCCAGCTCTCACATCCATATGTTACTACTGGGAATACCATAATTCTAACTATGCAGACCTTTGTTGATAATGTAATATATTTAGTTTTTACTAGCTTGTCCAGACTTGCCATAGCTTTCCTGCCCAGAAGCAAAATTATTTTAATTTCATGGCAGCATTCACCATCTGCAGAATCTTGGATATCAGGAAAACAAAATCTGTCACTGCCTCCACTTTTTCCCTATCTATTTGCCAGGAACTGAGGTTACTGTTTGCTGTTTGTCTTTGTAAGGTTGAGCAGCAGGCCAGGTTTTACAGTCACTTCCTTCACCCTCATCCATAGGTCCTCCTTACTTTCAGCCATCAGAGTAGTGTCCCTTGCTTATGTGAGGTTGGTTGTGCTTTTCCATCAGGTTATTTTGGCAAAGATACTGGAGTGGATTGCCAGTTCCTTCTCCAGTGAGCCACAATTTGTCTAACCTCTCTGCTATGCATGCATCTTAAGTGACCCTACATAGTATAGCTCACTGCTTCATTGAAGTACGGCAAAAACTTTCATTTTAAGTATATTTATACAAAAATAGCTTAGTTTTTTCATCTGGGGCAAAGCTTTTCAGTTAGTGCACTTCTGCAGCGTAAGCTGAATGCAAACTCTAGAACCGTTCAGACTTCCATTTCTGAGGTATTGCTAAGAGCAAAACAACCTCACAGAGAGCTTTTTTATTGAATTACTTTGTAGTGTTTAGTATAAAAATCAATAAAAATTCAATTATATGACCTTGTCTGTGATAGAACAATTTACTAACCCAATGAAGTGCACATGTCGTGATGGTCAAACATCTCTTATGTTACAGTATTATTGGTAAAGGAACAAAAGTCAGCAAAAAATATTTTCAAATATAACTTTTGATTGACGTTCAAAGTGTTGCTCAGAAGTACATTTTATGTTCTATTCTAGAATGGCAAACATTGCTACGTAGCTAAACCCTACTTACAGCGATACGGAATATGTTGGCGCATTACAAATAAATGATTATAATAATACCCCTACAAAATATTATTCCATACATCAGTAGCAAATCCCCTCATACACTGGTAGATGTTGTGCTATGTTCATAGTAGTACTACTCCACAACTGGTTGGTCTGCAGTGAATTACTTATTTACAGCTGTGTAATTATTTGATGTAAGTGTATGCTCAGTATTGTGCATTAGCTGCTTCTCCGGTCTCATCCCATAAATTCTAGTAAGTATATAAGCGGTATTAGCAAGCAGAAATTATAATGCGGCCATGTCTGGACCACACATTGTAAATGTGTGTCAAAGTTTTGTAAATTCATACCTATAGATAAATGTTTTCAGCTCGGCATAATGTTTTTATTCTGCACATTTATTTAAAAAAAATTTTTTTGTTGCAGTTCATTAAGAAAAACTAATTATAAGGTGTCTCAGTCTGTAATGTCAGTGCTTTGGTGCTGGAATATTGTTTTCCTTAAATGGACTGTCATCCCCAAATAAAGTTGTTTTAGGTTGTTATTAAAGAGCATGAAAATTAAAAATTGGCCATTAATTTCTATAGTGTGTCATTTCCAAGACATTTTAATGTTATCTGTACTACATCTTCTTAACAAATGAGAAGCTCACTGATGCTAATTAGCTGCGTTGATGTACTGAGTAGAATCACAGTTTCCTTGTCTATCTCTCCCACAATGTTATTGTGCAGTCAGATCCCCTCACCACCTTACCTTAGCACTTGGGCTTCAAATTGGCTTATTGAGCACCAAAACTATGTTGTGTACATCAGGACTGATTTACTGTAGAGAAGAGTGTCCAGTACAATGTATATACAGTGTTTAATGTTGATATCCGCTTCGGTTGGAGTGATACTGTCTATTTTAAAAATGACTGTTATTATGTGGAGCTCATTGCCGACCTCCCAATGAGCGCTCATCGCGAGGCCCGAAAGTTGTGAGTTTGCCGCTCATTACAGAGTTGCGCTCCTAAAGTAGAGGGGGGTAGGCTCGCAATGAGTGCCGAGGGTACTTTTTTTTTTTTTTTTTTGGCCTGGGGATTGAGCTGGCAGATTTCCTTTAGATTTCTGTAATACCCAGAACAAGGTCTGTGTCCCTTCATTCACGGATTGTTTTATCTACATCCCAGGTGATACTTCCCCCAGCCCAGTGATTTGTCCCTGTAACCCCTGTGTTCTCTTCCAACCCCCAGTGAATTGCCCCAGTAAATTGCATGCACTCACTCACATAGAGGCACATGCACAGAGGCCATGGATGGCTCTTGCAGCTCATTGCAGGATGATAAATCAAGCATAAATGCTCATTTGCCTTAAAGACAAATTAGAATCGGAAGAAGAAGCTGAAATGTTTAATTTCAGTACAATTATAATTTGTCAGAATTTATCAAGGAGAGGGTGAATGTCTAAAGAACAACCGTGTAACCGCTCAAGCATTTTTACTTGAATATTGACTTATGGTCCTTTAAGGACCCAGTGTAAAAGTGACCTATGCTGGCTGCATTCAGCATTGCTGATTGGCTGCATATCTGAGCATGTTCACATGGACTGGGTACACTTTTACAAATCATACCTTGAGAAGCCTAGCTCAATTCTGAGGGTGTAAACATTACCTGCAACAGTTTTTTGGTTTGCATTTGTTCATGCAAACATTTTTGCTAGGTGGGTAGCTATGATACTCCTCTACAGGATGCATTCATAACCCACCTCACTTTAATATGCCTTTAACTTGCTGCTTAGACAGAGCCAAACCAGAAATGTGAGGAGAGGGAGAGGGTGCGCACAGGGGGAGAGGGCGCACACAGGAGAGAGACAGGGTACACCTAGTAAGGGCGCACAAAGAGACAGAACACACAATATTTGACTGGCCATTGAGGCCTTCAATGGGCACAGAAGGGAGATGGTGCAAAGTGACACAGGGGAGGGAGAGGGGGGTAGTGCTTAGTTGTTATATAAAATGTGTAATTTGCCCAGTAATATTTATTCCTTTGACAAAATAGAATTAAGTTTCCCATCTAACCAACTTATTGTTCTATCGAAAAATTAAAGTTGTAATTAACTGTCAACTCGCATGTTACACACATCCCATTTAATCCTTATATCCACTGGGATTCATTATTATTCTAATTACCGTAAGAAAATGATAACTTTTGGTGTATGTTATCAATTAACATATACATTTCGCGTGCAAGAAAAAAATTATTTTGCACATACTACCGTCCTGGTGTTTTTTTATTTTCATTATTAAAGGGACATTGAACACAATGCTTTCAAGCATTTAATAGAGCCTGTTTTAAACATTACAAAAGTTTGTTTTTGTGCATGGAAAAAAAATTAAGTAAAGCCTGTTTAAACTTACATGAAAACTATCAGGAAAATATTAGTCTTTAGATCTGAATAAGCTTTTGTATTTTGAGACATTTATTTGAAAATAGAAAACGCACTATGAAACATTATTTTTGGTTGCATCAGAAAGAGGTTATTTGATATTTTCCATATCCCTTTACTTTAAAATAATACTTACCTTACTATTATATATCATGTGAATAGAATATGAAGCAAAGTGTTGAAATGTATTGCGCCCTGAATAAGATGACATACTTTTAGATAATAAATAACAATTTATTGGCTATTAGTTTGTTTAGTTTTTTTTCTCAACATAACTCAAATATCACAAACTATCATTCTGCATTCAATTTAATAAAAAAATATCCCAATAAAGAGTAGTTTTCTGAAACTGTTTATAGAAGACAGTGAAAGAGTGCATGGTTTAAAGTATAGCTTTCTCCTGATATAGAATACCAGATGTAATTGTTGGAAAAATTTACAGGTTTCTACACCAATTTGATAAATGCAGGCTCGATTTTGAACAGTGCTTGTGGGTTTGGATATATTGAGTTCCAACTGCTAAATGCTAAACTCTTTTGCTATATAACTAAATATATATATATTTACCAAAATAGTAATTTTCCTGGACAGTTGAAATACTGTGTTAGTATGATATATATAAGCATAGCATACTTAAATATGTTCTTTTTTCCCTAGTATACCTGGCTTCAATGGTAGTGAGGACTGCGCTGCACTAGAACAGCTTCTAGAAGGCTATGATCAGCAAGACCAGGATCAAGTGTGTGATGTTTGCAACTCTCCTCTTTTTAAATACATGGATAATGATGTAAGTTCAGAATTTGCAAACTGCATGGTAATTGATTATTTTGGTACTAGTTGGTAATTCACACTTTGAAGCAGATGAACTCGCTTCCTCTCCAATCAAAAATTGTGTGTGTATATGTATGTATATATGTGTATGTATGTATGTGTGTATGTATGTATATATATATATATATATATATATATATATATATATATATAAATATGCCAGAACGTGTATGTGTAGACAGAAATTGTAACTTTTTAGCTCTCTTAAGAAAAGAATCTGAGTGAAGTTCATTCGTAAATACTACCGAGCTATCGCTGCATACACATAAATCTAGCCTCTATTCAAGTGCTCAAAATTTCCCTAATATCCTAAGCCATAAGTACTTGTTCCTGAGTACTTGTCCCTCCCGTAATGATAACCGATCTTTCAGAATTTTACTTGGGAGTCTTTCCGATTGTCGGAAACAAAACAAAAAAAAAGCCTATGGGTATTTTCAACTTGTTGTAAAGGCAGAAAAACACCTATAATAAGCTTGGACCCCCATGGGGCAGATAGGGTGTCACGGGGGTCCTTGAGAACACCTCATGGTATAGAGGTTAATTTTGTGTGCCTGATGGCCCATGAGCATCCCCATGTTCATAGTTTTGAATGCTATGTGGGTCTGTAGGTGCCCTTATAGTATAGGGGTTAATATTAGAAATCATTGGGGTCTATTTGGGACTCTCATGGTTATACTTCAGATTACAATGAGGTCTTTATGAACCCCCATTATAACAGGTCATATTTGGTGCCATGGGGGTACATAAGGACCACTATGGTTATACTTTAGTTGGAGGAAACCCAGTGGATACCCAAGCTAGAGTAGTGTTTTCACATAAGTGGTTGCTGAGGAGACTACTGATATTCAGACTCTGAGTCTCCTGAGAGCTCATGTTGGAGCTAGAGAGCTCCAGGCAAACCCTCCCATGTGTGAGTCAGTAAGTTTTACTGGATTCTCTCTTGCGGGAGCCATAGCATTAGCTCAACAAATTAACTTTTCCAAACTTCCAAAGCTGCAAGTTCTTACAGGAGTCATGGAATGGAGGCCATAGACAATTGTTTGTAATACATACAGTATTATACAGCACTGCCCTAGGCCTGAGCCTTGTTGCCCTAGGCAAACCCACACCATTGCTTTAAAGACTACATAATGTAGTGTATTTATACATTTGTAAAGGATACTGCAGCTTCTTGTTCTACTGGCTGACAAAAGTATATCACATGCACTGTACAATTACTACTACCAGTGCTACTTTATAATAATAATCTGTAATAAAATATCAATGCAATGTAACATTTTTTAAGTTGACCTGAAATGCCAGTTCATTATAAAACATATAATTTAATCATGGTAAGTTGATAATGTCTCCAATTTTTACTTTTAGATTAATTTGTAAGCGTACAAATATTAAAACTTCATATTATATATGTTGTGGTCTTCTGGGTGTATACAACTGTAAATTTATATTTTACGTTTTTTTTTTTTATTTCTTGTTTTCAGTATGCTAAACTAGCTTTAAGTTTGGCAGTACCTGGAGGTGGAAACAAAAAGAAGCCAGCTGCAACCCCACAGGATGCTGGAACGGCTCAAGGAGCTGCCGCAGTTGAAGATGATGATGAATATTCAGGAGGGCTGTGCTAATCTCACCTGTCTACCATTAAATGCAAGTGTATTTATCTGGCATCGGGCCCACGACATATAGCGAGGATACAGATACGATTTGAGGATGAAGTTGCTTCACATTTTAACATTGTTGTGAAAAATATTTTCACATTTTCCACATTGTATCTATTGTAAGAGCTGCCTGAAGCCAATATGTTACTCAGAGCAAAGTGTATGTATCACTATTATGCCCCAACATAGCAAATTGTGTATAGCAATTGTATGTAGAAAAATAGTATAATTATGGCATGAGTTTGTTTAGTCACCTAAACTTGATTTTGTGTTGTAATGTTATTGATTTATTTTCTGTATTTGTACAAATATGTATTTTTTTTTGTCCTTCTATAAAAGTAATTTAATATTAAATATTTAAATTTAAAGCTGTATCTGATTGCATATAATTTTTGGTATGTTTTTGTATATGTGTGTGTACAATTTAACCAGTACATACATACATATGTTTATTATATGATTGGCTTTATTATATTGCCGTGTTTTAAAGGTGGTATTAACAGATTGTGTAATGATCGAGAGTTGGCCAATTTCAGTCATATAGATCAGGTTTCAGTGTCAACATCATCACTGTCTTAATAAAATGCTATCCGCTTTATGATAAAAACCGCATGTTGCCAATAACTACTACAGATATTAAACTTGGTTTGTAGCTTTGTGTATGAATTATGCAGGTTCATCTGACCACACTCACATTTTGCATACCAGGTCACATCAGAATATGTATTTAATAACCACGTTATAATACTGGTGTCATATGACAAATACATTTATATATGCAAAAATATAGTGCATTCAGTTTACAGTAACCATTGCTTTGACAGCTAATAATAAAGTAATCTTGTTTATATCTTCAATGCAGTGATGGAGATTGTGATTTTACATATCCTGTATAACGTGTATCGGTTCTACAAGATGTTTTAAAAATGTTTTTATTATATTTTAATTAATAAGAACTACTAGTCATTGACAATGTCAGATTTTAGCTGGCTAGCTTGAATGAAGAATATGTTAAGAATAGAAATTATGGTTCTTAGATGTTCAGACATTTATACGGCTTAAACCATTTTTGATTCAATTGGTTAATCTGTACTTGCTTAAAATACGCATAGTTTGCCAGAAAATGATATATTGTTATTTCTGCTAATCACAAGGTTAGGAAGTTATTTGCACTAATTGCTGCTATAATTTATTTTAATCACACATTACTGTGTTTCTTGGGGGAAAAAACACAGTTTTATTAATCAAATAAAGAGACAGATAAAACCCATAATTACAATTTTCTGTTTTGATATATATATATATTACTTTGTGGAAGTCACCATTTTTATATAATATTATATATATATATATCAATCTTTTAGGCTAGTGCAATCCTTACAACTAATGGATATCTCACCAATCTACATGGTGAGAAATCAACTCAGACTAGGCATTGGCTGCACCCAATGAAGAATAATTGCTTATCACAGTTAGTTGATTTCTTTCACTTTCTTAAAACACTGTGTTCATTGAGTATCACTCTTGAATAGATCCTACTGTAAATATGGGATGACAGTCATCATTGAAAATGTAAACGGAAGCAAATAAAGTTAGTAAAAGCTTTATAGAAACCTAGATTTTAATGACCAGTAAGAAAATGGACTATGATTGCAATAGGCTATTAAGGGAGTTTAACTCAACCACATTGGACGCCTATTTTTTGTATCTGCTACCCTTACATCAAGCTTACTAAACAACCATGATTTCTCCTTTTATGTAGCAAATTTGGGGTAGTGCAATCAGTCTTTTAAATCCACCAGATGTTCTGGTGCTCCTAGTAATTTTAAGGATGGAATAACTATTGTTTTAACTTCTATGTTGGTGGCCACCTTATCATTGTCCTGGAATGCATTCCTTTATTATACATTTTGGTCTCTTATTAAAAGACAAAACCTTACATTTCGCAATGGTGTATGTGATGGTTATTTCTCTGAATGCTCATCATGGTTGCAGATAGTGATGTCGCGAACATCAAATTTTTTTTTTTTCGATAGTGATGTTCGCGAACCGCGGACGCAAATTTCATCAAATGTTCGCGAACATCGGCGAACCGCCATAGATTTCAATGGGCAGGCGAATTTCAAAACCCACAGGGACTCTTTCTGGCCATAATAGTGATGGGAAAGTTGTTTCAAGGGGACTAACACCTGGACTGTGGCATGCCGGAGGGGGATCCATGGCAAAACTCCCACGGAAAATTACATAGTTGATGCAGAGTCTGGTTTTAAGCCATAAAGGGCATAAATCTCCTAACATTCCTAAATTGTTTGGAATAACATGCTTTAAAACATCAGGTATGATGTTGTATCGATCAGGTAGTGTAAGGGTTAAACCCGCTTCACAGTAACAGACCAATCTCCCCGTTTAATGCACCGCAAACAGTCCCTTTGCACAACCGCAAACTCCCCATTTGCACAAGGTTGGATACCAAGCTAGCCATGTCCCGTTCCTTGTTCTCACTGATGTCATTGAAGGTCTCTTCCTCCACCCAGCCACCAAGGGTCCCCGAAAGGTGACAACAAGCCCCCTGGGACGCCTGCTCTGTTTGGTCTTCCACCTCCTCAAAGCCACCTTCCTCCTCTGACTCCTCTTCTTCAGACTCCTCTCTCTGCATTGCCCCTGTCTGCGTTATTATAAGGTGTGTACTGTTAAGTAGTACTATTCCTATCGGTTTAATCCCTGTTACATCACCTATCAGGGGACGTGTATATGGCATGGATTTTTGGAACAGGGAGATGGAAAAAGATGTTTGGTCGGACCTCCTACTTCGAATTTGGGGCACTGCGCGTGCAATCTAAGGTGCCACCAGATAGGAGTGGTGTGTTCAGTTGTACTATTCATTCATATCAGTTTAATACCTGTTACGTCACCTATCTTTCCTCCCAATAGCACATTCTATATGTCATCAACCGGCCTGGCTGTATTTAGAGAACCACACTTTAAGGCCCTTAACATGGGACAAGGTGGCTTGGCTATCAGAATTGCCTCAGAGCCTTAAAAACTCGCCAAACCCCCTAATCAGACACTCACTATCATACTGGAAATGGGCCAAGAAACACACGGGTTTGTTCCCTGGATCCACCCAAATGACCCCAATTCTTGACCACCCTCAGGCCCCGAAACACATGAGCACAACATCACAACACTGGTGGAGGTCAAGGAAGCTCGATAGACTGGGAGACTGGTTAGTAAAGGGCCAGATGCTCACCTATGAGGAACTGAGGGACAAGCATGAGCTACCGCTGTCAGAACATTACAATTACTGTAGGCTGAGGCATTTCACACACTCCATAACCCAAAAACAGGGGACACCGGTCTTAAATTGGTTCTCCAAAATTTGTAAAGATAAACTTCTATCAAGGGGGATCATTGGGTCGCTTTACAAATATAAAACATTTGTTACTGGTTGAAGCGACACTGGGGGAAGGACCGGAGTGGGGGAGCCCTGGAGACCCTTCAGAAGCAACCGGCGGCAAAATCATCCCAGGAAAGGAGAGGTGGCTTACTGAAGCCTGCCCTAGGGTAACCCAAGGGTGATTGCCCAGGTTAGATATTGTAAATAATAAGCTAATACTGCTTGAGGGATGATAGCTAATAGGACCTTGGGTTTTTACTGCAGATATACTCTTTACTATTGTCTGTTTTACCATGTTTTAGGTATCTTTTAAATTGCAATCACAGTAAAAAATAAGAAAAATTATTAACCTAAAAAGTAAAAATAAGAAGGAATAGCCAGCTAACTTTCACAAAATGTCTTTATTGTAAATATTTATTTTTGCACAACTGTTATGCAAGACTGTTCAAAAATGCTTTCTTTTTCATTACATGCTGTACGCTTTCTGACAATAAAAGAATTTAAATGCAAAAATTAGGTATTGTTGCAGCGACCAGAAAAATTGATGTTAGTTTGCCAGGCAGAAAGTGCCCTAAAACATTACGTCTTGAACCCTAGTTGGTGGCGGATAAGTCACGCAAGTCATCTTAATAAAGGTGAGGTAATCTAGACTTTTTTGACCTAGGCGATTTCTCTTATCAGTGGCAAAACCGCCTGCTGCACTGAAGGTCCTTTCTGACAGGACACTTGAAGCGAGGCAGGACAGAAGTTCTATGGCAAATTGGGATAGCTCAGGCCACAGGGCAAGGGTGCACACCCAGTAGTCAAGGGGTTCATCGCTCCTCATAGTGTCGATATCTGTAGTTATGGCGAGGTAGTCTGTTACCTGACGGTCGAGTTGTTCTCTGAGGGTGAACCCCGAAGGGCTGTGGCGATGCATAGGACTTAAAAAGCTCTGCATGTCCTCCATCAACAACACGTCTGTAAAGCGTCCTCTCCTAGCCGGCATGGTCGTGGGAGGAGGAGGATTATGTTCACCTCTTCCACTGTTAGATTGCCGTTGTGCTGTGACATCACCCTTAAACGCTGTGTAAAGCATACTTTTTAATTTATTTTGGTCATCCTTTCCGACTTGTGGTAATTCGGTAACATTTCAGGCACTTTCTGCTTATACCGGGGGTCTAGTAGCGTGGACACCCAGTACAGGTCGTTCTCCTTCATCCTTTTTATACGAGGGTCCCTTAACAGGCACGACAGCATGAAAGACCCCATTTGCACAAGGTTGGATGCCGAGCTAGTCATGTCCCGTTCCTCGTCCTCAGTGATCTCACTGAAGGTATGTTCTTCCCCCCAGCCACATACAACACCACGGGTACCAGATAGGTGACAACGAGCACCCTGGGATGCCTGTTGTGGTTGGTCTTCCTCCTCCTCCTCAAAGCCACATTCCTCCCCTGACTCCTCTTCCTCACAATCCTCTTGCAGCGTTGCCGCAGGCCCAGCAAGCAATGCTGATAAGGTTGTTTCTGGTGGTGATGGTGACCACAACTCTTCCTCTTCCTCTTCATGCTCATCTACGGCCTGATCCAGCACTCTTCGCAGGGCACGCTCCAGGAAGAAAACAAATGGTATGATGTCGCTGATGGTGCCCTGGGTGTGACTGACCAGGTTTGTCACCTCCTCAAAAGGACGCATAAGCCTACAGGCATTGCGCATGAGCGTCCAGTAACGTGGCAAAAAAATCCCCAGCTCCGCAGAGGCTGTCCTAGCACTCCGGTCATACAAATACTCGTTAACAGCCTTTTCTTGTTGGAGCAGGCGGTCGAACATTAGGAGTGTTGAATTCCAACGTGTCGGGCTGTCTAAAATCAAGCGCCTTGCTGGCATGTTGTTTCGCCGCTGGATATCTGTAAAGTGAGCCATGGCCGTGTAGGAACGCCTGAAATGGGCACACACCTTCCTGGCCTGCTTCAGGACGTCCTGTAAGCCTGGGTGCTTATGCACAAAGCATTGTACAATCAAATTACACACATGTGCCATGCACGGCACATGTGTCAACTTGCCCAAATTCAATGCCGCCAACAACTTTCTTCCGTTGTCACAAACCACTTTGCTGTTCTCCAGTTGGTGCGGAGTCAGCCACTGATCCACCGGTGCGTTCAGGGCGGACAGGAGTGCTGGTCCGGTGTGACTCTCTGCTTTCAGAGAAGTCAACCCCAAGACGGCGTGACACTGCCGTATCCGGGATGTGGAATAGTACCTGTGGAGCTGGGGGGGGTGCCGTTGATGTGGAGGAGGACATAGCAGCAGCAGAAGAGGACTCAGCCGAGGAAGTTATGGAAGAGGATGGAGTAGGAGGAGTAGAGGAGGTGGCAGCAGGCCTGCCTGCAAGTTGTGGCGGTGTCACCAACTCCTCTGCAGAGCCACGTATTCCAATTGTGGCAGCAGTCACCAGGTTTACCCAATGCGCAGTGTAGGTGATATACCTGCCCTGACCATGCTTTGCAGACCAGGTATCCATGGTCAGATGGACCTTGCCCCAACACTGTGTGCCAGAGATGCCATTACTTCCTTTTGCCCAATCGAGTACAGGTTGGGGATTGCCTTTTGTGCAAAAAAATTTCGGCCGGGTACCTTCCACTGCGGTGTCCCAATAGCTACAAATTTTTTGAACGCCTCAGACTCCACCAGCTTGTATGGTAAAAGCTGGCGGGCTAAGAGTTCAGACAAGCCAGCTGTCAATTGCCAGGCAAGGGGGTGACTTTGTGACATTGGCTTCGTACGCTCAAACATGTTTTTGACAGACACACCTGACTGTGGGCAGATGAGCAGGGACTGCTCGGGGCGAGACACGGAGTGGCAGATGGTTGAGAGGGGGCAAGCAGGGCAGCAGTGGTTGACGTGGCTGAAGATGCTGGACCAGGAGGAGGATGGCGGCTTTGACTTTGTGTGCTGCTTGTACTCATGTGTTGATCCCATAGGCGTTTGTGATGTGACATCATGTGCCTTCGCAAATAAGTTGTACCTAGGTGGGTGTTGGACTTCCCACGACTCAGTTTCTTTTCGCACAGGTTGCAAATGGCATCGCAGATGTTGCAGGCAGACACACCAGAAAAATTGCCACACTGCTGAGCTCTGCAATGACAGCATTCTGGTGGTGGCAACAGCATGCGTTGACTGGCGTGCTGTCTGGCAGACCCCGGCTGCCGATGCATGCTGTCTGACTGTGCCACTAGCTACTTGCGATGACCTCCCCCTGCTTCCAACTCGTCTCCTCCTCCTCTCTGTCTCCCCATCTGAACTTTCCTCCTGTTCTTCTCTTATAGCGGGCACCCACATGACATCCACGGATGCATCGTCATCATCAACCGATTCACTTGTATCTGACAACTCAACAAAGGAAGCAGCACCGTCATCATCATCAGATCGTACGTCCATGTGTGTTATGCTGCCCGACTGGGACATATCCCTGTTATCTACATCCTCTGGCACTCATGTTTGCGCATCACTCATTTCTTCCAACGGATGTGTAAATAACTGTGCTGACGGATCAAGTGAAGCGGCTGTGGTGCTAGTGTTGGTGGTGGCGGCAGGCGGGCGAGTGGTAACTGGAGAGGTGCCCAAAGTTAAGCTGGTTCCGAGCGGAAGCTGTAGAAGATTGGGTGTCCTGTGTTAGCCAGTCAACCATGTCCTCAGAACTTTTCAAGTTCAGGGTACGTTGCCTCTGAAAACTGGGCATTATTCTAGGGCCAAAGGGAATCACAGCACCACGACTACGACGGCACCTGCGGGGTGGCCTGCTTCTGCCTGTCATTTTTTTTTCGATTAGTGGTACTATGCGTGCAAGCTACTGTGACACCAGATATGAGTGTCACTGTGCACTGGCAAAAGTTGGCAGAGTAGGCGCTGTAGGCCTCACACACACGCCTGTAGGCAGGCAACTGATATTCAATCGATTACAGAAAAAAAAGGGTTCTTTTATTTCACTGTACACTAGGTTGCACCAGATATGAGTGTCACTGTGCACTGGCAAAAGTTGGCAGAGTAGATGCAATAGGCCTCACACACACGCCTGTAGGCAGGCAACTGATATTCAATCAATTACAGTAAAAAAAAGGGTTCTTTTATTTCACTGTACACTAGATTGCACCAGATATGAGTGTCCCTGTGCACTGGCAAAAGTTGGCAGAGTAGATGCAATAGGCCTCACACACACGCTTGTAGGCAGGCAACTGATATTCAATCGATTACAGTCAAAAAAGGGTTCTTGAATGTCACTGTACACTAGGTTGCACCAGATATGAGTGTCACTGTGCACTGGCAAAAGTTGACAGAGTAGATGCAATAGGCCTCACACACACGCCTGTAGGCAGGCAACTGATATTCAATCAATTACAGTCAAAAAAGGGTTCCTAAATGTCACTGTACACTAGGTTGCACCAGATATGAGTGTCACTGTTCACTGGCAAAAGTTGGCGGAGTAGATGCAATAGGCCTCACACACACGCCTGTAGGCAGGCAACTGATATTCAATCAATTACAGTCAAAAAAGGGCTCTTAAATGTAACTGTACACTAGGTTGCACCAGATATGAGTGTCACTGTGCACTGGCAAAAGTTGGCAGAGTAGATGCAATAGGCCTCACACACACGCTAGCAGGCAGGCATATGCAATTAGATTACACAGAAAAAAATAAGAAAACAAAATAAATGATGTTCTAGCCCTAAAAAGGGCTTTTTGGGTTGCTGTCCTTGCAGCAGATATCAGATGAGTCCTTCAGGTGTGTAGTGAAAGCTAAATACACAGCCTGGCTATCTATTTCCCTATTAAATCAGCAGCAGCTAGAATATATGTCCTCTCTCAACGAATGTAGCTTCAGAATGATTCTAAAATGGAGGCTGTCCTTCAGATGGAAGGCCCTGGAAGGGAGTGTATGCTGCTGATTGGCTGGAATGTGTCTGCTGACTAAGGTGCAGGGTCAAAGTTTCCTCAAATATAAAGAATAGGGGGTGGACCGAAAAGCGCATGTGTTCGCCGTTCGTTGCGAACGCGAACATGCGAAAATCGCCGCGCATAGTTCTCCGGCGAACTGTTCGGGACATCACTAGTTGCAGATTATATACCAATAATATTTGTTGCTCTCACTTCAAGGATACCAAAATTAATGTACATTTATTGTTAAAGAGAGTCTGAGTTTTGGCCTTTCAAAATTGTCAGACATTGAACTTGGATCTGAAAAATGATATAAATAAATAAATAAATAAAGCACTGCATCAGGGTCACTACAATGCACCTGTGACATAAATTGAAGCTGAAGTAGCAGAACATGTGCCCCTCAGATTCAGAACAGCTCCTATTGATTATTCTCTATTCTATTATAGTGTCTCGCATTGAGGTTTCTGCACATAACAAGTGTAGAAGTGTGGATCAATCACCCGCACTTAAAAATATTTCAAACATTAATTGACTTTGTCCTCAAAAGAAACTAGCCCTTTAACTGTATTATTTCCTAAGAACTTTCTTGTTTTAAAACTATAACCCCTGACATGTCTTATTTATATCATGCTATTTTGAAGAACTTGATTTCAAAATGGACAAACTGTTTTAGAAAGTTTAAAATTAAATAATTACACTTTTTAATTATATCTATTGTATACAATTTTCCTTTTATAATGGTGGACATTTTGTCTTTGTAAAATGATTATTTAGGAGCGAGAGGATATAAGGATTCAGATAAGGTCTGTTTTCACTTTAAATCAGTGGTAATGGGATAATCGTTGCATTCAAGCTACGCATGTGATGGTATTACCAAACTGAGGTGGTGTGCTTGGGCTAGCCAATACATATTTGAGACCACATTGATTTAAGTAAAATCAGTGAATCTTGTCCTCCTGATCTAGAAATGAACAAAATGCTTGGACAACAGCAAACTATAGTTCCCTAAAAGAGTCCAAACAAATGTAAAATTTCAAAGAATGTGTTGTAATTTAAATGGTAGCCACTAGATGGAGGTGTAAGTATTTTAGATTTATTGTGAAAAATATAAGTTTTCATGAACTTACAGTAAGGTAAAGCAAACAAGGGAGGCTTGTGTGTAGTACAAAGTATATTCACTTTCAAACATATAGTCAATATTATTTCCCACAAATTGCATACCACTCCATCTGGCCTCATTAAACACATCCTGTCACCATCACTTGCTCTTTTTTTGTATTCTGACTTCCCCTGTATGGTACCCTCTGTTTGGCACATTAAGTAAAAAGAAGTGTTGGCATTACAAACCACTGACACAAAATGCTTGAGAACAATAGATAATATTTGTAGTGTGAAACGGCAAAGTAATGCAACTTATTATTTTTCTTACTGTCCAAAACTGTATCTTCTTTTAAAAATTGTAGGGGTAACAGGCAACGTGTACGGCCAAAGACATTTTGGTCAACTGTTAAAAAGAACTGTGTGCTGTATAATTCCATAGTATGTGTGGTACCAGATAGACCAAGATATTATGTATCAAATCTTAGAATGTAAAAAAGCCGCACATGATGCAACCTTATTTCACTGTATGCCTCAGCATATACATAGACATTCATAGTAGATGGCACCAATAAATCATAAAATGAAGCCAAATATTATGGCACTGTCACACACTGTTAACCCCAAAGTAATGTACAGCATTACTTAAAATGTTATTTAAAACAATTATTAAGGACTAATTAGCTAACCACATGAAATACATTTTTGCCTGAATGTTCTTATTCATTGTATACTAATGATCTGTAGATATCCGTCTGATAGCCTATCCCAAAACTATGCTAAAATGTGAAAAAGAATATTGAAGTGTAAACATCCCTAATTTTGCAAAGAATTCTGGGAACAAAAAAAACATTATAACGTTGCCACAAAAATAACACAATCGCTCACAAAATGTTAACTCCCTTTCTTAAAGCATCATCTTTGAATGTAATACAAACGACAAATAACATCCATGGGAGTAAACTAAAGAATAATGAATGCCAACAACAAGGTAATCTCTACAAGGTCTTCAGACTGCAGGCAGATCAAAATCTGTTCTCTAGAAAAAGGTGTGTTTATGTTATTCCTGTTTAATAGAATGCTTGTTTTACCTATCCATAGACGTTTCAGCATATTGATCCTAGAATTAAATTTGCTTGACTGAATAATATATATATACTAGAGAATTGCCCGTCAAAAAATAACGGCAATGAAATTGTAAGTGAGCTAAGGGTGTTTGGTGTATATAATGTGGCTGATGTAGCGTCGTTCGTTTTCTATGTCGTGCGAGTTTTTCGTAATATTAGTTTTCTATGTCGTGCGAGTTTTTCGGAATATCCGTAGCTGTTTGGTGGGCTTTTTCGGAATATCCGTAGCTGTTTGGTGGTGTTTTGTGTGTTTATGGTAGTGTTTTGCGTGTTTAGGGACCTTTAGCCTCGTTTTTGTTTTGTTCGGCGGCCATTTTTTCTCTTGCTTAGGTGATTTTCGGATCTCTAAACTCCGAAATTTGTGGTTAATTGGAGGTGTAACTTCACTTGCAGAGGTCCTGGGTGCCCCCCCTTGCTGTGAGTAACCTTTTGATGTGTTTGTTGTTTGTATTTGTTGTGTTTGTAATGTTTTTGGGGTTGCGCGGGTTGCGTCCTTGTTTTCTAATCTCGTAGGTGTTTTTTGGCAAATACGTAGGTGTTTGGTGGTGTTTTGCGTCTTTAGACTGCTGTAGCCTCGTTTTTTTGGCGCCATTTTTTCTCTCGCTTAGAGAATTTTTTAAAGTCTAAACTCTTTTAATTTGAGTTAAATTGAGGTGTAACTTTAGTTTTCAAGGTCTGGGATGCTCCCTCTTCCTGTAAGTAAGCTTTTTATGTATTTGTTGTGTGTATTTGTTGTATTTTTCATGTGCGCGTGTTGCACCCGTTTTTTGCGAGGTCGTAACGTGTCTCGTATTTTGTTTGCGTTACGACGTAAATTTTGCGAGGGTCGCAGTTGCTGGCAAGGAGCGCCTTCGGCATTACTTAAAAATGTATTTAAAACAATTATTATTATAAACTAATTAGCTAACAACATTTTATTCTCATTCTCGGCGCTCCTTGCCAGCAACTGCGACCCTCGATTCGCGAGGGCCGCAGGCTCGCTACGTGAGCCCGCAAGCATTGGCAACAACTCGTATGCTCACAACTATATATGTGATATATATATATATTTATATATATAATGTGTATATATATATATATATATATATATATATATATATATACACAGTGCCTTGCTAAAGTATTCACCCCCCTTGGCATTTATTTTGTTTTGTTGCCTCACAACCTGGAATTAACATGGATTGTTTGAGGATTTGCATCATTTAATTTACAGAACATGCCCACAAATTTGAAGATGTTTTTTTTTTTATTGTGAAGCAAAAAACAAATAGGGCAAAATAACAGAAAAAGCCAATGTGCATAACTATTCACCCCCCTAAAGTCAATACTTTGTAGAGCCACCTTTTGCGGCAATCACAGCTCCAAGTTGCCTTGGATAAGTCTCTATGAGCTTGCTACATCTTACCACTGGGATTTTTGCCCATTCCTCCTTGCAAGACTGCTCCAGCTCCTTCAAGTTGGATGGTTTGCGCTTGTGAACAGCAATCTTTAAGTCTGACCACAGATTTTCTATTGGATTGAGGTCTTGCCTTTGACTAGGCCATTCCAACACATTTACATGTTTCCCCTTAAACCACTCAAGTGTTGCTTTAGCAGTGTGTTTGGGGTCATTGTACTTGCTGGCTAGTGAATCTCCGTCCTAGCCTCAAATCACGCACAGAGTGGTACAGGTTTTGCTCAAGAATATACCTGTATTTAGCACCATCCATCTTTCCCTCAACTCTGACCAGTTTCCCAGTCCCGGCTGCTGAAAAATGTTGATGGTGTTCTTTGGGTGATGTGATGTGTTGGGTTTGCGCCAGACATAGCGTTTTCTCTGATGGCTGAAAAATTTAATTTTACTCTCATCAGACCAGAGCACCTTCTTCCATACATTTTGGGAGTCTCCCACATGTCTTTTCGCAGACTCAAAACGTGCCATTTTGTTTTTTACTGAAAGTAATGGCTTTCTTCTGGCCACTCTGCCATAAAGCCCAACTCTATGGAGCGTACGGCTTATTGTCATCCTATGTACAAATACTCCAGTCTCTGCTGTGGAACTTTGCAGGTCCTCCAGGGTTACCTTAGGTCTCTTTGCTGCCTCTCTGATTAATGCCCTCTTTCCCTGGTCCGTGAGTTTTGGTGGGCGGCCGTCTCTTGGCAGGTTTGCTGTTGTGCCATGTTCTTTCCATTTGGTTATGATAGGTTTGATGGTGCTCCTGGGGATCATCAAAGATTTTGATATTTTTTTATAACCTAACCCTGACTTGTACTTCTCAACAACATTGTCCCTTACTTGTTTGGAGAGTTCCTTGGTCTTCATGGCAGTGTTTGGTTAGTGGTGCCTCTTGCTTAGTTGTTGCAGCTTCTGGGGCCTTTCAAAAAAGGTGTGTATATGTAATAACAGATCATGTGACACTTCGATTGCACACAGGTGGACATCATTTCACTAATTATGTGACTTCTGAAGGTAATTGGTTGCACCAGAGCTTTTTATGGGCTTCATAACAAAAGGGGTGAATACATACGCACATGCCAATTTTCTGTTTTCTATTTCTAAAAAATAATTTTATGTATATATGTTTCTCATTTCACTTCACCAACTTAGACTATTGTGTTCTAATCCATCACATAAGATTCAGATTAACAAATCATTGAACTTAAGGCTGTAATGTAACAAAATAGGTAAAAAATCAATACTTTTGCAAGGCACTGTATATATATATATATATATATATATATATATATATCACATATAATAGTTGTCAAACTGCGATTTTTCATCACGCTTGTGAGCCGTTGAAGCTTTCTGAGCTCGCAGGACAAAGGCAATGAGAGCCGAAGGCGCTCATTGCCCTGCAAGCCTTGTGAAGCAAGGAGAGCAGTTGAGGCTTTGAAGCACATAGGACTTATGCGGAAATGAGCGCTGAAGGCGCTCCTGCGAGCCTCGCGAAATGAGGCAAGCAGTTGAGGCACGCGGGACTTAGATAAAAAAAATCTGACCTTGGAATCTCAGAAGGAAAAAAATCTGACCTTGGAAAAATAAGAAGTTAACATCCGAACCGCGGAAATCGAAAAACAATAAAAAATAAATTAAATCCACTCACACACAGTACAGGGGGAGAGCCAGGATGCTTGGGGGTGAGGTTGCAAGAGATTTTGAGCCTTATTTGCTGTGTTTCAACAGTCGAAAATCGGCTAATTGACTAAACAAAATGGCGGACGAAAAACGAAAACAAATCTGAAACTGGATGAAAACGAGGCTGAGCAAAGCCAGGCATGCAGGACTTAGAAAATACACGACGGCAAAGACGCTAACACTTACTACAACAACAACAGGCACGTGGGACTTTGAAAATAAAACAAAGACCAGTCAGCGCGCGCCACACAAACATTCAGCACACATACAGAGGGGAAAGACACAGGGAAGGCACAGGGGGACATGCTGGAAAGAGACACAGGGCATTCCCAAGCACAAAACTTGCAGGTTAATGAACCCTGTAATGAGTGGCCAGTACAGTAGGCGGGAGGAAAGGTTCGCAATGAGCACCAAATGTGCTCAGAGAAGCAAAAGCCTCACATTGGGTTGCAAACATCATTGCCTGGCTTACAATTTTATTGCCGTCATTTTTGACGGGCATATCAAAGTTTCTTGGATTAACACATTTCTGCAATCCTTAGGCAAAAAACAGCCTATATGTATGCAACACATCTCATAAAACATTTTATTTTTATTATTTTCTAAAAATCCCTCTAATGATTAGGTTAACACCTGCAGGGGGTGTCTACAAAGGCATCTGATCCCCCCCCCCCCCCCCCCCCCAATCAGCCTGCAACATCAGGGGATCAATGTTCATCCACTATTTACCCGCTGTTGCTTGCTCAGCCAATCTCCTTGCAGTTTCCTTTCTGTATGTCACAAGCAATACATAGCACATATCAGTGATACACTACATATCCCAGGCAGCTTTACAGCACAAAGAGGAAACCCAGAGTTAATTCAAAAGCTTCAGCTAACCTGATTGGCCAAAACAAATGCTTTTAAATTTGATGCTAATTGAGCCAGAGTTTGGAGGGTGTTACCCTAATTTGCAGCTGTCAGAAATTACAAGACATTTTACCAACTTCAATGTAAGTGTTTAAATGTTTATTTTGGGATTTTTTCATGTAAATTTTTTTTTGCATATACTACTAATTCTCCTCTATCAGATGCTTTCATAATCAAGCAAACTATGCCTTTAAGAAACAATTTAGAAAATAAGCCAAGACCATAACATTCACCGTAAGTAAAAAATATTTTTGAAGTAGAACAGTTTTTGAATAAAATAACCATGAAGTAGAACAAGCTTTATGTGATACAGTGGATATAAAAATCCTACACACTCCTGTTAAAATGTCAGGTTTCTGTGCTGTAAAAAAAATGAGACAAAGATAAATAATTTCAGAAGTTTTTCCACTTTTAATGTGACCTATAAACTGTACAACTCAATTGAAAAAAAAACTGAAATCTTTTAGGTGGAGGGAAGAAAAAAATAATAATAATGTGGTTGGATAAGTCTGCACACCCTCTTATAACTGGGGATGTTGCTGTGTTCAGAATTAAGCAATCACATTCCAAATCATGTTAAATAGGAGTCAGTGTACACCTGCCATCATTTAAAGTGCCTCTGATTAACCCCAAATAATGTTTAGCTGCTCTAGTTGGTCTTTCCTGAAATGTTCTTAGTCGCATCCCACAGCAAAAGCCATGGTCCACAGAGAGCTTCCAAAGCATCAGAGGGATCTCATTGTTAAAAGGTATCAGTCAGTAGAAGGGTACAATATAATTTCCAAGGTATTAGATATACCATGGAACACAGTGAAGACAGTCATCATCAAGTGGAGAAAACATGGCACAGCAGTGACATTACCAAGAACTGGAGCTCCCTCCAAAATTGATGAAAAGACGAGAAGAAAACTGGTCTGGGAGTCTACCAAGAGGCATACAGCAACATTAAAGGAGCTGCATGAATATCTGGCAAGTACTGGCTGTGTGGTACATGTGACAACAATCTCCCGTATTCTTCATATGTCTGGGCTATGGGGTAGAGTGGCAAGACGAAAGCCTTTTCTTACGAAGAAAAACATCCAAGCCAGGCTACATTTTGCAAAAACACATCTGAAGTCTCCCAAAAGCATGTGGGAAAAGGTGTTATGGTCTGATGAAACTAAGGTTGAACTTTTTGACCATAATTCCAAAAGATATGTTTGTCGTAAAAACAACACTGCACATAACCAAAAGAACACCATACCCACAGTGAAGCATGGTGGTGGCAGCATCATGCTTTGGGGCTGTTTTTCTTCAGCTGGAACTGGGGCCTTAGTTAAGATAGAGAGAATTATGAACAGTTCCAAATACCAGTCAATATTGGCACAAAACCTTCAGGCTTCTGCTAGAAAGCTGAACATGAAGAGGAACTTCATCTTTCAGCATGACAACGACCCAAAGCATACATCCAAATCAACAAAGGAATGGCTTCACCAGAAGAAGATTAAAGTTTTGGAATGGCCCAGCCAGAGCCCAGACCTGAATCCAATTGAAAATCTGTGGAGTGTTCTGAAGAGGGCTGTGCACAGGAGATGATTTATCTTTGTCTCTTTTTTTTACAGCACAGAAACCCTACATTTTTATATCCACTGTATAGTATTCATGAATGCAGTTCTACATCATCAAACAACATTGAAAACCGAGTGGAAAAAATATTTACTTTTTAAAATTGGTGCATATTTTACAGTTTTATGAGAGTTTATATATCACCCAGTTAACAGTTCTGTTGAGCTTACTTCAGCTTCTTCGACTCTTCAGATTCTGCAGTGACCAAAAATCACCCTGCAAATGGCAATACATTCTCCTTGCTGCAACCCAAAAAAGTTTTTGGTTCTTCACGCATCTCAAAAAGAAACATGGAATGTATTATTGTAGTGAATACATTATATACACATTTAGAGGGAGATTCTAATATATAGTCCTTTCAGGACCTGTGAAAATGTTCCCATAGCTCAATAAATTGTTTGGTGCAAGTCTGAACTTCAAATTGAAAAAGTAATGTACATCTTTTCTACTTGATTGCTCTACATGATGCATAGAGCAGTTTAAATGAATTAAGTGGCCCGTTAACAAATTTTTGCTTTATCTTTACCATGGAGAGTTTATGAAGAATGTTTTCATGTAATTCATAAGTATATACCCCACGGTCTTGTATTCTGCTTAGGGTGTCAAGGCATTGCACCAACCGAGTTAAGGACTCTATGGAAAAATCATCTACTCCGCTGAGTGGAGATATTTTGGAGAAGGAGGTTTTGACTGTATAAAAGCAGTTTGTATGGGGATTACAATAATTTAACCCTTTCAGAACATTAGATTTTCATGCAAAGATAATTTTTGCTAAATTCTAATAAACCCTCTTAAATGCTTGATACCATATTTGTATTTTCAGTGTCCATTGGATGCCACTACGTAGTAGTTTTTGACCCCCTAAAGGCACAATGAGAAATGTCATTATAAAACCATGTGTTGACAAGTAAAACATAACTTTGCTTATTTTCCCTTGAAGTGACTAGGAGGGCAGAGCCTTATAAGAAGTTTTTTGGCTACAATAGTATAATGATCTTAGCCACATAAAATGGCTGATGTCTCATATGGTCTGATGGTGACATCACACTTTTCATCAGATTTAGACATCAGTTGACAACTTCCAGTACATAAAAAGGTAAACATAAAATCCCTCTCATGGAAAGTACAAATGTGGGGTTATTAGTACACAGACCTGTCTTTAAGGACTGAAGTTGTGGTAACTGTGCCCCATTTAATGTCTGGCAAGTGAAAATCAGGAATGCATTATAGTTTAATATGAATTCACAGGAAAACACATTTAAATTTAAAATGTTAAGTAACTGTGTAACTGTTCATTGATAGAGACAGAAAATGATATATAGGGTATATGGAGCATCCTTCCAAAATATACAGTTTGTGGCCTAAAAATAATAACCCAAAAATGTGCTTTTGGCAAAAAGATGGTTTCAGAAGACCTTCAAATATCTGCACACATAGTTTTACAGGCACTTTCAGAGCAAATATTCAATAATATTCTACCTCTACTTGATCATTTTGATGGGTCGATCGCAGGCATATGTGAAGAAAATAAGATACATGCAAATATAGCTAATGGTAAATGCCATTCATGGTCTCTCCAAATATAAATTCAGGCTACAAAAACAGCTGTACAACATATAATATATTCTGTATATTAGGAACATTTACCTTTTATAGAGTCTTTCTCTTTGTTAAAATGATTGAATTACTTCAGTTGTACCCATTTTCTGTAAGTGTTTTGAGAGAGTATATTTTTTGTGTGATATTCATTTATTAATTACAGGATCTGTTAGTCTATATAAGTACGGATAAGTCATGTTGTCGGTCGGTCTTCTATTTTGTATTAGATTTTCACTTGTATGTAGACATGTTTTGTCTGTATGTAATATATGTACGCTCCTTCACGTGTCCAAGTAGTTCATTTATGTTACTATTGCACTTAAACTGTTTCCCATGCTAAAAAACCAAGAGGCCACTCCTTGAGGTTTAGAGGAAAGCGTGTTTCATTCATCAAAGAAAGGAGATTGTGGAGAGGTATGTGGAAATGTGTAGTGCTATGAAGAGAGAGAAGATAGAAGAGGTATTGTGAAGGGAACAATGATTGAGCAGGTGACTGAAAGAGAGAGACGGAAAGGATGAAAAAAGAGTGGCATTTAAGGGAAAGTGAGTATAGTAGGTTAAAATGAGAATTACAAATTAGATCATACTAGGTAATTACTACTGGACAATGCTCAGACCAATTGTAGGAGTCACTAGGTAGGAGGGCCCAGAGTATTACTTGATGAAGCACCATATGCAGTGAAACGTACATCTGGTGGTAATCTTATGGACAAACACCCAGGGGCACAACAAAGTTGGAAGTGTATGTGCATTTTATGGGTGACATCATCATTCTGGGCAATGAATCAGTGTAACAGGCACAGTGTGAGGAATGCTAAAGTTCAACTGGTCTCCATGGTCAATAACAAAAGCACATTTTGATCAGATACTACATCAGTACAGATAGACCTTGTGTTAGTGTACATTTATATACATATTTTTATGGAATAGGGTGTGATTTGCTTTTTAACTCATAAAGAAAGAAAACATCTTTCTGTTGTGAAGCACTGTTGAATTATTTGTGGAAGATTAATTATTTGTTTGATATGTGAGATTGTCTGTGCTCTTGTTTTTTATTAAGAACTAGATGTAACAGGATTATAATGCAGAGGAAAGTGAGGAAAGGATTAAATTAATCTTCTAATTGTCTGAAACACACATATGTTCTCCACAACAGACACACTTGTGGACTCTCTCTCTCTTGCTTCTGAAATCTTCTTGAAAACAACGGGAAAGGAAGCAGCATAAGAAAGAGGGATGTGATTGGACTTAAATATAGGAATTTGTACTGAAATGTTGGGGCACTGAGAGAAACATAGAGATTTCTCTTTAAAGTATGACTGTCCCTCCAAAATAAGTGGGATATATGGCTTAGTAGCCCACATATGACTTGCAATACAATATTAACTTAATATGTTAGCTAATAAATTAATGTGAGAGGTTGATAAGAATAATGCTGGGATTACATTATTCAGAGGAGAGAATGTAGGAGGAGAAGCAGGTGGATATTTGGAATCCACATTCCCATGTGAGTGATGGTTCCTAAATTGTTAAGTAAAAGAAGTGTGTGGTTTTGATTTTGGCCAGCAGGTGTCAGTGATTGGTGGGGAATGCACATCTTGGTGCTATCTTCTGGCACTTGTAGTGACTCAGTGGTGAATCAAGACCTCAATGGGCCATTGTATAAATACAGTTGTCATTAACTATTTGACGGGTTGCATTTTTTTCTCACCTAGTTTTCTATTACTTTCTCAAGTGTGTGTGTTCTTGTAAACTAACGAACTTACTCCTATTGAAAGCATTGACAATTTTAAATGCTACATTCCCATTATGCAGATAGACCCTTCCACAGTATTCCACCCTCAGGAATTTAATCTGAAGAAAACACAATGGTAGTTTCTACAGCGTCATGTACAAAGAAAAAAAAGAAAAAAAAAGTAGATACTTAGGTTATACTCTTCAAAAGAGTATATTTTATAAATAAAAGACTACAATGTCCCCTTAAACATACTGTAAGATATTTGTAAAAGGATCATAATATGCTTTGAAATATTTGTAGACTACTAAAGGAAAATAATATTTTGAACGTCAGATTATGTAGACTAGTATTCACTAAATAGCAAAGTCACAGTGAGCATCACCAAACAGCTTCTCTATATTACTGACTGCGAAGTGTACCTTTACTTAACCCTTTAAACGTCAAATTAAATTTGCAAATCGGGGCAAATTAAATTTCAACAGTTTTTAATTTTTATTGAAAGACTATAAAAACAGTAAAGGATTCATAAATAAATTAATTGTTAGACTTATTTTAATATTGGAGCTTTAAAACTCTAACATTTTCATAAAATTAAAAAGTGCCAAACTTGTTAATTCCAATATTGAATAATTATACGTAGTAATGTGTTATTCTAAATTAATTATTATTTTTTACCTAAAAAGTATAGCTAATGGTGTGAATATAGTGTAAAAGTGGAATATATACTGTATAATTGCTTTTGCTCTCCTAATATTTATCATTCAGAGCACAGCCACTCATTTAAGAATAGTATATGGCTCGCTGCAACCCTCATTATTATGCTGCCTTGATGGTTAGTGAGCTTGCCTATATTTTTGTCTTCAGTAGTTTTTCTCCATATCTATAGCATATACTGTAAATCACTTTACTTATGTCTTGAACGTCTTTGAAAGATACTCCAAAATGGATGTTAAAATTGTTGGTGTTAAGAGTAGTTCAGTTAAATATTGACATTTTTCATGACTTGCTAAATGACGCAATATGTATCTGGTTAATGGTGCAAAGCTTAAAATGACTAACGTACACATCTGGACGATGTAATTCTTTCCTGTGTAATATTTCACCCCTCACTGCCATCTCACTGGTTCCTCTTTCAACAGCCTATCCATTTTCTCATTTTGCACTGTAAGCCTGTAGACCACCCAAGCATAAGCTGACCAATTTATTTGAATGAACACGTGGACATTATTAAATGTGTGTAAAAGCATGTATTTCATATACGTACATAACAATATATCACAATATTTGTTTCATGGTTCCCTAATCAAATACGATGCACTTATGAAGAAACAGTGCACATATACAGTGGACTGAACAGCTTTTATGATGGACTAGTCTGAGGACACACACTGGACATATGTACTTATGGAAATGAGCAATTTGTTTCCGGAAGTTACAAAATAACTACAATCTATAATATTAAAAAAAGAAGAAAAAGAAGAAGGTGTGGTGGCTCAAAGTGTTGACCTTATTGAAAGATTACAGGGGTGCTTCCTGAGATAATAATGAATGTGATAGAAAAAGAGGAGGATAGAACAGATCTCATTTGCACTGGGGCACACCCTGTTCTGATCTCAATTAAATGGGCAAAACTATTTAAAATATAACTTTTTGTTAAATAATTTATTAAAATCCATGTTGATAAAAATAAAGAGAGACACAGTCGGACCTACTAATGGAATATAATATGAATCTCTATTGGTATCAAAAAATGATCAGCATATATTATAAACACCTCAAAGTATTGGTGCAGACCATATAGAGAGTGACTAAAAGAAAAAATATATGTACCAGTAAAAAGTGACTGGTGCAAAAGTGAAGGTGCTGAGTGCTAAAAGTGCTGCTGAGAAATATTACACTATCATGCCATATAAAGTGCAATTAATAAGGTGCTGAAGAGTTGCTCTTAATTGGCAACATAAATTGTTACAAAGGTCTATACCAGTGGTGGCGAACCTATGGCACGCGTGCCACAGGTGGCACGCCGTGCCCCTTCTGTGGGCACGCGGCCATAGGTCGCCGGCAGCATGCTGGGTCTGCTCATCGTGCACGAGCACAGCGCCTGAGCGCTCTCCCGTCACTTAAAAAAGGAAGGGCTGTGCTAGCGTGAGCGCTCGCGCGGCGCAGGCGAACAGACTCTCCTCGAGATCCGCAGGGGGAGAGGCAAGGGGAAGGTAAGAGTTATGGGGCAGGGGAGAGACAAGGGAGAGGGGGAGAGAGAAGAGGGTTGAGACAAGGGGGAGGGAGAAGGGGAGAGACAAGAGTGGAGGGAGAGACAATGGTGTAGGGAGCCAATGGGGAGTTGGACAGATAAGGGAGAAGGGGAGAGACAATGGAGAAGGGGGAGACAAGGGGAAGTGGAGAGACAAGAGGGGAAAGAGAAGGGTGGGGGATACAAGTTAGAAGGGGAGAGAGAAGGGGGAAGACAGTGGAGAATTGGAAAGAGAAGTGAGAGATAGAAGGGTGTGGGAGACAAGGGAGAATGGGAGAGAAAAGGTTGGGTGAAACAAGGGGGTAGAGAGAGCAGGGTGGGAGAGACCAGGGGGAGAGACAAGGGTAATGGGAGACACAAGGGGAAGGGGAGAGACAAGTGGGAGAGAGAGTGAATGGTGGGAGAGACAATAGTGAAGTACAAGGAGAGACAAGGGTGGGGGTAGAGACAAGAGTGAGGGAGATACAAGGGTGGGGGAGAGATAAGCGGAGGGAGAGAAGAGGGAGGGAGGGAGGAAGAAAGGAGAGCAGAGAGAAGGGAGGATGGAGAGAAAGAAAATAGGGAGAGGCAGAAGGGAAAGGGAGAAGTAAGAGAGTGAGATGGGAGAGAAGGTAGAGGCACATGAGAGGAAGGGAGAGGAGAGAGAAAGGAAGAGGGAGATGCAAAAGGGAGAGGTAGAGAAGGGAGGAGTGAGAGAGAGGGGAGAGGCAAAAGGGAGAGGTAGAGAATGGAAAGAAAGGAGGAGGGAGAGACACAGGGAAGGAAAGAGACAAGGGGGGGTAGAGGCAAGGGAGAAAACAGAGACAATTGTGAGCGGTACAAGAGAGGAGAAATAAGGGTGGGAGAGAGAGAAGGATGGAGGGAAGAGACAAGGGAGAAGGGGAGATACAGGGGTGGTGGGAGACAAAGAGGAAGGGGAGAGACAAGGGGAGGGGAGAGAGAAGGGTGTATGATCCAAGGGGGGGGGGGAGACAAGGGAGAAAGGAAGAGACAAGGCTGGAGGGAGAGACAAGGGGGAGGGGAGAGACAAGAGGCGAGAGAGGAGGGTGGGGGGAGAGGGAAAAATGGGGGAAGAGACAAGGGGAAGGGGAGATACAAGGGTGGGGGAGAGACACGGGGGAAGGGGAGATACAAGGGAGGGGGAGAGACAAGGGGGAAGGGGAGACATAAGGGGCAGGGGAGAGACAAGGGAGATTGGGAGAGAGAGAAGGGTGTAAGAGACAAGGGGGAGTGAGAAAGTGAGAGACAAGAGTGGAGGGAGAGACAAGAGGGAGTGGTAGTCAAGAGAGAAGGGGAGAGACAAGGGAGAAGGGGGCGACAAGGGGAATCGGGCATATGCATTAAGGGAGCAATGTATAAAATTGCTATTTTTGGATTAAAAGAGTGAGGTGCATTGTATTCTAATTTGCATGGCCCTGCCTTTTAGACATGTGAATGGGCTTATTAATGTAATATTAATTTCTTCTCTCTAAAAATGTATATATATATACATACAGTGTGGGGGGGGGGGGGGGGAAGTATTTGATCCCCTTCGGATTTTTTTTGTCCATGACAAAGAAATGATCAGTCTATAATTTTATCAAAAATGACGGGAATACAAGGCTGGCAATGCTGTTTGCCACATAATGTGAGGCTTTTGCTCCTCTGAGCACCATTTGCGTGGCGCGCACTAACTGCCATTTGTTTTATATTCAACGTTCTGCGTTCCTGTCGTTCTTCGTCTAAGACTCAGTATTCAGGTTTAATTGCCGTGTTGGCACTTAGAAGAAAAAAAGTTGGCATGTATTGCGGTTTGGGCACTCGGGCTCAAAAAGGTTCGCCATCACTGGTCTATACCAATACTAATGTCAGCATTGGTATAAATATGAGCTATATTGCTTATATTGAAATGCTGTATAAAAAGTTGTCTCAATAGAGAATAATTCCTCTGTTAAATTCCTCCCATTACCCAAACCCCTCCTAAATTCTATTAGAAGCTGCACCATTCATCTATTTGGCATATTCAGCAGTTGAGGGATAGGGACATTAAGCTATGCGCTTAGGTCCATGTGGAACGCTGCCTACATGCTAGCTAGTGACATCATCAGATAGCGCCCAACATACTGCATCATCCAACAACGTTTCTGGATTTCCTCAGGAGTTTCGTGGCTCTATTCAGCCACCTTATTTAAAGGCCTTATATCCATAGCAATGCAAATTTATTAAAAACAAAATTAGATGCTCAATTTGATAGTAGATAATAAGTAAACAGTTATGATAAATGTCACTGAAATCAATGTTCTAAAGCAAATGTTTGTCACAGTTACCCTGATGTTTTCATACTCAGGGATAAAAAGTCCAAGAGGCTTACAATTATTCCTCCATAAACTGTGGCTATGTATTTATAAAAAGAAATGTTTGTGGTAACAAAAATCACCTACATTGTAAAGAATCCAATTACAATCTATAATAACTATTATATTGAATCTTGCTTTACTGGAGTTGACATTTGCTATTGTTGCTAACCGGAAGGAATTTTGGTTGCAGATACAATCTCCATTTGGTTTTACTGAAAGGCTGCAGCAATGAAGAGGAACTTAATGACAGGATTTAATGAAAGTGAAGCGACCAGTAGAATCACCCACCCCCTCAGGCTCCATACAACAGGCCCTAAAGATCCAATGTCGCCCTGCTCACAGAAAGCTAAATTTAATATTTAATATTTTCTCTAAAAATGCTTTTATGACTTACACAGCTACTAATGTTTTTAGTATGTGAAACTACAGTGATCATTTACAGTAATGCTACAACTTCTCCTAACTGAATTAAGATATCATTTCCCTCCCACCTCCAAATGCTACAGCTATATAGCATTAAAATCACCTGACTTTCCCATTTGCAGGTTAGGAGCAGATAATATATTACACACTACAGCCATTTACTCTCACTCTCTATGTATCTCTCCCACGAAACGAAAAACCTTTCTAATTTTCATTTGCTTTCGGACCCCTGCTATTTCTTATCTGTTACTCTTCCGCTGGTCTCTGCCTCTCCCATTCCCTTTAGATTGCAAGTAGCGAGTTTCTAGTCTTGTAGGGTGCTTTGGGAAAAAAGCATTTTCTACAAAGATTATAAGTTAAAAACAGGGCCCTCCATTCTCTGCAGTTTGTTATCATTGTATTCTTCCTCGTCCTTTTACCCTGTACAGCACTACAGAATATTTTGGCGCAATACAAAAATTAAGATAAGATAATAATATTGTTTACTTTTAATCTGCTGTATATTAAACTTTATTAAAGGTATATTTGCTTAAGGGCTAATCTTAAAGGAACACAAGAGTCCTGTATTATCAGTTCTCTTTTGCATCCAAAGATATCCTTAGTGTGAGAAAACCAAGGCTACACAGGAATATCCCTGCAAATCCCCAAAGGTTAAAGTAGATCAAGGCTCATTTAGAATGATTCCAGGTCTTAACTAATTACATATTTATGCAATTATTCTTTATTGGATGCAGGTGCTTTCTATTAGTCCTACTGAAAGCACTGTCATTATGGAATGTTGATTCATTATCTCCGTTTGCAGACAAAGAAAAACAGCAATTCATACTACAGCATAATTTCAGATTTAGTAAATTAAAGGCTGGATTTTTTAAGACATTTCACATTAGCAACTGTTTTTCAAAAGATCATATTGTAAATATGGAACTGTGATGGTCCTTTAATAATTTATTTAAAGTGAGAATGTTGTGCAATTCAATAAAGCTTATTTTTGCAAAATATGCTGCATAGAATAGTAAAACAACATGTCTTCTTTATACAAATATTTAGTTTCACCCATGTTTAATCTACTGCTTATACACGTTTTACTTGACATATTTGTCCATCACTGATGTGCTCTGATTCCTTACATATTTTCTGTAGTCAGATCCTGCTTACTCACTTCTTCTCACCTTGTATTTCCTGTCCCTGATGTTGAGCATTTTCCTTCTAACCACATTGAAAACACTTTGTAGATGATGTGACCTTTTCTTGGACATCACATGATTCAGCCCTGTTCAGCCTGTCCAATATGGGGAGGCATAATGATCTTCCTTTAATGTTCGCCAAATTAAATTATACTCTGTTTGATGCCATTTAAAGCTGTACTCTCCAAATGTTTTTGTTCCAATTATTTATTATTGGAAGTTTTTCTGCAGTCACATGCTGCAATCTAATGGATGTAGACACTGGTAAGATATGTTTTTTTGATTTTCAATCTCTTGTGTACTGTAATATTAGCATGTTTTCTAGGAATTCGAGACAACATTTATTGCTGATGTCAGGTAATGCTAAAGCAAGCTTTTCCTTCGCAATTATTAGAAAAATGCAGTATCTCAAAAAATCAATATCAACTTAACGCTCAGTAGTTTTTATTGGTTTATTTTTGCTGTTCTCACTTATCCAAGATATTTATTTTCACTGTTACCTATGTTAATTCAAATGACACTTGTTTCAGTAAGTCCAACATCACATCCTTTCAAGCTCAGTGTACAGCAGTTGCAAGGTGTATTCCTGTAAAATAAAAACAGATAAATGTACACAGGGAAGTAAATAGATATGGTAATTTATCTATATTAAGCCTTGGTTAACCTCATATGGTGTATTATTATTAATTTAATTTATGTTTATGTTTTTTAACAGGTTGTACAAATTCTATTTGGCACTGTATCTCTGTGTCATAGCTGCCATTAATTATTTTAAAGTCCGAGATATGATGTGCTTTAAGGTATTTTTGAAATAGTTTTTAAAATCATTATCTTACATCTGCAGTGGTGAAGCTGATCCACAATAGAAAAGGCGATTCAATCCAAAGATGGAAACTCAGCCACTAATATCCAGAGCAAGGTCCCTATGTGTTGCCACTTATTTGGAGGGCAGGGAAATTAGAGACCCAGAAATACAGAATCACTGGCATGCTCACATTCAGTTGGGTAGTGTTGCATGTAATGAATATACCCAAAAGATTAGCTTATTAAACATTTTGGTTGTGTCATTAAGTCATTTCCGACTCTCTGTGACCTCATTGGCCGTAACACACCAGGCACATCCTTATGTCCATGGTCATATTGGTCTTTCTTCAAAGGAAACGGTCGCCGATGCCAAAAAGGTTGGGGACCACTGCTTTAGAGCACCCTGAGCTGGGCTGTTTCTACTATTCACATGACATTTACCGGTCTGCTCAATTCTGTCAAATAATAAATGAACTACTCCATTCTTAAGAATTGCAAAGTATAAATTGAACATACTGATAATATATTTACATATGATCCTTATTTTTTTCAGTGTCCTCCCTTTTCAGGTAAATTAATGTTTCCATAGCTTTACTTTTTATACACACAGGGCAGGTAAAAAGTAGAATTGTGTACTAAAAACTAAAGCAATAAAGTACTCTTGAAGATATGTAACCTAAGTGCCTATGTTTCATAAGGTAACAGGTGAATGGAAAGTTATCTAACTTCAAATATTGGTACATAACAAACATTTTTATGTTCAGAGCTCAGTCCATCCTGTAGCACTTGCTGTGTGTCCCATGTATGGTGCATGCTGCATCCCTATATCTCATTACCCAATTTTATGTTAATATTTTAGAGAGGACTTCGAATTTGCCTCACTTTAGAAATACATTTAAAACATGCAATCCAAGCTGCAGTTCACTTTTTCTTTGTTGCAATATCATGGTATCATTATGACACATTAACAAATGTTGGATATTTGTGAAGAGAGATTCTCTTTTTAGAATATGCTATTTTATAGAACCAGATATGATAATGGGTTGGTACCTTATTAAATATAGTATATAGGTATGTTATATTGGGGCAGCATTTGCTTTGTTTGTTAGTCCAGTTTGACACCTCAGAGGGGACCATGTATGCAAATAAGATTACAGTTTAGTTCCAATCAAATCAATTACCCAAAGAAATGTTAACTTGCAACAGCAGGGACTGGAACTTTATCTGCATTCTAGGGGCAAACATGGTCAATAAATAAAGCACTGGCCATCCCAATACAACATAACGGAATACAATAAATAAAAGACTGATAGATAAGGGATTTCACTGGACCATTTAACACAGGGAAAGATACAGTAATTCAGAGCATCAGTGTTTTAGAAAGAAAAAAATCACATTAAGTGAAGATTCCAATAAAAGATGAGAAGGGAAATTGACAAATCATCATGTGAAAAAAACTCCATGTTAATCTTCTGTGTGTGTAGTAGAGCAAACTGTTTCCTCTTTGTAGTTGCGGGCATAGTAATGCAATCAGAAGATTTTAAGCCAATGTGAGAAAAGCTAAAAAACATGAAGTACTGTAATAATAAATGGCTGTTTGCAGACGCCAACCTCAAATTCTCAAAGCTGTTTAGGTAAATAAAATAATGTTTCAGTATGTAAATTGTGGAATAAATACTGTACAGTGATATTTGGAAAGCAAGAATAAATAACTCTTTTATGTTGCTCTGAACATTCCCTCTTAAACATAAAAATGTGGATTTTAGCATCTGAGCAATTGCAAAAATATTCAAATAGTACCCTCATGAATAGGAGCTTTTTGTAAGACCAAGTCTGGGACCATTAATATTGAGTCTGAGTAATGATGTTGGTTCTATTTAAAAAACATTGTGGGGAATAGATTTAAGCAGAGCCATTTACTTTGAACAAAACTCATTTTTATTGAATGTGTGATTACAGGTTTAAGGCCAGTCACTGTCTCTGTTAATGAAATCAGAAATGTGTTATTTTGGGACTTGCTTTTTTAAGTTAATGTGTATGACATATTGGGCTACATTTACAGAAAGTCAGTCATAAGTTCTGCTAGGTTCAAAAGATGTTTTCAGGATATATTATGTGGAGCAGACTCAATTCTGCATATAACACTTGGAAATGGACAAAAAGTGCAACAAGTTAGTACCGGCATGTCCTATCCCTTCATTCCTGTTCCTACAGTTCTTATTTTCCACATTGCTCCTCTCTCCATGCTGATTTATTCATCACTCCGGACCACAGTTTGACAGTTGCGCTAAGCTCCCTGTGGACATCTTTCCTATTCTTACCCAACAGGATTCTTGTACAGTTAGTTATATGCTTGTTTGGTATCTAGTTCCAACAAACTTTCTATTTCAAGTCAATACTTTGTGTGAGTTTTCCTAGTTCACTTCTTATTCTAGACCAGTTCCCTCACAGCTGTTAGTTGTCTTCTTAAAACTCACAATCTGGATTCATTCCCAGATAGGGTCTGTATGATCTGGCCTTCTCTAACAAATTTCCTATGTGATATTAGTAAATGGAGCCATGCAATTTCAGACAAACTCAGTTGAATGAAATTGTACAGTATATCTCATAGGAATGATGACTATGTACAGATGTGCAAATCATCTGCTGAGGATCACTGACTGTACAGATCTCCAATAGAGAACTTTGTCTAAAGTAGTATCTAAAAATGCTGTGGAAAATCTATTTCATCATAATACCTTACTACATATCATACATTATATGTGAGCTATCATTTTACACTTGTACTTGTGTTTCCCTTTGTAATATGAACTCTCACGTTACTGTACTTTTATAGCTCATGTATATATTATCATCCTCCTCTCATTATGTGGATGCTCCCTACCACCATAAAAACAACATGCAGCAACAAAATAAAAAATACTCAAAAATATACATATGTTCCAATTGTGTTCAACACTTTGTTTATACCATTTGTTTCTCTCTCTGTGCCAGTCTGTCACTTTATGCACTCATTCTCTCTCTTCCTGCACCCACACTGTCACTCTCTCCTTATTGTCACTGTGTACCAGTGTCTCCCAATACACACTTGTTCTATCCCTGCACTTTCTCTCTATGTAGCCACAGTGCCAACCTACATCTGACCTACATGTAGAGCCAACTGAGCACAAGTAACTGTCACTACTTGCTCTCATCTAGCTAGAGGCAAAGGTGCAGCAATTAAAATGACAAATTATGCTTAACAATATTACATTCTCGCTGTTTACTGCAGGTAACATTGGCCTCTGAGTCCCTTCACCTCATTGAAGTGGCCTTTGTTCCTGACAAAATGGCACTTTATAAACAACGCTTTACTCTTTTCTCCAATTGCAGTGGAAAAACTTTAATTTGCTTATCGGTCTGCCAAAAAAGGTCACATCACTGTTGTACACATCTGCCTCTATGGACAATGCTAGATATAACTACAGCATATTACAATGCACTTAAATATCAAGGAGTTTATATCTGGAGTACCATTTTCCCCCTACAGTGACACTGTAAGATATCTTCTCTTCACAGGAAATTTCATTTATTCATTCAAAAATCAATTGTAATTTAATGAAAAGCTGAAACTGTTGCCCAGTGGCGAATCACAGGCTGTTCAATAGTCTTACATAGTTACATAGTAATTAAGGTTGAAAAAAGACTTTCAGTCCATCAAGTTCAACCTGTTAAGATCTCCTCTGATCTTCAATATGCGGATTAGTTATTAATTAATTTGTTGATTAAATAATTATTAATAGTATAGTATTGGAGGATGAATAAAGAGTTAGTCCATCAAGTTCAACCTTTTTAGATCTCTATTGATCTTTTTAATGTGGACTATTTATTATTTATTGTTATTTGATCCAGAGGAAGGCAAACAGAAAAAAAAAACATTGAAACTTTGCCAATTGTCTCATAAGGGGAAAAAAAAGCAAAATTCCTTCCTGACCCCGAAAACTGGCGATCAAATTTCTCCCTGGATCAATATTCCTTCGCTAGTTATCTAGGATAGCCTTGAATGCCCTCTTTATTCAAAAATATATCTAACCCCTTTTTGAAGTTGTCTATCGAATTTGCTGTTACCACCTCCTTTGGTAGAGAATTCCACAGTTTAGCCACCCTAACTGTGAAGAACCCTTTTCTTTGTTTAAGGTGAAATCTTTTTTCCTCTAACCTCAAAGGATGTCCTCTTGTCAGTTGAAAATCTCTTGCTACAAAACGTTCACTTATATTGACCCTGGATGTATTTATATAAGGTAATCATAGCTCCTCTTAGACGCCTTTTTTCTAGCAAAAATACGTTTAATTTGGTTAGTCTTTCTTCATAACTTAGCCCCTCCATTCCCCTTATTAGTTTTGTAGCCCTTCCCTGTACTTTTTTCAGCTCTAAAATGTCTTTTTTATGAACTGGTGCCCAAAATTGTACTCCATATTCCAAATGAGGGCGTACTAGGGCTTTGTATAGTGGCAGAATTATATTTGCTTCCCTTGCTTCTATACCCTTCCCAATACTGTCTTCTAGCGGAAAGAAACTGAAGCAATCTTAGTACTCTTTGTCTCACTGCTGCACAGCAGACCATGAATACTAATAGAGGAACTAAAAGAACAAGATCAGTGGTTCTCATCTGCTGGTTCTAGGACCAGTGTTTGTCCCTGAGGCCTTATCTGCACATCCTTATAGTCATAGAGCTCAACACTTTAAATGGCAGTGACGTTACAATAACTTCTGCATCATGCGCTTTCTCATCAAATATGTTCGCTTCTTTAACTGAACCTATTATTGGAATTATAACATGATATTTAATTGACATACTCTAATTTCCTGTACTGAATTGTCCCCTCCATCAATTGAACCTGACATCTGAATTGTGTTATGACTGTTTCTAAATTTCCATGTATTTATTTTATTTATTGAATGACCCATCCAGGAGCTCATATCTGAATTGTGTCCTGACTGAGTCATTATTGTCATACATTCCATTTATTTTTCTGGTATGTGCCACCAACACACACAACTAATCCATGAACCATAAAAACATAGATTTGATGGCAGAAAAGAACCAAGAAGTCCATTTAGTCTTCCTATTCTTCTTTAGCTTTCCCATGGCCTTTTGATTATCCCAGGTATTCTTGCATTCCTATACTGCTTTGTAAATGCTACTTCTAAAGGCTGTTCCACTTAACTACTACTGTTTCAGTAAGAGAGTACTTTTGCATATTTCCCTAAATCTTCTACTCTTGTTTCCTTGTTCCTATTCTCTCCTCAATTTGACGACTCTATCAAATCATCCCTCTCCCCTCTTTCCTCCAAAAACTAATACAGTATTGTGAAGTGTTTCCTTTTCTCAGACCATTAACACATATACAATTGTTTTTCCCTTCCTTCCATCTTAAGCTTTATGACAGAGACCAGCATGTTTTGTATAAAAATATCTTCATCATCCCATCTATCTTGTCCAGAGCCACTGTCTCAGCTGAAGATAGGCAGCCCTGAAGCATGAGGCTACTAACTCCATTCTTCACAGTAATAATGGTGTTCTTTGGATGATGAGATGTGTTTTCTTTGCAACAAACATATCTTTTAGAATTAAGTTCAATCATTTGCCAACATGGTTTGGGGAAATTAAATTCAATTATTTTTTGTAAAATTTACATGGGCTTCGATGTTATTTTTTGAGAGAAATGGTTTTCGTCTTGCCACACTACACCAATACCGTATTGGCTAGAAATTCCTCCCGCTCATTTAATGTTGTTGTAGGCCTCTTTGTAGCCTCCATGATAAGTTTTCTCCTTGTCCTGTCATCAACTTTGGAAGGTTGTCCTAATCTTGACATGTCCCTGTGGTGACACTTTTTTTTCACATATTGATGATAGTCTTCACAGTGCTCCATGGTACATCCAAGACATTTGATATTCTTTTATACCCCTCTCCGGATCAATACCTTTCAATAATAAAGTACCATAGGTATTTTTTCAGTTCCTTGCAGAAAGACCATGGATATCCTAATAGGATGCAACCACACATGTTTAAAGGAACGTCTACAGTAACAGGAGGAGGAGAAAGGCCAGTTCTGAGTGGGCAAACACCAACCGATTTGACAGACTGAGTAAAGCAGTTGGGGATTATCATTCAGGAATGGCAATACCAGATAGAGCTGTTCCATCTAAGAGCCAGGAGAACAGCTCTACTGGAGGAGTGGGAGGGCAGATTAGGCAGAGCAACAAACAGGTTTTGGTGGTAGGGGACTCTATTATTAGGAAGGTAGACAGGGTGATATGTCACACAGATACCAACAAGCAAACACTTTGCATGTTGTGGATCGGGTAGATAAGTTATTGGGAGGGGCTGGAAATGAACCGTCGGTCCTGGTACATATTGGTACCAATAACAAAGTTAGTGGAAAATGGAGTGACATAAGGTGTATGCTTGCTAATGCCAGAAACTTACAAGGAAAAATGGGAGAGTTAGAATTATTAGCAATTAATGAAAAATGGGATTTAATAGACATTACTGAAACATGGTGGTATGTATCTAATGACTGGATTGTTAATGTGGATGGTTTAAGCCTATTTAGGAAAGACAGGGGAAATGGTAAAAGATGAGGGATTTGTCTGTATATACCCTATAATCAGAGAAGATATTTATGGTGGAACTAGCAGTAATGTTGAATGTTTGTGAGTAGAGTTAAATAGCGGAGCAGCAAATTCCAAAAGAATATTAGTAGGAGTATGCTATAAACCCTTAAATATAATTGGAAGTGAGGAAATACAATTATTGTTACAGATTGGAAATGCAGCTAAGCATGGGCAAGTTCTAATAATAGGAGATTTTAACTACCCTGAAATAAACTGGAGGAGTGAGACCAGCAGTTCAGCTAAAGGGATAAGGTTCTTGAGTACACTCAGGGATCATTATCTGGCCCAGGTTATACCTACTAGAAATGAGGCTATCTTGGATTTAGTCATCACAAATAATATTGATATAGTATAAAATGTTGAAATAGGGCAACCTTTGGGAAACAGTGATCACAACACAGTCTCATTTGTGATTGAATTAAAAAAACAAAACTGTAAGGGGCCAACAAAAACTCCTAATTTTAAAAGGGCAGATTTTAACGGTCTAATGGCAGCAATACAAAGTATAGACTGGGACAGAGAACTGGCAGGTAAAAATACTGAACATAAATGGACAACATTTAAATCTTTACTAAATAAACATACTTATCACCATATACCATGTGGAAATAAAAGTAGAAGGAGTAAATCACAACCCACGTGCCTTAACAATGATTTAAATATTAAGATACAGAGTAAAAAGAGAGAAGAAGCACAATTACAGAGGTCCCTGCAATAAGGCTTTAAAACAACATGAAAATACCAAGCAATTTGGATTATTTTTGATCTACAAGACCAGGTTGCAGTGACTGAACAGTCTGGATTGATCTGGCACTGTGCAGCAACTTTTGGACTTCACTTTAACACAGATCTACTGGACTGAAAGATACTGGATGGGGCACAATAAACAACTATTGGGAAGGTGTCTGGTGAGTCTAAACCCCAAAGGGGATGGCATCCTACCCCAGCTAGACCCCAGCTCACCTACCCAGGGAAGGGCCTCTTGAGGGGAGATATAAAGTGGAGCACAACATATCATTTTTCACTTCATATTTGAAGAAAAACTAACAAGCACTCTATCTCAGTTACTACTGAAAGCTAACACAGGGTAAAGCTAGCAATAGCCCTGCAACTACACACAGACACTGGTGGACATAGAAAAAAACTTCTACACCAATCTGGGATCATAAGGAGCAAGTGAAGTTGTACTCCCACACCCCAGGGACTGTACCTTTACAGCATCTCCTTGCTTGGGACTCATGTGTTGGCAACCATCATTAAAAGCTCTGTTTATTAAATCCTAATTGGTGCTGGACTTTAATCAGCAAAGCAATTGAAGCAAAACTGCCACAGCCAAATGTAATGAACTGTTTAGGACAAGGAATTTTTTCCTCAATCCCTTATCATCTTAACTTGTTTATGTTATATCAGATAAAGGGAGCGGCTGTATAAAGGACAGCTCAACACTACCACCAAGTGGCAGCTTACGAAAATTACATGCCCAGGCTTATAAATATATCAGTGCTTCCACTAGCCCTGGCAAAGTGGACTGGATGAGGGACAACTGGACAGTGGGGCAACAGGGGACAGTAGAAGGAGAGAGACCAGCCTGAAGCCCTAACCTGGACAGTTGCTGGAGGCCTGCTAGGAGGAAATGGTGAGCTTATTTCAATAGCAATAGCAGAAACACCATATCACCTGCCCCAGAGATAAACCCTCTGACAGGGACAATCTAAAGCTGCCTAACAGGTAAACATCAACTCAGTAGGTTAAGCCCCTACACAAAGATTGAATAGTGTACAGCATTGAATGTTTTACATGACAACCCTGGCCACCAATCCAATTTGTGTACAGAAATAGTAAAAATAAAAAAACACACGCCTTATGAACATAAACCTCTTTAGAGTTTTGTATCTATTGAAACCCTGTACATGAGGATCAAAGTCCACCATCTGCACAATAATAAAGTTTTCTCTGGCCGGTGCTAGGCCTAGCACATTATAACGTCGCCACCTGGTGGCCAGGAGGCTATTTCCCAGCAAATCTATGTGATTACCTCCATCTTGTGGACAAAACTGGTATCTACCAAATTGCTGCAACCAAACTATTTTGCACTGCCACCTAGTGGACCTGTAGGAATATATCATCAGAGACTTTAAAAATACACCAATATTTTTGAGGATGCCTAACCGGCCTATTTTACTGACACAAGTGGATAAGAATATGCTCACTATGTAAACGCACCCCATACTCCGGTGTGGTGGCACAACTCAAGGTGAAGTGACTTTGACAACTACATTTTATGTACGGTTCTTATAAAAAAGGAATGGCTGGGATCTCAACAAGAAGGGCAACCAAAACTATACAGGACTTTTGTACAACAAAGCCACCAACACAGTCTGCCCGACTGCCAGCCTCAACTCCCGAGCATTCCCCAATTGCTACCATGGAATCCACGGCTCCTAGTACGAAAGCAGACATACAGGATCTAAAAGATCTAATCTCCTCTTTTAGAACTGAGATCACTGGAGAAATCAAGAAAGTGGCTGCAGAACTTACTGGTGAAATAAAAGCGGTTGATTCTAAAGTGACCGACCTGGAAGTGAGGTACCATGACTTATTAGCAGCACACTCCCAAATGACAGAAGAAGTGTCAACCTTAAGAGATGAACAAAGCCAACTCCAATACGTGCAAGAAGACCTGGAAAACCGCTCTCGTCGTCAAAATATTCGGATCCCTAACCTCCCAGAATCCATTACATATCTCCCAAATTATATGATGGATCTCTGCAAACTTTTGCTGCCAAACCTAGAAGAGGAAGTGTTCAGAATAGACCGCATTCACAGAGCACTGTCAGGTCGTCCTGTTGCTGGAGAGAGAGCTAGAGATGTTATTGCAAAATTTCATTACTACACGACTAAGGAGCTCTTTATGAAAGCTGCGAGACCTGGTATTCCAGAGATTGCAGGTGGCCAGCCCACCATTTTTGCTGACCTTTCTCCGACCACTTTGTACAAGAGGAGATTATTCAAACCTCTTCTGGAAAACGTTTTGGCCGAAGGATGGAGGTATACCTGGGGCTTTCCTTTCAAATTGAACATTGTGTGAGATGGAAGAATTTACCCAGTTTTTGAAATTGAGGAGGGCATGGCGCTGCTCTCGTCTTGGAACATTCGTTTACCAGAAGTAGGGGAAGCGGCCCAACGCCTGGATGCCAGACCCTACAGACGCCCTAGGCTGCAACAAAGAACCTAAGTCTGTAATAATCTTTTACATTTAGAAGGGTGAAAAACTAAAGGGAAAAGGAAAAGATTTCTCAATGCGTAATACACCCTATAAAACTGTGGACAGTAGAACAGGGACTTTGTAGCTTTATCTACATAAGGCACAGCCTCCAGGCTAAATTTAGCGACAATGTTGAGATAATTTAGTCCTAGTTTTCTGGGTAGATATGGATAGATGGAGGTATGTATATACAGATATATATATGGTATGTAGATATGTGTATGTATATGTTTGATCTTATCTATTTTCACCTGGTGCCGACTCTAATATTAGCTCAGGGTCCTCTACAGCAGCTATCTAATGTTTAGATTTCATCTGCATAGTTATAGTCACTTAATTGTTAATGTTATGTTTCTGAAGCTGTGCCCCACAGGGGGTTAATTTTGTAAACTTTTTCTATTTTGACTTTATTTTGTTTTTTGTTTTGGCGAGTCGCCTGGATATCTTTCTGCAAGGATTCCAGGTGCTTCACCATAGGTTATAGGAGGACAGCGAGTTGCTCTCCTCATTTCAGTGTAAATTGTATATTGTTCTGGATATATACTTAATATACCCATACAAACACTATACACATATCTTTCGTAATTACTTACTTGTATACGGTTAGATTTACGTACTGTATTGTACAACACGGTTATTTTTATATATTGCTTTAATATAAATAAATATATATATATATTTATTTTTATTTATTTTAGCTTCCTCCTTTAGACGCCTCCTTTCTCCCTCCCTCCGGCTTCTCTTCTTTTTCTCTCCCCTCCCCCTCTCTATACTTGATCTATTTACTCTAGCCTGGTGTGGAGCCCTACAAATCATTAGGTCCAAGTGAAGAACACCCCTCAGGTCACCTGCTTTCAGCGGATAACCTACTCATCAGAAGCTCTATCTCTTGGGTGTTGCTCAGAACAAGTAGTGAGTAATGGCTTTATGCATAGCATCTCATAATGTTCAGGGGCTGAATGAGCCGGTGAAGCGGGGGATTGCCCTAGGGGAGTACGGTTGCATGGGGCTAGATATTGTCATGGTACAGGAGACCCATTTTAAGAAGAATTCTATCCCAAAATATTGGGGGAAATGCTTCACGCAAACGTTTCATTCTACCGCCCCAGAAAAAAAAAGGGGAGTGTTCATTTTAACACACAAGAAATTACATTTCCAACAAATATCCACACGCAGAGACACAGAAGGGAGATTCATCCTCGTACAGGGCACTATTAACGAACGCTAGATTTCACTGCTAAATATATACGCCCCGAATGTCGGACAGGCTAAAATTTTTCATAAAATCTCAGCCATTATGTCTGACTGGCAACAATCAACATGGATTATTGGGGGAGACATGAACTCGGTCCTGGACCAAGCAAAGGATAGATCAGGCTATTCAGACCCGATGATTATTCCCACCGCAACAAAGTCTTTCAAACTCTTACTTTACAACCACGGTTTGATTGACGCATGGAGAATGACCCATTTTAATGATAGGGAGTACACTCACTACTCGGCTAGACATAACTCATATTCTCGCATCGACTATATTTTAATACAGCAACAGCTAGCTTCAAACTTACAGGATGCTGAAATCCGGCCCATTGCATGGTCAGATCATGATGTTGTATGTATTTCCTTAAATGACCTGTTGCCTAAAGGGTGCTCCCCCTCGTAGGCACTTAATCCGGCTGTACTTAATGACGTAGTCACGAAAGATAAAATACATAGCGCCATAACAGACTATTTTGATCTAAATGGTGCGGTTGAGGTAGAGAGAGATGGAGTTTGGGCTGCACACAAAGCAGTGATAAGGGGTAAATGCATTCAGATTGGTGCATGCTCTAAAAGAACAGAGTTAGCCCAAATAAATATACTAAACAAAAAAATTTCGACCCTTCAAGCAATCCCCCTCTCTAGGAGACCACCTGAGACCCAGGCGGAAATATTTAAACTCAAACAACAGTTGCAGGAGATTTTACGTAAAAAAGCGGTAACACTACTGCAAAGAACCCAATCTCAGTATTTCACACTCTCGAATAAGCCAGATAAAATGCTAGCCAGAAAGCTTAACCAGCAACGAGCAAACTCTTTTATTCCAAAACTAAAGATGGAGAATGATAAAATTATCTATAAGCCACTTGACATTACGGAGGCATTTGAAAAATTTTACGCCAATCTGTATTCTGCACCTGCTAGGTCGGGCTCGATTGATCATATGACCCAAATAGACACTTTTTTGTCTTCCATTAAACTCCCAAAACTGGATGCCGGACATTCAGATCTGCTGGATGGGCCCATAGATCTAACTGAAGTTAAGAGAGCTATAAAAGAGACCAAGGCTCATAAAGCACCTGGCCCGGATGGGTTTACAAATTTTTATTATAAGCAGTTTATAGATACGTTAGCACCCCATCTTCAGCTGCTTTTTAACGATTTTTTGTCTGGTAAGCCTATGAGGGCAGAATTCCTGGAAGCCAAAGTGATAGTAATACCTAAGGAGGGTAAAGACCCATCTCAATGTAAAAGTTATAGACCTATCTCCTTGATCAACTGTGATGTTAAACTCTACTCTAAAATTTTAGCGAACAGGCTATCTCAGGTGCTGCTGAGCCTAATACATCCAGACCAGGTTGGGTTTATCCAGGGTCATGAAGCGCCAGACAACACCAGACGGATCATAAACTTGCTTGATGTAGCATCATTCCAGAATACGCCCTTAATGCTGTTATCCCTTGACTCGGAAAAGGCCTTTGATAGGATCGATTGGGTGTATATGGCTGAGACACTACATAAATTTGGCCTAAGCGAGAAGTTAGTGAAGGGTATTTTGGCATTATATTCGGCCCCGACAGCATATGTCGCATACCAGGGGTTTAAATCTCGATCATTTAAAATCACGAGAGGAACGCGGCAGGGGTGCCCTCTATCTCCTCTCCTCTTTGCTTTGTGTATTGAACCTCTGGTGGTAACCATCAGAGAGGATATGAATATAAGGGGAGTTAGAGTGGGAGAGACGGAACATAAATTAAGCCTCTTCGCGGATGATGTCATGCTTACTTTCTCCGAACCATTAGTCAGTCTCCCTAACCTGTTCCATGCTCTTGAACTTTTTGGTAGGATCTCTGGCTTTAAAATTAATTTGAGTAAGAGTGAAGCGCTAAATGTCTCCTTACCAGAGCAGTTGAAAGCCCAATTATCAGGAAACTTCTCCTTTAAGTGGGTCCAAAACCACATTAAATATCTAGGGTTTTTTATCCCCAAACAATCTGGCCTAACGTACTCAGCAAACTTCCCGGCGCTCATTAAAAAATTAATTACGGATTTAAATACGAGGTCCTCATACAAAATTTTGTGTTTAGGGAGGATTCACGCTATCAAAATGAATATTTTGCCCAAGCTCCTGTATCTCTTCCGTACCATTCCAACGGCTGTTCGTTCCAAGGATATCTTGGCTATTCAGGGGGCAATCTCTCGCTTCATTTGGGACCGTAAAAGACCTAGAATATATAAGACGGCCATGAAGGCTGCAAAGGCCAGAGGAGGGCTGGCCCTCCCAGACCTATTGAAATATTGTAAAGCCACTAGATTAGCCCAAATCACTAAATGGTTTGGTACAGAACAAGTGCCAATATGGGTAGAAATAGAAACAAATATCTTTGAACAAAGTGGCCTCCACATTAAACAGGTTATTTGGCTTAGCTTACATTCTAAGTTGGGGAATGCCTCCTTTACTAACTGCATGGTCCAATCTCTGGCAGTTCTGACTCAGACAAACAAGAGAATCCCACTGGTTGAAACAAGCTCATGGATAGCCCCATTGTGGGTATACCAATGAACGGCACTAATTGATAGACTCTCGCAATTTAAGTGGTGGATAGACAATAAATTTACGGTGGTGGCTGATCTGTTGAGGGGTAATGAACAGTGGTCTATTACAGCATTTAGGGAAGAACACCATTTACCATTTGTCCCAGATACATGTCAATATCTCCAAAGTAATCAAATGTAATGCCGCTGCCAGGACTACTCCATTTGAGAAATGTTGCCCTGAGAATCCGACTGGCAGACGGAATATCTCTATTATTTATAACTACCTAACAGACCAGACCACACCACCTAAATTACATCATCAACAATCTTGGGAGTCAGAACTTGCCATTGACTTAAACGAGGCTCAATGGAATAAAATACATAAACAGGCGGCAGGCTCCTCATTGAACGTAATATTGAGGGAAAATTCACACAAGACTATTTTGAGGTGGTACCTAACACCGGCTAGGTTGAAGCTTTCCAATCCTTCTTTGGAAGGTAATTGTTTTAGGGGGTGTACTGATTTAGGTACTCTTGAACATGTCCTGTGGGATTGCCCTAGGATTGCCCACATCTGGCTGGGGACATATGATATCTTGGAGAAACTCTGGGATTGCAGGATTCCCCAAAAACCGGAAGAAGCTCTTTTAGGTCTACCCATAGAGGGCCTTAGTAACCAGGCTCAACTTTTGTCACACCAAGTGTTTTTGGCAACTCGAGTTACGCTAGCTAAAGCCTGGAAATCGGGAATACCCACATATAGTGACGTTTTACGTAAGCTTAAGTTCATATATGATATGAGCGTTATCTCAGCTGACCTGAATCAATCATACAAGAAATGGGCTTCATGCTGGGACACCTGGATCCTTAAGATCGGATGGTAAAGTTACAGAGTTCTCTAATTCTTAGGACAATCAGGGTGTGGATCCTGATTTTCCATGTCCCTCTCTTCTCCTGTTCTTCCTTCCCCCCCTTCCCTTTACCCTAGGCGTGTTTTTTCCTTTGTTTTTAGGTTACAAGTTTGATAAACATGTATTTTTATATGTAAGTAATCTGAATTCATATAACAACAAAAAAAAAAAGAGAGAAAGCAAAAAGTCGATAATTGAAGTTAAAAGGTTATTTATTTGTATGTTTTATATTTTTCAAGGACATTGTCTATATCATTCTTGTTTTATCGTTGAAACATGTGTATTATTGTATTACCTTGATACTCTTAATAAAAAAATATTTAAAAAAAAAAAAAGATACAGAGTAAAAAACAAGCATTTGAATTATAGAAACAAAAGGTGACAGAGACTGCTATACATAAGTACAAGGAAATCAACAAGGCTTGCAAAAGAGCTATTAGACTGGCTAAAAGAGAAAATAAAAAATGAGTTTCAAAAAAAGAGTAAGACTAACCCTAAAATATTTTTTAAATATATTTATTGGAAGAAGGCGAGGAAGGAAGCTATAGGAACATTACAATGTGAAACACGCTGTCTGATAATTAGTGACCAGGAAAATGCAGATAAGCAAAATAGGTTCTATTCTTCGGTATACACAAGGGAGGTACCAGTGGTTGGGACGCTGCAACATAATGGAACTACACTATCTTCACCAAATAATTTGTTAACGCAGGAAGAAATCCAAAAGAGGTTGGAAAAAATAAATGTTAATAAAGCCCCGGGTCCTGATGGAATACATCCACGGGTACTGAGGGAACTGGGTTCTGTAATAGCCAAACCATTATATTTAATTTTTCAAGATTCACTTAACACAGGGTCGCTACCAGATAACTGCCGAAAAGTAGAGGTGGTACCTATATTCAAGAAGGGAGCAAGAGCAAATGCGGGGAATTATAGACCAGTGAGCCTCACCTCTGTAGTGGGAAAGCTTTTAGAAGGTTTAATAAGGGATAATATACAAGAATATGTCTATTTGAACAGGATTATAAGACGGGGTCAACATGGTTTTATGAGGGATAAGTCATGTCAAACAAATCTATTTAGTTTCTATGAGGAGGTTAGTAGTAACCTGTATCAAGGTAACAGTGGCTGTAGTCTTTTTGGATTTTGCAAAGGCTTTTGATACAGTGCCACATGGAAGACTATTGTGCAAACTAAGGGATACAGGAATTGCAGTAAATATCTGCTCATGGATCAAGAGCAGGCTAAAAGACAGGAAGCAACAGGGTTGTGGTAAATGGAACATACTCTGATTGGACTAATGTGGTAAGTGGGGTTCCTCGGGATTCAGTATTAGGTCCTCTCTATTTTAACATATTTATTAATGACTTAGCAGTGGGACTGGAAAGTAGTGTCTCCATTTTTCCTGATGACACTAAGTTGTGCAATGTAATTAAATCAGATAATAATGTACTTTACCTCCAAAGTGATTTACATAAATTAGAGGAATGGGCATCTAAATGGAAGATGAGATTTCATTTGAATACATGTAAAGTTATGCATCTGGGAAGGAAAAATAGCCATGCAATTTATGCAATTTATGGAGCAAATCTAGGTGTATCAGATATTGAAAGGGATTCCAGAGTGCTTGTGGGCAACCACCTAGGTAACAGTGCTCAGTGCCAAGCAGCAGCTGCAAAGGCAATTAAAACATTAGCATGTATTAAGAAGGGTATAGAAGCAAGGGAAGCAAATATAATTCTGCCACTATACAAATCCCTAGTACACCCTCATTTGGAATATGGAGTAACATTTTGGGCACCACTTCATAAAAAGGACATTTTAGAGATGGAAAAGCTACAGAGGAGGGCAACAAAACTAATAAAGGGAATGGAGGGGCTAAGTTATGAAGAAAGACTAACCAAATGAAATGTATTTTCTCTAGAAAAAAGGTGTCTAAGAGGGGATATGATTACCTTATATAAATCCATCCAGGGTCAGCATAAAGATTTGTCAAGTGAGCTTTCTGTGCCAAGAGATCTTCAACTGACAAGAGGACATCCCTTGAGGTTAGAAGTAAAAAGAATCCACCTTAAAGAAAGAAAAGGGTTCTGTACAGTGTTAGGGTGGTTAATTGTGGAATTCTCTACCAAAGGAGGTGGTGAAAGCGGATTCAAAAGATAACTTTAAAAAGGGACTGTATATATTTTTTATTAAAACGGGCATCCAGGGTTATCCTGGTTAATTAGAGAGAGTATTGATCCAGGGAGGAAACAGATCGCCAGTATCTGGGATCAGGAAGGAATTATTATTTTTTTCCCTTTTGAGACGATTGGCTAAATTTCACTTGTTTTTTTTCTGTTTTCCTTCCTCTGGATCAATTAACAACTAATCTGCATACTGCAGATCAGAGGAGATCTTAAAAAGGTGGAACTTGATGGAGTAAAAGTATTTTTCCAACCTCAATTACTATGTAACTATGTAACAGCTGAGTGTTTTGAGGATTAATCAGAATCTCTTTCATTGATGGCTGGTGTATGCAACTTTCCTTTGGACAGGGTTTTGAAGGTGACTGATTAATTCTAAGCACAGCTACATCTCACATTATAAAACAGTATACACACATATGCAACCAGGATGGGAAAACGTCTAGCATGATTTTTCTTGATTTTTTGCGTTACTTCATATAAAAATTCTATTTCAATAGGCCTTATAGAATTTTTATCTCTACTGTATACATCAACAAACATTCACCTGCAGAATATACCAAGGGGAAGAAGTAAGTGAGGTATGAGGGGCAAGGGCAGCATAAAACCTAAATATGCCTACTCCACAGTGGTGGCAGCATTCCTGCCATCCACCAAATAGAAACCAACTCTACTGATTCTTTTACAAAATGTTAACTATGGCTTTATTTAATGCATTCTACCCTAAGAGCTTCAAACAACTTATCACATGTTATTACTTGAATTTTGTTTTATATTCTAGCATCAGCAATATTTTTCCACTGATCAAAACTAGCTTTCAGTAAGAAACATTTTGAGACCTCTTGTGATCATAGTATAATGCACAAGTTGATCCTGAAGAAAAAATAATTAGTGGTTGAGGGGGATATGTTTTAGTGGTAGCAAGCTTTCAAACTCCCAAAGTTGTCTTAAAGATTTGACTAGCATCTTTAGAAAGATTTCTACTTGGTGAGATTGTGGACACACTTGATATATGTGACACTCCTGATTAAACATTATTATAGTGTGCAATGAATTGATGTAGTGTATAAAGAAGATGCACTAAAGATACCATTATATATCATAATTAATCACTTTATTACAGGACATTAATATACAAACTTCCACATTTACAGCAACACTATCACCATTATACTTATCAAACTATAAAGTATTCCCATCAATATTCTATATTGACTATAAACAATGTGTTTACGTCACTTAAACCATTGGCAAAGAACTAAAAGTACTGTCCAGTTCTGCTATTCAGGATTTATAACATGAAAGAAAATGTAGCATTTTGATGAAAGCAATTAACTGTAAGATTTTATTAAGGTCTTGTGGTATTTTATGAGGGGAGAGTATTCCATAACTATATAGAATAAAAAATGCAAAGAGACACAAATTATTTACTTGTTTAAAAAAAAATGTAAAACCTGTTTTTAATTTGCAACTGCCTAGTTAAACTGAACATGTAATAATATAATAAAAACCCATGGGGTATGAATATAAGAAGTTACTGTACTGTACTGAGTATAGAAACAACATGCTTTGACGATGTTGAGAAAGAGGAAGGTCACCCTGCTGATGATCATAAAAAGCCTATAAAATATAAAACCCATAACCCTTCAAGGGCTGGGGAAATGTGTTACTGAAAGTAAACATGGTGGAATGAGACCACAGTGAATGAGACTTCTAGCAGGTCCTTGAATTATTTAAATAGCTATTTCACATCTTGAAAGAGATGGTGACTCATTCATGTGAATAATTTTTTTCTAACAAACTATGTTTTTATACAGTATTGAACATCTCCAAGAATAATACAAATCTGCAGTGAGTTTCACTCATGGAACATATTTTTATTAAAGTTTGTGAACAGCTAACCTTGTGAAATTGTTAAATCATAGGACTATGGTATTTCCTATGTAGTCAGGCCCCCATACTGAGTTCCCAGATATTTGAAAGATGAACTTCTATTATTACATTGTTGTGGGTTTTGAAGGTAAAAAGAATACCACATCCATCTTTTATTTACATAATATGGTTGTCCATTGGTCTTGCTTCTACCACTGTAAACACTGACACATTTATGGTATACTCTTCTAACATGTGAGGGCTTAAACCATTTTCATTTGTACAAATTAAAGTTCTGAGTCTACTAAACAAATCAAAACAAGGCTTGGCCAGGCCAAGTCTTAAATATTTTCACATGGGTAAGAAAGACCTTCAAGATGAAACTTTACAAATGTATCACGATAGTGTTTTCTGAGACATACGCATCTCACTTCAATAATCCCAAATAAACATTATCAAGCATGTGTTAAGATAAACGCACGATGGGGTCTAGTTTGATCAAAAATACTTGCCAGACATAATTAGAACAGAGGACACACATCTTAATATTAAACCAGTTTAATATTATGTACCAGAGCGCTCTCAAGCGGATAGAAACAGATATACACAATATATTTATCAATACATTCTAATGTATACAGTGCCTTGCAAAAGTATTCACCCTTTGACTATTTACCTTTTTTGTTAAATTATAGCCTTAAGTTCAATGTTTGGTTAATCTGAATTGTATGTGATGGATCAGAACACAATAGTCTAAGTTAGTGAAGTGAAATGAGAAAAATATATACATAAAACTATTTTTTAGAAATAGAAAACAGAAAATTGGCATGTGCGTATGTATTCACCCCCTTTGTTATGAAGCCCATAAAAAGCTCTGGTGCAACCGATTACCTTCAGAAGTCACATAATTAGTGAAACGATGTCCACCTGTGAGCAATCTAAGTGTCACATGATCTGTCATTACATATAAACAACTTTTTTAAAAGTTCCCAGAGGCTGCAACACCTAAGCAAGAGGCACCACTAACCAAACACTGCCATGAAGACCAAGGAACTCTCCAAACAAGTAAGATACACTGTTGTTGAGAAGTACAAGTCAGGCTTAGGTTATAAAAAAGTATCCAAATATTTGATGATCCCCAGGAGCACCATCAAATCTATCATAACCCAATGGAAAGAACATGGCACAACAGCAAACCTGGCCGCCCCCCCAAAACTAAGGGCATTAATCAGAGAGCCAGCACAGAGACCTAAGGTAACCCTGGAGGAGCCGCAGACGACAATAAGCCGTACGCTCCATAGAGTCGGGCTTTATGGCAGAGTTGCCAGAAGAAAGCCATTACTTTCAGCAAAAAAACAAAATGGCACGTTTTGAGTTTGTGAAAAGGCATGTGGGAGACTCCCAAAATGTATGGAGGAAGGTGCTCTAGTCTGATGAGACAAAAATTTAACTTTTTGGCCATCAAAGAAAATGCTATGTCTGGTGCAAACCCAACACATCACATTACCCAAAGAACACCATCCCCACAGTGAAACATGGTGGTAACTGCATCATGCTGCTGGGATGTTTTTCAGCAACCGGGACTGGGAATCTGGTCAGAGTTGAGGGAAAGATGGATGGTGCTAAATACAGGGATATTCTTGAGCAAAACCTGTACCACTCTGTGCGTGATTTGAGGCTAGGACGGAGGTTCACCTTCCAGCAGGACAATGATCCCAAACACATTTCTAAAGCAACAACAAAACTGTCTTACATTTTTATTGATTGAATTGACTGATTTGATAAATTAAATGAAATGTAATCAATTTTGATGTAAGACTAGTAATCAAATAATAGCTGGCCAATACCTAAATACAAGCTTGCAATCTCAGATACAATGTAACCAATTTTGATACATATGGCTTCAATATATATTTCTATATTCTAACTGCCATATACATTGTTATACCATATTTTACTGCTTTCATAGAGTAACAGGTTATCAGCCTTATTAAATTGCGATTTGGCCAATTGAATAGGGCTCCATATAAGCATATAGCATATTTTTTTAACAGAAGTTTTTAGTTAGTGAAGACCTTGCTTTTGGATAGAAGTTCACTAACTAAAATTTTCTGTAAAAAAAATATGCTATGTGCTTATATAGAGAACTTTTCAATTGGCTGAATCGCAATTTAATAAGGCTGTAAAAACACAGGAGAATATATTAGCTTACAAAGGCCTTGGGCCTCATTCTATTAAGGGCCGTAAAATGGCCACAAAACTGTGATTCCTTACGGCCAGCTTACGGCCCTGCGTAGCGCTACGGCTACACTGCTAATCAAATGGATGGCGCTTCAAGGAGTTCCCCCTTATGGCCGATCGTGAACTATGCAATCGGCCGCATGTATTTGCCCAGCGCCCGAAAATCGTGTTTCAAGTCGGAAAACTGTAAATGCAAATATAAATTCAAGGCAGCACTCTAAAGCATTGTAAATGATGGGGAACATAATGGGGAACATGAGGATTAATAGCAACACCCTCTCAAGCTTGCACATCACCCAAATCCAATATTTCATTTTGGGTTTATTTTCCGTCCCAAGTCCCATGGGCTTCAATGACCTTGAAGCCAGTAAATCGTTGTTAAAACCCATACGGGCCCGGAGGTTTAAGGCGGCACACTCAAAGCATTGTAAAAGCAAATATATATTCAATCCAGCACTGTAAAGCACTGTAAATTATGGGGAACACAATGGGGGACAAGAGGATTAATAGCAAAACATTCTCAAGCTTGCACATTGCCAAATTATAATCTTTGATTTTAGGTTTAATTTCCGTCCAAAGTCCCACGGGCTTCAATGACCCCCAAGCCCGTAGCTCATTATTCAAGCCCGTACGGGCTTGGAGGGTGAATGACATCCAACCCCATGGGACTTGCATGATAGATAGAACAAGAAGATTGAACATGAAATTTATTTCTTAATTTGCAGATTTGAGAGTAGGGGAATGTTGAGATATTAATTCTAAGATCAAACATCACTTTCACTTTTAATAAAAGTACAGGATGGCTTTTCTATTTGCTTAATTAGTGCTACAATTTGTAAGTACGCCCTTTGCGACACCTCCATGGCCCAAGTAACCTTTGGGTCTTGACGGAGGCTAATCCCACAGCCGTTGAGGGTCTTATATGCTCCAAGTCCGTGGGACTCTAGACAAGAATTTAAACATGAATTACAAAAAAAAATATTTTCAGATTTGAGTGTAGGGGATTGTTGTGCTATGAATTCTAACACCTCCAATCACTTTCACGTCTCATCAAAGTACAGGATGGCTTTTTTATGTGCTTAATTGTTCTTAATTGGTGCTCCGATTTGTTAGTAAGAGGATTGCAGGATCTTTTTAGTGTAAGAAAGCTGCGGCTCGGTTTTAGCGAATTACGGCCTTGACGGAATGGTTCGCATAGCATTTGAATAGCGACATGGGCTTTCTTGCGGAGGTCGTGAATTGATAGCGACGTAGCCTGCGGCATTCCCGTGAGGCCCCTTGATTCCATCCCGATTCATAAAATTCTTACTAAGCCATAAAGACCCCCACGGACTCTAACACTACTGAAATAATAGTTGTAATTACAAATAGATAAATATGCTAAACCTAAATATATGCATCTTCTGGGAATGATCTGGGGTGTCCTGCACATTTCATGAACTTAAGATCTACCATGAGTCGAGGATATGTGTAGGATACTCACCAGATATTATCCAGTTGTGATTCCAACCATTATTATTATTTTACATCATTCAGTCGTTTCTGGCTCTCTGTAACCTCATGGATCGTAACACACCAGGCACATCTTTATGTCCATGGTCATGCTGATCCACTCGGTATTCATGGCAGAGCTACTGGAGTGGGTTGCCAGTACCTTCTCCAGTGGGCAACAGCATACAGCTCCTGGTATTCCTAGGTGGTCTCCCATCCAACTAGTGACCAAGTCCAACCCTGCTTAGCTTCAGGGTGGTGTGACCTCTTGGTTCCCTGAGTCGAATTAGACCCAGGTCGCAGTGGTGAATGCACTGAATCCTAACCACTGGACCACCAGGGAACCCTGCTATTATTATTTTTTTTATTATTTTTTACCCATTTGTAAATCCCTTTAACCTTTTCCTCTTTATATGTTGTTTGTCATCTATATCTGTATTTAAGGAGAACTTTTATTTGTTAGTTGGTTGTGTTTCTACACAAGTTTTTTGGCTATTGCTCCGGCCATAATACTATAGTTAACATAGTTAATATTAATTAGTTTGCATGCTATTAACGATATTAAAAGATTAAAACGATTACAAGAAGTGACAGATTTTATTTTCCTGGATGCAAAAATTATTGTCGATAAAGAGTGCTGGGAGGAAATAAGGACATTTGCTTTTGTGGAGGAAAGCTATTGCGAATCTGAACAAGATATTTAAGAGCAAATACAAGATCAAGTATAGAAATATAATACTGTATGGGCCAAAAGGCAAAACCATAAAAAGATAAGATTATTAATGACATAAAGGCTTTTATCTGTTAATATTGTTTAAAATATTGTTTTGAGATATATTCCTTGAATGGGTGCTTTTAGTTTGTATCATCCCATGTGATGGTAAAATGAGCCACAGAAATGTTGAAGAACTTCTTGTTCAGTCATTTTTATTTTTTTGGGAACTTTCTGGTTTAAGCTTAGATTTCAGGTAGTTCCAGGTACTCATTCCTTTTTTGAAATGTAAATAGTCCTAGTGAGAAGATCCTGTTTACTGCCTGGCAAGGAAATTTGTCATTCATTGGGTTCTGCTTGGACACTGGCTTTTGCCAAACAGGTAGAACTCAAGGGACACACATTTATAAAGTTATAAAGAAGTTATAAAGAAGCAAATCTTATACTAAAACTAAATGCAATGGTATTTTTTCCAGTAACCCAGGATCAGTTGGTGCTTATTTTACCAGTTTTTAGTGTTTGATGAGAGTTACATAGTGTTCTATATTTTGTAAGAAAAAAAGCGAAACAAGACAGCATTCTTCTTCATTGCAAATTATGTTAAAACTAAAATTATTTTAAAATATATGCTTTATGTGGTTAGTTCAAAACTCTGACAAAATTTACAAAATGCATCATGACTTTTAGAATTATCAATTAAGAATTCTAATTAGAATGATACTTCTATAATATGAATGCAAATTACTTGGGTGTTACTGGAGTAAAGCAACTACAGAGCTCTTGACGTGTAAACATTTTTGTTTACATGTAAAGACATTTAAATAGATTAAGTGTGTATTCTTTTTTAGCTAAAGTAATAATACTAAGGACAATAATACATTTATATAGTGCTTTTCTCCCAGACTCAACGCAATTAGGAGAGGAAAAAAATAGAGAGGGAGAATTAAAACTTATAGGAACACGTGGGTGAGGAGCATGGTGTTCATTCTCTTTTTAAAACTGTCCAAATTACAGCCCTCTCTGACTGAGTGTGGCACTGAGCTCCATAGTCTCCATACATAAAAGCCCAGGATCCTGATGGTTGTTCGAGATTCTAGGGATGGTTAATAGACTTTCATCTGCAGATCTCAGCACAAGTTCGAACATAAGGAGTGAGGAGCTCCTTCAGATAGCTAAATATGTCAGCAGTCCAAGCTTGAAATATATGCAGTCTTTTCCAGGGAGCCAGTGTAGCACATGGAGACAGGCGTTATGTAATAGGTACTATATACTGTGTTAGAACCATCAGTGTCCCTATGGACTCCCATGGTACATAACATTAACCCCTATAACCATGGGGGTCCCTATTGAACCCATGGCATCTAACAATAGTTCTAACTGTAGGTAATATAGCAAACATTTTTTTTCACAATTGATATGTAGAGAATGAAATTAAAATAGGATTTTTTGTCAAGAGGTGAACCAGCTTTACTATTGATAGGTGTCCCAGGGGATACAAAGGCTCATAGAGGTAGTGCATGTTAATGGGGGTCAGAAGTGAGACTTGTGCTCATATGAGGTAATGCAGTAATTTAACCCCTTCCCAGCTACTTTAAATATAGTTAGAACGGTTACTTGTACAGTAAAAGCTCTCGGTAAGAATATAGCTTGGGCTCCAGGAGGTTGACTTTACACATAGGGGTTAGGCACTCCAGGGCTCTACCAGACCAAATAGGATAATGGTAGATCTCTTATGGAAGCCATGTAAAACACTTTGGGTAAAATCCCCCATAGCAGCAGAGCCTTATGGGAATACATAGGATGTTCAGTAACTCTTATGGGAGCCATGTAATAGCACTTTAGAAAAAACAGGATGGTCTATATAATATGTAGTGATCACTCGTAAGAATTTAATTGTAATGGTTTGCTGGGGATGGAATTTAATAGGTCTGTAACTCCCTTCAATTACAGTCAATTAAAGTTATTACAGTAGCCATGCAATTAAGCTCTAGCTGGCATCTTCTTTGGATGGCACGATTGTGTCATCCTGGTGCAGGATAATTTCAAACCTGAAATTGTGATGTCAGTTTACTTATTGCACTGAATTTTAAATACAAACCATCTACACCTAGGTCCATATTCAATAGAAGCAATTGAAAGTTACTGGAACCCATAATAGAGCCTGTAAACTAATTTGCTATACAATTGGCATATTTAGCTACATGCAAATGGTCTGCGGGTTACAGACTAAAAATCCCTGTGGTTGTTAAATTCATAACTCCATCCCAGCTAAGCCTTTGATCTTTCAAGCCCATAAATGTTAAAATCGCAAATCACTATTCAATTGCTCCAATTCCTCAAGCCCGCAAATGTTTTTACACCCGTAAACGTCAAATGTGGAAGAAGATCCTATGGGTACCAGATCGGACCCACAAAGGGGTTAAAGACATGTCCGTAGCACTGGAAATGCAAATAAAAAATCAATACTGCACTGTAAATGACGGGGAAAGCAATGAAAGACATTAGAATTAATTGCACAACAGTCTCAAGCTCGCAAATCTGCAATCAAAATGTATTTTTTTTATGTTTCATTTCCGTGTTATATCAATCTTGGGAATTAAGGAGTTAATACATATCAAGCCACCCACAGGGACTATAACATTTTCTTCATTCATTAATTATTTATTTTTTAACATTGTTGCATTGTGAGTCTGATCGCATATCAGACTTCTAAACGCTAATTGATTGACGTTTAACCTCCATGTTTTACTCATGTCATGTCGGGAGAAATGGCCTTGATTCATGATCATGCCTTGAAATGCTACTTATGGGTGCATGGTTTACAGTTTAGGCTTTCGGCCATATAGCAGCGGGCTTGATCAATTGAATCGCTCTGTAACTGTTGCAAATTTTAAACAGTTACAGAGCAATTCAATTGATCAAGCAATTGTATAGGGACCATGGTATATTTGATAGAGTTACAGCATAATTGATTTTATTATATTTTATTTATTATTCTTATTCACTTTTTGGTTTTTGATACTGTCACGATCTGCTACTTCAATTGGACTTGGTAAGAACCTGGCTCAAACCTATCCAGCAGAATTGTGCGTCCCTTCTATACCTCTGATAGCAGAAGATGGACCAAATGCAAGTACCACATCCAGGAGCTTGCTTCAACAGACCAGGGTATCACACACCCCATAGCCACCAACTGTGACTATTCTCCACCACTGGATACACCATACAATCCCTTAGAATATTAGGATTAATTCCCAGAATGACAATTACACCTTGATTATGTAAATCCAAAAAACTGCCACTCTTTTATTTAGACTGTTACATTTATTAAGTTTTCTGACCAATCACAAAAAAAACCCACTCCTTAGGTACACAGAAGAGAGACTAATTAGCAATAGCCTGCCCCTGATTCACTGGGAGACCCTGTGCATCTAGTGATATCAGACCTTTAATTACCCCTGTAGTGCAGTAAGCTAATTATCAGGGCAAGTTAGCTCATTCTAAGTTCCAGTGATATCTTATTTGCTTACATGACCTGCTTATCTTGTTAGTATCCGACCACTTTCATCTGATCTTCTAGGGAAATATTAATGCGTTGGCAAATTATTTCTGTACTAAGTGACCCCTTATTTCCCATATTTCCAAAAGTGAGTACACCCCTAAGTGGAAATGTCCAAATTGGGCCCAAAGTGTCAATATTTGGTGTGGCCACCATTATTTTCCAGCACTGCCTTAAACCTCATGGGCATGGAGTTCACCAGAGCATCACAGGTTGCCACTGGAGTCATCTTCCACTCCTCCATGATGACATCACGGAGCTGGTGGAGATCTTGCACTCCCCCACAGATGCTCAATAGGATTAGGTCTGGTGACATGCTTGGCCAGTTCATCAACTTTACCTTCAGCTTCTTTAGCAAGGCAGTGGTTGTCTTTGAGGTATGTTAGGGGTCGTTATCATGTTGGAACACTGCTCTGCGGCCCAGTCTCCGAAGGGAGGGGATCATGCTCTGCTTCAGTATGTCACAGTACATGTTGACATTCAAGGTTCCCTCAATGAACTGTAGCTCCTCAGTGCCGGCAGCACACATGTAGGCCCAGACCAAACATGTATACACAATCACATAGCAAAGCAAGGTGGGCTATGTCTTTGAGCCTCGGATCCAGTGTCCATGGTGCTTTCCCCAAAGCACCCTGCTTGATTGAAACTCGCAGACTTACAACCTAAAGGTATTGTGTGTGGTAAAGGAGGGAGAGAGAGGTGATGAGCGTGTTAGGGTGGAAGGTGATCCGCTTCTTTAGAGAGATGCGTTTTTACTGAGGTTTTGAGGCAGGAGGACAATCTGGTGGGGCAAGGAGTTCCAGAGAATTGGGGCAGCACAAGAAAAGTCCTGAAGGCAAGCGTGAGAGGAGGTGACAAGAGTTGTAGAAGGAAAATGGTCATTAGCAGAATGAAGAGGGCGTTTGGGGGTATATTTGGAGATGAGAGCAGAGATATAAGGGGGAGCATTATTGTTGAGGGCTTTGTAAGTTAGGGTCATGATTTTACATTTTATTCTGGAGGCTAAGATAAGCCAGTTGAGTGATTGACAGAGAGGTGATGCCGACACTGAACGTTGTATACGGAAGATGAGTCTAGCAGAGGCGTTCAATGCTTTCTTTTGGCAGCTGCAGGGGAGTCAATGCAATGGAGTCAGGGGACAAACCACGTTCTGGGGTACCTTCTTTGCCAGTCCAGTGGCCCATCCAGGTGTTATACAATCTGGGGTAGTCCTGGGCCAACTCCCCCTTCCCCAACCATGCCAGTGTGCGCAGCTGTCCTGATGTTTCTAATACAGTCCCTGGGCTCAGACGATCACAAGTGGGCAACACTTTCCCCCTTTCCCAGATCTTCTCTCTCCCCTGACCAGTGATTGAGTTAAGAGGTGTCCATTGGGTTCTTTGATTTTTCCCAATCCAAACAGTTCCCTGGGGGTATTCAGTTCAGGTGACTACTCAACAGGTATTATTACCACCTCATTCCCCAAAAGCCAGGGCCAATGCCCCTTCTCTCTCCATTCCTTAGGGAAAACTTTCTTGGGGACCCAATAAAACAACATTTCCAGTGAGGACTGTACCTGCCGGATGTGTCAGTCTGCACTCCTCCTGATGGCATTGCCTGGGAATTTCACTCCTTGGGGCTGCATTGTGCTCACTGTCTCCCAGCTGGGCACAGCTCTCACATCCTTCTGGATATTTAGTCCCTGGATCCTTAAGTAGAATCTCCTGGCTCTCTCCTTCTGATACTGCCTGGCATGTAAATACTGGCAGCCATTGAGTACTGCCTCCTGCACAGTCTGAAGAGCAGGGCTGCTTGATTTTTCTGACCAGGGTCTGTGGCTGGCTCCTGTATATGCTGTATCCATTGGAGCCCCAAACTAAGTTTACAGGCAAGTAATCCCTTTCTCCAGGCCTCTAACTGTGCGAGGTTCAGCCCTCTAAAGCTAGGGACCAGTTCTTCCTCCTCCAGATTAGGCCATAGCATCAAGGCAGCCTTGCTAATTTTTAAATCCATGAGACCAGAATTCTCCCCAATAGCTGGGTCCCCTTTGTCTCTGGAAGGTGATTTTCCTCCATGTCTGACTGCCAGGATCCCTTCCAACTAGGAGATCAAAATCCCTCTAGGGATGCTTTATCTAATAGGGCCAGTTGCAATTCCTGCTGGATCAATGGCATCAGTGAAAATGCCACATCTGACCATTGAGCCACCCCAGAGAGTTATAATGTCTCTTGAGCACATCTATTGTACGCTGTGCAGTGCCCACCCCACAATCCAGAGGGCCACATGCCAGCTTTATGCCTTCTTCATGACAAATACGGCTCCACACCAGGGACAACAGCTCCCCTCCAACAACTCCCATCCAGGGTGCATAATGGTTCTCTAAGTAACTTTCCTACACCACCAGGTCTTCCAGCCACTGCATCAGCTCATGATCCGACCATAGTCCCAGAAAAGCCATCCATTGGTTTAGAAGGGCTATTTCTTGACAGTCCATTCCAAGGACAATAAAATGTTCTGTCTCCACTGGGAATAAACATTCCTCATCCACAGGAGCTGTGAAAGGGCCGTTGCATACCTCTCTCCACTCCCGCTGTATCTCCTGTATGATTTGTATCAGGACAGTCCTCTGCTGATCCATAGTTAAATGTAAAAGGTATTACCTCTGGTCTCAGCTCCATCATGTCCTTGTAAGTTGCGACCCTGCGGTGGTTTAACACAGGTCCCAGCACTGTCAACAATTGTCACAATCTGCTACTTTAATTGGACTTGGTAAGAACCTGGTTCAAACCTATCCAGCAGAATTGTGCGGCCCTTTTACACCTCTGATAGCCAAGGATGGACCAAATCCAAGTACCACGCCCAGGAGCTTGCTTCAACAAACCAGGATATCAGGAACACAATAGCCACCGACTGAGACTATTCTCCACCACTGGATACACCATACAATCCTTTAGAATATTAGGATTAATTCACAGAATAACCCTTACACCTTGATTATGTAAGTCCAAAAAACTGCCACTTCTTTATTTAGACTGTCACATTTATACAATTTTCTGGCCATTGGCTGGCCAATCACAACAACCCCCACACAGAAGAAAGATTACACAGAAGATTACCCCTGTAGTGAAGAAAGCAAATTATCAAGTTGTTGACCTTCCAGTGGTACTTCAAGTAGAACAATACTGGAGACCCTGCTTATCTTGTTAGACTCCAGCCCCTTTCATCTGATCTTCTAGGGAAATATTCATGTTTTAGCAATTTATTTCTGTACTGAGAGACCCCTTATGTTGGATTTTTCCCACTCTGGTTCCCTTTTTCCCTGGGACCCCATCCCTATAGTCTTTTAGCTTCCTTATGGACAGACCAGCAGTTTGATACCAAACATCCACATCATATTACAACAACCTACATGTAATACATGTAATCAGTATACATTATAAAAATAATACATAACTGAACAGAAACATGAAACAACATATATGTACCAATACACCCAGAACTATAATACATAGGGGAACAGAGCCAGGGGACCCCAGACCAGGGTCCTCTGTCTGAGCAAAGTCCATGATCCCCGGTGTCAGGGGAAATTATAACAGTCCATAGGAGAATCCTTAGGGATTTAACTGTTGCCAGCCCAGGCCCATAGCATTTTACTAACTCTGCAGTCCAGGGGTTTCCCTGGGCATGACAGATAGGTTCATTATAATTCTGTTGCCTTAAACATATACTAAGATGTATATACTCAGAAGTTGTTGTGATAAATAAATTGTAGTTTCCTTAAATAGTTTTTTTAATATAAGTTTTTTCACAATAAGTTCTCACTATAGTTTATATATCAAACATTTCTTTCTTAATATATAGAGAATTAAATTAAAATATAATTTCATTTGAAGAGGTGAGCTATATTCCAGGTTTTAACAGTAGAAAATATATGTGAACCATCTTCACTCATGCAGACAAAAAGTTGGTAGTCAGAGCATGAAGCCAGTAGTCCTCCAGTTGGTTGCTCCTTAAAAGTTTTTTTAAAGGTTTCCCTATTTTAATATTAATGATAAATGATAAAAGAGAAGAAAATTTGAATACACAGGAAGTCCTTGTCTGCACAGTGGGAATATGGCAATTACATCTACCAGTGCTCTCAGCAGAAGTGAAAGGAAGTTTATTAGTTTGCAAGGATACATCGACCTAAGAAAGTAACAGGCAACAGCAGGGGAAGAAAGCAAAATAGAATCACATGGTAAAGAATAATGTCATATAAACATTGCAAGGTTGTGTTTATTAATTATTTTATTTTGCTTTCTAAAACATATGGAGAGAAGTCTGTTCTTGTCCTATGAAGATTTAAAACCCATAAATCAATGCTGCCATGGAACAGACAGTATGATGTGTGTGCGAGTGTGACAACTATTTTTTTTAAACACAATTAATTGTGGTCGGTACATTTTCTCAAAGAAAGTGACCTCTTTCTTATCACAATAAATGGAAAGTCATTAACAATTATTTATTATAATTATAGTTATACTGATCCTTATCACTTTACCACTTAAAAAATATATAAATAATATGATTAATAAACCTTTTGTTCTTAACTAGCATTCATAATTTCAAAAGTCAAATCTTGTATTTTATACTCCATATTTCACATGCATATAAAATTTAAGGGTCTCAGTAATTAAAGTATTTATGGCCTAACCTGCAAACATTCAAGTAAATAAAACATGTCAGCGCCACTCTGTTATCACAGGAGAACAGGAATATGTAGAAATTGAAAGTTTAAAAGATTGGGTGCTGTAAGATTTAAGGGGCAGAGGAAGGAATCTGCCTGATTCCCACATTTCCTTTTGAGATTAATACTTGAGTATATACGGTAAATTTTGTATCATATTCAGTAGTTAGAGATGCCCTTCTCTGACTGATAGCCACCACTTGCAAGGGAGATTACACATCCACATGGGACTGTAGTAGATAGAGGACCTATGTACTTGAGGTCTAGTACACTCCAAGATGAAAAAGTTTGCTGATTCTATTGCCACCAGAATAAATGATTTTGATCAGACATTATTGTTAAAGCTTTAATATTGATTATTTGTTAAGCTTCTAAATCTGACCTCCTGCCATGAAACTGAAAATTTGACTTTTTAACTTGATTCATGCTCACTATTTTCAATGGAAATAGAAACCATGTCAGAGGTTAAAGCGATAATTTTGTGTCGAAACTGCACTGAGCTTTTTTTTGGCAAACGTGTGATTTTCAAATGTAGGATCCAATGCAATGGTTACCTCCAACCAACAATTCTGAACCATTTTTACTTTGCAATTATTTAAATCATCCAGAAATGCTTGTTTCATCATTTCATCATTCAATGGTTCATCATCAATGAATTTATTCCAATCCAATTCCAATTACATTCCAATCATACTGGTATATCATTTATAGTAACAGTATATAATCCCCTTCTGATCTCTACCTTGTCGTGGTGAAGGGGCTTGTGTACTTCGATGAAGCTGTGAGCTATACCATGTAGGGTCAGCTAAGATGGGCAGGTCATGGCAGGGAGGTCAGACAAATCACAGACCAATGGAGAAGAAACTAGCAGCCCACTCCAGTAACGTTGCTAAGAAATCTTTATGGATAGGCACAACCAGAGACATAACGATATGCCACCGGAAGATGAGCCCTCAGGTCAGAAGGTGCCTACCACATTAATGAGGAAGAGCAGAGGGCAAGTACAAGTAACACCACAATGAAGTGGTTGGGTCAAAGCCAATATGATAATAGATCATAGAATAATAGAGAAAGAAAGAGAATTCCAGAAAAAACATTTACTTCTGCTTTATATTCTATTCTAAAGCCTTTGACTGTGTGGATTACAACAAAATGTGGCATATCCTTAAAGAGATGGGAGTATCATATCATCTCATACTCCTCCTAAAGAATCTGTATGTGGGACCCCTGTGGCTCCTGCAACTCCCGTGTAATCCTGTGCCCCCCCAGGAGTCCCTATGGCCCCCGTGGGCATTCTATGGATCCCCTGCGGCCCCTTATGGCCCACTGGGGCTTCCCACAGACCCCAGGGGCCTCCTGTGTCCCCATCAGGCCCTGTGGTCCCTACGGCCCTTGCAGCCCTCCCATGGTTCCCCTGCGGTCACTTACGGCTCATTGTGGGCTGCTACATGCCCCGGGGGCCCCTGTGCCAGCCCTGTAGTCCCCTGTGAACCCTGTGTCCCCCTCAGCCTCCTGTGTTGCCCCTCGTGGACCTTTGCTGTCTCCCTCAGTCCCCTGTGTTCCCCCTCAGCCTCCTGTGCCCCCTGGCAGACCTCTGTATTCCCCTATTCCCCCTCAGCCTCCTGTGGCCCCTTGCAGACCTCAGTGTGCCCCCTCAGCCTCCTGTGCCCCCTTCCAGACCTCTGTGGCCTCCCTCAGGCCCCTGTGGCCTCTCCTGTGCCCCATGGTTGACATGCCCCAAGGGCCCCCTGTGCAGGCCCTGTAGCTTCCTGCGACCAGGTGTTTCCCTCACCCTCCTGTGTTGCGCCTCGTAGACTTCTGTTGCCTCCCTCGGTCCCCTGTGTTCCCCCTCAGCCACCTGTGGCCCCTCGCGGACCTCTGTGTTCCCCCTCAGTCTCCTGTAGCCCGTTGAGGACCTCTGTGTTCCCCCTCAGTCTCCTGTGACCCCTCGCAGACCTCTGTGTTCCCCCTAAGCCTCCTGTGGCCCCTCGCAGACCTCTGCTGCCTCATTCAGACCCCTGTGACCTCTCTCGGGCCCCTTAGACACTTACTGGCCCCTGTGGTCCCTCTGGACCTCTGTGGCCCCCTCGGATCTCTGGCCTGCCATGGCCCCTCCTCACCCCAGGAAGTGGAGTGCAGCATTGAGCAGGTAAGAAGGTATTTAAAAAGGTGTGTATATGGTGGGTACAACCCAAATCCAGCCTGTGAAGAAGGCTAGGCAGGGGTAGGCCTGCAGCAATTTAGAATCACCTGACAGAGGGGCTCCCACCTCACCTTAATTCAAAATACCCTCTGTAGAAATAAGATCATATCAAATTCTGAGTTCTATTTATTCAGAGGACATTGCATATTGGCTCCTGATTTAACTGCAAGATACAAGGTCCTGAAGGGTCATTTCAGCAATACCAGCAAGCTGAAGACATTTGCCTACAGCACATGCGTGCTTGAAAAATTGAGCTGCCCTGCTGCTTGGCTGTGCAAGGCTTCATTACACAGCTATTAGTGTGCGAACACGGACACCCAGTGGACATTTCAAGGACTGTGCTTACCAACTACAATTTATACCAAGCTGAAAGCATTTTCTGACCTAGAAAGGCCTGTCTCTAATCTTAACTCAGAATAAAGATCTTTGACCAAGAAACACGCACTCTACAGTACTTGAGCAAGGAATGGTGGCTGCTGCACTATAAAACAAGTGATACACAAACTGTTCCAAAGCTTCCAGCTATGGCCCGAAGACCCAGGGCCAGAGTCTACCAACACCCCCTTGGAGCGGTCTGTCTGCAGCTCTTATGCAGGCGTAAAGCTGGCAGCTAGCATGCCATCCATGAGTATATAACTATATAATCACCGCTTTGACCCAATATCTTCAAACCCAGCTATTTAAGTGGACCAGGACCTGAGAACCAGCGTTTCAATCCTCATAGAAAGATGGCAAGTCGCAGTACAAGTAAAGTGCACAAGAAACAGACTGGGAAGGGGATCCAGGAGTTCTACAAACCACCCGACACAAATCGCAACCCGAACCTGAGTCCCAATCCCGAACAGCCAGAGTCGCCGATCCACGAATCGGCGCAGAGTTCCCAACCAGCTCAAATGGAACTAACTGACGGGACCTTAATTAAAATCAGGCAGATCCTTCAAGCGGAAATCAAACATGCAGTGGATGACCTAAGGTCAGACATCCAATCTCTAAACCAGAGGCTACAAGGCCTGGAGGAAAGCACTGAGCAAATTGCAGAGACCCAAGCGCTCGACAAGCAGGATATCCTACAAAATGCATCTAAGATTCAGATGTTGGAGGACAAAGTAGAAGACCTGGAGAACAGATCCCGCAGACATAATATTAGGCTGAGGGGCGTCCCCAATAAAATAACAGATGTTTTACAATATTCTAGAGATGCTATAAGCATGATCCTTCCTTCGGTCGAGGAGTCAGACTGGGCAATAGAAAGAGCTCATAGAGCGCTGGGATCCTCTAGGGACCAAAATCTACCCAGAGATATCATTATTAGATTTGCCCAGCAAAAGGCTAGAGATTTGATCCTTGCGGAAACCAGACTAAGGAGGGAAAAAGACGGCACCAAGATTCAAATTTATATGGACTTATCCCCTTCTACCCTTCAGAAAAGGAGGGAGATGAGACCCACATTGCGAGTGCTCACCCACTACAAGATAGCATACAAATGGGGGTTCCCATTCGCACTTATGTTCACTTTTAAAGGAAAATCCTTCAAGGTGATATCGTTTGAGGAAAGCCAAAGCCTTCTGAACAGACTGAAACTCGTGCCTCTGGAATCCGAGGAAGAACATTCCTTCCTTCAGGCGGAATTGAGGCAGGCCAAGAAGGGCCAAGGAATCCCACAGCCGCAAAGATCAAAGCCCATTTCCAACCCTTTGAGGGAGATCAAGCACCGTGAGCAGGATCTAGCGGAGGACCAAGTATCATAGCATTTTTCCAAGTCCAAACTCTGTTTCCATAATACTCTTTACGCTACATAGGGAACCTGAACCCCACCTCAGGAGTTGCAGAAGGAAAGGTGGATTTCTTGATCCTTTGCACACGCTTGGACATTGCTTACAAAAAGGACTATAATACAATTGAGTATTGTATCTTTGTTTTTGCACTAGTTTAATCGGGTCACACAGGGGGTGGAGGCCAAGTTTAGCCCGGGGGCAATTAGCTAATGCTGGGTTTATTTTTTCACAACCAATCTATTTAGCCAACTGGAGGTATTGGGTAGAACTGTAATACTGTTTTTCTATTATTCTTTGTCTCGCTTAACTTTATACATAATTACAAGAGTACTCAGGATGGCTACTTTAAGTGGCTAAGCTCTAGCTTAAGTAGGGGTTTAGAACCCATGATACTGCTAGAGCTAGTTTTGGTAGTGATATTTGATAGTTTTCTCCCTGTTGGGTTTATTTGGGGGGGTAAGTCGCCTTCCTTTAACCCCAACGTAAAGTCTATGAATAGTAGTCTGGGGAGGATTTACTGTCATTCATGGTTTACTAATCGGGTACTGTGTTGTACTGATGTTGTTTTTTTGTTATTTGTATGTTTTCCCGCTGGTGCCTGGCGGACTAAGGAATACCTGAAGTCGTCCACGTCTGGAGCGAATCGTGGTGGGCATGTCCCGGGCCGGATGGCAGGGAAAGTAGGAGCTGAGGCAGAGAGATCTGTGTGGGGTAACGTTCCAGCGACTTTAACACACCTAGACAACACACCGCCATGACTGATCACTCACACAACATAATTACACATAATGTAAAAGGCTTCAACTCCCCGTTTAAAAGACGTAAGGCCTTTCTTTTTTACAAAAGGATTAAGCCATCTATAATTTTCCTACAGGAAACTCATTTTGCGAGAGACAAAGTTCCGAAATTTCTCCACAGAGATTACCCCAATTTCTATACTTGTTCACAGCTCTCCAAGAAAGCAGGTATGGCCATTCTCCTTCACAGGAACCTCCCCTTCAAATTAGAAAAACAGGAAAAAGATAAGGAGGGTGATTTCCTCATACTTTCAGGTACTATTCTGGAAGTTAGGGTTTGCTTGGTGAATTTATATGCCCCCACTGTTAACCCGCACAACACTCTTATCAAATTACTGAATCTTCTAAAACAAGAAGACAGAGGGAAAATTATTATAGGCGGGGACCTAAACTTGGCGCTTCAGCCTTTCCTAGACAGGTCAGGGACTCCTTCATATACTAGAGATGCTAGAAAACTTAATATCATTTATTCCCTACTTAAGGAACTGGAATTAGTAGACGCCTGGAGGGGGTTGCATCCCTCTGAAAGGCAGTATACATTCTTTTCCCCCACTCACAATACCTACTCCAGGATTGACGCTTTGATGATGCACTCATCACTGTTCAATAACACGTCAGATGCCCAAATTTTACCCTGCCCATGGTCGGACCACTCGTTAATTTCTTGTAAATTGAGTCTTAACCAAAACAATTCCCATATCCATGCCTGGCGTTTAAACGACAAGCTGATTACGAGTCCAGAGGTACAGGCCCAAATAGAAGAGGAAATTAACACCTTTTTTGCTCTCAACGATATTCCAGAGACGGAAATAGGTTGGTCATGGGTTGCTCACAAGGCCTACATTAGGGGGATAATTATAAAAGTATCGGCAGCCCATAGGAAAAAATTACTCCGCAAGGAAAACGAACTCTTTAAGAAATTACAGCATCTTGAACAGTTAAACCAGAATAAATTCACGAGGGAGACGCAGAATGTATTAGATCAAACCAGAGCAGAACTAGATGCCATATTGGCGGAAAGGACTGAAAAGGCTATCAGAAGAACGAGTCATAAATGTTATTGCCAAATTAACAAGCCCTCGCCCATGTTAGCCAGGAAATTAAACCTGAGACATAACTCTGCGCGTATTCACCAAGTTAGGGATGCTAGAGGGGTAATCACTATGAAACAAGATGAGATCAAAGAAACATTCAGAAATTATTATCAAGATATCTACTCGTCTAAATTGACAGCTAACAGTTACAAAATACACAAATTTTTGAACGCCTATGCCCTCCCTTCAGCCACTGAGGAGGATTTAAGTTTATTGAATGCTGAGATCTCAGTAGACGAGATCAGTAAAATAATTAAGACCCTGAAGAAGGGTACAGCCCCTGGTCCTGACGGCTCTACGAATAACTATTATGCCACTTTCGATAAGCAACTTGCCCCAAAGTTGGAAAAGCTTTTTAAAGATATAATGGAGGGGAAGGTCATGCCTCCCGAACTTAACCAAGCGAGTTTAATCTTCCTCCCTAAACCGGGCAGAGATCCTCTACTGGTTAAAAACTTCAGACCCATCTCTCTTTTAAATGGAGATGTAAAAATTCTTGGGAAGATATTGGCCACCAGATTAGCGAACTTCCTACCTAGGTTGATCCATAAGGACCAAGTGGGCTTTATTCCTTACAGACAGGCGGGGGATAATATAAGAAGACTCCTCAACATATTCCATTTAGCTAAGCTAGATGATATCCCTTTATGTACTATAGGACTAGACCTGGAGAAAGCATTTGACTCCATTGAATAGCCATACCTGCATGCCACGCTGACAAAGTTTGGGCTGGTGGGTAACTTTGTGAATGTGATCAAGTCTTTCTACAATAACCCAACCGCCAGCATTAGAATCCCAGGGGATGACCATTCATTTATTAATATTAGAAGAGGCACCAGACAGGGCTGTCCCCTATGCCCCCTTCTGTTCGCGCTGGCCATTGAACCTTTGGCTCAGGCTATCAGGAATAGCGCAATAATAACTGGATTAAATGTAGGCTTACACCAGTTTAAGTGTTGCCTCTTTGCGGATGATATCCTGTGTACACTTACAAACCCACTCCAGTCAATACCAGCCTTGATGTCCCTGATAGAGTCTTTCGGGGTCATTTCGGGACTCAAAGTTAACATGGACAAGACGGAAGCGATCTTGGCACAGACTCCTCAGACTTTAAGGGACACCCTTAAAACTCGACACCCCTTTGCTTGGCCAGAAAAACATATAAATTATTTAGGCATCAAGATCACTCCAGAGATAACCGACCTATATCAGTCAAACTATATCCCGCTATACAAGACCCTAAATCAGGACTTGTTGAAATGGAATAAATATAATCTCTCATGGTCGGGGAGGATTAATGCAATAAAAATGAATGTTCTCCCCAGGATTCTGTACTTTTTCAGGACTCTGCCGATTCGTATAAACAAAAGAGACCTAAATAGTTTCCAAAACGCGACATTCAGATTTATTTGGCACTACAAACGCCCAAGAATAAATAAATCCATTATGATGAGGAATAGATCCTCCGGAGGATTGGGTTGTCCCGACCTCCTCAAATATTTCCGGGCAGCCCAGATTTCTTTCCTACCCCAGGCACACTCGACAGAACATCAGCCACTTTGGGTTTTCGTAGAAAACTATCAAATTAGGCCATTTAAATGGGATACTCTAATATGGGATCCACCTTCCCGGTTACCCCCTGATCTGGCCCGTAACAACCCGATGATAGCATTAACACTGAAGGAATGGGAAAAAGCCAATAATAATAGACAGTTAAGTCCCAATATCTCCTATGCAACCACAACACTCCCTTCCCCAAATACTCTGGATGAGATGGGTTCGCTATCCAAAGACTGGTGGACCTCAAGAAAGCTTGACAGGTTTGAAGGCTGGGTTAGAGATGGCACAGTGCTAACTAATGAGAAATTTATAGATACACACAATCTTCCGTCCAGTGAATACTTCAACTATAATAAAATCCGACACAATGTATCCACTAAACTTCGTAAATGGGGCCCGCCCAGATCAACTTGGTTCACACTAATTTGTAATAAAGCCCCTCTTACTAGGGGAATATTGGGGGAATTGTACGCAATATTCAACTCAAGCGACATGGCTAGCAAACCTAAACACATTAAGCATTGGGAACTAGATATGGGAGAGGAATGGGACATGAGCAAATGGTCTAAGGTGCACTTAGAACTGACAAAGGGGTCAAGGTATTTTAGTCACTTGGAAACATCGACGAAAGTACTATTTAGATCCTACTACACACCAGATAGGTTACACAAAATTGACCCTAAAGTCTCTCCCGAGTGCTTTAGAGGCTGCACCACTGGGGGATCCTTCCGCCATATTTGGTGGGATTGCCCAATGGCCAAGCAATGTGGACAAAGGTGGCCGATCTGGTCTCTAAGACATTGAACACGAAAATACTACCCAATATGGGACTATGTCTACTGGGGCTACCGGTACAAAATTTACGAGTACACCAGAATAAATGGCTTCAATTTGTTATGCTGGCGGCAAAGAGCTGTCTGGCTGGGAACTGGCGGAAAAAATCACTTGATATCCACTCGGTTATTCACAAAATTAACTTTATTATGACCTATGAACATATGACGGCTACACTAAAAGATACTGTGGATATTTATAAAGAAATATGGGCTGACTGGAGCGGGACGGAACACTCATTCCAGATACATTGACAGTAGTGCTCTGTTCAGGGGGGGGAGGCTGTTGGGTGCTGGAGCGGTCCGGGACAGTGCTCTCCATGGTACCTCGTTAGAGGACGTTGCAGGCGTGGAAGGTCGATAAGGTAATAAGTAAAATCTATATACTGAAGTTGTGAAAGGCACATGTTAATTTATGATAAGTTGTATTTTAGTTATGTTGATATAATTCGAACGACCAGAGCAGGTTATCTAACGGATGTTAGACATATTTAGTGCATTGATTTGCAGATAAACTATCTAACCAGTTCTAGGTTGTTTTTCATAGACTGTTTTAATAATAGAAAAAGGAAAATGGAAGTGGTTGACACATGGTGACATGTATATTTTGTTAAAGGCAAATAGGAAAGTGTAATAAGATTACCATCGAGCATGGGGGACCTGCGTGTCACTCCTTGTTTACAAAAGTGCTTCTCCTATGTTTGTGTCAATAAAAAAAAATTTATGATAAAAAAGGTGTGTATATGTGCATATATATATATATATATATATATATATATATATATATATATATATATATATAAATACCGGAGCCTCTCCCTTGCCAAGTCGCACCTTTACTACTTTGCAAGGATCCCCTACGGTGTTCACTGCTTCCCCCACGATGAGCGCCATTGGCGCTCATCGCGAGACTCGCAATGAGCGCCTTTGGTGTTTTTGTGAGCCTCTCCCTTTGTGTACTTTATAGACCTATGTAGTTTAGGGGTCCACTGCCTTGGGTTCAGTGTAACTGCCTTGGGTTAAGTGTTACTGATTGGGGTTAAATGTTACTGTTTTGTATTAAGTGTTACTGGTTTGCGTTAAGTCTTAGTGCTTAGGGCTCGTATTTACGTCCTGCGGCCTCGTTTTACGTCCTTCGGCCTCATTTTCATCTTGTTTAAGTTTTTTCGGCAACCATTTTTTTTCCCGATTCAGCAATTTTCAATCGTTAAAAAAAAAGACAAAATATACCTCAAATTAACTTGCCACCTCACTCACAGGCCACCTGGCTCTCCCCCTGTGCTGTGTTTTTTAGTGTGTAAGTTAATTTTAGGCATATTTGTGATTTTTTTGCAGGCTTTTCCAGTTCGGTGATTCAGCCGTTAAAGTTGTGTTTTTGCGAGCCCCACAGTCCATCTACGGGCTGTGATTTTGTGGCCGTCGCTAAGGCCAGGGGAATTGCGATGAGGCCTCATTGGAGCTAAGTCCAGCGTGTCTCAGGATGAGCGCCAGCTAAGTCCCGTGTGTTGACCACTGCAATGAGTGCCTTCAGCGCTCATTGCAGCCTGTCCCGCGTGCCACAATCTTTGGAGGCAATGAAGAACCGCGCAAAGGAAAAAACACAAAACACACAAAAAATAAAAATACAACAAAAACATCACACACAGCACAGGGGAACAGCCAGGACGTCTGGGAGTGAGGTGGAATACGAATATAAGTCAATTTTGGCGATTTTCGGCACTCGAAAATTGGCTAAGCGAGAAAAAAAATGGAGGACAAAAAAAATTAAAACGAGGCTACACGACCCTGGACCGCGCAAAACATTGCATATCACTTTCACCCAGGAACCTACGAGGTACAAATTACACTATTACAAAGGACGGCAAATGCTCACGAAACGCGTAGCACATAGACAAACAATGAGGGTCAATAAAATTTGAAGCCATGGCAAATCTGTTTGGTACACAATGTTAAGCTTTTTATACTCTAAGGACCTTTGGCGCTCATTGCGAGCCTCATGCTGAGCTATTTTACAATCCTAACTTGCCACTAACAATATTACGCATCTAAAGTAGAGCGTTACACAAATAAACCAATGGTTTGCCCTCGAACACGCAGCCTATTTCTAATGCACAGTTGGCACATTCATAACACTATCTCCTCAGGCCAGCAACAGTCCAACTGGACATTATATTCTGCAGGACAATAAAAAGAGATTGTTACCTCTTTAGGCTATTGATTGTTACATATATTAATTAGAAAAATGTAAACTATATTAATTTATTAGTCAATTAATTAATTAATTAGTATTTAAAACAATATAGAGAAGAGCCAAAGGACACATGAGGAGAAGGCGCTCAGCGCGAGGCTCGCAATGAGCGCCAAAGGCCCTTAGAATATAAAAAACTTAACATTGTGTGCCAAACAGATTTGTCATGGCTTCAAATTTTAATGACCATAATTTTTTGACGGGCAAGTTGCTAGTTATGATATAATTTATATACAATGATCAGTAATGTTCCCCAACAATTGCTAGGCAATATTACATTTTGATATCGAAAATTTACTGTAAGGTTGAACCTGCAATTTTCCAGAAACCTCCTACATGCTCAAGTTGAGTTAAGTAAACAGATTTTAATATAATAACGACCACATACTATAGAATGTTAAACTACAGTCATTGACATAACTTAAAATAAAAACAATACTGCACACATGTTAATGCTATGTAGTCTATACACATCCCATTCAATCTGAGCACTATGTGATAAATAATAAATCAGGTGTAGTGCTGTAGGGCAGCTGGATGCTTATCATACAGAAAAATAAAACCACTCAGCATGTGATGACCATTGATTTTTGCATTTATTTCAACAGCCTTTTGGCCTTGGGCAATAGATATCCTTCAGTTAATAGAGAAAATAGTTAAACAGAACAAGATTTTCATAAGGCAGAACAGATTACGAGCCCAAATGATGAAGATCGTTAGTTCAAAATTCTAAATAAATAAATAAATCTGTCTCTCCTAATAATTGCTATAGAATAGTTTTCTACCTTTCCTACAGCAAAAAAAATGAAAAATACTGAGAAACAAATAAATATGTCTGCGTGATCTGTATATCCCAACTAGTAAGTGTTAGAACAAGCTAAAGAACAAAGAAAAAGAAAAATAACACGCAAAAAAAATAGAGGGCTACTACACATCAAAGAGAAAATAATGGAGGATAATCTAATAACAGGCCCCACAGTTTAGATAAAAAATAGCTTTTAATAACAAATATTTTAAAATACAAATAGGACAAAAAACACAGACGAATAAAACAACTAAAAACACAAAAACAGTTGCATAAAGAAATGCATATTAGAGTAAAAATGACTGTAAGGTCAATGGGATCAAATGTAGTACGGATAATAACAGCACTAGTGGAGAAAAATAATAATAAAAAGGGCCCTATATTGTGTTGTGAAAGAGTTTGGAATGGGACCCTTCACTTGCCAGGAGCACCGAAGGTGATCATTGCAAAGCATCCTGTTGTGTGGCAAACAGCATTGCCAGACTTTAAATTTTGTTGCCGTAATTTTTTTTGACGGTTAATTTCCTAGTATATATATATATATATATATATATATATATATATATACATATATATATATATATATATATATATATATATATATATATATATATATATATTATAATGTATATTGTATATATATATATATATATATATATATATATATATAAATAAAAAATGGTATGGGCTACTTGTTCATTTTAAGGTGAGAGTATAGGGTGTGTGGTATATGTGATTTGTTGACCTGCCTTTAAAAATGGAGCTATGTGTTCTTCTAATATCGAAAAAACAGAATAAATGGCTTCAATACCTTATGCTTTTCACAAAAAGCCACATAGCCAAAAAATGGAGGTCTCCGACCCTTAACCTACAAGAAATTATAAATTAATTGAACTTCATAATGATTAATAAAAGACTGACTCACGCAATTTCCAATACTTACCCATTGCTTTTAGAAATATGGGACCCATGGTTTAACTCCCTGTATACAATTACAATCACTTAAGAACTATTAATCTCACAAAATTATTAAATAGCATATATCACCAAAATTGGCTGGACTTGGACCCCCCGGAACTGATGCCAGTGGCTGGGCAGGTAAGCCATTATCTGCCTGACTCGCTCAAGGGAACCCCTACCCCGCTTCCTCCCCCTGTATTATTTTCTTTACCTTTGCAAGTTAAGTTAAACTCGAATTTTGATTTGATGGAAAAATAAATAATTAAAAGGAATGTCAGTATAAAGCAAGAAAGACTTTAAAAAATGTATAGTTTAAACATAACAGTTCTTTATTAATTCATTGACATGTATGTTACAAAGATAATGATGACCGTTGTACAATGTGCAATATGACAAACCCACCAATGCCTAGACCTATTTGTAAGCTACAACACTGTCAGTGACCGGTGAGGAAACAGGCCCTTTTATGAACTGTACCAGTCATTTAACTTGACTTTCGGCTTTCCAATCGGTTCCTACGGCTAATGTTCAGTGGCACATTAGCCTACAGTCAAAGGGCCCTATTCTATTGCCCAAATTGTAAATTTATACACACTTAAAACCATTCTTAAAATTGTCACATATTCTATTAGCTACTCACAATCCGATTACAAGTTACTCACACACAATCACTATGGGCTAGCCAAATATGCAAATTCGAACATTAGAATTAGAGTCACTTAAGGGCTTATAATAGAATAGGGCTCAACATTATTAAGGTTTGCAAAATCCCCAACAGCCTATACTCGTGGTGTCTTTGCTGTCCAGAGAAGTGTTATCATGGCTGTATAAGTCAGGGGTAAGAGTTATATACAAACATACATGTGAGTTGGTGAATAATGCGATTCAAAGGGTGACTGCATTGTGTGAAGTGATAAAGTCTTGTCAGGCATCTTATATATATATTTTTGGGTTAGACTGGAACACAGTGGCACTTGTAGAAAGGAATTTCCCACATTTTGCTTACAGGATCACACAATTTGGGAATACATCAGATTGTGAAAAAGTTTAGGCCAAGTTGGAATCAAGGATATGAACCGTGATATGGGTACAACTGCATCTGTGCAGAAAACTGATATGAGAAAATTCAAAATCATAAATGAGGAATTCTTTAGTAAACTAAGGATATTACAAAGTATTATTATGAAAAAAAATCAACCAGTGTCCCTGCAAAAAGGTGGAAAAGTGTTTGTCTTTATTCAACCACAATGTAACAAAGGATATTAATATGATTTTAGGGAAACATTAAGCTGTGTGTCAAATCAAACTGGACTTGAACAACATAAATATCTGTCATGATAAATAATTTACTTGTTTTGATTAAGACATTAAAAAAAGAGTGACAATGCAAGTTCAATTAAACAAGCATGACAAACATAGAAGCAAATAGTTCTATTGATGTTTCATGAACTATTGAGTGGTGTATGATCCTGAGTTTACTGCTGATGTGTGCTTCTTTTCTATTGATATGGCTTTAAATGAATTGGTCTGCCTGGTCTTTATCTCAAGGCCATTGAGTTCAAATTTAATGAGGTGTAGATTAATAACCAGAACTCAAGAGAAAGCTTTTACTATACATCAGCAGACAGCTCATGAGGAAAACCTTAGCTCAAACAGTCTCAAAAGGTAATTATATGCCTGTAAAACCACATTCTCATATGAATGGAGGATTTATTTTCCTAGTAAACAAACCCCTTGCAAAGGAAATAAGGTGGATGTTTAGCTAACCCTAAAACTGGCGTGTTGGGCCAGGCACATTGCTAGTCATAGAATAAACGATGTCTAAAAGTGTGTTGTCCGTGTTTAAAATCTGTGTGAGATAACAAAAAAACACATGAAGAATTTGGATTATTACTGCATAGATTTTAGTCACAAACTAAACAGGTTTTGTTTGCTAGACATTGGTTATTGTGAATTTTGTGTCTTTTTAATTTATTTTTTTAATGTTATTTATCAGAGAAAGCACTGGTGTATTTACATTCTGTGCTATGTCTAGCTAGTTGATTGTTAGGGAAGAAGCAATGTACCAAAAAAAGTTTCCAGCACTGTACAGGATTTGATCCAATATCCATTATGAACAAACTGGTGCACAGGAACATATGTGGTGGTCATGCCAACACATTAAAGTATTTTGGGCACATTGTACCTAGAATATCAACTTGATTTAACTCCTGATATTGTGCTATTTCATATTCTCCCACATCGAATTAACTATAGGAAAAAAAAAAATATTGTTATTAATATACTGTTGACTGGCTAATAGCAACAAAATAGAAAAGCATATCTCTGTCTTCGTAGAGACAAATTAATCGTGTCATAGAAATAAATAAATAAATTAAATTAGATTACAATAATATTAATAAAAACAAATTTAAAAAAAGAGGGTAAATGGTCACTATGGAAAGAATAACGATGTAAAACAAAAATTATTTTAAATTGTCTTCTGAAGTCTCTCCCCCTCACGTCCAATTTACATTTTCAATTTAAGGAGTTACACATTCAGAACATTGATATGTTAAATATTTAGTTTCAATAGGCGAAGCTGTATATGTAAATAAATTGATCTATCAGGTTTTGTCAATATGTAAACAAAGAATATTGTTAAACTTGAGGAGTAATGGTGTTAAGGGAAGGATAAATAGAAAAAGAAAAAGAGTTTTGTTGATTACCTTCCATTATGTTTTATGTTCAATCTATTAATATCTGTTTTTTAAGATATTATTGACAAAGATGAATGTTGAATATGAAAGTGTTAGCCAGTTGGGGCTTGTATTGTATTGTTTTAAATGTTTGTATTGTATTATATATATTGTGGGAAAAAATAATAAATACTATAAAAGTTTTATTATCCATACCAAGGGTCATACTGGCCTCTATGGAGATCAACAGCCTCTATACAATCATTCCTATAGATACTGGTATTGACATTACAGAAGAAACTGTTAACAAGGTAGACAGTTGTAATAGACCACCTCAAATTTTCTTTATGAACTACTAAGCCCACTGTTGAAATGAAAAATATTTTTGTCACAATCTGCTTCTTCAAGGGAGCTTGATATTAACCTAGTTCTAACCTACCCCAGCAGAATCGTGTGGTTCTTGTTCTCTGTGGCACAAAAGATGGCTTCTGAAGAGGACAACGGTAAAAGGTACAGGCAGAGAATACTGGATACAGGTTACTAGTGGCCTCTGGCAGGGCCACTCCCCAATTCAGGACACAAATACAACAACAGTCTCACACAGTGGATATGTGAAACTAGAACTGAACAATTATTGAATCATAGAACCAACATATTTATACTCTATCTCCCATACCACACGCTTGTGTACGTGTGTGATGTCAGAACTAAGTTCCATTTGCCTTGCATCCTTGGTTGCTATAGAAGCTCTTGAGATAATTTACCAGCTATCTAAGCTACATGACTGATAAACAGCAGCCAGACAGCTGGCTAGTGCAACAACCTTGATGTTAATCTCCAGTGTTTGCTTAGGACTCCTGAAGTGCAGGCATCTATCTGTCTGTGGCTGCTGTTTATCAAGACCTGTATGTGTGAGGATGCAATGTTCTGCAGTTAAGCTTATGTGAAGAGCATTTTTACCTTTTCCACATGTATTCTCCTGTTCTATATCACATGTTCCCTCTATAACATATTATAACTTGTATACGTGATAACAATGTACAGGCAACATATAACCAAACAACAATAATACATAATCACAATGCAACAATGCCATGCACCTTTGGCCATATCCAGAATTAATGGTATTATTACAGTCACTGAACAATGTAGTCATGACAATTTTGAATTCCTAAATTAAATTCAATGGACAGAAGTTTGGGACATGGTCCAGAAAACAGCAACAAAGAATATGCATAAAATAAAGAAAACTGAGCAGACAAGAATGGCTATCTGATTAGGTGTTGAACCTAGCCCAGGAAGAAGAAAAGCAAAAGGTACTGGAGACCGGAAAATATGTTTCCAACTGAATGCAAAATTCCAGAGGATAGCAAGAAGAGACAAGGAGACATTCTTTAATGAGCGATATAAAGAAATAGAAGAAGATAACAGAATGGGAAAGTCATAAAAGAAGATAACAGGATGGGAAAGTCAAAAGATCTCTTCAAGGAAATAGGGAATCTTAAAGGAACTCTTCATGCCAAAGTGGACATGATAAAAGACAGAAAATGGTAGGGACTTAACAGAAGTAGTTCAGATAAAGAAGAGGTGGCAGGAATACACATAAGTTCTATAAATGAAGGACAAGGTTAGGTGTTGTTACCTTATTTCTTTACCTTATCCGCAGAATATATTGTATGCGTAAAGCCGTCCTGGACAAATCAAAAGCTGGAATTAATATTTCTGGGAGAAATATCAAGAACCTCAGGTACATGGATGATACTATTCTGATGGCTGAAAATTAGGAAGAACTAAATGGCCTATTGATGAGAGTGAAAGAAGAGAGTGTAAAGGCTGGCCTACTGCTCAACATTAAAAAGACGAAGATCAGGCAAACAGCAACCTCAGTAGGTATTATAGGGTTGAAGACCACTGATCTAGCTTGTTCAGTGGAGTGCTTTGTACCATACAGCGTTAGCTATCAGGAGCGGGCACCTCACCATCCCTTTATACCAGTATGTTTATATCTGTTACGGTAATGTCTTCTGAATTGATTGTGCCTTTTGCATATTGTGCTGCAGAAAATGTTTGTGCATACAAAGACTATTAAGTATTATAATTTGTGCTTGTTTAAAACTCTGCTTTAAAGCAAAACACAAGCTATCCAGCACTGTAATGTACACATATCATGTTTGTAGCATACTGCAATTCCAAGCTTAGCTGAAGTGGAGACAATTACTTACTGTTGTAATCTAAAAAACTAGTAAAAAAATTACCTCGTCATAGCTAACATCTGGTTCCATTAAGGTGCATTCACACAGCTGCTGCAGAAATGTGTTACTTAGAACACCTTTAACTGACTGATGACTGATATGGTACAGAAATCTGGCATAACCCACAGTAAATGTTTAGTAAATTGGTCCTTTGTAGAGAAATAATGCACATTGGAGGAAAGCCATATATAGCCTTTTACAAGTCCCTTTATGAAAATTAGTACCATGCATTTTAGAAACATACCTACAGTGATGTATTAAGCTTTATGTAGAACCAAAGTATGGATGTCAGCAACGTTTGTTTAACTTGGTGGCTGCATTAATCCATGTCATCATTTTAAAAAGTTGCGCTACAGATTATTGCAAAAACATGGATCAGTGCATTACTTGGATATGTTATGTATATATATATTACCATATATATAGGGACTATGCTGACCCCATAGCTATTCCCTATTCTACCAGGATCTCCCTCAAAATCTAAGTTAGTTTATACAAATCAAAACTAAATTCCATAATTTATATCAAAATAATTTCCACACATGTCCATTAAAGATTTCCATATAGATCTTGTTGGTGAACCACTATTAAACTGTGTTATGGGATTGTGTAATTTAGTTGAAAAAGATCCAGTAAGCTTTTTATCAGTTTGAGCACATTCTAGGGTTGCGTAAGAAGAGAATGATTATCAGCCTTATTAAATTGCGATTCAGCAAATTTAAAAGGGCTCTATATAAGCACATAGCATATTTTTTTACAGAAGTTTTTAGTTTGTAAAGTCCTTGCTTTTGGATAGAAGCTCACAAACTAAAAACTTCTGTAAAAAAAAATATGCTGTGTGCTTATATAAAGACCTTTTCAATTTGCTGAATTGCAATTTAATAATGCTGTTCATGTCTAATGGAAACTGTGGGAATGGGTTGCAGCTAGCTTAAAGTGAGCACATGGGGCCTCATTCAATTGAGATTTGGCCAATTGAATAGGGCTATAAATAAGCACATAGCATATATTTCTTAAAGAAGTTTTTAGTTCATGAAAACCTTGCTTTTGGATAGAAGTTCAATAACTAAAAACTTCTTTAAAAAAAATAGGTTATGTGCTTATTTAGAGCCCTATTCAATTGGCCAGATTGCAATTGAATGAGGGTCACAGTAAGCATGGTCTGCATAATGACACAGAACAGAGATTGTAGCTGGTTAAAGTAAAATGTAGTCCTGGTGTAGTTAAAATGGGTTAGTGAATATAAGGATTAATTTCTGCTACAGTGTTTTTTTTCCTTCCAACATATATGAAGTTGGGGTAAAGAAGGAAGAGTTTGGCTCTCTTAACTTTCCCCGGCTCTGTGATGCCCCACTTTCATGGACAGATTGGAATAGGAATAAATGCAATATTCCAACATTATTGACATGAGCATATATGGATGTAATTATATTTATTTTCCCACATTATATGCTTAATATAACAGTTTAACAAACTCAAGAAATGCTTATAGGTGTGTTACATTAGATAATCTATGTCTATTAAAAAAAATAGCTGTGCATTACTATTGGGAGAAATTTTCTCTGAAAAACAATTGGATAGGAGTTGTTGGCATTGTGTATTTCTTGGAGTAAAATTAACTCCAAGTCCTCTTTTAGATAAAAATACATGCCATGTTTTTAGGTCCATTTAAATGTTCCATTAGCCATGCACTACTGGTGCATTTTATGCCACAATTAGCTTACTCAGCTATCTTATTTGCAGTGCTGTGTTCCTGGAGTCAATGAATGCGCCTTAATAGCCTTCAGTTTTATAAAGATCTATTTTCACCATATTTAGATTCTTCCAGGCTGAGTATTTGTGCAGGCAGGATTTGCAGTGACCATTTTCATATGCGCTTTATCCAGTGTTTGAATGACGCGGAGGCTGCACAGGCTCCCTGGGTCAGCCCGTAGCGTCGCGTGACCCAGCGGAGCCTGTGAGGCTATCAGCCAAACAGGTGCGTCGGGGGGCGTGTCGGAAGCCCGTTTTCGCGCCGTTGATCCAGCAGCGCGGTCTCCCGACTGAAACGGACGGAGGTCTGAGGTCCTGCAGCATTAAACACAGTAGGAAGGTTTAATACTGAGACTGTTACCCCAGCTTACCAGCAAATAAGGGGCTGCATAGGTTGAGGCTACTTTATTGTTGTTTTATCTTCCTCCGTTTTGTGTGTGTGTGCCTGGTCTGTGTCTGTGTGTGTGCTTGTTACTGTTGGTGCCTGGTGTGTGTGCCTGGGTGTTTTCCCCCTGTGTGTCCCCCTTCTTAGCTCTTATGGATCCAGAAGGCTTAGAGGCTTTGCTGGCTGAAGTTAGGACCCGTGCCCTAAGCCAAGGGGTCAGGTGGGTGCAGGACAGGCTGGGACCTCCCATGCCTTCTGCGCTTGGACCTCAGCACATTGAACAGGATCAGCCTGCGGTGGCTGGTGTCCTAGCCAATTCTGACGGCTCCAGGGAAATTTTTTCCCATCCCACCACTGTAGGGCTACCAGACCCCCGTCCATCAGGCAGCAGAGACACAAGAGATGGGGGGTTACAGGTCAGGGCGGCCGGGACCCCATACCCCCCAGGCAGGCGAGCGCCAGGACCACGGGCGGTGGGGGTGAGGGCCTAGCACTCCGGCCACCACCAGCCAACTTGCCTAAAGGTCCTAGGCCGCGGCAAAGGTCGAGAAACACCCCTCTAACACCCCGTAGGGGGGTGCAGGGGGTAAGAGAAAAGCCGGGAGTCCTAAAAAGGCTCCTACAGGCCCTCACGGTGCCAAGCAGACGGTCCCTGGGGTTTCCCTCAATAACAGTGCTTCTGGTACTTTACAGGGACGCCCAATTGGCGGTGAGAGGAGCATGGCGACGACGAGAGAAAGAAGAGATGGAGTGATCAGAGAAATGAATAGCCAAGACAGCATGGTCATGATTGATGACATGCCAGTGACAGCGGCAGTGGCGAGGCTAGGACGCCCCACTCGAGCTAAGAAGGCTACGAGCAGGTACAGTCCGCTACTATTTACGCACACACCGCTAAGACGTAGCAGAGTAGAGACTGAGGGCGAGACGTTTAGGCCACAGCGCAAAGGGTCTAAGACCGACCAACATCTGGATATTCCAACGCCCGAGGAAGTCTCAGGGGAACCCCTACAGGGGGCGGCGGAGGCAGTGCTAGCCTACTCCAGCAGCGCAGGCTTAGGTGACCAGGACCGTTCCTCAGATGAGGAAAGGGTGGTATGGGCACGGGCATGCAGGTCGCGGAGAGCTAGTGACTGTTCTTCTTGTACCCACAGATCCAGAAGGAGATCCAGGTCGAGAAGCAGGAGATCTTGTCGGTGCAGCTGTGCATGCACTGGATCTGAGAGGAGGAGCCCGCGGAGGGCCAGACGGTCAGAGTCCCCGGAGCGTCAGGAGAGACGCAGGGATACTCCGTTGGCCGTATCCACTCCAAAGCTTCCAGAAGCAGGTGAGCGCTCAGATTTGAGCTGCGCAGCAGACAAGGGAGGGTTTATCGGGTCATTGAAGACTCTACTAGCTGCGCACAACATCGCGGTTAGCGAGCACGAAATGGGAGCTTGGATAGGGGGGCTAGCGAAGGTTGCGTGGTCCCAGCCAGCAGCTACAGTGGCGCCAGCGAGCGCAAGCGAGGCGTTACCTAGCATGCGCGCGCCTGAGCCGGTAGGCAATGCGATTGCAGCAATAGGTAGTACCAATGCAGGAGTTACCGACGCAGCCATGAGGCCTATAGTCTTATGCTCGTTGGATAACTTAGGGGCACACCTTACCCAGGAGGTTAAGGAAAAGATCTGGAGGAGGGAATTTATAGAGTTGTTCTCCCTTCTCCCCATGTCTAGGCAAAAAGATTTGGCCGAGAGGGGCCCCAGGGAGGGGGACGAGCGGCGGAAATCTTTTGCTAGGCTGCCTAGGACGTTTGATACATGGCTGCAAGCATTTTCAATATGGGCTTGCGTACTGTGTGAGCGACACCCCGAGCAGAGTTCGGGATTATTCGTTTACATAGACGAAATTCGGAATGCTCACAAGGTCTATGGGGGTACAGCCTGGTGGCGGTACGATGAGGAATTCCGGCAATACTTGGCCTCAAGGCCAAGCATGGCGTGGAGTGACAAAGCGGTGGCGTATTGGCTAAACATCATGACACCCATTAGAGTCACGATGCCCTTTCGGAGCGGGGCCGGTGGAGCTAAGGGCCCCACCCACGCCTCAGGAGCAGGCCTTAAGACCTGTTTTGCGTATAACGAGGGGGTCTGTAGATGGGCCCCTAACTGCAGGTTTAAGCACGCATGTTCAAATTGTGGAGGGGAGTACCCCCTGTCTAGATGCGGTAGACCAAAAGAGGGAGGCAGGGGCGAACCTCCTGTAAAGGGGCAGGACGCCCATACGCCTCCCCGCCATGCTGCCGTGGCTAAAACGCTACGGTAAATGAGCAGGCACCGCAGAAGCTGCGCGCCTGCTGGAGGACGGTTTCCGAGAAGGATTCCGTATTCCATGCGGGGTCGACATTCAGGGTTTTCTTGTTCCAAACCTGAAGTCGGCCAGGGATTTCCCAGGGGTAGCTCAAGCTAAGGTGCTCAACGAGGTAAAATTGGGGAGGATGGCAGGGCCATTTGCGGCCCCGCCCATCCCGGGTTTAGTCGTGTCTCCACTTGGGGTGGTCCCTAAGAAGGAGAAGGGTAAATTTAGGTTGATACAACATCTCTCCTACCCCAGAGGTCGTTCGGTAAACGATGGCATCTCAAAAGACCAGGCTACTGTGTCTTATGAGTCATTTGACCGGGCGGTCGACCTGGTGAAGAGGGAGGGCCATGGGGCCCTTATGGCAAAAGTGGACATCGAGGCAGCATTCAGATTGCTCCCCGTACACCCGTCAAGCCATCGGCTGCTGGGGTGCTTCGTAGACGGAAGTTACTTTGTTGATTTATGTTTACCCATGGGATGCTCGATATCCTGTGCTTACTTCGAGGCCTTCAGCAAATTTTTACAATGGGTCGTGAGCATCGAAGCGGGGTTCAAGAGTATTACCCATTACCTGGATGATTTCCTTTTCGTTGGCCCAGCAGGAAACGACGCTTGCCGTTTCATGCTGGAGGTTTTCACCGAAATCTGTACAGAATTCGGGGTACCGCTGGCCCATGACAAGAAGGAGGGCCCTACGGAACAATTGACTTTTCTAGGGATTCGGATTGACTCCTACAAAATGGAGTGCAGTCTACCCTTGGAAAAGGTGGTGGACATGCAAGCGGAGATTAAGGCGCTACAAGGCGCGCGGAGGGTAACTCTGCGGCGGTTGCAATCAATATTGGGGAAGTTGAACTTCGCATGCAGAATTATCCCCATGGGGCGGATATTCTGTAGAAGGATGTCACTGGCTACTATAGGGATTGCGAAGCCGCATCATTTCCTAACAGTCTCTAGGGTGATGCGTGATGATGCGAGGGTGTAGGCGATGTTCCTCGCCGATTTTAATGGGCGGGTGCTCCTTCAAAAGGAGGGCGCCACCAGCGCAGAGCTAGATCTCCACACCGATGGGTCCGGACCGATTGGCTGTGGGGCTTATCTCCAAGGGAGATGGTGCGCTGCGGCGTGGCCGGAGGAATGGGTAGAGGCGGGTGTCACGACCCACTCTCTGGCTGGGTTCTGTTGACCGGATTTGTGGTTACTCTGGACCTTGGAGTAGCTTTGAGTACAGGAACATCATGTCTCAGCCCTTGGTTTAGACTGAGCAATATTGACAGTAAGTCTGACGAATCTTACTGCAAGCATATGTCCCTGGGTAAATAATACATCTGCACACAAAGTCTTGATGAAAATTATGAACAACTTCTTTATTTTTTCACAAGTATTTAAACAACTCACAAAACCAGTACAGGGAGTGGCTACCCCTTTGTCCAACCCTTATCTTCCTCTTGGCCAATGGGGTAATCTCCAGAGTAACTTTATTACCTCTAGCCAATGGACTAGAGGTAAGCTCTGGGAACTTCCAGACCCCTCCCCTGGGCCGCCCACTAGGTGTGGCTAACAGAGTCATTTGGGCGCTGGCAGTCAACAGAGACACATCTCTTTGCTATGGCCCAGGCCCTAGTATTGAGGCTGGAAGACCCTGTACTATACCATTGTCCTACGGTGCCTGGCAGTCTGGCAAATCTCTTTGTTCTGGCCTTGCTATCACTTCAAGTGTTTACTCTAAAGACCATATGGCCAACTCCTGACTGAGAGTTTATACAATGGGGAAGGGTTGAATAATTAAAACATAGCTATCACTCCACAATACAATATACAATATAATACTAACATATTAATAACCTATAACCATATTTCCCCATTCCCACATGGTATCAGGGTGGGGCAAGTTTTCCACGTCAATCCATTTTATGCAGTAATGCTGACTTTATTTAATGGTGACAGTGGAACCCCCTATTCATACCATTTACAAGCAGTAACTTTGTGCCCAAATCTTTTGTTCTTCCACATGGCAACAGCATGTGGAAGGTAACCCAGCCCAAACTGGCCACTGCTGCCAGTCACAAAATGGCCCCAGCATAGTTCACACCAAATCCAATATGGCCCCTGGGTGATTCATGACAACACCTCCCCAAGCGTGGCAGGAAACATCCCTGATTTTTCCAGCTACGCTGATAGTCATGAATGTGCTGGTTTGGCCCTCTGTATGCTATGCCAGTTCTTGTCTGTCCCAAGGTGCAGAGTAAAAACCTCCCCCAGCCCTTGGCCTTGCTCCCACTGTATAGAGCAAATTGCTCTTCCCATTCACACCCACCCAAATCGTCCAGGGTACCTCCCCAATAATCTGGGAGCCCAGAGTACAACAGGTGGGTCACAGTTTCTGTCCCATAGCAACCCTGTTCCCCCCAGCCAGTCCCCACAGCTGGGCTGGCATCTCTAAAACAGTCTCTGGGCCTATGGGATCGCAAATGGACCGCTTCCTCTTGGCTTTCTTCCTCTAGTCTAGCTGTTTCCGTTGCTGCTTGGGGAGCTACGCTGCTCACACCCAAGCTGTGCTTACACTCCTCTGACTTGGCTGGGGGGCTATGCTGCTCCCATCCAGCTGAAGTGCCGGACTCCTCCATTGCCCGGGGTTGAGCAACTTTATCCCAGTCCTTTCTGTTGAACTGGGTCTTTGGAGTGGTGTCTGTTCCAGTGGGCTCCTGGACACTGGTTATCCAGGGTATCTCCCCACTTTTTACACCCTCTATCATGGTGCCACTCTGCACCCATAATGCTTTTGCCAAGGCTGGCATGCTTGTTGCCCCGGCCTGGCTCTTTGTGCCCCTGGCACACTCTTGCTGTGTGAGGTCAGGTTCCCTGTAGCCAGGAACCAATTCCTTTCCCTCCCCACAGTCTCTTAAACAACCCTCCTGGGCTCTGTGCTTCACTAGCACTTCTGGGAACAACTCCCCTGGGGTGTCAGGGTACAGACAGTGGTTATCTGATGCAGGCTGGGGAATCTCATCATTCCCACCCAGCCTGGCCTCTAAGGCTCCCTTCCCACCGTCCATCACACAATCATCCTGAGCCTCTGGCTCCATTAACAGTTCTGGCCAACACACTTTGCCTAGAACTTCTGAGGGCAGACTTAACTTATCTGGCCCTAGCTTGTGAGCAGTTCCCACTTCCACTAGGATTAAATCTCTTGGGGTATCAGGGGGCAGACATGGATTATCTGACCCCACCCAGGGAACATTCCACTGGGTCTCTTGCTCTTTGGGCTGGTGACTAGGCCCTGACACAGTTGCTGCATGTTCTAGAGGCAAACATTCTCCCACCCCAGGAGTTGGCAAAGGAACAGTGTTTACCCCTTCCCACTCCTCACTTTGTTTACAGTCTAGAAATGCCTCTCCCCAGTTCCAGTGAGCATACTCACTCTGGTACATACCGTCTGAGTTGTAAGGGTCTGGTGAGCCGTCCTCCCATCCGGATGGGGCAAAATACTTCTTGGGTATCGCATCCCACAATTGAACATATTCAGCCTCCAGTTGCTGCTCTTGCCGAACCAGGGGTTCTAGCAAAGGAGCCTCCGGGAACCATGGTTCCAGTCCCAGACCCCGGCAGCGTTCAACAAACAAGTTATTATGTCTCCTTGCAGTTCCCATGCCACATTCCGGATCACCATTCAGAATCTCCTCAACCCCATATTGTAGATCCAACCGAAAATAGAGATCCTCTCTCCGGCCACCAAAGGACTCTACCCTGGCAAGATACTGTTCCTCCAAGTCCATCTCTTTCTCTACCAGTTCCTCCAACCAGCTTGCCAGCTCATGGCCATGCCATAATTGCAGGAATGCCATCCATTGATTTAGCAGGACGCTTCCTCTGTAGTCCTCTTGGATAAATCCGTCAATGCTGTCTTTATCATCCTGGGACTGTTTAAAATTCTGATTTGCCAGTTTGACTCTTACTGGCATCTCTGCAGGGATGACCCCAAGCCTTTGCTGAGCTTGGACACTCACCCCTGTACGTTCTTCCTGTATTTGCTGCTTTATTAGGTTCAGTCCTTTAATTGCCTCTTCCAGCATTATCTCCCCAGGGCAAAACTCCCTGGCTATACTGAACCTGCGTCTTGCCTCCTTGGACATGTCCTCATGCTGCTGTTCCATCTGCTCCATTTTCTGGTCCTTCTCAGAGTACCCCACCACTGTGCCACCAGTTATCATGACCCACTCTCTGGCTGGGTTCTGTTGACCGGATTTGTGGTTACTCTGGACCTTGGAGTAGCTTTGAGTACAGGAACATCATGTCTCAGCCCTTGGTTTAGACTGAGCAATATTGACAGTAAGTCTGACGAATCTTACTGCAAGCATATGTCCCTGGGTAAATAATACATCTGCACACAAAGTCTTGATGAAAATTATGAACAACTTCTTTATTTTTTCACAAGTATTTAAACAACTCACAAAACCAGTACAGGGAGTGGCTACCCCTTTGTCCAACCCTTATCTTCCTCTTGGCCAATGGGGTAATCTCCAGAGTAACTTTATTACCTCTAGCCAATGAACTAGAGGTAAGCTCTGGGAACTTCCAGACCCCTCCCCTGGGCCGCCCACTAGGTGTGGCTAACAGAGTCATTTGGGCGCTGGCAGTCAACAGAGACACATCTCTTTGCTATGGCCCAGGCCCTAGTATTGAGGCTGGAAGACCCTGTACTATACCATTGTCCTACGGTGCCTGGCAGCCTGGCAAATCTCTTTGTTCTGGCCTTGCTATCACTTCAAGTGTTTACTCTAAAGACCATATGGCCAACTCCTGACTGAGAGTTTATACAATGGGGAAGGGTTGACTAATTAAAACATAGCTATCACTCCACAATACAATATACAATATAATACTAACATATTAATAACCTATAACCATATTTCCCCATTCCCACATGGTATCAGGGTGGGGCAAGTTTTCCACGTCAATCCATTTTATGCAGTAATGCTGACTTTATTTAATGGTGACAGTGGAACCCCCTATTCATACCATTTACAAGCAGTAACTTTGTGCCCAAATCTTTTGTTCTTCCACATGGCAACAGCATGTGGAAGGTAACCCTGCCCAAACTGGCCACTGCTGCCAGTCACAAAATGGCCCCAGCATAGTTCACACCAAATCCAATATGGCCCCTGGGTGATTCATGACAGCGGGTTTAATGCAGAACCCCACATTCCTTGAGCTGTTCCCTATGGTGGTAGCAGTTCACTTATGGGGTGCCTGTTTCAGGGACCGGCGAGTCATATTCCATTCGGTTAATAAGGGGTTGGTGGAGGCCGTGAACAACATCACGGCAGCATCCGTACCGGTGATAAGATTGCTCAGGCATCTTGTGCTATGTTGTCTTCGCCTGAACATATGGTTTCAGGCAAGACATGTGACAGTAGTGGATAACGGAATTGCTTACGCCCTCTCTCGGTTTCAGGAGGACCGCTTCAAGGCGCTGGCTCCTTATGCGAATGCCCTGGGGGAGCACATCCCCGAGGAGCTTTGGGAGATTGGAGCTGTCAGGTAACGAGACTCGTGAGACAGTCTGTTGCCCCAGCGACTTGGACCGCTTATAGACGCGTGTGGGCAAAATGGGATAGTCTAGTGGCACTGGCAGGCGGTGCCAAGACGGAAGAGAAGAGCATAGGGATCCTGCTTTGGTACCTGCTGCGGTGCGCCGAGCAAGGCGAATCAAGAACCGTAGTAGGGAGACAGGTCACAGCGCTTGCTTTTATGTTTAAGCTTGCTGGGCAGAGGGACCTTACAAAGGAGTTTCTAGTGCGCAAGGTGGTGCGCGGAATGTTCAGCGGGTTGCAAAGGCCGGATAGTAGGCGGCCAATAACATTTGCGTTGTTGCTGAGATTGGCTCAGGAGTTGGTGGTGGTTTGCAGGAACCCCTTTGAATCCCTACTTTTCCGAACGGCTTTTTCCCTGGCGTTCTTCGGAGCGTTTAGGATAGGGGAGTTAGTCGCGAACAGTAGGCACGGTTCGGGGGGACTGCAATTGGTGGATACCTGCCTCAGGGAAGGTATGGTGGTATTGTGGTTGCGGAGGTCAAAGACCAACCAAGTGGGGAAAGGAATAGAAGTTGTTCTGCATCAGGTTGGCACGGAGTGTTGCCCATATGCATGTGTAAAGGAGTACCTTAAGCAGCGACCGGCGGGACGGTGTTCGCTGCTAGTACACGCCGATGGAACGGCACTGTCAAAGTATCAATTTAAAAAAGTTTTAAAAAGCGCACTGCATCGGCTCGGTTTTAAGCAGTCCGACTTCGGAACACACTCTTTTCGGATTGGAGCTGCCACAGAAGCGGCTAGGTTGGGGTTGCCCGACGCGACAGTGAAGCGCATCGGCAGGTGGGATTCAGAACGTTTTCGGTCCTATGTAAGGCCAAATGCAGTGGTATAATGGTGTTGCTTTTTACTTTCAGGGGAACAGAAGCAACTATGGATTGTGGGCCATTCATACGTGTACTGGGCCCACAGGTTAGCCGCAGTTACCGAAGAAAAGGCACAACTGGGCTTTCCTGTTACGGACTTACGCGTACGGTGGTGTGGCATTCGGGGTCTGCGATGGGTCGCAGCTCGACGGTCTCCTGGAAACTTACGGTCAGCCCAGCGTGATAATAATTCATGCCGGCGGGAATGATTTGGGGACAGTTCCCATGAGACGGATGCTGAAAGTAATGAGACGAGACGTTGAGAAGTGGGTAAAGAAGTTCCCTGGCACGTTCCTTATCTGGTCCGAGATGATTAAGAGAAGATCGTGGCGTAACGCACGCGACCCAGTATGTTTGGACAAGGCTAGACAAAAGATCAACCAGCAGATCGCGAGTTTTGTGAGGAAACAGGGTTTCGTTGCCATCCGGTATAAAGAGTTCGAACCGGTCGGTGCTGATGATTTTTTCGCGAAAGATAAGGTTCATCTTACGGAAATAGGGTACGAGTTGATGATGTTGGAGTTTAGGGAGAGTGTTTTGCGGGCTTTGGCTTTAATGTCCAGCAGGGGGGGATCGCAGCCTCGGGAGGCGTCCCTCGCATGCTCCGTGGCGGGAGGTGAGTTGCCCGGCCCACTGGCCTAAGGGGGCGATGGCCCCACCTCACAGGGCGTGCTTAAAGATAAGCATTGGGGCTTTGGGCAGGGCTCAAAGCGTGAGGTCACTGTTCGTGGCCGGGCTCCTCCCCCGGAAAGAAAGGACTAAATTAGTCATTTAAATAAGTTATGGTTGTTGTTTACATTGTTTCAAAATAAAGCTGCGGCCCGTTGTTTCTCCCAACTCCAGTTGTCGTGTCAGTTATTTCATTACCTAGCCTAAATGGATCATGCATGGGTCATGAATGACGCAGAGGCTGCACAGGCTCCCTGGGTCAGCCCATAGCGTTGCGTGACCCAGCGGAGCCTGTGAGGCTATCAGCCAATCAGGTGCGTCGGGGGGCGTGTCGGAAGCCCGTTTTCGCGCCGTTGATCCAGCAGCGCGGTCTCCCGACTGAAATCCCACTCACCCACCCTGTATCTTGTTGTTAACAGATGTATATGGAGTATTCTTTAAAAAAAAAAAAAAAAAAAGATAAATAAGAAATATTGAAATTAATATATATTTTGGTTAAAGAATTCGGAGAAGTGGCTATTGTATGTTGTGTAATGTTAATTTATGACTGGGCGGCGGGAGGTGAGTTGCCCGGCCCACTGGCCTAAGGAGGCGATGGCCCCACCTCACAGGGCGTGCTTAAAGATAAGCATTGGGGCTTTGGGCAGGGCTCAAAGCGTGAGGTCACTGTTCGTGGCTGGGCTCCTCCCCCGGAAAGAAAGGACTAAATTAGTCATTTAAATAAGTTATGGTTGTTGTTTACATTGTTTCAAAATAAAGCTGTGGCCCGTTGTTTCTCCCAACTCCAGTTGTCGTGTCAGTTATTTCATTACCTAGCCTAAATGGATCATGCATGGGTCATGAATGACGCGGAGGCTGCACAGGCTCCCTGGGTCAGCCCATAGTGTCGCGTGACCCAGCGGAGCCTGTGAGGCTATCAGCCAATCAGGTGCGTCGGGGGGCGTGTCGGAAGCCCGTTTTCGCGCCGTTGATCCAGCAGCGCGGTCTCCCGACTGAAATCCCACCCACCCACCCTGTATCTTGTTGTTAACAGATGTATATGGAGTATTCTTTTAAAAAAATATATATATATAAGATAAATAAGAAATATTGAAATTAATATATATTTTGGTTAAAGAATTCGGAGAAGTGGCTATTGTATGTTGTGTAATGTTAATTTATGACTGGGCGGCGGGAGGTGAGTTGCCCGGCCCACTGGCCTAAGGGGGCGATGGCCCCACCTCACAGGGCGTGCTTAAAGATAAGCATTGGGGCTTTGGGCAGGGCTCAAAGCGTGAGGTCACTGTTCGTGGCCGGGCTCCTCCCCCGGAAAGGAAGGGCTAAATTAGTAATTTAAATAAGTTATGGTTGTTGTTTACATTGTTTCAAAATAAAGCTGTGGCCCGTTGTTTCTCCCAACTCCAGTTGTCGTGTCAGTTATTTCATTACCTAGCCTAAATGGATCATGCATGGGTCATGGCTTAACAAGTGCTCAGCCAAAAGATATCCTCATTGGAAAGCATTACACTTGCTTTCAGCTTCATATTCACTTTTTAAACAAATTGTTTGAGGACCCTTTGAATTTCGGGGTATATGAATTAACATAAATATATATTCAGGCTGACACTGAATCAACACAGAAAAGCATTTGAAGTTGAAGGGAAGATTTATCAAAGTCAGAACTTGTAAGGGGTTTATTTGTTTCTTACCATTTCTGCACTTTTCTGGAATTTGAGCAATACTTTCAGTCCAGGTCACGGGGAGGGTTATTGCTCCATGTAGTGATCCCAACAAACACAATTGTAACCCTTAACACATTTATCTCTGAAGAAATGGAATAATGGCCACTTGCCAAAGTAAATTATGGGTTAACTGGTCAGTGCAGTGTAATCTCCATGGAGCCCAAGGAGATGCTGTGCCTATTGTTCACCAACCTTCTCCCATAGACCTTCACACAGCGCACCCTGCACTCGGCATACTGCTAATTACTCATGCAACAGCCAGTGGGCAGAATGCGCTGTAGGCAAACAACGATCTAAAACATTAGATTTTTTTAGCTGTTATTAGTGTAATTAAATAAAATATATAATTTAATAATTTAAACTATCTGTATGTAGTGTAATCCATTTTTTTCTACAGTGATTCAAATCTGTGAAATGTCATGTTGTTGCTGTATTTATATGCAAACTAACAGCTCACACATATTAATTAGCTACTATGGTGTACTAATTAAGATTACAGTCTGCTTGTCTGTCTCTGTAGTGGCCAAAATAAAAACCTCCTAATGTTATCTGGCAGTTAGACCCATCTCCCAGCCTTATCAAGTACTCTAATCTGCATATTAGCATACTGAGCCGCACAGAGAAAAACTGCTAGCATGATGTATAGCCACTTTTTAATGCTGTTTAAAATTATACCAACTTCATGTTCCCTTAAAAATGCAGCCTTACACTATTAATAATACACCCAGTGCTATTTTTTATATAAACTGAATTACACCTTCTCACTAACAGCCTTAACCTTTCACACATATTATCAGTTTATCAAAGGCATAAAGCTTATACATTTCAAAATATTACAGCTTTAATGGCAATATCTCTAGTATTTATTGCTCCTTACAATCCAGACTTGAATACAGCTTAATTAGCCTAAAGATGGTGTTCTTTGAGTTATTCTGCCTAAGAAGTGAACAAACATCCACTTACACACTACTGGTCCCAGTCTAAGGCTGCCCCTGGATATTGATATCACAACCCACGTGACCAGACAAGTGTTTTCTTACTGGATCACCAGTAACTTGTCAGAAGTTAATGTGTTACTCACTAAGGCTCTATTTAAAAGTATGGAATGAGTGGGAGGGGAATATATATTAACCCTTCTTCTCCAACCACAAAATCAAGTAAATTGTATTTTAATGTTTTCACAAATTAAAATGAAGAATAAGTGATCCCATCATTATTATTGTTCGATCTAAAGATTCAGGCAGCTTCTCTCGGTAGAAGTTTTTTTTTCTCAAAATTACCATGTCATAAATTAGAGAGAAGCTAATCAATTCCATCCAATATTAGACAGGCTAGATTCTTGTCATGCACCTTAGTAATACATCTGGTGTCTGAGCTGACATGTTCCAAAATTCTCCTTCAGAACTGTCTGCTTGTTTTCCCTACATACTTTTTATGACAACTGCAATCTATTTACTGGATTTACTCCTGATGTCTTACAATCAATGTGATAGGGAATTATATATATCTTAGCACTATCTGTATAATCTTGATTAGCGACAAAAAAAGTACAAGCTTTGCATTGTGTACATAGGTAACAACCCTTTTCACAAATCATTAAGCCAAAATGGCTTTGTGTTAAAATATCTTTAATATTTTTTGGTTCAGTTGTTGCTGCACGATCTGATAATACTGCTAAATCTTCATCTGATCTCAAGATATGCAAGTAGGTGTTAAAAATGAACCTGGCCACGTCACAATAATGTTTATAACTTCCTATGCATCAAAACAATTGTTCCTGATGAACTGGCTCATGCAGATTCTGATTCAAGGCTATAAACTGACAAGATAACATCCCTTGAGGTTAGAAGGAAAAAGATTATATCTTAAAGAAAGAAAAGAGTTCTTCACAGTAAGGGTGGTAAAACTGTGGAATTTCTACCAAAGGAGGTGGCTGGATATAAATAAAAATGGCATTCAGTGTTATCCTTCATAACTAGAGGAGGTGGTTGATCCAGGGAGTAATTTGATTGCCAGTACCTGGTGTCAGGAAGGAATTTTATTCTGTTTTCCCTTACAAGACAATTACCAATGTTTCAATGGGTAATATTTGGTTTGCCTTCCTCTGAAACAATTAACAATTAGTCCATGTACTACAAGGATCAGAGGAGATTTACAAAGGTTGAACTCGATTGACCAAAATTCTTTTTTCAACCCCAATTACTATCTAATTATCTAACTATGTTTAACAGACAGAATGGGTTAGACAGAATGGGTTATCATTAAGAATGTTCAACATACCTCAATTCTTCCACAGTTCTAGTCTGAATCAATAACACATCATCAATACAATCCAAAGCTCAATCTTTTCTGTAAAAGGTTTTAAAATGCCAGAGAAGACAACCTCATTCTCCTACTATCCCAGATATAATTTTGCATAACTCAGTGCACACCATGACCTCCATTCCATGTCAACATGTAGCAGCAATAAAAGGTTCTCTTGTAGTTTTTTTTTACTGGTTAGGAAGCCATTATATGGCTCTATTAAAAAAAATACTTAAAAAACAAAAGCTCAAAAGGAGGATTTCTCATTGCTCTCTAGCCCTAATGTACTCGCAACCTTGGCACAACCTTGCAACTTTGAGTCTGAAGTTCAGTAGTCTCCATAGCAGTGCTACTGAATAGTACCCACTCAATGAACACACTACAACTAGCCTGAACATCATCTCTTATATATATATATATATATATATATATATATATATATATACCCCGCCCCATGGCAGGGAAAGTTTAAATGACAATAAAATCGAATGCAGCGGGTTTATGAACCCCGAATATTCAATATGAGGAGGGGGATCTCTATGCACCAGTATAGTTATTAATGCCATGGATGTTTGTTAAGGGCCTCTGTGACAAGGGGTTAATTTATAAATGGTACATGGAGTCTGTTAAGGACCTCCATGATAGGGGATAGTTTTAGATGCCATGGGGGTCCGATCAGGACCCTCGTGCTATAAAGTTTAAATTTAAATACAATGGGGATCTATAGGGACCCCTATAGCCATAATATACCACGAGGCTCCATAGTGATTATAGGTGCCATAGAGATTTATAGGGACCCCATGGTTATGATTGAGATGCGGTATCCCTGGAGTCATAGGGGTTAGCAAGTGGAAAGGGAGAATCCCAGAGGATCCCCAGGCAATAGAGCTTAGGCAGGAGGAATCCAGGTTATAACCTGTCTCCTGGAGTAGCGATACTAACCCCTCAGTTGTGTTGGATATGAGGAATCAAACCAAACACCCAGCACAATTAAGGTGTTATATTGATAACAGTGTCAAATTAGTTTTCTCAGAGGCATTTTTTGTGCCTCTAGGGGTGATTCAATGTACATGTAAGATTTATAACAAGTCTTAGCACGCATAAGGACTTACGAGTAAACCTAGATTTCTATACTGGAACAGTGATGGGATTTTAGATAATATCAATGGGACAGGAACTCATGGGTTACAATTTTAGGTACTTTACCAGGATTTAGAGGGCATTTCTTGTAGTTTTTTTTTTTTTATATTGTGTGATGTGATGACTGGTAGCTGATTTACGAGTAAAGTTTATTTGTATATGTTCCCATGTGAGCCATGAAAATGAGACCCATGTCCCCATTTCAATTCTTCTAAGTTGTTGATAGATTTTGTTGTCAAAGTGAAAATAATGATACATAAAAACCTGTAATAGATCTAGGATACATTTAATTGAACATGTTATGTTGATAGACATTTATATTATAAGAATTATATGACCATATGATTAAAGGTCATCAGGTAATTTAGTTTACCTAAAATGGAAGAATGAGATATTTTACCAAAAACATAATGCTGCATACCTAACTGAATGCGTTAGATTGTTAGAAACTCTTACTGCACATTCTTATGAGAAGGCAGGATTTCCTATTTGAATTAAAGGCATATTTAAATTTCCTAGATTATGAATTATAGAGGAGAATCAGTAGTGTATGAAAACATTTTTACATGAAAAAGCACCAAAAAAAACATTAACAAACTTACCCTACTATTTGCGAGATCTCTTGCGTTTGCAAGTATTTGCATTTGTTACTCAGTTTAGGTTTATTATTTTTTCACTTTATTTTAAATTCGATAGTTACTCTGAGTCTAGCATTAGCATCCAGTACACCCTTATGTTTTGTCGTTATCAGACAGTCTATACTCTTCTAGATACTTAGGAACTAGAGTTTTAGGTTCCTAGCACATACTAAGGGCCAATAATAAGCTAGCCTCTTCCTTTCTTATTAAGTGATCTATTCAAATTCTATATATTTTTCTTAGGTCAGGTTTTCCTATTAGGGGTCTATCTATCACTACTAGAATAGTTTATTAAATCTCCTTATATATTACTTATCCAGCCAGTAACATTATTCCTTTGGAGGATCCTACCCTTTGGGGTCCGTGTGGGCATTAAATGAGAATTATCCTCAGTTCATTTATTCATTCTCCATCTCTCTTTTTTTAGGGCATCCTTAAATTTTATTTTGGTATTTTACAACAAGGTTAAAACACAGCCTTTCAAATTAATAGCCCATTTTGAGACTTACAAGGCAATAACAAAAAATTACATACAGGTATCTGCCTGTAGAGGCACTATTACTCAGAAAGATAGCATTTTCAGCCCTTTGGCGGGACTTTTTCCACAAATCTCGCGAGATCCCTTTAAAAACCCGCTTTTCATAGGTATCACATATCCCCTGATGAATCCGTAACAATAACAACGGGGAAACGTACGTTGGGACCTTAACAGCAGGCTATAGGGGACAGTCTATCCCCATTGGAATGTGCATTTGTTGATGTCTGCACCATTACAAGGTAATGAGTTAAATCTCTCGTTTTCTGTTTTGAAGTAATTTTTGGTGCAGCAGACTAAGTGTGAAACCCACCTAACCCTTAACTAAAAGGGAGGGCTTCTCTTGATTACAGCATTGTGCTGTGTTATCAGGATCATTACACTAATTTTTGATAGTGGATATTTTCTATGTTCCCTATTTTTGAACTTACTTCAGCTTATGGGATGGGGAGTGCTGTGTCGCTCTTATCTCCCATGGGAAACATAGAGACCCACTTGTTTTATTAACTGGAGCAACTGTTGGCCGCCATCTGTCCTCTCAAATAGACAGGTGCTGACCTCTACATTATATTACCATTTGTGAGCACCCATATTATTACTTTGGGGTTTACTCATTAGACTGTAACCCACTCCCCTCCCCCTTTACATTAGCCTGCTGTTTGATATACTTAAGTATATCTTTTATTACACTCATTGTATATATTTTTCATTCACTCTTTTTTTCTTTAATTAAGTTTATTGTATTTTTTCTAGTAACAAGTTGCTACAAACTTCAAAATAGAGTCTTAGGTGTTCTTTAGTACACTGGACATAGACTCATAGGATCCAGAATTACTTGGAACACACATTTGATATTTGCATTTGTTAGTTAACATCAGGGGCGTAGGAACTAGGGGTGGAATGGGGTCACATCCCCCCAGGTTAAATGAATAGGGCACACCGAAAATAGCAAAATTAAACCTAATTGTGCATTACCATGAGGGCGCCAGCTCTATGTTCTTCCATGTAGGGTTTGACCCATAATTTATCTTATATATCCTCCCCTGCTTCCTGTCCTGGGAGTAGAGTTGAATTACCTCCCCGTAGATTTTCTTGGGCTCCTACACCCATGGTTAACACCCCTGGATATCTCTGCTAAGATTTGCGTACAATTCATAATTTGTTTTGGCCAATCACAGGCAGCTAATAGATTTTAATACACTTTAACAGGAAGGGGAATCATGGGATTTATAATCCCCCTATAGAAGCAAGCAAGAGCAGCCAGACACTGATCTGTAAATCGCTGCATTCTGCTACTGGCTTGAAGGTTAGTTAAGGGTTAAAATCTGTACCCAAATGCAGTATTTCTATTGGGAGGTTCACTGTGCCTAAGTAAGCAGCCCTGTATGTAAATCTGCATGTGTTTAGAATGGCTGATCGTAATGAGAGTTTCTGATATAAGGCGAACAGGAAACTTAGATATGCCTTTAATGGCACCATTATCAGCAAAGGTTGAGTGTTACATTGTATTGAATAATTAAATATAACTAAATTCCATTATTGTAACAATTTAGTAACACTGTCATTTATAGCAAGGTGACTTCTAAATGGGCTGTCTGTTGAATGTCATTACCGCATTCTGACATGTGACTACTTGGGCTCTCAGTCCATATATAGATTAATCATTGGAACACAAATTTGTATTAATAAATAGGAGTATTAAATGATTATCTAGCTTTTTCCTCCACATTTTGAAATGTATTATTATTATGTAATTTAAGTCACATCACATTTTGTTTGTCATTTTTAGTATTATTTGTATTTTTAGACATTAACTCATTGTTAGTATAAACTGAGAAGCTTTATTTGTTTTTTCACTTGTATTTTAAAAGGATTTTAATAAAATTATTTTTTATAGGAAGGTTGATATGTTTAACATTATCCTCTGTAGATATGGTGTGTGCTTTTCTGCCTTGATTTACTATTAGCATGAATATACAGGGTTAAATTATTATGACCAACGCCTACTTTTGAGGTCAGCAGCACTTAGCCAATTAAATATAACACATGTTGTGAGATTGCTTGGTGGGTATATAAGATGATATGTAGACATTCTGCAAACATGTCAACCATTGCTGTAATGGGTAAAGCGTGTGATTTATCTGACTTTGAAAAGGGGATGATCCCAGGCTTTCGTGCCAGGCGTGGCAGTATTTATGAAACATCACAGTTTGTGAATTGTTCGCCAGCTGCTATGGTTAAAGTGTCCCGTGACTGGACAAACGGCACCAATCCATCCAAACAACATGGAAAATGCAGAGCACCACTGCCATTGATGTCAGAGATGAATGTTAGCTGCGAAGGTGTGTGAGGGTCAACCAACACGCTACTGTTGAGCAACTCACAGTCCAAATGAACCAGGGGGCTACTAGACATGTGTCTAAAATGACAGTACAGTGAACCCTCTTGCATATGGGGCTTCAAAGCAAATGGCTGGTCATTGCACCAATACTGACGAGGGTTCATCGTCAGAAACGGCTTCAATCAGGAAAAGGTTCTATTTTGGTACTGTTGTACAAACGATTGCCTTCTCTGATGAGCCATGTATTCTATTCCATCGACTGGACAGAAGTTGCTGCATTAGGCGTGAAACCTCCGAGAACAAAAACTCTGTAACCATTGTTGGTAGAACACAAGCTGGGGGTGGCAGCATTTTGGTCTGGGGAACGTTTTCTTGGTATTGTCTGGGTCCACTCATACCATCATTGCATATCAAGTACACCTTATACATGCTGACTAAGTCGTCCCTGGAGCGGTTGGGATCTCCCAGCAGGACAATACAACATGTCATACGGCCAGAATTGTCCGGGAGTGGTTGGAGAATCATGACAAAAACTTCCAAGTACTTTCTTGGCCTCCAAAATCCCCAGACTTTAACTCCATTGAGCACCTGTGGGACTACCTTGATTGCCATATGGAATCTCCATCACGCACTCTTCAGCAACTGTCGAATGCAATGCAGTCTGCATGGTTCCTCGCAGTCCGTTCTATACACGTTTATATCCGGATAATAATGTGACTCAACGGTGGATATTCAGTTGTACCCGATACATTTTCGCTGATATTATTATACATTTGTATTTATCCAGATCTCACAGTACCCATTACCACCATGTAATGTTTATGGACATTACTTACTAGATTGGACTAAAGAAACAGACATTATCTACTTAGTGTTTCTGTGTTCACTCATAAAATGTATTTTACTTACTGGATAGCTTTTGCTGTATTACTTAATGCAAAATATGCCTTAGAAATGTCACTAATATTATCCAGTGATTTCCCATCATGCACTTAATATGCATGAGTCATCATTGCTACATTGGTGCAATTTTTAGATTATAAATAAGAATGTCCCAGATGTCTTGGTCATAGCTGTTTGCAATTCCCTTTCTCGTCACTCATTTACATCACACAACACTCATGTAAGTACATTCTTAAAATGGCTCAAGTGTTTAGATTTGTAGAAGGTGGTTGAAGAACAAAGACACCGAGTAGAACTAATAAGCAGACAACAATAGAAATGAACATAGACGCATTCAGTACATTGCATGAGTCAACCCTTCACCCAACAGCCACATTCCAAAAAAGTGATGTGTAAAATTATTATCTTTTAAAATATTCCAACTTTAGATTGTTTTTTGTTACAGATAATCAGTCATGATGCCAATGTAAGTAGACATGACTCAATTTCAAAAGGACTAAAAAGTATTTCAGTTTTAGCTCCCAAATAGGAAAATGAACTGCAGTTGAATTCATAGTCACTAGAATGGGAAAAAAAACTCAATATTATATTAAATTCATCCAAATTAAAAGAAAATTGAAAGGACAAAAAGAAAACTTGAAAAAGTGTTAACGCTTCATGCAGGAGATATGGTCCATTTTAAATCATGTATTTTGTGTTGAGCAACATTGGCCATGGGACGACTTATAAAGCACAATATGAAATATTGAAGATGCATAGCTATCTTTTACGATATACATGAAAAGCACAGAGCTAAAATATGCTTTATAGTTGATGTCAACCACCATTTAAACCGGTTGTTTTAACTCATTTCAGATAACTCTACACATTTCATAACCTATTTTAAGGTGAGTCTACAATGACATACTCAGTTTAAATACTGCAACCCATCTATTAGTACTGTGTTGACTTTTTATAATGTATGACAACATAACCAGATTGTGAAAAAAAATTTATTTTAAAATGTTCTCTTTGTAAGAAAAAGCAGCCATTGGAAAAGTCCTATGTCATGTAGATATCAGTCTACAAACTTCATCCATTGTCAGTAAAATTGTACAGCAGTTTTTTTGACCCATAGCATCTGCTGTGTTATCATGCAATTTCAAGGAAGTAAAACAGTTTCTTTTATTATCAAGTAGAGAAAGAAGTACTTTTAAGATACTTTTAAGGAAAGCAGCATAAGAGTATTTTGAATAACAATATATTTGATAACCGCTTTGCCTAAAATGTAGTGGTTAAAACATCCTCAATCAATGTATTATTTGATTCCCCTGAAAAATAAAAGGTTATAGGAGAGATTTATCATTATGCTTTTGTTTCAGTGCAAAGTATACTCTCATTGAAAAAATTGTGTTTGTTATAATAAAGAATTCTCATCAACCTATCTGCCAACTCATTACTGTTTTACTCCACTAGTATGTGTAAAAATAAATTCAACAGCAACAACATATTCATTAACCATTTCTTTTTGCATATCTCAATGTAAAATTCTGTCCACAGATATCCACAAACTATTATGGGCAGCAAGGATTTTCCTAACTGTATATGCATGCCTTGCATAATATATTCTGCAAACAAATCCTTTATTTTAAGTAGCCCTTCAGTAAAATTGTAGGAATGTTCAGATAACATATTTCTTAACTCACTGTACATTATTCAGTTTGTAAAAGTTGAAAAGAAAGAAACTTATGGCCACAAATATTATTTTCATTCAACTCTATACACTTATTGTATGCAGGAAAAGGCATAGGAGAAAGACGTTGAAAATAACTTTGTAATGTGTGCTTTATTTTTAACCATTACTGGCTGAGAACTACACAATTAAAACCTTCAAGCATACCCATACTCCATTGGATGAATCATTTTTTCAATAACTTTAAATTCCTTCAAAATTGTAATCCTAATTTTCATGCTACAGTTTTTTTCTGATGAATAGCTTAGTAATGTTCAATTAGGAAAGACCATGTTTGAAAGGTGATAAACTATGATCAATAAGTAGGAGCCTAAAAAGCTGTTTTAGATGTAGTAAAAATCTTATGAATATATTGTGTAAACTTTTTTTTATATTTAAAAAATTGGAAGCAAAATGTTGAAATTCCTAGATAGGCAGTTAAGCAACCTATGAAGTCATGCACTGTAGCCAGTTCCTTTATTATTTCATTATTTTTTATGGAATTTAAAGTAATGGTCATAGAAATGGCCTTAAGAACATTCTAGATTTTTTTTATTTTTAATCTCTCACTGTATGCTTTATGATGAATTTATTTTCCTGAGAAAAGTCAATAATGAAGGATGGAAATGTTTCTTGGACTGTACAAATAAAAATAAGGCAGTTAACAAGATTGTCACTTTTTGTGTCGTTTTTAACTTTTGTATGTCCATTGAGGCTCGAATGCATAAATAATCTCTGTTTTTCCTAAATCAGGCAAGTTTACAGTCACTTTAACCCACTGCTGCATCAAATCCCAACATACTCATGATGTCAGCATATTATGACCTCACAGTTTACCAACACTGTAAAGCAGCATATTGCACATTCCAAGAGATGTTTTCAGAAGAAGCATGTGTACAGTCTTATTGTATTCCCTTGTTTTACTGTGCATAGTTTGCCCTACTGATAGTACCTCAAGTAGGCAGGAGAAAATGTCTTGTTATCTCATTTAGAGAAGATGCTGTTATTATGGTGGTTTCAGACACTAAACATAGTCTTTTCAGCATCATTTTTCAATTTGAGAGGCATTATGAATTCCAAATTGTGCTCCTAGTGGGCTCCGTTGGTGTGAAAACACTGCTACTTCATTATAAGAGCCGACGCTCTTTTGAGAATATTGTGCTTTTTAATAATTCAGATTAAATCAACTGAATTGTTTTAAAAAGTTAGTGAAAATCATTTATTTTTTTCTCTTGTCCATTTGATCATAGTTTCTGGTGATCGGTACAGGAATATTAATTTGGCATAGAGGTCTTCCTCAAGTTCGAGTTCTCCAGTTTCTCTTACTAGGAAAATGTCTGTGCACAACTTCAGGATTCGGTCCACATTTGGTAGCTCTTCAAACATAATTGTGTGTGATATTCCACTGAAGAACTCACGTACAAACTTTCCTATCACCAGTACCACAGAGGCATATAGTCCCATTATTCTGCAAAATAAAGAAAGATATTTAGATTATATGTATGTTTAGATTATATTTACCAGAAATATGTTACTGATTCCAGATGACACATTAAAACTCTGAAACAAAAAGGGCAATCTGTCCATCTAGGTTGCAGTTTGTGATAAATGTAATACTTTAACAAATCGGATATATTTCATTTTACCACATTTACCAATAAAAGGACATGCTGTACACATCTTGACCCAGTACCTAATATATTAGAATATTCTTCTAGTCCCTTCTGATTATCAAATAGCGTGGAAACTTTTAACATTAATGCATTTTTATATTAATGGTTGAAGCCCACATTCTACAGTAGTTGAGCTACACCCTCAACGCAATGTCAAGCCACTTTGCTACATAACGGTATTTGCCACTACAATGATGCATCAACTGATTGTATGACATAAGCATACACATTTAGTGGGATTATAAGAGGGATGGATGTATCTGTGAATGAAAGTTTTGTAAAATGTGGGTTTTAAACACTACAATCTTCATTTTTTTAAACAATAAAGGGAAATTGAAAACATTTTTTTCTTTGTTGTATCAGAAAGAAGGTATTTGATAATGATGCATTGTGTGTTTTCTTTTGTCAAATGGAGACATTTAAAATAACGGATTCAAATGCTTAACTGGCCTTGCCTGTCAACCAATGGACAGTAATATAGATATAGAGTCAGTCATGTCTGCCAGTGAAACAATATGCTCTGTGGACTTCCTGATTATTTTACGTAATACTTTTTCATGCCCAAAAAACTTGTAAAACTGGTAATGCTCTTATAAATGTTTTAAAAGCAGTTGTTACATGTCCTTAACTATTTTATACAGCTTATACACATTAGTGTTGATCATGGACAGAGCTATACCATTCCTTTTAATATACAGTACTTACTTTAATCACTCCATATAAGTGATATCAACACTATTATATATTAACGTATCTGTGCTCAGAAAAATGATATTTGTGAGTTGAGTATAAACATGTAATTGATATATATAGATATAGGAAATTGTATTTGTACTCTTTTTAGGCCTAGTTTTAGAAAATATAAGATTTTATATTTATAGTATAAGTATGTTTATTCCTATTTTTCCAACACCTTTAGTACATTCTACAGAGCACCGAGATAAAGTTCCTTCATTTTTGTCTACACACTTAACATATTATTTACACATCTTCCCAACTGAGTCAGCATCTAGTACAGTGTCTTAAAGACTTCAAGTGTATTTCTTTTATCAGAACATGTCCTGATAGACACTTTCTGTTTTGTTGTTTACACACACGTCATTAGTCATAGCAGTTTGATCACCTGATTTGGCGACCCACCCCATTCCACTTTTTTTAAGAAGAGCAGTAATAGGTGGGTGGAGAAGCTCCACTTAGTACACATTTTAAAAGTACATTTTTAATAGACATTTTTTGCTTTTAAAATATTTATGCACTTTACTTTTAATTGCTTTTTAATGGAATCGTTCTGAATTCCGACTTGAGAGCAAATGCATGATTGTATGATAATGCGTTTTAGTTTTGTTTTTTTGTTTCATTTAAAAAAAGTAAAATCTTCAAAACGGTAATCAACAGAATGTAATATGCAATCAAATAAAAACGTAGGCCCACTTATTCTTTGTTTTTGCATTACTATGTAGTAATACATAATCGTGTTTATAACAGTTTTATATAAGATAAATAATGGTATTTTGTGATATTTTGCTTACCCATAGCCTGCTAAAAATCCAAGGCTTGGAGGGCTGACTTTGTCGCTGAATACTAGGAGCTCAAGTCCATTTTTCTTGTAGTACATTTTATTTGTTTGATTAATAACCCACCACTCCCGGGGACTCTCGCCTGTATTGTCTCTTTTTAATGTAACAGAAATATTTGAAAACTTGTCGTCTGTAAAAAAAGGAAACATGTTTATAATTAATTATTTTTAACATTTTAATGGGCAATCATGTGGAAATAGATTGCTCAAATATTGTTTTAGCACACACAACGGATGCAGAAATTATAATTGACAGACAAAAGTAAAATGTAAGACTTACCAACTAGAAGCTGCCGGATGGGTTTTGATATAGAATCGCTTGGTGCTTTAATAAACCACGGAAAAATATTTTCCAGTTCTCTGCAAAAAGAAAGCAAAACAGATTTGTATACCCTACATTCATATATTTGGGCTTTTGGAGTAAGCTAATAATCTTTCTTTCTTTCTATCTATCTATCTATCTATCTATTGATCGATCTATCACTCTAAACTCCATACAACCTGTCTCACAGCTGAAATCACTTCCAACCCTTAAAAGGCCAGCATAAACATTTGTTTTTGTTCACCATTAATTAACATGAAACATGCATGTGCAAACAGTAGCAAACAAAAGCAATAATAAATTAAAATAATTTAAAAACACAAATTATCTTGTTAACGGCCACTACTGTACCCCTCCCCACTTCTCTCATTATCCTGACTCATGACCACTGCTTGAAGAAAGTTGAACAATTTCAAATTAGTATTGTTTAAGCTGTCTCGGTAAAGCTTGAACAATGCCTTCTAAGATTAAATCTTTCAACTTCCTTTCAGCAATGCTCAAGACTCAAGGATGGAGGTGAGGAGAGGTACATCAATGGCTATTAAACTGTTTTAAAATTAAATATCTTGCTAAGGCTTTTTTGCTGCTATTTGCACATGCAATGGTGAACTAAAATAGGTTTCACATGAAAAGTGCCCTTTAATGACCATGGTATAGAATGGTAGTTTCATTTCAGAATGAGAATCTAATACTTGAAACTTAGCTTAATATTGAAGATAAATTGGTAGATGGGCTACTGTTGAGGTTTGACCCTACCATCGATTACACTACCCAATGATATGTGCATGCTAGGTGAATGAATGGCAGAGTATTTCATAACATTCACAATTTATCTAAATGTGGAACTAACATTTCTGTATCTTTTGGCTTTTGTTTTAATTGTTGTATTTTAAATAATATAACAATATAGTGTATAGTATACTGTATTTTTATTTTCTATCAACATTTCTACTTATATCACTTTAATACAATGTCACTTAAAAATAGATTTTTACAATTCCATCATATAGATCTTCACGTTCTAAAACATTTTTTCTGCTATTCTTAATTCATGTTGTTTCTTTCACAATCTTATAAGTAAAAAGGAAAAATAACTGCTGCCATGGACAATTGTAACTCTGTAGATCAACATGAAAAAACTTCAAATGAAGTAATGAACAGGAGGAAACGTTCTGGAACATAAAGATTGAAGGTAACATTATAAATGATATGTTATACACTTACACTTCTGTTGTTGTGGTTTCTGTAGCACTCATCATTGTGGCAAGTTTCTTCCGAGTCTCACTCCCCAATGGCATAGTGTATTTATCTGCTGTTATCTCTGCTTTAGCTCCTAGACTCAAATTTCTACATGGATACATGAGAGAAGATGGCTATGTTAGCATTATACTTTTATACTGGTATGTACTTTCCTTGATGATTCATTGTTATGTATAGAAATATTGTCAATGTATTTTCTGAAGTTCACATACATAAGCCCTGTCAAATTCAGATATAGTCATTATAGTGGTTAAAAGAAAATAAATCCACAACATGCTATCATTCATTTATAACAAAAGTTTTGCTTTGTGTTCAAAAAGGTTCCTGTAATCCCTATACAATCTAGATATTTAGTAAAACTATCACAATGTCTTTTATGGGATGTAAAGGGCTGCAATGCCAATTTTCCCCATAGGAAACATGGTGAATAACACCCAGTGATGCACATTGCAAGTTACACAGATATTTCAATGTCAGGAGCACTTTTTTTTTAATGTAGCTTTTAAATCTTGCTCCTTTTTAATGCTTAAGAAGGAAACTGTGACTTTATTATCCATTTAACATTGATTTTCTTGTAAATATAGAAAATTATCCAACCGATGTTGATTTAGATGTTACAGTCCTTTTAAGGGCACAAATAACTTATTGTTTTTTATTTTATTTCTATAAAGCATACAAATTATATTTTAAACGCTAGGAAAGATCTTTTCTGCATACAATGTCAACTTGAAATTACTATGAGGGAACACATATTATATTAGACTAGTCTACTGCAATGATTAGAAAGACAATTAACAATAAATCCACATATTACAAAGGTCAACCTCAATTACTATGTAACTATGTAATATTTTCACATTAATGTCATGTATGGATTTATGCTATTTGACTAAGAAGTTGATCACATTGGCCCTGTTACAGTAACCATTAAACTAATTTATCCACCAAGTATTTAAAGGGATATGTAAGTGAGCTGGATTAAGAATATAATCTGATAGAGGAGAATTAGTAGTTTATGAAAACATTTTTTTTTTTGCATGTAAATATCCCAAAATAAACATTAATTAGCTTGCCTTGAAGTTATCAAGTCCTAGGGAGGTAATTCCCTTGTAGTGTTTTCCACTAATTGATTAGAAAGATAATCTGGGTATATTTACAGTTTGGCCAACAAGTTTATTAATTTCAAGATAACAACGACGAGATTAAAAAATGGAATATTAAAAACACTTTAAAAACAATGGAGACAAAAGAAGACTCCTCTGAGAAGTAGTGATATGCTTCACTTATAAACAGTGTATAGAGATGTTATACTTTCTCTTTACTCATCAAGGAGAATTTGTGATCTTCCACTGAAGGTAACTCTATACCAAAAATATTCAACGTCTATTATGTTCACCTTCCAACAGGAAATTTTTATGCAGACATTTCTATGATGGAATTATAAAAAATAGTATGGTAAAAGATAGGTACTATTTAGGAAGTCAATAGGCAGCCACAGGATATAGGAGATTAAATATTGAAATAACTCCTATATGACCAATATGGGATTGTAATATCACAATCCTTAATTCAGAACATCTATTACCCACCTACTAGTCTGTGTAAAATCTTTACACTTCTATTAGTATGTTGGTGGAATAGACCCTATTGTGGGCTATAGTTTCTTTAATAGTCCTCTAATTCACTGTGAGGATATTTAGTCATGGGTCACATGAACTTGCCTTGAAGTTAGCAAAATTTCCTATGTTTTTTTGGCATTTGCATTTGATTGTGTACGCCCCTAGAAAACCCCACCTAAATTAGCATAACATTCAAATTCAGAATCCGGTTAATACATTGTATCATTCTTCACCTCAGTGACTTCTGGCATGTGCTCAGTACAAGAACTGCAACAGTTGCTTCCTGTTTGCTGTACCAGAAAGGTCAAAATATGTATTGTGCTGTATTTCCTGTGGGTACACTGCTGTATTTCCTGTGTGTACCCGGCTTATGTAAGCGTCCTATGGGTGTGAATGGCTGGATTTGACTTTTGTGCAAATAATTTTGTAAGTAAACTGAACTTTTCTATATAACACATACAGTACTAATTCTCCTCTATCAGATACATTCATAATCCAGCTCACTTAAATATACCTTTAATGGTCATATATTACTTCAGCTTCACATTATAAAAAAACTGTCTATCTATGTAATATTAGTTACATTTAACAGAAACAGGTTTAACAAGTGACCACAAGAAAAAGCAGGCTGTTTGTATCATTGGCATAATAACATTATATAGGTAACCTTTGTTCTCTGAGTTCTATCATTTATCTAGTAAGGAATGTTAATAGATGTTAATGTGTTAAAGCATAATAGATGTTAATGTGTTAAAGGATAATTAAATAATAAAAGTGTATAATAGTAGGTCTAACAGACATATTAATATATAATGGCTCTGTTGTGAATCTCAGGATATAAACTAGTTGACCACATAGTATACAGCCACTGTATAGTGATTTTAGCTGGATCAATGTATCAATGTGAAGCTACTAATTGTAAAAAAAAAATAATTGGCAGATTTTTATCTCAAACCATTACCTATGAGAGGCCCTCTTAGTTACAGTAAGTTTCAAAATTTCCTCTTGTAAACTAAAGAGACTGGTAAGATAAATTGGTAGAATTAATTAAGTGTGAAGATCTAAGTTTGCTAGCTTAGATATCATAATGAAGATAGATTATGAGGACCAGGTTAATAACTTAATATTATCTGCGAGTCAGAAAACTTGCGCAAAGCATGGCAAGAGATGGATGGGGCAAATGTATTCATTTTGCAGGGCTAGTTAATAATTCTGTAATGTACCTCTGAATAGACCAGGAAATCACAATTGTGAAATCATGATCTGTACTGTTAAGTTCCGTTATCATCATGCTTCGACTTGGAGGACTGATGGTCCATAAAGAATTTGAATTCCCTTCAAGTTCTGCAATGGTGACATCTTCGTGTGAATACATCTCCAGAAACTGAAGAGCAGACTGAAAAATAATAACACATTTTTCTTGGTTATTTTGTTGCTGGATATATTTATAAATAACTTTCTGTCAATATATGCATACATCTGCAGTAGTTTTTCACAGTGCATTAGCTTGAGATTTCAAAAGAGAAATAACAAGAAGGTACTTAGGATCTGTAACTGGAAGCATAAATGGTAACTTCAAGATTGACTAAGCTGGACATATAGGCACCACATGATTGTGATGGAAACACTGTCACTCACTCTTTGAAAAACTGTATGAAACATGTTTTTCTCATGTTCATTAGCTGAAACACCGGAATTTACATTGTAATGTGAAAACATACAGCCTTATTAAATTGCAATTCGGCCAATTGAATAGGGCTCTATATAAGCACAGAGCATATTTTTTTACAGAAGTTTTTAGCTAGTGAAGACCTTGCTTTTGGATAGAAGTTCACAAACTAAAAACTTCTGTAAAAAATATATGCTATGTGCTTAAATAGAGCCCAATTCAATTGGCCAAATCACAATTTAATAAGGCTGATAGTGTGAAAACCTTCCTGAATGCATTGGTTTCTTCATATAATTAAAAAAGCAAAATATTAAAATCATATAAAACATAAAATAATGCACAATAATATATATATATATATATATATATATATATATATATATATATATATATATATATATATAAACAGTTGGTCTATAGATGCATATATTTTTTTATCTCTAGATAGCTGAAGTTTTTTAATTGAAGGCAGATATTTTTCCAAATATTAGATGAGTAATCTTATTGTAGGATTATTTGAGATTTGAGGGAACTCAATCTATGCTTCACGGATATATACTTTCAATATATTGTAAATAAACAGCTTACAGGGCCAGAAATCTTTTGTTTTTTAAATAAAATGAACCTACACATCTTCTTTAATAGTGACTATTGCAATGCACAATATACATATAAACCAGGCTGTACAGCATAAAATAAATATATTACATGTCATGTCCTGTATACATGAGATACATTTTGCTGGATATTTGAATAGATATTTATTCTACACAGATAAAGAGTTATGGCAATAATTTAATTTGTTAACATGGTTCAGACTTGTAGAAAGCATTTTGCTGAACCTTCACTCGAGCTGCTTTTGAAATACTTAGATTGTGACTATTGGTGGACACACATTGTCTTGTTTACATGTGCTAACACTTTGATGCACATACAGATTATTATACAGTGGAGTTCAGTGGGTCCCTCAGTGTTTCAAATATTAAAATATATACTTCAGTATATATACTTGCAAATGTATGGCTGTCCTATGAGTAGGCTCCTCATGCTTGCTCAGTTACACAAGATCTACCAACTTAAAACTGCTCGTAATATTGCCATATTTTCTATTAGCTACTCGCAATACGATTACGAGTATCTCGCCCACAATCACTACGGGCCAGCCAAAGCTGCAAATCCGGCCTTAAAACTCCATTGGTTTTAGCACAGCTCGAAAATTACAAGCTCAAAATAATTAACGTTACAAAAAATCAATAATCTATTAGACCAATAACTCTAACTCGCAAATAAAAATGAAATATTCTTATGGCTTGAGATATAAAAAGGTGAAAGGAGGAGCTGCAAGTGTTGTGTGGGGAGCACACACATGAATAGCCTTGTTTTTGTTCAGTTGTTCAGTCTTGTCCAACTCTGTCACGCAATGGACCTGTGCTTCCTCAAGCTAATGCTCATTGCTTCAATTACCTAATCTATCCATATCATCCTCTGTCGTTAGAGTCTTCTCTGGGGAATCCTGTTTTATCCTCATATGACCAAAATATTGAGCTTTAGCCTCATGATCAAACCTAGAGCAGAATAAAACCTATATATGCCCATGGGGGAAGGAATATTGTCAAATACTAAAAGCTGATCTGAGTCATGAATAAGACAAAAAAACTCTTCCCTTTCGCTCTGAATATACAAAATATGCAGTGTACACACATAAGATGCCATGACAGGTAAGCAAGTAGTGATGAAAAAAGAAAACATGAAAGCTCTAAGGCACAAGCTAAGTAACTGCTACTGCTATTAGTTTGTTTTATAATTCACAAACATGCCTTTCCAAACTAGATAGGTTCTTTAGGTAGCAGTTATAAACAGAATACTGAATCAGGATCTAGTTGGCAGTATTGCCATTGTACTGGATTAATATCGTGAGGCTGTGGGAAATGTTATAGATTTGTTTATAATTTCTATTATAATACTATTACATATAGGCACAAAATTCACTTTATGAAACAAAACATATTTTACTTACGGTATACTTGCTAAAAGATTTGGTTAAAGAATTGTATCTGCTGCCTTCCATGTCTTTAAGCTGTTGTTGTTGAGCACTCATGGTAAAAATGGGCTGCAAGAGAAACATTTCTTACATTCCTGACAATCCTCCAGCACTAAGCATTCACAGTGAAAATAATGAGTTATTAACATTACCAATGCTTTGAAAACAGATAAGGCCGTCCAAATTAAAACCAGAGCCAACAACAATTTAGGTCTAAAAGCACAATATGATAGGAATTCAAACACATAGCATGGTTTGCTGGGTATGAAATGAGCTTGACACATTTTGGCTGGAGTTGTAAGTAATCTGTATAACAGCAGGACTTCCAAAGAGCACTAATTTATGTGGTGATTTAGCACATCATTTACATTTTAAAATTAGTAATATGGCAAACAAATTTTGGTTATTATCACATAACTTCAGAAATATAGAATAGGAACCACCAGTTTATGTGTATGCATATGTGCTAGACAATATTTATTGTTAATGTTATTAACTGTAATTAAAAACATACAGTACCTCACAAAAGTGAGTACACCCCTCACATTTTTGTAAATATGTTATTATATATTTGCATGTGACAACACTAAAGAAATGACACCCTGCTACAATGTAAAGTAGTAAGTGTACAGACTTACAACAGTGTACATTTATTGTCCCCTCAATATAACTCAACACACAGCCATTAATGTCTAAACCCTTGGCAACAAAAGTGAGTACACCCCTAAGTGGAAATATCTAAATTGGGCCCAAAGTGTCAATATTTTGTGTGGCCGCCATTATTCTCCAGCACTATCTTAACCCTCATGGGCATAGAGTTCACCAGAGCTTCACAGGTTGCCACTGGAGTCCTCTTCCACTCCTCCATAATGACATCACAGAGCTGGTGCATGTTAGAGACATTGTACTAATCAATAGGGTTTAGGTCTGGAGACATGCTTGGCCAGTCCATCACCTTCAGCTTCTTTAGCAAGGCAGTAGTCGTCTTGGAGGTGTGTTTGGGGTCGTTATTAAGTTGGAATACTGCCCTGGCAGTGCTGCATGAGTGCTGCCAGCACTGGGGAGCTACAGTTCATTGAGGGAACCATGAATGCAAACATGTACTGTGACATACTGAAGCAGAGCATGATCCCCTCCCTTCAGAGACTGGACCTCAGGGCAGTATTCCAACATGATGACAACCCTAAACACACCTCCTATACTACCACTGCCTTTGCAAAAAAGCTGAAGGTGATGGACTGGCCAAGCATGTCTCCAGACGTAAACCCTATTGATCATCTGTGGGGCATCCTCAAACGGAAGGTGGGTCTTTGACATGCACCATCTCCGTGATGTCATTATGGAGGAGTGGAAGAAGACTCCAGTGGCAACCTGTGAAGCTCTGGTGAACTCCATGCCCATGAGGGTTAAGGCAGTGCTGGAAAATAATGGTGGCCTCACAAAATATTGACACTTTGGGCCCAATTTGGACATTTCCACTTAGGGGTGTACTCACTTTTGTTGCCAACGGTTTAGACATTAATGGCTGTGTGTTGAGTTATTTAGAGGGGACAGCAAATATACACTGTTATACAGACTGTACACTTACTACTTTACATTGTAGCAGAGTGTCATGTCTTCAGTGTTTGTCACATGAAAAGATATAATAAAATATTTATAAAAATGTGAGGGGTGTACTCACTTTTGTGAGATACTGTCTATGAAACTGTTCATTAACCACAAATCCATGTGATGCTCCTCCCAGTTAACATTGATCATGGTAAAGAGTGATACAATTACAAATATGGTCATTTAGCACTAACAATAGCATACAGGAAATTTAAAATACAAAATGTACAGTGACATACAGTAGCTGATGGTAAAATTTCCGTTCAGCCTAAGCTAATGATGTTACTGTGCCAATAGTGATAAATGCTGATATAGTGTCAGAAGCTACTATGCTGGGGTGGAGTAAAAGCTCTTATAAGAAGTAAAAAAAATGCAATTTTACAAGCAAGATTTCACAAAAAAAGAAACTTTACGTAGTGAAAACTTACATGTAAAATGAATTTTTAAAAAAGAAATGTTTTGCAAAGTTGTTTATTTTATTTTTTTCAATATCAACACCAGGGGGAGGCAATAGTTGGCCCTGGGTCTAACTTAAGACTTCAGATATATTTAATTCTAAATCTCAACATCATTATTACATTTTGCTTCCATAAGCTTAATTATGCAATTAGGTAAACATGAAAATTTCACAATGCCAAAGGCAATCTACCTTCCTGTACAATTTCAGTGTCACTATATTAAAACATTTCTGAGTGCATATATGAAAAATATGAACTCTAGACTTTGACTTAGTTTTCACAAAAAACATTTGGACCCAAGCGGACTTGTCACTAAAAAATAATTGACTATCCTTGTCCAAAACTGTAGTGTATATAAGCATAAAAGTCAACCCGTAAAGGTATATGTAAGTGAGCTGGGTTATTAATGCCTCTTATAGAGAATTTATAGTGTCTGAAAAAAAAACTTTGCATGAAAAAATTCCAACGTAAACAGTTAGCCTGAAGTTTGCTGATTTTCTTGCTTTTGCAAAGAGTTTTCTCTCAATGTTAACACCCAGAAAATCCCAGGAAACATTAGCATATCTTATACATTGTTTCTTTTTTTGACTGGGGATTTTGCAGACATGCTCAGTTATCATCTGAAGTCTGTCCTACTGTGGGAAGTCACATGATGTCAGACACTTTTCTTTCCTTTAGTGCAATTTCCTTCCTTTACTGAATAAGTAAAGCTGTGATATTATTTATTGAGCTCTCATGAGCACTGTCTAATGCTGTGCTATTTCTTGTGTTCTGTCTGTGAGTATTGTCTAATGCAATGTTATTTCTTGTGTTCTGTCTGTGAGTATTGTCTAATGCTGTGCTATTTCTTGTGTTCTGTCTGTGAGTATTGTCTAATGCTGTGCTATTTCTTGTGTTCTGTCTGTGAGTATTGTCTAATGCTGTGCTATTTCTTGTGTTCTGTCTGTGAGTATTGTCTAATGCGGTGTTAATTCTTGTGTTCTGTCTGTGAGTATTGTCTAATGCAGTGTTATATCTTGTGTTCTGTCTGTGAGTATTGTCTAATGCTGTGTTATTTCTTGTGTTCTGTCTGTGAGTATTGTCTAATGCGGTGTTAATTCTTGTGTTCTGTCTGTGAGTATTGTCTAATGATGTGTTATTTCTTGTGTTCTGTCTGTGAGTATTGTCTAATGCGGTGTTAATTCTTGTGTTCTGTCTGTGAGTATTGTCTAATGATGTGTTATTTCTTGTGTTCTGTCTATGAGCTGTGTAATCCTATGATAGCATTTCTATAGCTCTGTCTGTTAGTATTGTGTGATGCTGTGTTATTTCTTGTGTTCTGTCTGTGAGTAACTTTTCTTGCTTTATCACTGTTTTGTCTAAGCATAAGCTTATTTAGAGATTTATGTGTGTTTAGTTAGGTCAGACCTAACTACACTGCTTATCATCCTGTCCCCCAACTCTTTTTTGCCATCCAGTGTCACAGCTGCTTGCTGATTAGCTGAAAAGCCAATCAGCATGCGCATGTGATGCATAATGGATATCTCATTAAAAATGAGATATCCTTTATGCAAATCACAGTTGCTGGGGGTGTCTAAATCACCCCAGCACATTTTTTATGTTTTCATGCAAACTTTTTTGCTAGGTGGGTTATGATGCATTCTACAGGATGCATTCATAACCCACCTCACTTACATACCTTTAATATTTAACAAATAGGGGCAAATTTAAAAAAAACATTAAACATATTCTGCATGTACTTATTTTACCAACCTGATATCCTCCAAGGGTAATTTTTATGGATACATCCAAGGGTTTGTTGGTAACACCAGCAACTGACTTAATCAAAGACATGAAGAGCAGAGGGAACCATACAATGCAAATTAAGAGCACCACTATCATGCCACCCATTCCATACTTTACAACCTTCTTCTTCTTCTGTCCTCGTGGCTGAGGATATCTCTGCGGGACAAAAAACACATAAACAGTTTACACCAATGGTTTCCAGTCATTTTAACTGTTCTACTTTAATATCTCTGAAGTCTTCACTGACAATTTAAAAATTACCGGGGTCTTTGTAGACAACTTAATGAGTTTTCTGCCTTTTGTTTAACAACTAGAACCTTTGGTCTACAGCTTACAGGAAGAATGGTTTCTTTTCAAAAGTGTTCAGTTTTTGTATTACAAATATATATTGCAATAAGTTTCAGCAAAGAATTATAAGGAAGGGTCACACACCAAAATAATTGGAATACTATATATAATTTTAGACAATATGAGCCTCATTCAATTGAGTTTTTGGGAGATCCGGGCTTCTGAAACGTAGCCCACAAGTTATTTTGCTATTCAATTGGCGTCTTTTTGCAGGCTCGGATTGAGTTTTGTGCTCAGGACTCCGATTCAGTGCGATGGTTCAAATCGAAACTTAATGTCCCTCCAAGCCTTTAATCTTTCATGGCCGCAAAAGTTGCAAATGCTAAAATCGCAAATCGCTATTCAACTGCTCCGATTCACCCTCGCTAACCACTCCGTCAAGCCCGCTAATGGCAAAAGTCGAACCACAAGTTACTGGTATAAAGGAAGTCTTGCAAAGGGTTTACTGACATGTCCGGAACACAAATAAAAAAACAATACTGTACTTTTATTAAAAGTGAAAGTGATGTTAGGTCTTAGAATTAATAGCACAACATTCTCAAGCTCGCAAATCGGCCCAACAAAATACTTGATTTTATGGTTAATTTCCGTGTTATATCGATCCTGGCGATCAATGTGTTAGTACATATAAAACGGAACTCGCATGTAATAGATATCCTTTTTACGGCTTTATCAATATTGCGTTCTATCTGGAATGTGGGTCCGATCATAACTCCTAATTCAAGCCTGTAGGACTTCAATACAAAAAAGGAGGTTGGATTTCCAAGTCCTACGGGCTTCAACCACGAGTCACAATCAGACCCACATTCTATTTGCTGTTTCTAACCGGGAGTTACGGCCTTGCGTCAGCGATCATGTTCAAGCTCGCAAATGCTACTTTCAATAGCATGGATTGTGATGTGCGCTATCGGGCCCGGACTTGCGGCCTGGCCAGTTGAATAGCACCATAAGTTGCAGACACTGCGGGCCCACAGAAGGCCCACAGACTTACGTTCAATACCTCCATAACTTGCGCCTCCCAATTGGATGTGGCTCTAAGTATAAAAAAAACATAAACCTAAGCAAACTAAAAAAATAAGAGTATAAACAAAAAAAGTCTTCATGACATTAGTATGTTAAGCTTTGAGGACAGAAAGGACAATAGTAATACAAAATAAGCTTTAAAATAAATAAAGTTAGATAAGTTTATTATGAAAAGGGAATTCTAAAAAAAGAGGAAGATGGAAACTTCAGTGGTTATCTGTGGGAGTACTACTATACAGAAACAATAGTGGATAAATCAAATAGCATTCTAGACAATGAGGTACAAATGCTGGGGCATATTTAAGTGTTAGGCTGCCCTAGGCCAATTCAGATTGCCCTTTTATTCTTCTTTCCTTTCCCTTGTCATTTATTAAAAGACAGAAGTGTATGCGTGTGCATCCACAATAATGTGTATCCACAATAATCTAAGTGCATATAAATACTTATGCACAATTACATACACTATTCCATGGAACTGCACTGCCAAATTATAGCAGTCTGCTGTCCCCTGAAATTTGCTTCCCTAAGTCAGTGATTTGTTAGCCTAGGCAGAAATACACAACTTAGTAGAGTTACAGTAGAGCGCTACCGTTAAAGGTAAACATATAGAGAAACGTAAGCTATTTCTGGACAAATGTTGGTACGCACAGTAATAGTGAGCGACCAGCAGGAACAACCCCTATATTTACTATATTTTTGTAGGGAAAACATTTTTTATTTAAAAAATACATTTTATTAACTTTATTAATATGCATTAAAAAGGAGAAAAACTCAGGATTTTTTGTTAAAATATCAGTGCAAATCAAATTCCAAGCTCCAGACACTAGCCATTTGGGGCAGTGACAGGAGGTAGTTTTGACTTACAGACAAGTTTGGCCTAGTCATAGTACTATAGTTTGACATGATTCACTTGTATGTTTATAACAAGCACACAATCACACTCATAATCCCATACTTTGCCAATTTAACCTCAGTGGCTATTGCTGCCGATCATAAGTAAGTACAGTTATCTTTTTACCTGTTGTTTTTATTCAGACTAACATTTTGCTTTGGACCGATTAATCAGGGCTAATATGGGCAGAGCTACTATCTTTCAAAATTGCCCATGATCGGCATTGCTGATTTTCCCTAGAAAAAACTTCCTTCATGCGATGAAATGCGCGTCAGGAATCTTGTCCAAGCACCATAATGAAATGTACATACTTTCATAAAGCTTAATGCCTATTCTCCTATAACAGATCAGGGCTAGAAATTGGGTGCCTGTCACATAGCTAACACACAGGGAAAGATTGTCCGAGTAGCCAGTGATTAGGCTAGCGCTTAGTTAAATCATTAATAGCTAGCGCAGAGCTCTAGTGTCAGACTAAGTTATTAGAGTCAAGCTAAAGATCTGATCTCTCTTCATCCATCTGAGAGATCTTTTCTGTTCCATATATGGCACTCTATGCTACTGGCAATTATTTTAGAGTGGGCTAACCCTTTTATTGTCTGGTCTTCCTTTGTGGCTGGCATCCTGTTGTTATTTGTGGGATATATACCTATACATAATTTACAGGGCTAGAGGAGTATAAAATGTAATCTCCATGTAAAAATCCTGAAAGTATAGTATTTTACGATTAATATTGAAACATTATTCTCTGCTCTAGTATATCAATTTGGAAAAGAGGCATTGAATTAAAAATTGTTACAGGTAAGTTACTTGGTTACTACACTAGCTGCAAATTGTGGAAATAATTATAAGTCTGGAGCTTGGAATTTGATTTTCAATCGTATTTTAACAAAAAATCCCAGTTTTCTCCTTTCTAATGAATATTAATAAAGATTGATTTCGTAAGTAGTTTTTTTCCTAAAAATCCCAGTAAATATGGAGTTTTTCCTGCTGGTCACTCACTTTTGGTGTGGATACCAACATTTGTCCAGAAATATATGCCTGTTTCAAATACAAAAAATGTTGTGTGTGTAAGGCAATCCTAAGGATTAATCACACCAAAGATATTTAATATGAAAATGTTCAGGCTTGATGGGCACAATTCTTATTTGCCATTAAAATGCTTTTTTTAAAATGTATTATGGGAAGAAGCTAACTTGAATTATGCAGGAGCAATAAAATGTAAGTTTGGAATAATAGATACAAACATTGTTATATCTAGCATTTTAAAATGATGTTGGCAAATTCCATACCTTTTCTGATTCCCGCCAGCATTTTAATATAAATATATGGGCATAAATGTCCTCCACACAGATCCAGCTGGAAAGGCTGAGGGTGGTGTCTGTCCATACCCAGTCCATAACAGCTCGCAGCTCAGTTAAGAAAGGTACCAGGCGAAAACTGAAGAGACAGATCACACGTCATTAAAAGGACTGGCTGTTTTAGGATCTCAGTTTGAAGTCTTGCTTTTTTTGAATACTATATAGAGCATTGTAGCACTGAGAAATATTTTTGGAATCCACAATTCTAAATTTACCACTCAACGAGCTGTTTTTAGAATCAAGAAAAAAACAGTGACCTGATTTTGATACTTGCCTTTGTTCAGTAATAAATAAATTAGACATTGGCAATCCTATCCACAGAAATATATATTAAAGGATTCCTCTTTCAACATTTTTTTGTTTTATATAAATGTGTTAACTACTTTAACATTTCACTTGCTTCGAAGAAGCCACCAGAGTAAGTTTCTTATCTTCTGGAACCTACCCCATCAGTTCTCCCTCATGTAGGGTGCCATGTTTCACAGCTTTTATTTAAGGAAATGCCCACAGAAAGGGCTTCACATTACTAGTGTCTCATACTGCTCTGAGCGCTCATGTGCACTGTAAGCTATATTCCTTGAACAGTCTTCAATTAACGGATATATTACTTACCCTTGAAACAAGAACAGGTTGACATAATTGTAACTCTTGGTTAGGAAGTTGCCAAGCACCCGAGTTGGATACCCACAACGGATCTGATATGCTGATAATCCAAAATAAATACACTTCACAAAATACCACAGTTGGGCAACAGTGTTCTGACTAAATTTTCTGTAATAGAAAACAGTGTTTTCAATTAATGCTTAAAAGGACAACATATTTTATTCCATTCACAATACAGAACAAATATTCCTTGTATTCATAATAACATTCTTGTAACAATTTAAAGTTACCTGTCTGTCACCCCAGGCAAGATGAAAAACATCCAAAAATGTATGCCAAACACAAGGATAACTTGGAAAATGACTTTTCCAACAACAGTTTTTCGAAGATAAAGTGCACGATCCACTACCATTGTCCCAAACTGGATCAAAACCATCACTAAGAAAGCTTCTGGTACCTGGTCTTCTGACAAGGAGGAGGTAATGTCTGCAGCAGCTGAGTGTTTCTGAGAAGAAAATTAAAAAAAATAATCTTAAAAATACAAAATATCATCCATAGTTATGTGTAACATCACAATGACTCCAATGATGACTACTCAGTTTGAATCATCACTACAGATCAGCCTCCGACCCCCACAAAAAAAACAAGAAACAGGTTGAGTGGATAGGATAACGTAAGGTTAAATAACAATATTTCAGTGCCTTTGTCAGTCTAAAGTTCATGTCAGCCTGATGGAGAAACTTGATCCTGAAAGCTTGGTTAAATATCTATATGTAACCCTATTTGGTTATCTGAAGTTGTGAATCATTGCCTTGAAACTAACAAAAACAAAATAAGAAGATATTTGCAGAAGGTAAAGGCACGTAGGACTGTATTAGGATGTCTGGTTATATTTGGTTATCGTGATCCAAGTGTTGCAATTAATATCAGGTTTGTTATATGGTATATAAAATAACTTGGGAACCCTCCCTCTCTGAGTTTTCCTAGACTGCAATTCCCACATCCATAAGGATGGTGGAAACTATGGTAGATCATGCCTTTCATACCTCCAACAGTTTTCCTTTCTTAAATAACTTCTTCAGGATTCCCCCTTTACTAAAATGTGACTTCTCATTGTCAAAATGAGATGCATTTTTAAAAAGGAGTAAACCATTTCTATCTCTACTGCTTATGTTATGCTATTGTGCCGATTCAACACACATTAACATTTTATTTTATGTAATATACAGGCTCCGCAGATTAACAGCGTTAAAAGTGTTATTACCATAAACACGCTCAAATGTGTACAATATGTATATCTAATAAATTAAAGGTTCGAAATTAGACAGTAACTTTTGGATGAATAGATAGATAGACAGACAGATAGGCAGACAGCTAGATAGATAGATAGATAGATAGATAGATAGATAGATAGATAGATAGATAGATAGATAGACAGACAGATAGATAGATAGATAGATAGATAGATAGATAGATAGATAGATAGATAGATAGATAGGTAGATAGATAGATAGATAGACAGACAGATAGGCAGATATGTAGATAGATAGATAGATAGATAGATAGATAGATAGATAGATAGATAGATAGATAGATAGATAGACATATAACTGACAACAAACTGTAGCTAAAACAACTTAAAACAAAAAAAATCTGAACATTTATTTAAGGAAAATAATTGCAGATATGATTTTATAGCAATCTGACTTACTCCAAAAGCCCAGAAGCCAAATACAATTATGATGAAATCAACAGTATCTGCAAGGAACATTAACACATAGACGTCTGTCACAGCACTGTAATCTGGATGAACAAGATTGTAGAAAAACTGTCTGATCGGCACGTATATCTGGAGAGTCCTGAAAAAAAGAACCAAAATTTGTTTCATAGACTGTACAGGACATTTGAAGTTTGTATGAAAAAACATATGAGACAATGTACTATATATATGTTATATATATGTTATTTAAAAATGTGTTAAAGTGCATGGTTTATCGACCTGCAACGTGTACCTCCATAGCAATTCCATGTTCTGCAACTGTTCCATGCATTTTAATGAGCCAATGACTTGTATTTTGTTATGTATCTTATCTGTATAGCAATCTGTATCTGCAAGCCATATATCAAAAAAAGTGCAACCCCAAAACACTTTATTGTCATCAGTGTCATTTCACAGCATCTGTTTTTACCAATAACTCTTTTTTCTTTTATAAATAAGAAATTGGAGACATTGTAGATATTTTCAGACAACTATTAAAAGTTAACTGAGTGGATGGCCTGATATAAAACAATGAAACAAAACTAATGGACACTAATTACGGCCATTCTTCAGGTTAGAAAACATACATAATCTGGTTACACGTGTCTAGTTCAATTTGAACTGTAAGCTATTGTTTGCTT